>JACCHX010000007.1:6047500-7247500 GCA_018907135.1 Kradibia gibbosae
TAGAATCGTATTATATTTTCTTTGATTTTCAGCTAACAAAATATTTGACCTATATGATATCGATTATGATAAAATCTAGATATCAAGTACAGCTATCACTCTTATATTACGTAGCTCTAATATACCGTAAATTACACTTTGTGAAATGCTCATTACATGATTTTTTAAAGATTCAAAGCAATAATGATAAATACATTTCAAAGATAAATCAAGCACTTTAAAAACAAATTGTTAAATTTACATGTTTATTTAAATTGTTATGTATACTGACAAAAAAAACTGAGTTAGAATATCATGAAAAGATGAATGAAATTCTTATAAATTTTACATATATTCAAATTTGCTTTATATAAATACATATATAATTACGTATTTGGAATACCTTCTTTGGACTAATCGTATTTTTTACAGTTTTAGGTTTTGGCTCCTTTTTCTTTCCAGTTTTCTCTTTCCGTTTTTTTTTCTGCTCTACTGAAATGTTTGGAACATTAAGTTCAGGTGTTTTCGGAGTACTGGGAGTTCCTGGTGGAGACATATCATCGAACATATATACGTCAGACCCTGGACTCATCATATCAACCATAACATCATCTGTTGCTGAAGATCGCACTGCAATATTATTCAATGATGAATTTTGTATGATTGATTTTTTATCTTCTTGTTTCACAAGTACATCATTACGATGTCGTTCATTATCATTATTAATTAAATTTGTTGTATTGTCACTGCAAATAGGTTCCTTTATCTTATGTTGTGATCCACTTATGTGTGAATCCAATGATTCTTTTTCTTTGTCTTCCTTAGGTTTCGAAGATATTTTTTTGAAAATATTGAGCTTTTGCTTATCGGGTTCGATAGGCAATTTATCAACAACTTCTTCCTTTCTTTCATTTACTAAATTATTTCCTGCATTTTGTGCAACGTCGGTTGTTTTTTCTGTTTTTATTTTATTTGCTGCTGAAATATTTTTGGCTTGTTTTGGACTACTACCGGATACTTTACCTGTTAGATATTAACAAAACATAATAAATAATTATTAAGTTACGAATGTTAAAAGCAAAAAATATACATCTCATCTGAATATAATATTGCTAAAAGCAACTATGAATAATTAAGTTACCTTGTGCTTTTCCTGAAACAATATTAGATGGACCTGCTGAATTTAAGCCTCCTGCTTTGCCACCTAATTTTAGAGCCTTTAATTTAGCTAACTCTTTCATACCCGTCAATTTTTTAATTTTAACATCTTTGATTTCATCTGGTTTAAAGAGTGTGTCTTTGGGTATTTTCTTTTTCTTATTTTCTTTATTTTCTGGTTTAACATCTTCAGATCCTGACAAGACCTTTTTAGGAATTTTTTTTACTTTTTTCTCAACTTTAATTTCAGGTGAAACAACAGAAACAAGCGTGGGTGATTCTGAACGAGTTTGTTGTGGTGTTCTTGCTTCTGGCAGCTTTCCTTCTCGAGCAGTGGACAAAAAACCTGAGGTAGTCATTATAACACTATGTATCTCACGAAGGGGACGACCCTCTTCTGTAGTTTTTATTCGCTTTACAATAGACCCATCAGAGGAAACTGGATCACCGGGCCGCTTAAATACAACTGGTGGACTTGGTTTATTTAAGCCTTCTTCATTTGGAACCCCAGTTATTGTAACTACACTAGTAACTTCATTAGAATCATCTTCGGAAATACACATTGGCTCATTTATTACAGAAGAATTTACATTTTCTATCAACTTTGTTTCTGGTAAATATTCTTCTGTGAATATAGCAAAAATAATGTAAAATCATGTTTTTACAAAAATATTTACATAGGAAATTATTACCTTCGGGTCCAGGATACATTGCAGGTAAATGTTCATGGACATGCACCGGGCGTGTAACTACCTCTCTACTACCAGGTTTCAAAAAATTCAGATGACTTTCTTTATGAATTGGTAATTTTGGTACAGCAACAACACAAGGCACAGAGTCAACATTTTTAACATACTCTGCTAGCTCTTGCAAATCAATATTCATATGTTGAAAAGCCAAACCTAAATCATCTAAATTGGCATCGCTTCTTCCTACTTTAAGTAATTAAATTGCAATTTATAACAAAATCAAACAAATTATCCTACAAATATGCATCATATTTTAAATATTTTTTAATTTATAAGTTAGGTATTTAAGATTTATAATTATGTTAAAACCAATTTATAATTATTAATTCTATATAATGTAACATGAAAACAAACAAATAAATTCATTAGCTGTTTTTCTAAATTATTTATAAAAATTACTTACAAACTTGACTGTATTGTTGAGCAAGTTTTGAAAGTTGAAAAATATATTCTTGCATAAGATCAACCATAAATTCTAATGGTGTAGAATTAATAGAATGCCAACCAATAGTTTGACAAATCTGAGCTACCACCACTTTCAAAACACTTCTTGTATACTGTGTTGTCATTTTGACAATATTACCTAAAAGTTCATTAAGCAAGTTTATTTACAAAATCTTCTATAAAAATTTGCTCATAAATCATAAATAAAAAAACTCTTTTTAATGTTAAATATTGAAATCATAATAAAAATCATATATTTCATTGAATTTCTAATAATGTATGTATATGTTGTTTAATTGAATACAAAATTATTTAGTGGAAAATTGCATTAGAAAAATTATTAATTATTTAAATTTATTGTACAATAAATTTGTAAATTAAAAAATGTTTACAAAAACATAAATAACACCTAAACATAACCACCGTTATAGAAAATGTGACATAATTATGTATATTGCGATCACTTAAAATGATAATTTTTTTCATATTTCATATTGCTACAAAAATTCTATAGAAATAATGATCAAAAAAAGTGTCACAAATATAACAAATTAGTAAATTCAATTCATAAATGTTAAGAAGATGTATAGAAACAAAATAACCTACAATACAAAAATTAAATAAAGGAATGAGAACTGAATAATGATCATAAAAATGATGTAAATTAAACTACACAGTGATGCTAGATAACCAAAAGAAAGCAGAAAAAAGGGCTTTCTTATTAAATAAATGTTCGATATACTTACCTGAAAAGCTGAGAATTGGTAAAATTCAGTTTTATAGAAACTACTCTTTTACAGCATTTAAAAAGATTTTTCAAAAATCTTCCATGCTAGGGTGTTTCGATTCCCTATACGACATGAAAATTCTTTATGAACTGAATAAATAAATTCTAACGCACATTTGACAACTTGCTTCCAAATCAGCGTCTCTGCCATCTTTCAGTCTGGACACTTGGAATGAAACATTACAACTATCGAGAACCAGAAGATTACTAAAAAAAAGTACACTACACCTTAGTTTATATAGTAACTGTTGCCAAAATATACAGATTTGTTCACAGTTGAGTAAATGTGTACAAAATTTGAGCATGCGCAATAGTATACGACGCTTATTTGCATATCAAATATACATAAATAAATCAACTTTACTAATTGATTTAAAAGAAAATTTGATGGCTATTAATTTAACTACTAAACAATTATTTAAAAAACATTTTTGTAAATATAATAATTAATTTTTTTTTAATGAAGAATTATTTTAAGAAGAATCTTCTAAACTTCTATATGCTGCAATATAAAACGAAAAAAAATTAATTATAATTTTTTTTACATTATATGATTATAAATATATTCTCATTGATATTTTTTCAAATTCAAATTTTAAAATGAAGAGAATTTTATCAATCTTATCAATGAATAAAGTTCCAGTATTTATCGTATATTAATAATGTTCTGTGTAAGTGCATAAACATTTTTCTATTTTATATATTCTATAAAAAACTTACTTGTATTAGAATACTCCTAACAACTGCGTAATTAATTACTATTATAACTCAATAATTATAAAACACTTATTTAATACAGGACATACAGGTCATAAACCGTGTACGCCCTTATTTGATGCAACAATACTTCTTCGATATACGTTTTATAAATGTATTTATTATCTTGTAATCAAATTCATAATATGTAAAAATTATATTGTTTATTTAAATAATGAAAAAAAATTTAACAAATTGAAATGCTACTTAGCATAGGATACATTGGATAGCACGTATGTAGATATTAATAGGTAATTGGTAAAACTAATACCTTAACAATTATGAGAGAATACACTTGAATTTATATAAAATATATTTAATTATCATAGGTTTTCTATTACAATCTAAAAAATGTAAATTAGTCAATTATGAGCATCGAAAACTTTTTACCGTTTTTTAAGTTTTTAAAAAATTAATTGAATCATACCTGTTCTACGTAAAATAAAACTAACTAAGCTTACAATAAAATTATCTTGATGTATCCGTAAATATTCCAAAATAAAGTATCAAAAAAATTTTCTGTAATTTGTAATTAATGTAGTAGTGTTTAAAATATGTAGAAACGAGATGTGACGAAATTTATCAGTAACACCCACTATTCATTGTAAATGGTAAAACAAGTAAAATACATTAAATTTATTATTAATAGAATTAATACATATGCGCGTATTACATGTTTCATGAAATTTGTAACGATATTCTGGGCAATCATCACCATTAAACATTTAATAGCACGAAATTGTGCGCGAATACACATAACCAATGACATTTGTTTGATTTTAAAGAAATAAAAAACTAATTACAATTTTATATTCTTTTAACTGGTACTTAATCATATGTCATATTCTCATGTCAATTCTCATTCTAGAAAATTATATCAACTCTTAAATTTAACATTGGATCATTTTGAGCCTCTAGCCTCCACTCCACCGGTCCACCTCCACCCTTAGCTAACGTAAACGTTAAATAGTGTAGAAAAGCTACGGCTAAAGAAAAATATCAAATAATGATATGAGAAACATGTTTCTAAAGAAAACCCGCTAGGTTGATGACGATCAAAGCTAACTGCCTCATCAACCATATTTCATTTCCTTCAATATGTCTTTACATATATTTAACACCAATTGCCAAGATAACCTAACCTTCGGCGCTGTATAAGCCTACTATTTGAATTTTTTACTTAGAATTGAATTAGAATTTCGCTTAAAGCATATATTACTTCGACTACTTTTTCAGTTGTTCAATATTAACATTATTAATAAAATCAGAATCAAAAATGAAATATAACAAAAGTACGTCTATGATGACACACGATACTTGACAATGAAAACATTGTTAGAATGACAGTATTTTCCCGCGTTCCATATATAAAGAGAAAAGTATTTATTATGTCTTCTGTGTCAGTTTCCCAGTGAAAACTTTGAACTTCAAAATCTGAAAAAAGCATGACGTCAGAACAAAGGCTTACCCGCGAAATAAAAACCATATAACAGTTGAATGAAGGCTCTTTGAATATAAACGTATTTTGTTTCATTACTTTATTATAATTACAATATTTGTGTAGTTGATCAATTAACAGCGAAACTGAATAATGACTACAGAAAAGTTGAATCAAAGTAAAAAGAGGCGAAGTATCGAAAATGAAGAGCGAATCCAAGCAAAACGTGCCAGAACAAGTAATAGCTGTTCATCAATTAATGAGGTAGATATTTACACAAGATTTTATAAATTAATTGTATTTGTTGAGTTTGTTTTTTTTAATTATATAGTTTTACGTATAAAATCATTTTTTTTATTTTTTATGTAATTTATACTTGCTAATTACATTGATTAACATATATAGTATTTGTACCGCCTAAGTAATTTATTCTTTTTATAATTATTTTATAATTTATCTAATGAATATTCATATTTTATTTATACAATATTTTTTATTAAAGGAAGTAGCAGGAAAAATCAAATGTATTTTTATGAAAAATTTCATGTGTCACGATGCGATGGAAGTAAATCTTAATCAAAGGGTGAATTTTATTGTTGGAGTCAATGGTAGTGGAAAAAGTGCAATACTAACAGCCTTGACTGTAGGATTGGGAGCTAGAGCTAAGGCTACTGATAGGGGCCTATCAATAAAAGGTAATAATTAATAGTTAAATTATATTTTCACAATTAAAATAAAAATTCTATAGTTTCAATAAGGATTTTTAAAAATATTTTAACAATACATAATTAATTAAATACTGTATTATAATTTTATTTATTATTTGTAACTATTTAATTTTTTATTTTAGAATTTGTTAAAAAAGGGAAAAACTCTGGAATGGTTCAAATAACAATTTCAAATGATGGTCCATTGGCTTATAAGTATGAAACTTATGGGAATTCTATTACAATAGTTCGCAATATAAACACAAATTCTTCCTATAAAATAAAAAATTGGAGAGGTACGTTGAAAAGCAATTTTAAGCAATTTAATTTTAAAGTAAAATATTCAAAATAATATTAAAACATTGTTCAATATTAATATTTATATTACATTTTGCACTATAAGAATCTCTGCAACAAAATTTATTCATAAATTACTTGAAAAATGTTTCGATAAATGTTTATTTGATTTTTTTAGGAGATTTGATTTCTACAAAAAAGGAAGAATTGTATAATATTGTTAATTTTTTAAATATTCAAGTAGATAATCCCATATCAGTATTAAATCAAGATGTATCTAGGTCTTTCTTAGTAACAGCTGAATCTCAAGATAAATATAAATTATTTATGAGAGCTACAAGATTAGATATGATTGGTGATAACTATAAAAAAGCTATAATAGCTAGTGAAAATGCCCATATTCGCTTAAAAGAAGCTCAGAAATTTTTAAATGAGAATAGAAAAGAAATAGATCAACTTAAAAAAAAACTAAAAGCTCTTGAATCTCTTGATAATATACGAGAAGAATATGAATATCTTCAGAAAGAATCTCTTTGGGCAACAGTGCGTATGATTTTTTCTTTTTTGATTAAAGATTCAAACAATAAACTAATAAAATCTTTCTTAGGCAATCGAAGAAGAAAATAATTTATTGCAAATAGATACCCAGATACAAGATCAACAGCAAAATATTAAAAAACTTGAAAATCTAGAATTTACTAAAGTTGCAAAAGAACAAGAAATTAATTCAAAAATTATGTAAGAGTATAATATTTTTTGTTTTTGATTTTTTTAGAGATTGTTTTAATAGTTCTCACATTTTTAGAGAATTGAAAAATGAAATCACGATAAATGAAAACGAAGCATCTGATAGTAGTCTAAAATTGAATGAGCTAATAACAAGTCATTTAAATTCTAAAAAACTATATGATGAGAGAAAAGAAAATATAAGGGTGCTTCATGCTAGTATAAAAAGAAAAGAAAGTGATATCATTACCTTGCAAAATGAAATTAAGAAACTGGAAAAGTAATTTTATAGAATTTTGATAATGTTAAAACTTTAATTTTCTTGTATAAATCCATTTTATTTTAGAGAAAATAGTGCTACTGGTAACAAAAAACAAGAAGCAAAACAGAAAATCACTGAAACCGAGTTGCAACTTGATGAAGTAGAGGCAATGTTACGAACAAAACAAACAGATTTTATGCATTTAGAAGAAAATAAAAGACGTATCGAACAAAAGGATCATAAACTTAAAATTGATATGGAGCAAAAACGCACAGCACTTTGTAAGTAACAATTTACTAAGTTTTTCGAAAAATTTTTTAAAGATTCATATTTTTAATTAGTTATTGCTGTACTATGTATTAATTTATTTCAGATAAACTGAAACAGAGGCTAAATGCTTTTAAAAACCAACCCAACGATGAATTTTCGGTTTATGGGCCAAATATGCCTCGTCTTATTGCAAGAATCGAAGAAGCACATAAAAGAGGAAAGTTTAAGCAAAAACCTGTTGGCCCTCTTGGTAAATAATCCTCCACTTGATTATTTTATTTTTTTTGCAACCATTGTAATTTATTGTTTACAGGTTCATTTATTAAAATGAAAGATTCAAGTTGGATTCCAGCTGTAGAAAATTATTTAGGTTTTGGTACGCTTACTTCATTTTGCGTAGACAATAGCCAAGACAGTCAAGTTTTGAATAAGTTAATGAAAGAAATATTTCAAAATGAACGTCCGCCTCAAGTAGTAATTAGTAAATTTTTTAGTCGTGTAAGTACCAATTCTTTCAATAAAATTGATCAATGTTTAACTTCTTTATATTAAATTAAAGTATTTAAAATGTGTTTAAAAATTATAAAACGGTAATTAATAAATATCTATTATTTATTTAGCAAGTAAAATAAAATTTATTTGTTTATAATTATTGATTAAATTTACAATAAGAATAACAAATAAATACAAAATATAATTATCGCTTTTACCTTGATAGATGCACAATGTTAAAGAAGGATCTGCTAATTCACTAAAATACTCAAATCTTTTAAACGCTATGGAAATATTTCATCCGGTAATTGCGAATTCTTTGATTGATCAAAGAGAAATTGAATGCATACTTTTAATACCGACATCAAATGAGGCATGTGATATTATGTCAGATATAAACAAAGTGCCACATAACTGTAAAAGAGCAATTACGAAAAATGCTGACTTACTCTATCCAGATCCAAATTACCGATTTTATGGTGGCAGTGTTTCTAGACCAAAATACCTTCAAGTATCAACTAGTGAGGCTATGCAGTAAGTTCGTAAAATTATTTGTATAATTATTTTAATATCATATAATGAAATATATTTTATACTAAATAAACTAGAATGTATTACATATTAAATTAATTATTTACTTGAATGTCTTAATTTTAATCGTTGTAACAGGTCAGTGCAAGAAGAAATCGCCGTTGCTGAAAATCAATTACAAATTATACAACAAACTTATAATGAAGTTCATGAAACTTTGCAAAATAATCAATCTGAGCTGCAACAACTTCAACTTAAAGTTAAAACTTTATTACAAAAAGAACAACAATTGAAAACCAGCATAGAAGAATTGAAGGAAGTTCTTGAAGTTTGTAATAATAATACAATAAATACATTCGTAAGTAATGTAGTATTTTTAATATTAGATTTTCTTTTAAAATATATAAGATATTATTTGTATTTTGTACAGAGAATTCTGTTTTTTATTTTATGATTGATATTAAATGATTTTATGATACAATTTAGTCAAGTCAATAATTTATTTAACATTGAAAATTATAATAGCTATGATTTAATTTATATCAAATCAATTTTAACTCAATTTATAAAATTATGTTTTATTAAATCATATGATATTATTTATCCAGTAATTAATTTTAATATTTTAATAAAAATATTTTTCAGATAGCAGAAGTTGAAGAACTTCAAAGACAAGTAATACAGAAAAAGGAAGCTGAAAGCCAAATGATGATAGGATTTCGTGAATCTAAGACAAATTTTGAAAATTTAACTGCTGAGTTGAAAAACCGACGTGACCTTGCACAAAATCTTGATGCAAAATTGAATCCAATTAAAGTAAATACAGTGTTTCCAAACAAAATTTAACATGTTTTATTTTCATTTTTAACCATTTGTATTATTTCGTTCTTGATTAGGAAAAAATAAAAGAATTAGAATATGAAAAAAGTAGGTTAAGTATTTCCAATAAAGGTGCATTAAGACGATTGGAAGAAACTAAACAATCATTACAAAAATTAAATTGTGAACAACAACAACAACAGAGAGTTGTTAAATCAAAAATTGAAATAGCCGAAAAAATTTGTCCAAGAATTAATACAAAAAAGTATGTATACTACTTAAAAAGATTTTTGATAATTATTAATATTAAAAATAATTATAATAAATAAAAACTTTTTTTTTTAATTACAAAATTGTAAACATTTTGTTTTTACATCCTAATTAACTTTTCTCTTAATAATTCTGAAAAAATCTTTTTCAAAGTAGTTTAAAATACTTTATAATATATTGTATATTATTTTTTAATCAAGACCTGTATTGTAAGAATTATACATATTAATGGAATATTAAATTAATTTTATGTATTAAAATGGTATTATAAAATTATATCATATATTTGTATAAAGTAACTTTAAAATAACGTTCAATTTATTCTTAATTTTTAAGGACTGTTCATGAAATAAATATTAGATCTAAAGAATTAAAGGTAACAATTGAAGCCACAGAAAAGCAGCATGGGACAAAAAATGTTTTAAGTAAAAAATTGGAAGAAAGGGAAGCAAAGTATGAAGGCGTTTATGAATTTGCTGTAGAACTTACTACAAGTAATGATGTAAGTAGTAAGCTTTTTAGGTATTTATAAGATAACTAATTAAATTAAAATAATATTAATATATTTAAAACTATTTTTATCATAAATAAACTTATATTTTATATGAATACTAGAAAAATAAAAATTATTGACATTTTTAATGTTTTAAGGTAATTTTCCTAACATCATTTATATTTCAGAAACAACTCGAGCGCTTACGCGCTCGTAAATCATTTTATTACAGAATGAAAAAGCATATCGGGGAACGGGTGCAGCAGTCTTTCATGAATGTATTGTCACTTCGAAATTATAAAGGGACAATAACAATAGATCATCAAAAAAAAGAATTACTTTTGGAAGTGTCTCCCGCAAATGATGTTAAGCGACCAACAAATGATGCGAAAGCATTATCTGGTGGTGAACGATCTTATTCTACAGTTGCTTTTATTTTGGCACTGTGGGAAAGTACAGGATTACCATTTTATTTCCTGGATGAATTTGATGTGTTTATGGTAAAATAAAAATTTATGTACAATTAGTCTATAATTAAGACCAGAATAGATATAAAGAACTTCATATGAAATGTATTCTCCAATTAACTTTAACTAAACAGACATTAATTTTCTGTTAATATGTAATCTACATATATACAATTATTAATAGTTTTAAACTTTAAAAAATAATCTTATACTTACTATTAACAATAAGTAAAGTACATAAATACGATGTTTAGTTTTTAAACTTTAAAACTATAAACGTGCATATTTAACTGTATTATAATTAATTGATATAAAATATGTTTTTATTAATTTTTATTTTTAGGACAAAATAAATCGGCGAATGATTATGGACATCCTTCTGAGCCATGCGAAATCTCATCCACAAAGCCAGTTTGCATTTTTAACTCCATTAGACACCTCGCACATTGTAGCAGATGATACAATTACCATTCATAGGTAAATACTACCATACTTTACAATTTTATGAGAAATCGTTTCATTGATTCTTTATTCTTTATTAATTAAAATTTATTTTTATTTTTATTTTTATTCATTACAGATTGACACCTCCAGTGAGATCTACATAAAAAAAATTTTTCATGACATACTGTTAAGATTATTTATATTTATTTTTATATAAGGCTTATTTAAAATCTAAGTTGTTTTGCAGTACTTAAAACTTTCTTTGTTTATACTCTAGAAATATAATAAATACGTGCCTGAGCTGATGCCTTTATTAATAAATACAGATGATGTATGTTTTTAATAAAAGAACATACAAATTTGTTAAGTTTTGCATTATTCTATTGTAATATGTACATTTAATACATAACTGTAATGTATTATGGTAATCAAAATACACATTAATCTAACAATATCATCTAATAATTTATAAAGATATGTTTTAATTACAATTATTATGCGTTTTTTTAAATATTATTTTTACATCTATATGTAAGTAAAAAAAAACTATCAATATTATTGTTCAATTCAAACATTCAATTGTCTATATTAAGATATTTTTGTTACTTAAAGTTATGATTCATAATTTTGAAAATTATGTATTTTGTATTATGGTTTATATATTAATTTTATAATTAGTGTTTAAATAGTAAATTTATAATAAATTTTCAGTACATAATTCCTTCTCAATCTATTATAAATTAAAAAATTAGTCTCAAAGAAAGTTTGTAGCAAAATTTATGTATTTTATATTTCCAATTAATGAAACAAACAACATTTCCAAATGTTAAAAACATAGTATAAATAAGTTATCCCAATCTAACTAAATGATTTTTCTTTACAACTTCGTAATAAAAAAAATAATCTAAATAATGAGAATAAGAATGTTAAATCATTATCACCTTATATATAATTGTTAGAATTATTTAATAATAATTTTATTCCGTTCTTACATTAATATCAAGGCGGATAATTAATTGACACCTACGATTACTCCAATCCCACGTGGGTGAATTCGTTGCGCGATTAGATAGTAGATATACTACTGGGCACTGGGTAGTAGCTACTGGAGTGGGAATACTGGGATGTACGAGTACGTCATAGAATTAACGCGGGAAAATGGCGCATGTGATGATTGTATTTTTTTCACGATACATGGAATTGCCCTTACACAATACACACTTATTTATACTGCCACGTTGCATCGTAAGGTATATATTTCCATTAGTAATGTATTATTGACTATTGCTACAAGTTATAATTATTCGCAGAACTGTATATAACCAATAGCCGGAGGCTAGTGACTTGAATTACTTTTATTATAATACAAGTAGAAATGAGTAAATACTAAATATAACCAATATCTTTCAATTTTTTAAATAGTAATAACTGCAGTATTTAAAAAAAATGTAATTAACTATAAATAATAGACCCAGTTATAACATGAACTGCAGAAGTATCAAGCAATATTTTTTTTAATTTTAGGCATTAATTCATCAATAGAGAAATTTATTATTTTTATATTTAAGAATATAATACAGCTGATACTGTACGATTGTAAAAGTGTACAAATGTATTCGAACTTCAAACTGTTCGAACTATTGCATTCGAAAGACGCGCTCTATTATGCAGAATACAGAATACAGAATACATATTACAGATTACAGAATGCAGATATTGGTATTTTGGTAACCATGATTCTTATTCTTACTATTAATAGTACTAAGTTATTAACAGTACACTATGAACACTGATATATTTAATAGTATTTGTAATTTATTATTAGATTCTTGTGATATTTTTATTAGATTAGATTATTTCTAACATCTGCTGCTATTGCTAACGATTGCTAACGTTATAATCCAATTATTATTAAAGTACGAAGTCATTGTTGTCAATACGATGAAATTTATCTTTGATACTTTATAATTTTTTCAAAATGTCCCAAAAGTAACTTTGAATGTGTATAAGGTTATATTAAAATTACGACACTATTATTTTGTGAAAAAAAGTTCTTATATGAGATAAATACATTGAAAACTTTTATATAAATTATCGAATCAATATGAGCTCTTATTTTAAAAGTAAATTTGTTTATAAATTTAGTCCCATATATGTGTATAAATAAACAAAAATTTAATTTTGTTTACTAAGAGAAATTTTAATACACTTTGCAGAATCATGATTATAAAAATATACGAATTTAAAATAAATAAACATTAAAAATGCAATTTAATACTACTGATACATCTGAAAGAAGATTTGAAATACAATGTAAACTGGAAGCAGAAATAGCATCTTTAGAAACTTTGAAAGAAGCTGAAGATCATAGTAAAAAACTAACTAATAACATGGTAGCTATACTTTCATCGTTAGAAGATAGATTAGCTAGATTACGTCGTACCATTTTACCAGTTTATAACGAAACTGGCAATCTTCAAAATCAACAGCACAGTAAGTTTTTTGTACACATATATTTTTCAGTAAATGTAGCTTATTATAAAATTAATTTTCTTTAAAAAATAAATAAATAATAAATATTACAGATATTGAAAGAACTTTAACAATATTAGACTATGCCATTGGGTATTATGGGGTTTGTCAAGAAGTAGAAGGCTCAGTACGTGATGGACCTAATGGTACCAATGGCTTAGATGGATTTTTAGATGCCATGAATCGTCTCTATAATGCTCAACGATATTTTCAAAAAAATAATCCTAGTTCAGTGGAATTAGAAAATGTTTCAACACTTTTTGGAATAGGTCTTGAGTCTTTGTATGGGGAGTTTCATGACATTTTAGCAAGACAAAGTAAACCAGTATTACCAATAGTTCTTCTGGATTTGATAGGCTTAGATGAAGATACAAGTAATGAAGATGCCCCACAATCTTTATGTCAATTGCCAGAAAGTGTATTGGCTGACTTGATTAAAATTTCAACATGGCTAGAAGAAAGAGGGCATCGTAAACATGCAAAACTATATTCTTCTGTGCGTACCTCAGTAGTTCTTCGTTCTTTACAATTAATGAAGGAACATCAGAGAAGTGCGAGTGGAGGAAGTACACATGCTGCAAGTCCTATGCCAGTAAGCTAATATTTTAATGTAACTTTACCAAACCATTACAAGTTATTGACAAATTAATGAATTATTAAAATCATGAAAAATCTTTTATATCTTCAATACAGTATAAATTATAATTTCTTATAATTAATAATCATCTTTTAAATAATAATTTCCCACAAAATCTTATTTATACTCCTTTCCACTTTAACAATTAAATAGAACGATTGTATAATAAATACCCTATAAATGAAATTAATGTTAATTATCATAGAGAGCGAAATTCGCAAATCGTCACTCCCTGGGTGTATCAGAAACAGTTAGCAGGCGAACGTCTCGTCGACTGCAGCTCGCCCTTGAGAAAAAAGCAAGTAAGATGTTGCTGAAGGCATCCCAAACGACAGGACTATCCTTTCCCACATCAAGGAAGCCCGCGGTGAGCCCCTCGAGTCATTCTGCCGAGGACTCAGCCCCAGACGAGCAAGAAATGGACAACTACTTACTCTTGGCTGCTGGTCTTCACAAACTTATGCAGGCCGAGCGCGCGCTCATCAGTCGAATACTGTCCGCGTCCTTGCAATTGCAAGTACTCGAGGCCACGGTGCGTGACGCCATGGATCTTGTTGCCCACGATGGGGAAAATATTGCTGCAAGAGCCAAGCGCTGCATTACTAGACGCGATTTTTCAGCCGTTCTCGTCGTCTTCCCGATTCTGAAACATCTCGAAGAGCTTAAACCAGATTTCGAGAGGACAGTCGAAGGTTGCGAATATGCCCTTAGATCGAAATTTGCTTCGGTCATTCAGACGCTTACCGATACCGTAAGATATATTAGCTTTTATACATTTTGACTCAGTCGAATAAAACTTTAGTGCACTCGTTCTAATTTCTGCTTTACTAGTAATTGATTCAATGAATTTTACTTAAAGTATTTTATTTTGTTAATTATTAAATGTTCAATTTTAAAAGGGAACAGCTACTTTTTTGTAAAACATATTTTAACTTTTCAAAATTTTTTAAATTGAATTTTTCTCCAAATACCAACTGCATCAAATTTCTTTTATCATTAAAAAAACAACTCTATTATTCTTAACATTATTTGTGATTGTATTCAACATACTTTCTTAAATTATCTGAAAAATAGTAACATAAAATTTAATTTATTTACATTGTAGATTTTCTAGAAATATAAATAATTAAAAATAAATAATAACTTTTATTTTCATTTATTCTTATATTTGATTTTTATATTTAGTTAATTTCATCTTTTATGTAAGCATTTTGTAATCATATAATGCATTACAAAATTTTGATTTTGATAATATCATTTTAATAGTATTATGTATAATTAAGAAGAAATTCTTGTTTTTCAATAATTTGTACAGTATTGCAGACTATATTTACACAATTATTATTTACATTTTATAAAAATGTTATTAAAAAGGTTTATTTTTTATTTTGTAATATTTTATTAACTATTTATAATTTGCAATAAATATAATTAAAATAAGGAATAGTTACTAATTATAATAAAAATAATAAATTCGAATAGCAACAATAATACATATAATTGATATTTTATGCTAAATTCTTATTAGTAAACTTCAATAAATTTAATTTAGGGTGCTCAGGCATTAGAATGCTTCGACGAAAATGTACGAAATGAATCTGGTGCAGTATTACCAAAAGATGGAACTGTTGCGGAAAGTACGAGCAATGTACTTGTTTTTCTTGAACAGCTAACTGAATATGCTGATACAGTTGGTATTGTTCTTAAACGTCATAATGAAGTAGATTCCACTATCACTACAAATATTAAACAGTCTGAATGTCAACATAGAATTGCTTTGGGCCTTTACACAAGTAATTAATATTATTATATTATATAACTTTTATAAATGATTATAAATTAATATTTAAATACTTTGCATAATATTTCTTGCGTTTATTTTCACATTAATGATATGAATATAATATTAACGATATTCTTATAAAAACAACTAATTAAAGATTTATTATTTATATTAAAAGAGTACCATATGATAGTAGATAATCAAGTAATTAAACTTTGTTAGAATTAAATTGAAATTTTTATTCAAGGCAGTAAAACGAATTATTATATTTTGAACGAAAATTTATTATTATTTTAATCGACGATTCGTGATAGTAATAGTAAACTCATAAATATATTTTTTTTTATTCATCTAAAGGTCATTTTTTCAAAACTGACAGAAATATGGAAAAAATGATTATCAGTCAGATTGTAATAACTTATTGTGATTTTTACGGTATTTTAGATAAATTACGTATACTGCAAAAAAATTAATCTTGTTGTATAAATAGTATAATATAAGTAAATGGGGTAATAATACTAATAAAGATAATAGTACAATTTTGTTATATTC
The DNA here is from genome assembly GCA_018907135.1 of Kradibia gibbosae. NCBI lineage: Eukaryota > Metazoa > Arthropoda > Insecta > Hymenoptera > Agaonidae > Kradibia > Kradibia gibbosae. The sequence continues at coordinate 6,064,094 of JACCHX010000007.1, forward strand.
CAGCTCTAAGTAATATCAATTAGCTTAAGTACATAATCTATAAGGAACTTCTTATCAATACAAGATATTTACTTATTAATTTAAATCGTAAATAAATAATTACCAAACTATAAAAAGTAATGTATTTCACATAAACTCGTTAAAACGTTGGTTTGACAAACGTGCAAGCCTTTATCAATTAGAACTGAGTTAAACGAAGCGTGATATCTTCACAAATTGAAATCACTTTATACAAATATCCCTCCTATATAAACGCATTGCAGAGAAAGTTCTAGCCCTTCTAAATCTGGCGCTCGTGAGCAAGAGCGACACGTCTTATTCCGATCCAGCGCTCCGCTCTTTATTCCGTCTGAATAATCACAATTACGTGATTAATGCATTGAGGAGAAGCTCTCTCATGGAATTACTTTTGTTAGCTGAGCCGACCGCCGAACAAACCTATCAAGACTTTCTCTCACGGGATCGAACGAATTATGTTACTACGACCTTCGCCAAAGCTCGCAGTTATATTGAAAATCTCAACGATGAACCTGGTGAATTTATTTTCTAACTTCTCTACCGTTTGGAATAAACGTTAAGTGCTCTTAAAAGCACACTTTCAAACCCTGAATCGTATGGCTTTTAACTTTTATGATTAAATTTTATATCTGCTTATAATGTTATAAGATTTATATATTAAATTAATGGTAATAAACAAATCCATTATTTGAATGAATTAATCGGTTAATGATTTTTCGATATTTCTTATCGCGTTATTAATTTATGTCAATAAAAAAAAATATCAAAAAGTATTTGATATTATAATACATGATAGCATATTCATTATTTAATAATAACATGTTAGTAATATCGAACTGTGTTGATTTATCGCAGGGGCAAAGGTGTTAAAAGAACGATTTGGCGGGTTCACGCGAGAGTTTGAAGAGGCATCAAAATTTCATCGAACCTACGCTGTACCAGATGCACGTATGCGCGAGGAATTACGCAAAGAACTGCGTCAATCTCTCGTCCCACTTTACACGTCCTTCTATCGCAAATATCGAAACACTTCCTTTTCCAAAAATCCATCCAAGTATATTAAATACAGCCCGGAGCAAGTAGCCATTACTATCAACACATTTTTTGATACAGCTGCTTGAGTAAGACTACCGCATAAAAAACGTCTATTACGATGTTTTTGAGTCTGCGTTAGTAATAAAGCATTAAACATCTCAATTCTTTTATTTTTAAGTATTAAAAGTTGTTGATTATTTTTTAATAAAAATTTAATATAATTATATGTTTAAAAATATCAATGCGAAGGTGCTAAACCAAAAATTTTTTCTTTTTTCATGATAACGGATTACACCTTCAAATTGTTTAAATATTTTAAAATTTAATGTGGCATTTTTTTATTTCAATTATGTATGTAGTAGGTCTGTATGAAAGAAATATTAACTTGCAATTTATTTATTTTCAATGCAAATGAATTATATATATTTATAATGATAAAATATTAATAAACATTTTTTAAATACAAATGTTTTAAAGTTTCTGCATAATTTTCTGATTAATATGTGAATATTAGTTGAATCTGTTAATTTTCTTTATTAATAAAAATTAATTGTAAAGGAATTATACAGGGATACAAAATATTACTCAAAATCACTGGTTTAGTAAACACCCATTTAATAAAGCAATTTAATTACAATTTCTATTGTTTTGTAGTTTTACTGAAATATGTATTCTCACTGAGTATTAAAAAGATAGAGTACCAAATTACACACAACCTCCATATAAACTACAGATTTGATTAAACATTTCAATACAGTCTTGTCTTCACATATTCAATTATATTAAAAAAAACACAATTAACAGCTTGAAATTGTCTGAAATTTAGTTAGTATTAGATTAATAAGGAATAGCAATAGTAAATACGATCATATTTAAACTCCAATTATTATTTACAATTATTTGTTGTCGTTTCTAATCGTTCCTTTTTATACTGCATCATTTGATTCTTATAAGTATTTACTCTTATTCGTTCAATCACTCAAAGATTTTTTCTTTTCTATTAATTTTAAACAACCATGCAAACATTCTCTATAAGTATATATTTTCAAAATCTTTGCTCTACCTTACTTATTTCTTCTTTGTTAATAATCGTCTTCGTAAATTGTGAATGAATCGCGTTGTGCGTATAAATCACGGACATTATATCAAGGTAGTAATTGAAAAATAAAAGAAGGGTAAAATAGAGCTATTGCCACATATGCACCAATGCTTCTTATTTTTGTTCATTCACTCTTTCGATTTGCGCGTCTTAAATCTAGCCTAAAAATTACACAGTCAACTTACATAATCATCTATTTTAGAGCATGAATGTATAATATGTATAATTTTCTTTACCATTCATAGATATTCATTAATAATTATTATTAATATACTATAATGTACTGTACACAATCTCATTATATTTCAGCGCCTTTTTTCACAATTTTTCTACAATTGATTGTTTCTCTCGCACGAGAATGAAACTTCAATAGTAACGGAGATGAAGAGCGTAAATTTAATCCTTTACCCTTTTGCATGTCCACTGGAAATACTGAAGCTGTCAGTGAAAGCCTTCTTTCCTCCCCTTTCATCAAATTTTTCGTACATTCTCTTTTCCTTCTTTTTTATATATATATATTTTTTTTTAATAAATTTAATGAGAACAGTTACTATTTTTGTGCGGTTCGACGTCAATGTATTAGCGTTAATACTTTCAAGGGATTAAAGAAGCATGACACTGTCAAACATCTTCCAGCGAGAATGTGCAGCATTGTAATAACTCAATATTATAGAATACAACATTTGCGCTTTGGCTTTGCCTGTAAAGCAGGACAGAGAACTGCTCGAATTGCTTCATCAAACACCGTTTTCAATCCCTTTTGTGTTAAAGCCGAACACTCCAAATACTTCACTGAGCCTATCTCTTTTGCCATTGTAAGTCCCTGAATACAAAAAAAAAATAATCATTTATTGTGTTATACTTTGAAATCTCATCACAAATGAATGTTTAGCAGTATAGTAAGCTTAACAAATTTTATACAGAAAATAATATTTACTTCAAAATAAGAAAGTTTAGCAGAGTAAATTATTTTACATTTTTTACATAATAAAAAGCATATATGCATCAAAAATTCTATAAAGTATATAATTTCAATTATATTGAAAATGACAAAATTATAGACTATGTTAATTAATATATATTTATAGATCTAATTATATCTGCAGATATAAAATACTATTTTATTTTTAATTTTAATTTCAAGTTAGTTATTTTATGTACTTATAAGTATCAGTCTATCTTACTTGTAGTTACTGGGTGTATACAACTAATTATAAATTATAAATGGAAATTAAATTACTTGAGGATAAGTAATAGGACAGAGCTTTTTGTCCTTTAATCGCTCAATGGTTTCTTTGTCTTCACGTAAATCAAGCTTAGTTCCTACTAAAATAATAGGAGTTGCTGGGCAGTGATGACGTACTTCTGGATACCATTTAGCTCGTACATTTTCAAAACTTGCTGGATTTACAAGTGAAAAACAAATAAGGAAAACATCAGTTTGTGGGTAAGACAGTGGTCTTAGCCTATCATAATCTTCCTGTCCAGCTGTATCCCATAGTCCCAAGTTAATTGGTTTTCCATCAACCATAACATTGGCAGAGTAGTTATCAAAAACTGTTGGTATATATTCCCCAGGAAATGCATTGGTTGTATAACTAATTAATAAACAAGTTTTACCAACAGCTCTGTAAAATATAATATTAAATTATGTATATTAAACAAATTATCAATATGAAAAAATCACAAAGTTACAAGATATTAAATTAAGCATTTCTAACAGCTTGCGTTGTGAAAAATAAAATATAGAAACAAAAATCCATGTTGTTTTATATTTAAACTCATTACATGAGATTGTGTAAAGTAAGAAATATCTACGAGTTGTTCTAAGTAACTTTGAAGAGTTAATTTTTAATTATTTATGGTTAAAAAGAAAGAAAAAATTGGAATTACTATTCAAATGCCTTAAGCACTATGGTAATACTCCAAAATGAGTCTAACTATCATCGATTGAGTAAATTAGCATCCAAATAACTTTGGCCATTACATAGATAAAATTAAAAATTGAACATCTCTTTTTGGTGATAATTAACAAAAAAAAAAAAAAAAAGAAAGAAAAATAAGAACAAACACAAGTAAAAAATTCCAAGTCCTCCAATCATACAAAGTATCAGCAGGCTGACATTCACCACGCCCATGAACGTTTGAAACGCCTATTGCAAAAAAGACATACTGTTATAAAGTGTTTACTGAATAAGAATGAAGACGCAACAAACTGTTTTGTAATAATTTTGCCAGAATCTAATTGCTCTAGGTAAAAGAGGAAGAAAAGGGTAGAGTGCAGTCGACTTCCCATCAACAAATCGACGAAGCCACGCTCCCCCTATCTCTTTTTTTCTTTTACCTCCTCCTCCAACGAACTCATTCACTCTCTCTCTCTTTCTCTCATTCTTTCTCTCATGTTCACTACACGTCCCATCCTCGATGAAAGTTGAATACACTCATCTTCTTTAATTGGCAAATAGAAAAGAAAAAAGAAGAAGTAGATGTTGATGATGATGATAATGATGATGATGAAGAATAAAAATAAAACAACGAAAGTTAGTAAAGGAGCATACTGAAAAAAGCACTCACCCGTCACCTACAACGACACACTTGATCGCCTGCATTATCTTTTTCTCTTTGTAATAAACTTAACTTCTCCCTCGCGTGCTCTGCTGATATCTCATACAGCGACGGAATCTTTACGAGGTGTATATCTCTTGTAAAACTGTTTTCTCGCTCGAAGCCACACACGGAGTGTCGATGCACCGAACGGATGCGTAAAATTGTTCTCACCAACTGTCCACCCCGATCGCTCCTCCCTTTTTGAGAATCCGAATTCCGAATGCTTATTATCGATCAGATCTATCAGAATTGTTCGAGAGAGCGCGAAATCAACAAGACTACGAATGTAACGGAAAGAACTGGAGAGCGCACGACTAGTAAATGCGTGAGAAAGGAAGGACAGAGAGAAAGAGAGAAAGATAGAGAGAGAGCAATAGTGAGAGAGGAAAGAGTGGGTGTGCGTGAGAATGAAAAAGAGAGACAGGTTGAATACGCAGGCCGTGACAAAGCTCATACGAATCCGTAAGAGGAGGACGGGACTGAAGGACGGCAGTCCAATGAAATAGTGTAAGTAGCGACGAGTTTGAGGAGGAACGACGCCTAATAAAGCCACTCTCTCTCTCTCTCTCTCTCTCGCTACTTCTTTCCAACCCGATTCCCCTTCAAAACACATACCACTATATATATATCTCTCTCTCTCTCTCTCTCTCTCTCTCTCTCTCTCTCTCTCTCTCTCTCTCTCTCTCTCTCTCTTTCCAATATCCATCACTCTCGCTCTATGTCTCCTCATTTGCATCGAAGAAGGGAAAAAAAAGTGACGGAGAGGATTGTACAAAATCGTAGAGGCTATTTCTCGAGCTTGAAACTCCTGAAACATTATATACACGAGTACTTGTTCATGCGGCCTATGGTCACACGTAGCCAAACGAAAAAAGAGTGAGCTCCCGGCAGGAGGTATTATAGCTTATTACTGTATGAACTTGTACAGAAATGCCAACAAGTGTACTCATTTCGTTTACAAAAGGATCACCCTTTCATCTTCTATACTATATATACAACCGCACACCTAGGGTATATATATTCATTTATTTAAATGTGTATTATTTATTTATTTATTTTGTAAGGATAATTTTGATTTCGAGTTTCTTAACTCAAAGTATCTCAAATCCCATTAGCTTATACTTTACTCAAATTTTTAAATAAACGCATGCATTTGCTAGTATGTAAATGTGCTAATTTCTGTAATTAGATCGAAAAATTTTTATCTTGCCTATTATATTATATTCTATTTGTCAAAACAATAATTAAAACTACGGCAATGCCTGTCTGTTTTCTAATTATGAACAACTTTTTTTAAAAACTTTCTATTGCTATTTTTTATATTACATTATTATTACATATTCCACGGATTAAATTGTAAATAATAATAAGAATGGTACTTTTTCACCACTTCCTATTAACTTTATTTGATTAAAGCTAATGTACTTTTTCTTAAATTTATTAAATGCATATTATTTTTAAATACAGTTTTATTAGTAGTTTAAAATAGTCAATAAATATTGTTAGTATTTTAATAATATACAAACATACATTTCATTCTTTGTTTAATTATTATGTGATTTGACGCTAACTGGTTTATTGTAATTTGTCGCAATATCTTTTTTTTTTGCGAGCGCTTGACGAAAAACTGTATTGTACCGTAATTGTAGCATAATTTGTTGTTGCATCATTTATAAAGAAAACTAAATCACATATAGGCTTGTTTTGATTTATTCTTTATACTTTATATATATTTTAAGATCTTTCAGTAATTTGATAGTAATTCTGTGTACATCATTGTTTCTTATCACTATATAAAAGGAAGTGTTCAAACATTTCTATCTCTTCGAAAATGCTGTAAGCAAATTTAGAAAAATATCGTCTTATCTTAATTATCTATTACTTATCACATTTTTAGGAGAATTTAAACCTTTTTTAAATAAAATGTCTTTACTGATTTCCATAATAGCTATATAAGCATTTATATTAAATTTGTAATTGCAACATTTAACATCTATTCATATTATCAGAACGTGTATTTATAATGTGCAATTGTTTTTAAAAGTAACGTATACAAATAAATCAATTAAATACTTCTGTCCAAATAAAAATTTGTAAAGAAATGTAAAAAAACGTTAAATGTTCAATCTGAGAGATGAATAGTAATTTATAAAGGATAATTATATTCATATGCTTTTGATTGTTCTTTCCTTTTTATCGATAAAGATGAATATTTAACATACATTAGGGTTTAATAAAGTAAACATTTTAAGTAATAAGTATGCAAACCATAAATTTATATGAATAAAAATAATTACGATACATACTCATTTAAATTTTTAAATATGACAGATTATTCTGAATGTGAAAACAAAACAACCCTTGCTAGATATCCTATGACAAAAAATTAATTCATACAATATTTATAACATCTGCAATAAAATAATTAATTAATTATTGTATTTTTAAATAAAAATATATATGATATTTATAACATTAAATTCCTATTTAAACTTTCAAAATTAAAATTTAAAGGAAAAGGAATAAACAATAACTGGATAAAAATGATCTAATCAAAATATATTTTAAATTTATAAAAAAACACATGCACAGTAACTTTAATGCATTTCAAACATTTTTAATTTATGCGAACGACCACCCATATAGAACGATTACCGAGTACCGACCTGCATTCGTACTTAAAATCTACGTTAATAGTGGGTTTTCCCCTGACTAGTGTAGTTCCGCTCTCTATTTTTACTCCATTTGTAACTTGAAAAATATTTGTAAAATTTAGTCGAATGATTAGAATTATTGCTGAAATTGTAGAATAGAAAAATTGTATAACTTTTTCCATTCTTTTAATGATTATAATGTTTATAATGTTTAATAATATTAAGCTTTTATCTACTTACAACTTTATGATGTTTGTATCTATTATTAGAAATTCTTACCCAATACGAGTCATGTTCAAACATCTACTATATACGTAGTTTGTACAATCCGTAAAAAATTCATAATTTTTAGAAGATGTTTGTTTTTAAAAGCACTATTCCTCATTTGAAAACTATAGTCGTTGACTTATTAATTCTATGGAATTACAAAATTATACTGGATCCTTGGCAAATTCAAACAACTTTCACAAAACACATTGTACACACTAGTTAAAATTAATTAAATAATTAGGAGCATCCAATTCAATTTTAAAGCTTCTGATGTGGAATCTAGTTAATGTTCATTGTACAAAAATACCGCAGGCCAAATAAGTATGGACGCCTTAAGATTAACGTTAATTTTTTTAGACCTTATCCACTATTATGATGATTTTAGAGACATTAATGATAATATTGATATTAAGTATAAATTTAATCAGCATATTTAATAAAATGTTACACTCAATGACTATAAATAGTTAAAAATTAATCAACAATTTAAGTTTTGTTACAATTTAAGCATAAATTGTAAAACTTATTTTAATCCATTTATTATTATTTTTATTACTTCTTATTAGGTAATTGCTATTAAAAAAATATGTAATCCATAAAAATTGACGGGTACCTTCTGCCTGAATTGCATAATTCATCAATCATCCACTACGATTTAAAATTCATACATATTTTATTGGACGAACTGGATAGGCCGAACTTGACAAACCATCATAGTGACCACGACCCATGACCCACAACCCACAACTATAAAAAAATATTGGCACAGGTACTACAGGTAAAACAGAGATGAAAAATTGTCGTTATCTAGGTGGCAGTAGTCTTGCTTTCAATTTTTACTGACTACTTATTTTTGTTTTTCAACTCAACTGATAGGTCTTTGATAAGTTATAAAAGTGTTGTTCGCAATTATGGAAAAGTCTTCATACCTTTTTCAAGAGAATAAAACGGTTATGAAACTTCGATTTAATCGTATGACCCATAACATTCTGTTGAGATTGTAAGCAATTAGAAGTGAGATGTGTATAAATTATATTATAAGTATGTTAATACAATTTAAAAAAATAAAGAAATGAAATAAAGCATTTTTCTAATCCATCTTTGAAACCTAATTGCATTAAGTTTATTATATGTTAGCTAACTTTTGGTTGTAGGTATTAACTAATAGATATGCTACATTTCAAAATGTTAAATTGCATTATTTTACTTCGAAGTGTTCAATATTGTAAAAATTTACAAGGAAGGAGTGCAGATACAATAATAGAATACCAAATTATTTCTGATCATAAGAATAAATTTAGACAATAAACTATGATTTATAAGTATTTTTTTTAAAAAAACAACAATGAAATCTGCTTCTGTAACACAGAATAAAATAATCACAACTTGGCACCAACAAGTATTAGCACTTGATACAAAATACAATGCGCAAAGGCTTGCAAATAGTTCTAACTTAGGTAAATATTAATTCATTAATTAATGTTTTTTATATAACATTTTTTTTACATTTTTTTAGGCATAATTTATATGCGTAGGAGAAATCAATTGCTCCTGGAAAAACAATGCAAAGATTTGGAATTACAATCTCGTTATTTAAAATTAAGATCAGAACTACTTCGACGGAGATATGGTACAAGTTCAGATACATTATGTTTACCTTCAGAAAAAAGTCTTGAAACGAAAGGAAAGACCCGTATAGTACAAAAAACATCAACAGAAGGTTTTGCAGGAGTTCATCATGTATTTGATCAACATTCAGCAGCTATTTCAATGATAAAATTTGCCAATAATGATAGATCTAGATTTTGCTGTGCTTCTTTTGATGGTAACATTTCAATTTGTGAAGCAACAAGTAATCCATCTAAAGTTGTGGTACTTCTACAAGGTCATCGAAAAGGTGTTACAGCAATTGATTGGAGTACTAGCAATGACTTTTTAGTTTCCTCTTCTTTAGATACAACAATTAGATTATGGATGGTTCAATCACATACCAAAGTGAATTGCTTGAGAGTTGTTTGTGATCCATTACGTGCAGAAAGCTTATGTTGTGCTTTTGCTCCTTCAAATAATAATATAGTTTTAACTGGTAATTCTCAAGGTTTACTTCAGATTTTAAATATATCTACTGGAAAATATACTCGTGGTGGAACTATTAAAATTGGAGGAAAGGTATCCTTTTATTTTTATTTTAATGCTTTTGTATAATTTTACACAATTAAGACTTATACAAAAATGTGTCATTTCAAAAAATTATAATTTTTATAAATATAACTCAATCTGTATCATATATATACATATATAAATGTTCAAGATTACATCTTTGACATGTGAAGAAAGTGGTGGTTCACTAGTTTGGATAGGCAATAATAGAGGAATGATTGTATCATTTCGTTTAGAGCCTGGTCTAGGACGATTAACAAAATTATGTAAAATTGAAGCTACAGGAGCAATAATAACTAGTCTATCTTGGCGTCCTTGGTTATCAAAAGATTTTCCCTGGCCAACACTTTTGGTTAGCAGTGCATGTAATGCAGTATTTTTGTATCGAATAGCCGATGATCATGGGAATTTAGTACTTTGGAAGAAATATCCAATTAGACACAGGTATAAATTATGTTTAGATAACATTTAAATTTAAAAAAATGTCATTATTATTTCTGAAACTGAACAAAATTTTAAACATTGAATTAATAGTAATATAATGCCTGATTACAATATTGTTTTTCAAAACTTATTACATTTTTTAATAACAAACAAACAAATATTATTCAACTAAATCTTTAAAATTAATGCATCTGAACTCTACTATATTAATTGATCTAGATAGTTTTAATATGTAATAATTTACGTTTTAAGGCAGCACTTAATTCGTTCTACATTTTGCCCCCAAATTGGCAGTTCATTGATTGCCACTGGTTCAGAAGATGGCTCGATACATTTATTAGATTCATCAAGAGAAGGAAAATTTGCTCAAGTAAATAGATTACTAGGACATTGTGCGCCAACCTTAACATTATGCTTTAATTATGATGAATCTCTTTTAGCATCAGGAGACCATCAGGGTTTAATTATACTTTGGCGTAATTATCAATCTCAAATATGATCAATATCATATTTTAATAGATATTAGCATTCATTTATTTTATAAGTATATATTTTAATTTAAACAATGATTTGTTGCAAGTGCATATCTTACTGTCGATTATAATTATTCAAAATATTAAGTATATTGTATATGTTTTTTATAAGTAAAAAATATTAGTAAACTAATCGAATTAGTTTGTTAAAATCGACATTTTTAAGGCATAGAGCAGTACATAGCAATATAGTAGCAATGTATATGGTTGTAAAGTATTTGAAAGTAATTTTGCAGGAAAATATTATTCTTAAAAAAAATTTTAAACAATTTATAATTTGCATAAGTGAATAATGTTTTTGGATATATATACTTTATTTTTTTTACCAGTAAATATTTTATAATAATTAACAAAATATAAAAGTACAATATTGTATTAATATTATGACAAATACAAATAAATATCAAAATACAGTCATAAAAAATTTAAAATATGTCTATCCTAGTATAAAATTATAAATATAGATTCAACGTAAAAAACTTTTTCTCCTATTGTATTTAGCATTCATTCAATACTTATTAATAATATTAGGTAATTTGATTTGTAAAACCATTTAAGAGGTTCATTTACAACTAAAAATAATACTTCTTTAAAAGATGTTAATGTAATCCACTAATAAAACTATTTTAAATTCAGGATGGTAATTTACATTTTTCTCATAACACTGCTGCTAAACTATATTCGCTTGTAATGACGATAAAAAAAAACATTAAAATTTCCTATTTATACTGCCTCATCTATTCTTTATTTCTGTTCCATCTTTCATTGCATTTGCAGTATTAAGATCAAGATTAGATTTTCAATGTATCATTGAAAAGGCTTCCGAATTTCACAAATTCTTTTATTATTAAATCCTTTTCTTGAGACATCTGCTTAAATATGAGATTAAATCAAGATTTTCTTACAAATAAAGTAAGTGAACAGTAAAGTATATTAATTGGTTGATGCATTTTAACTTACTTTTTAATAATTATAGGAATTATATCTTGCATTGCTATACTTATACTATACCTGTATTTGAATTTCGCTGTATGAAAATTATATATATATATACTTGTTTATTATATTCGAACAAAAGTAAACTCCGTAATCTTAAAATATTTTTTAATTAAAAAAATTTTCTTAAAACAGAAACTTTACAATATGTATATATACAAAACTTTGTTGTACACCAATTATTCCTCTGAGTAATCCATGCTATTCTCGAAACCATAATCACCCTATTAGAAACTCAATTAAACTCTACGGGCAAGTCGTCTACATATGCGACGCATGACTTTCTTTAAAATCTAATCAGCTAAAAGAATAAAAGTACAACTCACTTATACAAAAATACGCAGTCATAAAATATTTTCGAAACAAATCAAAGGGCTAACTACAAAATTATGTTCCCGAAATTGAGCAAAATTTTTTTTTAAATATTTGAAAAATCGAATAATATACGCACTCATAAGAATTAGAATGCCAAATGCAATGAATACCCTAAATATGAAATTTTCTCTTATTTGAAATGAAAAAATATTGTAAATTAAAATAAAATCTTAATCTAGATTAGAAAAGTTATTAATCACGTTGAAACCCATATTTTTTTATGGTAACATATATATTAATAACATATATAATGGTCAGCATATGTAACGATATAATTTATGAATAATTAAAGTCCTTTCATTTTTTTATGTAATCAACGTGTTCTAATTTATCCGGTTTAATGATAGAATAACATATTCTAGAAACCGAATAGACTTTCGGTGGTTTGTAGGTAATAGGAAGATTTTAAAAGTGCGTTAAGAAACTTAAGAAATTTGCTCCTACGTTTAATTAACAATAAGATCTTGAGCGTATAATTTATTATATTTAATATATATATATATACTATGAAAATTTCTTACAAAAGTCAAGTAAACTTTTTTTGAGCGATTAATTGAATCGAAACATCTTAATTATAACTTATTAACAACACAATAGATGATACGAGTGCAAATTGCAATGTAAAATAATAACAAATATGCATTTTTAAAAATTTTATACTTAATTTATGTTATAGTAAGCAAAGTTAATATATATGTATGTCTATGAAATATTTTTATTTTAAACTAAATAAAATCGAAATACATATATCAAATTTAAAAAAAAATGTTCAATATGAACATTTAATTTAAGTCAATTATTTAGCAATTCAATGTTATTTTAATTTTTTACATAAATATTATACATTTTTTTCAATTTAAACTGTTATTAAATTTCTCAAATCTTTAGTATCGACGTAACGAAAAATATTGTAAAAAATAACATGAAAAGTGTCCCCGTCACACCTTAATATTCGACTTAAACCACTCATGGCTTTCTTCATTAATAATTCTCTCTTGAGTTCTTTACAAAAGCGAGTGGTTAATAAATCATGATATATTGGAAAATATTTCGCGAAATCCTGTGCCATAACAGTATTAACGATCTCTTCATTTCGAACATAAGAACTAATATTTTTTGATATTAAAATATGATAAAAAGTCATGGTACCATGTACAAAAGAGCCTTCCATAAGAGTCAACTCTGCCCTACAATCTTCATAAAAACGTTGTAAAATCTCGTATTGCGATATTAAATCGAAGTTTAAGCGATTGAGACGATAATTTTGAAACTCGAGCATGGCAATATGTCTCACTACATATCGTAGTATATCGTATTTATTTGAATCAAGAACCGCGTCCAAAATTGACTCACTCCTCGTCGTTCTTGCGTCCACATTCGCGCCATTCTCTAATAAAAGCCGTACAGATTCACTATGTCCGTTGACAATGGCTGAGTACAGGGGCGTTTCACCATACATATTGTCGTTGTTTATATTCGCACCTCTCTTTAATAAAAATTTAACACAGCTGTGCTTGTTAGAGAAAGCGGCGAGATGAAGAGCCGTGAGCCCAGAACCACACTTATCTTCAATATCGAAATGACCACTGTTAACAAGAAATTTCAGTACGCCTTTATCGTTATTAAGAGCGGCATGATGCAAAGATGATATTTTACTTTTACACAGTGTACTCTTACTGAGATCGAAACCATTCTGAATAAAGAGTCGCAAAGCACCTTCATTACCGTAAAGTAGAACGCTATTAATAGGCGTTTTTATGTTGTAGCTGCCATCATCTATGTCTGCACCCCGTGCCAATAGTAACTCTAATATCTCCACGTAGAGATCATCATCGACGTTTGAACCGGTTCGCTTAGACATGGCAGCATAATAAAGAACGCTATAGCCTCGATTGCATTTGGCTTTAACGTCTGCACCGTGATCCAAAAGTATGATAATAATGTCCTTCAAACCAAGTTTAGCAGCGACCTAAATTACATAATAAATCATGATATTTAATTGCTTTCTTTTGGCATTAAACAAGTTGTTTTCGACTTAATGAATTTTTTAAGATATTTAAACTTAGGTTTTAAACCCATAGTAAATAAAGAATAAATAAAAATCATAATTAAACGATTAATGTAATGTATGTAAATGAAATGAAGTTGAGTCTTTAAACAACCTGAAGAACGGATAGACCCTCAGCGTCTTCATCATCCTGAATGTTTACGTCCGCTCCAGCTTGCAGTAAAATCTTAACGAATTCGAGACTCCCATCGCGCACTGCCCAATGTAAGGGACTGTGACCTTCACTGTCTGTGCAGTTGGCCGTAGCACCGAATCCTAATAGTAAGCAAGTCATGTCGCGATGAAGCATTTTCACAGCTTCGTGTAAACAAGTCATTCCACAGGAGTCGATCATGTCAACGTCGGCACCCGCTTCAAGCAATCTTCTCGCGAATTCGATATTACCATTGCGTACCGACCAGTGCAGTGGAGTAACCATGTTCTGATCAATAACGTCAGGAGTAGCACCTGCATCAAGAAGAAGACCTGCGATATTGTAATTACCCCGCATCACTGCTAAATGCAGAGCAGTAATAGCTTGATAGTCGACAGCATTAACATCGGAGCCCGCATCGATCAGTAGCTTCGCAATTTCATAATTCTGCTTGCCGCTATCTTAAACATCATTAATTGTAACACCAATAAATAGATGTTCTGTTTTCATAGTAACAATATCTAAGTACAATACTTTTTCATCATTTATAAAGTAGCATACAAGGTTTACTCAAGAATCACTAACGATTTTTGCATAAAAAATATTACATTTATCAATATATATATACGATTTTTCTGTGTTCATTCAGAAAAAGGTTGATTATACCTTATATTTATGAACAATAAATATTCTTTGCATACACTGCCTAGCAATAATCTTAATTTTTAGGACAAAGTAATGCATGATTTTTCAATTGAAAATTGAATAAATATTTATGTATAATTATAATATTAAACAATATTGCTTATTATATGAACACACTATTTTTGTTGTATACTCTCAATGCCTAAGATATTAAAAGTGTATTTCGTACTTTCATGAGTAGGGCAAATTGAAAAATTATGTTTATTTATTATTATATAAATTAATTCATTATTAAAAGATTTTTTTTTCTTTTAAAAAAATTATTACATTTATATTTATAAATGTACTTGTAAAAAAACTTCTTCGTTTTTTCCCTTTTTTATTTGATTTTCCAATTTAATTAGCTAACAAAATTGACAGAGTTTTATTTTAAGCACTCAGACTGATATTACTATTCAATTTAAAAATGAAATTAACAAAGAATGTAAAACTAAGACAGTGAAAACTAAAATTAATATTTAAATTAATAATTAATTAATATCTAAATTAATATTTTAATAACTTTTTTTTTAATATACTATTTTTTAACTTTTTAAAACTGTAATTTGTTATTACTGTATTCATTACTATACCATTTGTATGCATAAATTTTAATATAACTAAAATATAATCAAGTGAAGTAAACCATTTAAATTAAGAACTCTTATGGTAATTTAAAGCACATCTGTTCTTAAACTTTTGTAAAAGCATATAGTAAAAGGCAAATCAATTATAAAATCGAAAAGCATATTTTTAACTAAATTTTATCTACCATGGACATCCATCCATTTGGCCGCTAAATGTAAAGGACTGGAATGCTCTTCATCTATTACATTAACGTCAATGCCAGCATCAAGTAGTATCTTAACCATATCACGAAATCCATATGTTACAGCTGTGTGCAATGGTCCAAATTCTTCATTATAGCTCATAATTTCATGAATAGCTCCAGCATCCAGAAGAAGTTTTGCTACTTTAAGACTATTTGACTCAACTGCTACCATAAGTGGTGTTTCTCCATATTTATTTTTAAGATTAATATCACATCCAGCTGCAATTAATTGGCTTGTAATTACCTCATTATCCCATATAGTAACATAGTGTAACAGGTTATTGCCACTTTCATCTTTTGCTTCTACAATTGATACTTCGTTCAACATAGAAATTATCTTATCACTATCATGATCATTAATAAACTTTTTTAAATCCGTCCACCACTAAAAGTAATAAATACACAAAATGTTAAAATTTACTTATAAATTAAACTCATTTTTGGTATTTTACAAATTACAACTTTTAATGATTATTATAATTAAGCTGTTAATTATTTTTATGAATTTTCATTACTTTTCCAAAAAAATTTTCAAATAAAATTATATGATAAATATACAAACAGAATTTTATTTTAAACTGTATATAGATTGCTATTTTAGATTAAAGTATAATTAATAAAATTAGAAATATAAAATAGAATTATAAAATTATAAATTATTATCTTCTATTTATAAATTTTATTATTTTTCAAATTTGATTTTAATAAATTATTTCTTATATCAATTGATTGCTACTCAATAAGAAATGCTTTTATGGTCGTAAATAAAGTTTTGCTAATATAAAGAAATTAATTTTTAAATTTATGTTTTTAATATTCTAAATTTTGTAACCGATTACTGAAAACTAGAATCAATCTGTTTACAGTTTAAAATGGGTTATACACTGAGAATTACATAAATTAATGTATATTGTAATAAAAAAATTATTCTCAAAATTAATACAGAAATTTATGATGTAATTATATTACCAAAAAATTATTGTAATAAACAAAATGCAATTAATATATTTACCGTCATAGTGTAAATTTGATTAAATGTAAAATGATAGGAATGTAAGCATCTACTACCCTGTAAATAGTTAAGAAAAAAATGATTTAATTTTTTTTCTTTCCTTTTCTAATATACTAGTCATATATTACCAACGCTAATGGTAATACTTCTACATATTTTTTAATAAACAAATTATTTGATTTTAAATACAAATTTTAAAAGACTAATACATTCTTTTTTATAGTTTTTATGAATTTTTTTGCATATAAAATATTGATTTTTTAAAAATAAATTACAATTTATAAATATATAAACATATGCAAAATTGAAGGGTGTATTACTTTTATATATGAAATAGCCAGTAAAACATCCTTTAGATGTCGCTTTGATTCAAAAATTCGGAGACCATAAATTATGATAATGTACGAAGAAATGTCAGAAAATATTACAGTTTCAATATGAAAATGGTAGGAAAAGATATTTCCGTTGGTGCTGCTGGTGCTGGCACTAGAAATTAGCAGATAATGAGACAAATCTGACAAATACTTCAAATTGTAATCAAACTGTATAGAGATAATTTATGATCCTTAGTTCCTTACCTATTTTTTAGGTTTCAGCTCATTTTAAAAAGGACTAAAATTACAATGTAATAGATAGTTTTAAGAAATTGATTTAGGGTAACGTTATTTACGTTGTTTAAGGTTTCCTAAAATGAAAATCTAGAATATCAACGACTTACACATTAAAAATTCAGTCACAATTTCAATTCATATTTCATATTGATTGTATTTAAATATATATTTTAATAAATTGAAATACTAAAAGGAAAGTAAAATATAATATTATGATAAAAATTATAATTTGCATTCTGTAAGGCGCGTCCACACGAAGGAATGGTAAATGATTGAGTGCCTAATTATTATTAATCATTTAATTTTTTCTTTTTGCATTAAGCCAGTCATTTTGAATGGTAAGTAATTACACAATAAATTTTAACTCTAATACATAATCATTGCATCCCATCGTAAGATTATTTTGAGGCCTCGAAAAATTAAGATGTGGAGTTTCTTAAACAGAAGTATAATTACGATCTCATGACATAAAAACGTATTTTTTTTTTATTGCAGTTATAGTTAAAAAGAAAATATATTAATACAATATTAATAATAAACTTTGTTTTGAATAACAGTGCACTATTTAGTATTGATAACAAATTTTATAAATAAAAAATATTATGCATACATGAACTCGAAATGTAAGCATAAAGTGGAAATTAAACGAAACAAAAATAACAACATTTCAGAGAAATTGACTTTAGATTTTCGCTGAAACAAAAGTACTGAACTACTTATGTATAAAGAAGAGTTCTTATTTCTACCGTTTTTACGTTTCAAATAGTATAATTCGCAGAAGCGTGTTTTTGTAATTTCACATTATAACAGTACTTTAGATATTTTGAATTTTTTTTAACAATTTTGATTTGTATTTTAATTAATATTTATTATTATTATAATCAATTAGGTATTTAGATTTGTGTTTTAAAAATTACCTTATCGTGAATAATGTTTAATGTTTATAATTTGGTATAATGTAAGTTAACTTTATTTTATATAGAAGTAAGTTTTTTATAGTTGAAATATTCAATTAAACAGTATCTAACATTTACACAAATATAATACAAATTTATAATATATAAAATATTGAAATATTGATGATGTATTATAATAAATACATTTATTATCTCTATCTTATAAACTGAATTACAAAAAGGTAAAATACTAGTAGCAACATTTTTTCGTCAAAATAATAAAAAATTTTATTACCAAATATTCAAAAAAGTTTTGTTGTACTGTAATTTTTATAAAAATAAATTTTTACAGAATAAACTGAAATAGAAATTGAACTAGAATTTGTAAAATTCATTATGACACATTCTTTGTGCATTTTTAATTTTAATAAGCTTAGTGTGGAAATGTGTGTACTAAAATTGGTAAATTCAAGTTTCAAAATGTTCATATGTTTTTTAATAAAAAATTAATACTCTATGCCAAACATTTTTTAAGATTAAAATTGCATTGAAAAAAAAAGCATCATCAATTGCTGTTCGTTTCGATCCTAAAAGATTAAAAATACAAGTGGTAGACAATGGAATAGGATTTACTAGGAACGAACTATTAAGTTTCTTTAGTAGAAAGAAAAAAAACTTTATTAATAATACGACAATATTCGATAAAATATTAATCAACTCAAAGGCAATAATCATAACTTCAAGAAGTGTCTTCTCTGAATATACTTATGTTAAGGTATATTAAGATATGTTCGTATTAATACAAAAATTAAATAAAAAATATTAATATTTAAGGTGGCAAGCGTAAGCCAACAAAGTAACGTATTTCAAGGTATTCACAGACCTTCAAAAGGGACAACTGTTTCAATTTATGGATTCAATGTATCTAAATGGAAGAGTGAAACTAATAAAAATTGTTCTATATCTTATACAATTGCTGCTATAGCATTTACAGAATTAAATGTTAGATTATTTGAATGTAATATTTATAAAATTATTACATAAGCATACAAACTATATTTCAAATTGTAAATTTATTCAAGGTTTCATTTTCTTTACGCAATGATGAGCAACAAAAAATTGTATTAAATATAGGTAAATTTCATAGTCCCTGGGAAATTTTGAAATATTTTAAAAATATTGAAGTAAAAAGTATTGACACCTTTTCTCATTCACCCAGTCAATCATTGCAACAAAAAATGAAAAATGATAAAAATGATAATGATTTTTTTTTATTTAATGTACAAGCTTTTAATAATCAAGTCAAGCAAATAAAAAATGATACTTGTAATGCACTATCTGAATGGGATGATTGGTCGTATAAAAATAAATCCATAATTGAGAATGATAATATTAATGGTGATATTAATAATCAAGTTTCTTTTGGTACAAATATAATTAATATGTCTGATTATAATTTTATTAATTTAAGCCAACTATCAGTTTGGTCTGATTGGTCTTATCATCCTACAATTTCAGACATCAAAGTTAATCATGAACAGAATTTAGTTAGAGACCCGCATTATAAATTTCTCCCAATTTCAATTTATAAAATACTTCCTTACAAACATTGTAATTTATTAAATAACCAAAATCTAATATTAACCCAAGACTCATCATTTAATGATAATAATTCTAAATTAAATTACACAATTAAAGAAACAGCCAAATACTTCAAAAATTTTGCAAATATTAGAATTTGTAATATAAAACGTAAATTAAATGAATGTAGAATATCAGAAAATACAATCAATTCACTACAAGTATGTTCTTTGAACATTTTTAATTTTACTATAAATTAGTAAGTAAGTTACTTAACATTAAAAAAATGTAATGTAATATAATTTTTAGATATTGAAGCAAGTTAATAATGAATTTATAGCAGCAGTAACAAATGAGAATGGCAAGAAACTTTTAATAATGATTGATCAACATGCAGTTCACGAACGAATTCGTTATGAATGGCTCATAGAAAGTACAAATACATTATTTTATTAAATTTTATTTATGAAAGTATATAAAAAGTAATTTAACAATATTTTTTAATTTTTTTTTCAGCATATAGAGAAAAAAATAGCTATAAATATTTATCGGTCAAACTAAATAAAGAATTATGGATATCGGATATTAATGAAAATTTACTGAAACTTATTGTTTTACACAAGGAAATACTTACTAGAGTCGGTATCAATATAAAATCAATCGCTGATTCAAATACATGCGTAATAGATGCAGTGCCAAAATGTTTTATAAGACAAGTAAAAAGTTATAATCAAGAAAAAAATTTTTATCGTTTGATAAAAAACGTAAAGCAATTATTATTAGAAATAGCTAATGGGTTAGCAATATCGAAAAATATTTTACCACCAATTCTTCCAATTACTATACATAATGTAATTGCAAGTGAAGCTTGCCATGGTATATTGAAAAAAATATACTATAAATTTTTCTTAAAAAATAATTATAACAATTATTTATTAACAATAATTATATTTAAAACGTTTACATTTCTAAGTTATTATGCACATCTTCTTTGATTTGAATAAATTAAAAGAGAAATAATAACATTTTTAGAGGCTATAAGA
This sequence comes from Kradibia gibbosae, assembly GCA_018907135.1. Classification (NCBI taxonomy): domain Eukaryota; kingdom Metazoa; phylum Arthropoda; class Insecta; order Hymenoptera; family Agaonidae; genus Kradibia; species Kradibia gibbosae. The sequence continues at coordinate 6,085,145 of JACCHX010000007.1, forward strand.
TTTGGTGATCCTTTGAGCGTTAAAGAATGTACGTTCCTAGTTCAAGCATTACAAGATACTAAAGCGCCTACTCGATGTGCACATGGGAGACCATCGATCATACCATTAATAGATTTATCGGATTTAGGAAAACGAAAAGCCTATAAAAATGTAGGTACAATATATTAATTTGAAAATTTTATTCGAATTTAATATGAAATTAAACTTGTAGTTTAATATTCAATTATTAACAAGTTTGAAAATAACAGTGCAAGTAAATATGGTTTATAAATTGGTTAATATTTACACTGAAATAAAGTGGAGCTCAAATATGAATAATTTTATAATTTTTTATAGAAAGTCTATTGTTTTCATGTTACGGTAAAAATAATATTAAAATTAATTTTAATAATAAAATAATTTGATAAAATTCAATTTAAATTTGCACTATCAACTTGTTTTTAATAAAAAATCTATTTATATATAAACTATATTATAATACACGATAACAATATTTTCTAATGCATGCGTCATAATTATGTACTTTGCAAACATTTATGAGAGCATTAAATTTATTTATTTGCACACATACACATGTAAACTCTTTACTCAATATTTTAACAATCGTTCTTTTACATTTTTATAAAAAGAAGACAAGCATTCATTAACAAATATTTTTTATTCGAATAGAGTATTTTAAATTTTCGTTGCGTCCTTGTTTTTAATTTGTTTGTTTGAACAATGATTATATATCGGGGAATGCCGAAATTAAAATGTCTTTTCCGAAATAATTGACTCGGTTGGCAACGATTAAAGCATTAGCACCTCCTAAAGCAATTGGACAAGCGTTATTTGGACGAGTATAGAAACAAATCGTATATAGAGCCATTTCCAATTCTGGTGATGTGCCGATAAAAATTGTAGTGATCGGTTGTACTACGCCATTCAACGAAGAACGTCCTTTTACAATTGCACCATTCTGTAATTAAATGTAAAGTAAATTGACTACATAGAAATGTTTGTTTAAAGAAAATTGTAGTTTTACGTAACATACATAAAGAATGATTTATTTAACCAAAGGAAAATTATGTTTCAACCGTATATTTCGTCAACAAAAATATTGTTTAAAGTTAAATTATGTTTAAAGTATATGAATATTTTAAATTATCTAAATTTTTTCTGTCAGAGCTGTATTCAAAGCTATTAAATGATAATTATTTTAGAAGTTGCAGACATTATTCCTCTGTTGATTAATACTTACAGCTCCAAGTTCTACTTTCTTTATATAGCCTAAGTAATTTAAATTCTTTTCCTGTTCCTGTTTGGCAAAGTAAATCCAATCGTGCAAGCCGATGATTTCATTATCGAACTTTTCGGCTAAAAAGACCGTTTCGAACCCGGAACTCGAAGCATCACCGTCAATCCGCTTAAACTGCGAGAACCAAATGCGTTTCAAGGTATCTTTGAATTCGTAGTCGTCATTCGGTACGTAGCCTTTATCGGATAGAAATTTCATTGTCTCTTTCATCACGTCAGTAGCGATAACTACGTCGAGAAGATCTGATTCTTCCCTACGTTTATCTGGAGTCAAGATTTCTTTTATCTTAACGTCAAGTTCGTAATTATCGTGTAGGGCCAAAACTGCCTTCACAGTTGGGATTTCAAAAGCTTCAGGTTTCACTTCCAATAAACTGTAAGAGAAGTTTGTAATTTGAAGACAGTGAAATAATTTATTTATTCATTTTTTATGTGAGTAGAATATTTGTGGGATCGAGAAAGCCTTTTAAAACACGCGAATAAATAAATATTTAAAAAAATTAACCTGCATATCCAAGTATCTTTTTTAATGTATTAAGTGTTTTGCATATTTTTTTTATGATAAATTGTACAATACAAACACACACACACGCGCAAAAATATATAATGACCGACAATTCGATCATCGATACTCTAATTTGATCGATACTCTAATGACTGACATAATTACATTTGTTTTTTTATCGTTATTATCAAAATCTTTTTAAGTAGAAAAATAAAAAAAGTTGCAAAAAATATTTTTTACCTAGAAAATAAAGTAACGTCGGACTTACTTGTCACTAGCATCGTCAGTCGTGCTATCGTCCGTCTTTTGCCTTTGAGTATTGATTGTGATATATTTAAAAGCGTTGTTCGCGTCCTTGACGAAGAGGCTCTCTGTGAACTTCTGCAGCTCGGAATCTGAAATAATTGAACCAGATGGGCTAGGGCTGTTTTGCTGAGAATTTTGTTGATTTGGTTGCTGCTGAAAATTGCTGGGAGGTGCAGACTGATTGGGCTGAGCAGTGTTACTTGTGGCTAATGGCACAACTGCGTTAACCCCAGATGTTGCCGAACTTGAATGGGGAACAGCAGCTGCGTCAGCCAGAGGAACCACTGGAGCTGCAGCTGCTGCAGGCTGTGCTTCAGAGCCGTTGTTGTAGTAGTTGTTGTAGGTGATTTGGGTGTGCGATACAGGTGGCACAACTCCAGAACTTGACACCGAGCTGTGCCCGTAAATTCCACCTAGTAAACGGAAAAGGTAAATTCAAGTTTTCCGATGTGTGAACTGTAACTACGCGCGTCTTTGTATTTACAATGGCTTCAGTATCTCCTAAATGTAATTGAAATAACTTTTTTCTTTTATAAATTTGATAAATAGAAGATTATGTCTGAATTTAATTTCATTAAATATAATGCTTTAACGCAATAACGTAGAACATGTGAAAAGACATATAGATATATTTAACATACAATTAATATAAAAAGTTCAGCCTTTAAGAAAATCCTTGATTTAGAGTAGTAACATTGTCGATTCTTATTAAGCAGTATAATAAAAAAAACTAATTAATTCCTTTTTTCATATAAAATGGAATAAACTATTTTAGAACGTTTTTATAAAATTTTAATTAATTTAATTACTTTCGTATATAATAAATATTTATTAAGATGTAAATTATAATTATTGAACATCAAAAATCATACATCTACTAAAATAAAGGTTCCTACTAATTATGTAGTAGTGACACTAGTAATACTTATGTAAATTATTCAATTTAGTAAGAAGTTGCAACCGTTTTTCTTAATAAATTTAAAAGCAATATATAGATTTCAATCGAATGATTAGCATTAGAAACAGTGAATCCAATTATTTTGTGAAGTTAGCTGTATCGCACAAGTAAATGTCTCTGAACTACAGACAATCTACAAACCGGGCAAGATTCTATTAACAGCTGCATTAACACCGGCACTGACTCCGGCATATACAAATGCTTCTTTGGCAAGTTGTCCGATGCCGGGTCTCGAGGATTGTGACTGGACCACTACAGTTTGAGGTTGATGACCGAAGGACGACGAGTGTCCGTACGATGGATTGTATCCTTGCCCAGGAACGTTACTGAATCCGTGACCCGAACTGTAGGACGGATTATAGCCTCCAGACGGATTGTAGCCACTATAACCGTGCGACGGATTATATCCACCTTGGCCGCTAGTGGGGTAGTTGCCACCTGATGAATGATATCCACCCGCTGGATTGTAGCCACCTGGCGAATGATATCCTCCCGATGGATTGTAGCCACCTGGCGAATGATATCCTCCCGATGGATTGTAGCCACCCGAGGGATTATACGGTGGAGGATTACCATGTGCACCTACGGATATGTATAAAGTTGAATTCAAAAAATATGAAATAATTATTAAGTAGAAAAAAATCATTTTGCAATCGCCTGGTAAAATCCATACCACTGGATCCGTATCCAGAGTGTACATTGGTTGCACTGGTTCTTGATACGTGATCAGTAGGAGCCGATGGCTTAGGCGCTGAGCCACCAGTACCAAAGGTATTTGCTGGTTTATTATTAGATGGTACGTTCCATCCTACGGTACCTGGCCTAGAACCACCTACAAATTCGAAAATTTGCAACTTTATGAAAGTTTCAGTATATTCAACATCGATAAATGTAGTTTCTCAGTGACTTACTACTTCAATGTGGAAAGGCCTTTTTATTTAAACATATAGATTATTGTTATAAAAAAAAATTAATAACTCGAAAACAATTATTTTAATATATTATGATTTTATTATTTTATCAAAATTTAATACGTAATTTATTTTTTATCGTAACATTTTTGCTATTTTTATTCTCTCTTGTGTAAAGGTTTTCAATATAGGTTAATAAATTTAATTATAAAAATATTCAAACTTTTACACAAAATAGATAAAAAACAGAAAAAATTTTCTAAATATAATTTTTTTTAGGAAACTTCGTTTGAGAAGAAATTGAAAGTTATACACTTAATCATAAAATTAAAAAGCATTAAAAAGCGACATTTTTAATAGATATTGAAATCAATAATGAATATTGTCATATAATTAGATTGCAATTTACACATAATGTTACATACGTATCAAATACGTTTAAAGAAAAACCAAAATTAAAAGCAATTTAATATAAAACTGCTGACAATGATACTTAAATTAAAACATTTTGAATTTATCTTAAATAATCGTTTAAAGTAAAAACAGATTATAAAACATTAAAAGGATTAAAAAATACTAATTTTGAAGTGGTCAGTAGAAAATAAATAGAATAAAAAAAGGAATAAAAATCAATGTGTATAAAAAACTAAAAAGTCTATATTTAATAATACATATTAATTCAAAAATTCAGCCCAATTCAATAATTACGTAATGATAACAAACATAATGTCTAATATTGGTATAGTATTTCCAAGAGTAAGTGTTTCTGTGTTGAAGGAAAAACCTTTCAAAGCCAGGGTTTATCGGGTCAATTTAAAGCCAAACAACAATCAATCGGGCATGAAAATATCTAATCTGAATGCGTATTGAGAAAATTATTTGTAAAATATTTAAGAGATACATATATACTTAATATATTGATATATTTAATTGATGATATTAAACAAAAATAAATAAGAACTGAAGTCAATACTACAATTTAATTTTTTCTGATATATTTATGAATGTGTTTGTGAAAAATTTCTTTAATAATATACCTATGGATTGCTTTATTTTTATAACGTGTTTAACTATTTATAATATTTCCACGTAATTCAAATAATTTTATATTATATAAGTTTCAGCGGCAATTACCCTTTACACTCCATAGCAGCATTAAAATATTAAGACTTTCTTTGAAATGTTATATAATTATGTTATATTATTAATTATATTATATCATATTATATTATATATCATAATAGACGAGATTTCAGAATTTCGATTAGGTATAGTATGATATTAAAAATACTATAACGTAAACATTATGGGGTATCGCCTACACCGAAACTTATTAAAACCAGTGTCTTCTCTGCGTGTGGTTATCTCTGGTCCATCTTTAAGTTATATATTTTATTTTTATTTTATTTAAAATTTTTTAACTATTTGAACTATTTTGAACTAACTAAATGTTCGTAAAAAAACCATATTTTTATTTGTCAATAGAAATGTTTTTATGCAATTTTTTAAAGTTACGATATTAACTCTTTCATGAATTTTAATTCATTAAAATTTCATGAAATCCAAGCATTTTTTTTATGTATTGTTAATAAAATACAACTTAATTTTATCTTTTAAATTCTAATCTTTTTAAGTTATTCGTATAACTATAATTTGTGAAATAAATATTGAATTGAAGAAATTGATTAAAGGATTTAATGATGTAATTTTTTACCGTAAATAAATTTTGTAATAATTTTCGAAGAAAATAAGACATGTTTAAAATACTTATATTTTTCATGCTTACTTCTTTATATTTCAAGTGATGCTTCAATAATGTATAATTATTTAATTTGTTTATACTTTGAATTTTTATTGTTGCCTTGCATAATTGTTAAAAAATATTTTTGTTAGTTTACAAATATTTAAGTAAAATCTACTTTATATAATTTTTGCTACTGTCTAGTGAAATTCATTTAAGTATACAAAAAGTAGCACGATAGCAATAAAATAAAAAAAGTGATTGCTTAACTGAATCTAATTCCAATATAAATTTGATTGCAAAAGCCTTGTTATGAAGGAAAATTGTACCGTTTTCTCAGATATAATTTTGATAAATTTATTAAAGGATTTTAACTAAATAAAAATACGTCAAATAAATTATAAAAAATGTGTTTTATTTTTACGGTATATGTTTTATTATATCATTTATATTTAATACGAATAGACGCATATTAATATTCATGAAATTTCATTATTTCTATAAGAATATTATGCCAAATCAGCATCTCGCTATTCATAACTTAGTGTTAAATAAGCTCAATTGAATTATAATATTGTTGGAGTCAATTGAAATAATTAAATTAATAAATACCGAGGCAGTAAATGTATTTCAATATAATGTTATATTTTATTACAAAATATTAATTATATTCATAGTTCAATTGCATATTAATTCTATTGTTGTAATTATTATAATTATTCATGTAGAAGAAATAGATTTTTATTAAAATGTATTTTTATGCAATCAATTAATTTTAGAATTTTTCAAATTTCATTCAAAAGTATTAAAAAAATAATCATACAATAGATTCTTTTTAATCTTGATATTAGTGGAATACTATTTCATTAGTATGTTACAAAAATAAAAATAAGGTACAAATTTATATTTCAATACATTGTGCGAATAACTTTAAAAAACTAACATTTTCTTAATTTTTTAAATTCACAATAAAGAAAAAAAATTTCTATACATAAAAAATTTGTTATACCTTGATTGTATTGCTGTGGTTTACTTTTTGGTGTTGATCTAGGCTTAAATCCCCAACCACTACTTCCGCCTCTTCGACTACTTTTTGCGGCATTGATGTCTCCCACTGTAAGCAATAAAAATCAGTTAATGTAAAAAGAGACAATTTTTACAACATACAAATTTAATTTAAATGTATAACGAGAATACACCATGTAACAAAATAAAAAAAACACATAATGATTAATTACTTAATTAGTTAATTACCTAGAATTTAGTTTATGAAAAACAGTATTACTTTTGAATAGGTTGCTTATGCAAAAAATTTAAATTTCTGCAGAAAATTATACGTGATTAAAATCCTTACAAAAATTAACCTTTGTTATTCGCAGAGGTACCTTTTGTGTCAATATATGATTTATTTGTTGTGATAATATCAATTTTTTATATATTTTGTAAAAGTTGTTGTTTGAAGTTCTAAAGACGTTTAGATTAATGTTATTTTTTATATTAAATTAAATTTCAAATGTACAATATTTAAAAAAAATTTTTTAAAGTGTATTGAAAAATATTTTTGTTCTTCATCTTACAAAAAATCTTTTTTGATTTTTAAACTTTTATTACGCAAATAGAATGTGTAAATTAATATTTTTTTTATGTGTGACAAAGGCAAGAAAGTCATATAATAATAATAGAATCACAAAACCATACGCACAATTAATTTTTTAAATATTCATTTTGTAGTGAGTATTATTGCAAGCAGTATTATTAATTAATATTTTTTTCTAATAATTTTTATCAATGTAGAATAGAAAACTACGATATTAAATGGAAAATTAATTCTTAGAGTGAAATATTGAAATAAAATTTATTCCATTCTCTTATTAATTTCAAAATGAAAGTTCACATAAAATGAATATTATTAATAAACGGATTAATTATTCGTTAATAGATTTAAAATGTGTAATTAAAATATTTTAAAATTATTAATGGCTTAATAACATACTAAATATAATATAGATTTAATTAAGTTTATTCTAAAATAAAATATTGTATAAAATAGAAATTAGAATAATCATAGAAGAAAATCGTATTATTTAATTATGTTTTGTTGTATTTATATATAAGTATAAATATATTTTAAAAATTTTGAAAGTTCCAAAGCTATTTAATATAATATTCATATTGTGAGACGTGAGTATATACAAAATAGATATGTACTCATGTAAATACGTTTTCATTGATTAAATAAGTTTGTTTACATATCCGTTACTCACACGAGATACAGCTTGATAAATACTTATATAACATATATTAAAAAGATTTATGTTTCATCCAAGTTAAAAAATACGTTTCTCGCGTTAATTACTATAATAAACGTCATCACTTTTATCCGCGACCCCTATCAATAGTTATATATTTTGAAAAGGTCAAAAAATTTGATCGAACATAGCATAATAAATTACAGTATAAAACAAATGTGTAGTAAATTGTTCGATATATAGATAAGTGAATAATAACAACTGCGTTGTCTCCATAAGCGCCATTATATCGTAATTTTCTACCGCGCTATCTCGAATATATTACTAGTTATATTTCAAAGTGACTACGTAGTGTGTTTTTAATAAAGTCAATTGTGAGATTCCTCGCCATATAATGTAAGTGTACATTGTTTTCCCCTTTGAAGCAACAAGTTTAACGAATTTGACAACCTCCATTTATAAATTCCATTTCATTCTAAGAACAATAGACTATGCTTTAAAAAATTTCTATTCTTTGCACAAATGTTTAGATTTCTTTTTAATAATTAATTTACATAATAAAATTTTGTAGAAATATATATGCATATATATATATATATATATAAATTTGAACCTAAAATATAAAATATGATACGTGCACAAAATTTCATAAAAAACGTATCATTTGAAAAATAAATTTCTATAAATTATTTCTTTAATAAAGAAGTTTTTAATTCGACGTTTATAAATTGGATTTAAAATGCTTTTTAATGTATAGTTTTTTTAAAAATAATTTTAAAAGTTTTATATTGTACAAAATATGGTGAAAACAGTTATAAAAATAGTTTACCTTTTTAATAATCTTACCTACTTATTTATGTGCGTATAATGTAGCTTTTCTAATAATTATTTTGTCATATATAGCAAGTATCATAAGATCTATTATTGTTATAAATTATTGAATGAACAAAAAGCAATAAATGCATTTTATGTTTCATATACTACATATTATATCTATAAAAAAACTATATTATGTATCTTCTTATTTATATTTTTGTTGATGATTTGCTTATGTATTTGCTTGATTCTTAAAAGTGAAAAAAAGTGAAATTGAATATATATTGGAATTTAATAAACATTATTTGTATTTAAACGTTAACAAGAAATTTTAAGCAATGCTGTAGTAGTTCAGTTTTTGTAAAATATAAGCAGGCAATTTTTTAAATTTCCAAATGCGGTAATTTTATATTTATAGGGCTACAAAATTGTAGAAGATAAAATAAAACTAATTGTTCGAAACGCTTGAAGAACTCAGTACTCTGTTCAAACATAGAAACACTCCTGCGAGAGCTGACGAGTACAAGTAATTCAGGGCGTACAAAATTAATTATGACGCAAGAGAAGTCTTGGATAAATCATCACATTTAATAAAATTGCAATTGTAAAAACTGACCGGATACGATGAGCAGGAACGCCAGAACGAAAACGCTGGCCAAACTCGGCCGGCGAGTCATGGTTTATTCGAAGGCGTGCAATAAGAGCCAAGCAATTGAGCAGCAGCGATTGAAACTATTTAAACTTGAATAATTCAATTTAAATAAGCAATCGATTAAGAAACAGAACTAGTTCTCAGCGCGATAATCAGCGGTTGAAGACGCAAGTATAGTATTGCGGACACTAATACAGAAATCTGATCACCGATCTGGCACTGCGGCACTGGACACTGACACAGTGGTAGCAGCTGGCAATACTATTACCACTACTGGCACGTATCACTACCTTTGATAGTCTGGTATCTGGACTCTAAACTATGTTACTAGATAATTCGTTGTACGATTAAGTACGGCTCGAATATGTAGTCACAGCCGACTCACAGGCACACGCTTGGCGAGTACAAGCGGGTGCGCATTTTGGAGTAAGGAAGGGAGTGAGAGAGAGCGAAATAGGGAGAGTGGGATGTGTGGAGAAACAACAGTTTATGACACTACAATTACGAGTAACGACAAGGCGCGCCTCTTACATGCGTGTCGTAAAGATCGAGAGCGAGAGTGCTGTCAGTGCTTGGTGCCTGGGCCGCCTGGGGTCCATTTGAGAGCTCATTTCCGTCCGCCCATGACCGTACAGAAGAGGGACATACACAAGGACCAATAATGGGTAGAAGGGGGAGACGTATTTATCACCGTTGGACTTATTACATATTTTTCCTATTGAATTGTTCCATATTCATTCTAAATATCAATGTCGCATCTCATTATATAATACAAATGCGTGCAATAAGATAATAAGCTTGACGTAATGTTCGGCTACAATTAAAAATTTGTTCAGATAAATTAACCAAGTTTTTAAGTAATACATAGCAATATATCTTTTTTAATGTTGGCCTATATACTATTAATTCAAGTAAATTTGACGGATTATAAATTGGTATGCAAACAACGATTCCAAAAGTTAAGCATCCACTAAAATAATATAATAGTTTTTGTAGTATGTGGGTACAGTTAAGCGTACAATGCATTAAAAGTAAATTATTTTTAAATAATTATTTTAACTTCGTTCGCCTTATTTAATTTAATTAAATAAATATTGATCTTCAATATCATTTAAAACCATTTAATGTTTTACTAAAGAAAATACTATTATAAACGATATGGCGTTATTAGTAATATTTGAATAAAAAAAAGTACAGTGCTACTTTTTAAAGTCAAATAAAGGTTAAAAGGTTTCATTTCTAATGGAATGACTTCATAAAATTGTGTTAAATATTAGTATTAGGTATATATGTGAATTTTTTTTTTTAACTATGTACAGCTTAAAAGTTTATTATCCCATTGAATGTATATAATATTTTATCATTATCATTCAGAAAATTTTGTTTTGCAAAGAAAAAAAAATATGTATTAAAAATATCAATTAAGTTCTTTTTCTCTTATTTTATTATATACTTAAATTCAAATTTAATGACAAATAAAATCAAATAGCCAATAGTGACTTCATTTTTATGTTATGTCACTTTCAGTTTTCTTTTAAAACTTTATTATTTCAAAAATAGTTTTATTTGTATTTTAACAAAAAGGATACCTGCTACTTATTATAAGTGCTTACTACAAGTTTTTTGCAGTCGTTTCATAAAATTTTTTCAATGATGCGATTGAAGATTATATAATAGAGAATTGATATTTTTGCTGCTATTAAAGTTTATAAACATATAAATATTAGAAATATTAATTTGTATTACAAGACATAAGTAATTTTTATCATAAGAATAATTGAGACATTAATAGCCTGATTTTTTATAAATAAAATTACGAATTTTATATTAATTAGCTTTTGTAATAATTTGTTTTTTCTTTTTTAGAAAAAGTTGAATTTTAATTCCTTAAAGAACACTATTGAATCCAAAAATTAATGTTTGAGTTTCAAGGATCATTAACATACAGCATTGAAAGTATTTGTTACACAAACGAATATTCTTTTGTATAATTAAAAAATACTTTTTTTTCAATGCTAATTAATGTATTAAATCATATCACTTTAATGTTCTAGATACGTGATTAATATTGTATTTATAAACAAATCAATTTTCTTTAAGTTGTTAAAAATAATATAGTTAAGTACTCTATTCATATATACATTTAATAGTTGTTGTATTGTTTAATAATTAAATAAAAAGTGTGTTTAAATAATGTATAAATTTTGATTAATAAAAAATTCCATTAAACAAAAATATCAACATTTACTATTTCTCTAATTTTTATTTTCCTCTTTGGCAATATATCTATCAAGAACAGCTTCACTTGGATAATCAGGTACAGATAATTGTTGGAAACCTTCTTCATCAACAAAACAGATTTCATGGCCATCCTACAAAATAAAACATTATATAAATTAATAAATCAGGTTTTCAAATGCTGGTTGAAACTCTAGGTTTAATGTACTTACAGGATCAGCTAAAATTATAACAGTTACAGATGCTTTGTCTGGAGTATCAAGAGTTATCAAATCAGTCAAAATTTTATTTTGACTATCTACAATTTTTTTCCGAATAACTTCTTGTTCAGCCTGTGGTATGCCAAATGCAATTCGACCATATGCCTTTGCATGATTAATCTTAGTACCTAAAATAAAATTTTTTTAATAATAAATACAATAAAATAACTAATGAATATTTTTGTATAATGTAAAATATTATTACCAATATCTACAAATTCTAGTTTAGTTTGATTTTTTCCATATTCTAAAATAACTTTTTGTTGATTTTCTTCAACAACTGTCATTTCCAGAATGTCTTTCCAAAATGTAATACTACGTTTAAGATTTGAACTTGACAAAGTAACTTTTTCAACAAATTCTAATAACATTTAAATATACTGTTATATAAATAGGTAATGAACACTAAAAATTATGAAAATATCAATGTAATTTCAATTTATGACTACATACAAACCTTTATTAACAGGGTGATGTTCATTAATGATAAAATATTTGTATCCACCTGGAGCTTCTAGAACATACTTTCCATCTTCTTGCATAACTGGCCAATTATGTAACTTAGCCCTATCTATTATTTCTTTAGAACGAATCGTAATACCTTGAAAATCGTTGCCCGATTCATAATTATTGACACCATAATTATAGGTTAACTCAATAACAAAATGATTTTCCTCTGGACCATAACCAATCATAGTTTTACTCCAACGATTTGCGTATGGTCTGTAAAAATTAGAAACTTAAACTTATTAATAAGTATTCATTGTAATTTAAGTAAACTCACCCATTACAGGTAGCTTCACAACCATCTGCAAATTCTTCATGTCGAAGCACCTATATATACCAGAAAAATTATAAAAAAAATTTGTAAAAAAACATGCAAACTCATTGTCAACAATTTACCTTCATTCCTAAGATTTCTCGATAAAATTTGGTGGTGAGCCCTCGCTCACCGATTTTTAAAACAAAATGTAAAGCTCGTCCGTTAACCATCTTGTAGTTTTTTCCCCAAAGAGACACTTCAATGGAAATTTTATTGCTTACCAGTTACAGCAAACGGAAAATAAAACGTTCATGTATGAAGTGAAGGACATCTACTCAATAATTAAAGATTTATCTATTATATCATGTAAAATACCGGTACTAAACTATGTATAAATAGTACTTGTAAATACAAGAATATTTGCCGACTCCTTTATTCATTTATCAATTTTCATTTTTTTTTTTATTAATTAGTGAGTGAGTAGGAAACTAGGAAGTAGGAGACATAAAGTCACGAGTCACAACGTCACAAGTCACAACTCACACTCTCATAACTTATGAATGAGTCACATTTTTATATATTATAAACACCAGTTTAGTGATTCAGTTGTGCAGTACATACTACATACAAATATACAATTATAATCTTCAATCTACATATATTTGACTGTAATTTTATTTGTATTATCTTACTGAGTTTTCTAGATATTTTAATCAATGTTCAAAAAGCCATTATTTTTTATGACTTTTATTTGTGTTGTAAAAAATTTCTTTATGATATTTTTTTTTAAATTCTATACTTTTAAAAAATGTTTTATATTTTGTTCAACCTAATTTGGTTGTTAATTATTTGTAAATGTTAATCAATCGATTAGATATTAAATATTTATGATCTGCAAATATTTTAAAAAAATTGTTGTAATTTAACTATTGAAAAGCACTTATGAAATAAATGTCACATGTCATTCATAAATAGTATAGTTTTATTCAGCTTATTTATAATTTACTGATAACGGCAAAATACTTAATAAAAATTCGCTTCCATATTTTGTAGCATTCAAGTACTTTACGATTAACTGTTCATGAAAATAACTAAATTTAGAAATCCAATTTCTAACTTTAATTGTCTAACTAAAATTATTAAAGATTATTTAATAAAAAAACGTTAAATGCATGTAATCGTCAAAGTTAATTGTCGTATTCATAGATATTAGAAAATTTTCATAAATATAGTTCTTTACTAATTTAATTATCTTTTGTACTAAAAAAATATTTGTAAAATTATATTTATATAAAATTTTAATTAAAAAAATTTTGTGGTTTTTTATAACGATCAATATACAAGTATTTAATAATATATCATATAATTAATAAGTTATAATACTCAACATGTTATCCTTGTCCTTCCCTGACCTTTTAATTTCTATCCGCTGAAATATATGAAACTGAAAAGCATATATTATAAAATTTTTTATTATATTCTTATATTAATAATTTGATTTGAATTACTTAAAAATAATCGAAAAGAAAAGATTTTTAATGGATATAATTGCAGAAACCATTAAACCTGAAACCATTTACATTGTTTAGGATAACTTGGAGAACTTTGATCTGTAAGACAGAATGGAAGATTGATTATATCTAATGACTTGAATTTTTAAATTGTTTTCTTTATACATGATATTTTTTTATCAAAATGGTTACTTTGAAGAATAATACTTAAGAGACATTGTGGAAATATTAATTTTTTTAATTAACTAAGTAGTAAAATTTATTCTGTATCTTACAATAGGGAATACAATAATTTAAATAAAAATTGACAATATCTAGTCTCTCTAAATATGTAGATAAATAAATTAATCTAGTAGTTGTTATTAATAAAACCTGTATTTATTTATTATTTATTAATTTAATTTTCAGTTTAGAGTAATACTTTAAAATAAAATTAATTTAATGTAAAATTAAAAGTTGTATCTTAGTTGTTCCTCATAAATAATACTTCCGAATTAATCGATTTTTTTTAATTACAAAATTTAAACATTGCTAAATTAAAATTTCTAATCAACATTCGAAACTTTACTTGTAAATATTAAAATTTGTAATATATAATATGTGATTTTTTAAATGAACTGTGTTCTCAAAACAATATTTAGATCGATTTTAATTACTGCACAGTAATTATCTGTTTTAATTATAAAAAATAATAAATTTTTTGATCGATTGTCACTTTTGCTTTTAGTTAAATTTTGTTTATCGAATATATTTTGTTTATAGAATTATTCTGTTTCATCATTACTACATTGTCATATGTTTTGTTATAAACTTCATATATATCTTTTTACAGAATTATTGATGTCATTATAAATCTCTATTCTAAATTTGTTATAGACTTTTATTTATTTTTACTAATTACTATAATATTCACAGATCAAAGTGATTTTTACCTTAAATTCAATATCAAATTTTTTTTTACGTTTTGTAATAATTTATTATTATTAGTTTTGTACTATACTATTTTTTTATTATCTTATTCTGCTAAAAATTTTAAGATTCTTTTTCACGATGCACAGATATTTTCTATTATCATTTAAATATCGCGCTATCATGTATACAAAATAAAATGTTTGCAATGCATATGCATATGATGATATGATTATGCAGTGTTTGATAGGTTTGATTGTATTCACTGTATACTGTATAATAGTGTATAGTCGAGTTTGTCGAGAAAGCGAATTACTGAACACTGAACAACTGAACATCTTAAATCACGCCTAAGTAAAGGTTAAAGTTATAGTTTGCATTTTTAAATGAGATGATTCGTAAAAATAATGTTTAAATTTAATTTCTTCGAACAGAATTGCGTTGACGGTAAATATTACTTATATGTATCTTCAGTATATAATTATATAGAAATTATTTTCATTACTTATGAGAAATCATATTTACTTTTTTTTTATAAAAACAATTTTATAATATAAGCAAACAATTTTTTACATTTTGAATGTGCATTTTATATCAATCTGCACATTAATTGTGTATTATTAGAAAAAGAAGAAAATGCTAACAAAAAAAACCAATTAAATTGGTTATCAGCAAAAAAAATTGAAATACCACAACAATTATTTGAAAATAATTGTGAAAATATACATTATATATTAAACACGAATTTTCATAATTTAAAATTAAAAATTGTTGATGCGAAAAAAGTTATTATAAATTTAACAAAAGAAAAAAATCTAACCATTGTTGAGGCTGAATCAAAACACTCGGATCTTATTCCAGCAAAATATGAAGGTAAATACTATTTTTAAATAATTTTTTTACATGCATAGATGTATTTGCTACAAGTAATGTTTTTTTATGATTAGGAGGATTAAAAATTTGGGAATGTACTTATGACTTAGGAAATTATTTATTGTCAGAAGAAATTTTATTTAATAATAAAGCAGTCTTGGATCTTGGCTGTGGAGCTGGAATAATTGGTCTCATTGCTCTACTTCAAGGAGCTACAGTTCATTTCCAAGATTATGTAATTGTTGAAATTAATTAAATTAAAAAAATTTTCATTAAATGTGTATTATTTTTTACATTTTTGTTTTAAAATTCATTTTAATATCTAATATCATTAAAACAGGATGATAAATTATATAAAACCAAAAAAGCATTTATGTAAATCTTTTAAATTTCAATAATTTCAATTAAATAGTTTAACTATCTAAATTTTATTTTCCTTTCTTTTATTTTATAGAACATTGAAGTTATTAAATCTGTAACGATTCCAAATGTAATGTTAAATTGCAGTAATTATAAAATTGTACAAGAACAAACTAAATTTTATGGTGGTGATTGGGAATCATTTGAAAATATTTTAAAAATTGATAATAAAAATAAAAAATATGATTATATATTTACAAGTGAAACTATTTATAATTTAGATAATTATCAGAAGTTGTATAAAATATTTAAAAGTCACTTAAAGGATACTGGAATTTGGTACGTATTATTATGTGCACTTGAAAAAGATTATTACTAAAAAACATTTAATTTTGTAATTTTAAAAGCTATATTGCTGCAAAAACATATTATTTTGGTATTGGTGGTGGTACACGACAATTTGAAGAATTTGCTTTAAGAGATAATATATTTGATATAAACGTAGTATGGAAAAGTAAGGAAGGTATATATAATGTTTTTACTATATTTTTACAGTACTATTAGTACTAACATGTATTTTTTTGAATTTATTTGCTTATAATTCAATTTAAACTGTATGAGTGTTAAAATATATTATTTGCAGGTTTACAAAGAGAAATACTTAAATTGAAGAGGATTACATTTTAAAAAACTGTAAAGGTTAGTTTGAATAAAAAAATCTATCAAAATTTTTTGTTAGTAATTTGTTTTTATACTGAAAAATGTGTTATAAAACAATAATTTTTTGTTTACAAACATACTAACAAATTTATATTTTTTACTTTTTTCAATGTTTCAGGTTTTATTAAAAATTTTTTCTTAAAAATAAATTATGTAAGAAATGAATAATTATAAAATTATTTCTAAAATGCTATATTCAACATCATTATAAATAATTATATAGTTATTTAACATAAAAAATCGGCTCATTGTTTTTTTACATAATCTTATAAAATAATAAAGTTTGTAATCAGACTTGAATATTTATTTATTTTACAGTCACAGAATGATAGTTTTTAATATATCTGTTCACTACATTGAATCAATACAATTGAAATATCAAAAATATTCATAAATTACATTTGTAATTATTTTACTTAATAAATATTAAAAGGCAGTATATTGAAGCAAAATTAACTTATGATCTTGAATTATTAAAATTATTTTCAATAGCTTTATTAAACTTTTACTATTAAAAACAATTTTAATTTAATCTTATATAAAATTTATAAATTTTTGTTATATACACTAATTAAAAAAATTATATTAATATTTTATAAACAAATTTCAAAGGTTAGAAAATTATTTAAACATCATTTTTTTTAATTTCTTATAGTGGTACAAAATAGATTTTTTAATCTTATCATTAAAATGGTATCAGTAGATATTTAAGTACCTAAAATTAAAACAAAAATTTCGTACGTTAAAATGAAAAAGCACGAATTTTTCAATAAAAGTATTTTCTAAAACTCAAAATCAAAATCATTAAGCACCAAATCTTTAAACTTAATAGTATTCAATAACAAGTTCGTTACATTTACAATGGGAGAGATTGTGTCGATCTAGTTTTATTTCGATTCTCGCATAATGCTTTAAAGATTATATCGATAATCATATGTTCCACGTGTTCAAACTATTAAAATAGCAGTTGACCAAATTATTATGAGTTACTGTATTTTAATGAAACAAAAAATAGCGATTAATTTATTGAGTGTGAAAATATTACATAACAGGCAATGATTTAGATTCTTTGTCTACAAAATACTAATTAGAAGGTAAACAAATTACATTTTCGGTAGACGTGTATAAACAAAATAAGTCTAACAACCTTCATTTATATTTCACTGTGAAATCTAATGAATAAATTTATTGTAAATGACTATATTATATGCTATAATAGCTTTTAGAAATATTTTTATTCTTTTTACAAATTTTATATCAAGCTTCTTAAAATTATTTATTTCAAATACAATTATTTTGATATTATGTTCCATAAACACTTTGATTATTGTTTGTAACAATAAGATAAAACTTTGTTAACCTTATTTTGTCTTATCCCTTTTTGTATTGCTTTATTAATATAAAATTTTAAAGTAGCAATCAATTGCTTGTCAAAGATACAACCACAAAATTATTTTAATGATAAATGTTATTAAAAAATGCTTTATAAGCAATAGGTACTATTATAATTTTTTTTATTTAAATATGTTATCATACAATAAGCAAAAATATTATCTCAGAAATAAATTACAAACAAATATCATAAAATATCATGCTAAATCTGTCAACCAACATTTGAACTGTTCAAAATCAGCTGGTGTGTCTACATTTTTTACAAAAGCACTACATTCTGCAAATTTGATTTTTCTATTAATATGAGAAAATAAAAAATCTTTTCCCTGTATTCCTAAGTATAAGTTAGATGATGTTGCATCTGTGTTTTCTAATTGACTAGT
Organism: Kradibia gibbosae; assembly: GCA_018907135.1. Taxonomy (NCBI): domain Eukaryota; kingdom Metazoa; phylum Arthropoda; class Insecta; order Hymenoptera; family Agaonidae; genus Kradibia; species Kradibia gibbosae. Next base: position 6,103,988 of record JACCHX010000007.1, read on the forward strand.
TTTTGTTACTCTCAAGAGATTAATTTCTTTTTCAAGGATACTTTTTATTACTGCACTGTTTTTGGCCAAAGTATAGTCTTGTTTATTACAAAGAATCAATACAGGAATATTTTTAGGCATCGATGAATCAGAAAGCATAGTATATAAAAACCTAAATTAAATTTATAATTATAGTACTATTACTTAATAATATATAAGAATTGTATATTTTTTAAATTACTTACTCTGCAGCATCTCTTAGATAATGGTGAATGGTGGCAGAATCAATGACAAAAACTAGACCTTTTGCTGAATGTTTATATTTATCAAAATACTTATAACGTAATCTTTCGTGTCCAGGAATATCAATTATCTTGATTGAGTTCTGAGAATTGTTATGCAAAGAATATTTTAAAATTTAATGAAAGTGTAAAATCATTTTGCTTTTTTTTGTAATTATAAATTGACGTACAATACATGATAAATATTAGTTTGTATTTTATTTTATAAAATATAAAATTAGTAATTTGAATTTTTAAAATAAATGTTAAAGTCAAAGATTTAAACAGTTTTATTAAGATATATTGCATATTTGAAATACATTTGATATTCACATATATAATGAAAGTATGTACTGTTTTTATATCATAAATAATTTTATGTATATTAATTAAAATCTTACATTGTACTCAAGTTCACCTATATTTTCTTTTACAGATGTAAGAGTCTGCACAAATTTGCTATGCATCAATCTGGCATAAATAAGTGTTTTACCAGCATCACAAAGACCAGTAAGGAGGACATAATGTCCAATGGATGTCCTACGTCTCCATAAAATAATGAGAACTGCTACAGAAAAATGTCATTAAAAATTACCATTTAGAATAAATATGATTTTAGACACACAATAAAACCTTAAAAATAAGTTATGCCTATTTTAGAAATAGTTTATCATAGTAGGCAATTACTACATTATTATTAAACAGGAAAAATAATTTTCTTAAACATATTTTAAATAGGATATGTATCTGTTTTGCTACTATGTGTTCAATTACAATATTATAATTGTTACACTTCTCGCATTAGTTTTAATATTTTTTAATATTTTTAGTTTTCTAAATGTTTTATATTATCTTTAAATTGTATTTGATACTGTGATTAGAGTCAATGTAAAAAATATGTGTGTGTGTGTATATATATATATATATACATATATATATACACACACACACAATGTTAAGTTCAAAACGTGTTTGAAACGTAACCTAAACACCTAAGAAAATTAATGATTGGTAAACAACAAATTATATATGTCTTACATAATGTTATTATCACTGCGAAAATTGCTGTAACAATTGCTATAAACTGCGATTGTGAGTTTTCACTTGCTAAGCGTTCAGCATGTTCCTCCATGATTTTTTGACAGATAAAAATTTAAATAAAAATAAAACTATGTAAACATCTGGTTTCTTTTCTTAAAACAATATTATTAACTAGATTTACCTTAGTATAAAGTATAAATGCATTTATCTTGTCTTGAATAATTTACCAATAGATGGCCGTGCCTATCTTAGTATATTTCTCATGCGATGAGCAGGAATTGAGTTAATATGGTCTGTTTTTCAATTTTGCGTTCTAGGAGGAAGAGGATGTAGACTGTCTGCTGTTTTCGCGCTCATTTCAAAATTATTTCCTTTGGTGTGTTTCGTCGCGAAGGTGCAGTTTACACGGCCAAAAATGATTATTAATTTTCGCGAATATGTTACGAAGCAAATATACAGATGCTATATATTTGGTGCATAATGACCTTGTTGCTGTAGGCAAGGAGATCCGTTTTTGGGATAGAAATGAGCGGATTCGGATAACTTATGTGCAATAAGCGTTTTATTCAACTTTCTCGGTGGAATTGACTCGAGTCTTATCTTCGCGCAAACTCGACGCGACAAAAAATAAGGCCCAACGAACGGCGCAACGTGGAACATATATTCAGAAAAAAGGGCACTTTGTTTTGAACATAATTGTTCTTTCGTCGCGTAAACTGGACACGATGTAAAATATGGTCCATTATTGTTGTTATTACCACACTAATTAAAGTTACTGAGTAGTTTCCGAAACTTTGACATTAAACATTCTTATACGCACTAAAAACCCACACAAATTGACTCTTCAAAACGATATATAATTACAATATGTGATTACATTAAGTGTTTTATGGTAATACAACTTTAATAAAATTTGTTTTTACTTTTCTTATGTTTATAAATCTTTGTAGTGTTTAATTCTTTTAGAAATCAATTAGTCATATTTACATGTTAAATAAATTAAAAAAATTATTTAAATACAGACATATATTTAATATAAACTAATAGATCAAGTTTATTTAGTTATTTTTATGTAATTTAAAAGCTCTTCGAACATGTTAATTATAATTACCGTTATCAGTATGCGTAGCGTAACCTTTTCTTTTTTGATTGACGAATTTAATGCATCATACTTTTAGATATATTAGACTTTGCTGTACATATACAAAGGAATATAATACTGATATGATGGTATCAGAATGGTACTCAGGTGATCGGACTGTCAAATTAGTAAAATTAAAAATTTTACTAATTTAATTTACTACTTTAATTTTAATTAAAAATAAAATTAAAAAAAAACAGACTACTTTTGTTCATTTTGAAAGCACTTACAATTCCTTATATTTATAATAATTACTTTAATAATAATTGTTATAAATTTTTTTAATTTACTTTTAAGAGTCTACACAACTTCAGATTTTGTATACACTTCACTTTTTTTTAATTATATATTCTATCATTAAACATTAAAACTATTCGTATTAAATTTTCATTCAAAATCACACGTATATAAATTTATAATCCTTATTTTATTTGTTTTAAAAACACTTATTCTTTGTTGGTTCATATGCTCCCAAGGGCTAAATTGTTACACAAAATAATATTTTTTTTAGATATACCAATAACTACATTTAGTTTATTATTTTTCAGCTTTTATCTAAACACAATATCTCAAAACATTGCACTTTATATATTATACATATAATATATTTAAATTTTATTTTTAAATACTAATTCGATTACTTGTCAAATAATTGTGTTACAGAATTTTAATTTATTTAAAAAAATACTGAATATTAGTAAATAATGTGATAAGATCTTTTTTTATATACATTTCTATTTGCACATTTTTTATTGTTAATAATATCTTACATAGGTTCTAGTAGTCTAGTAGTGTAATTAAAGTAAATACTATTAAAATTATCTTTCTTTAAACGGGGAATGATTATTTCATCTCGATGATTATGATTTTCTTCTCAGCACCATCTTGATCTTTATATTTAATAATTGTAGAAGCCTCTAGTTAAAAAGCAATATAAAAATTTTGCTCTGCAGTATAAATTTACTGGAGAAAATTGTCAAGGCGATCCTTTAAACAGAAATTCTTTACATATATGAAGCAAATGAGCTACGAAATACTCCGATTAATTTTGGTTTTCCTAATAGTTGCTGTTAGTTAGTTAGTTAGCTATTTATTTACATTTAAACTTAAGCAAATACATAAAATATTAATGAATAATAGGCAGCTTATTGGTTTTATCATCAGGTGTAATGATAACATCCACTCGACTTCCCAGAATCGAAACTTTGAAAAATGTATGATAAAGCACTTATAAGATATAACATTTTTTTTTGTTTATCCTATATTATTAAATATTAAATATTAAATTAAATTAATTAATACTATATTAAATTGATTCAATTTTTTATTTTTATTTATTCATTTTGTATATGCAGCATCCATTGATTATCATTTTAAAATTTAAACCAAACTTTTACTCTTACTTTTATATTTGATATTTTCCATTTTTTGTTTTTGTATATTTTCAGTTTATTTGAACATTGCTTTACTTTGTCTACTATTGAATAGTTGTATAGATATATATATGTATACATTAAAAAGCTTAGTAAAATTAGAAATGTTGTTTTAATTTACGCATTACTGTATAAAATAATAAGAAATCTTTTTTTGATAATTTTAGAAAAATGTTTAAAAATTCAAATTTAATAATAGAATATAACTCGAAATATTCTCTATTATTTTGAACATAGTTAAAAAGTAGTCATTAGTGCAATGTTAAAATAATGTTTTTACAATTTCTCTCTTATTTTTAACATTTTCTTAGTATAGTTTTCTTAGTACTACTTGCAACTTTTACAAAAAAATTATAACATGAACAAGGCTTTAGATAAATCTAATCGAAAAAAAAATTAAAGCCCAAAATAAGATAGTTGATCACTTACCGAGGCTCAGACTCATTTCGGATTAGAAGTTTAATTGTATAGCTAAGTTTTGAAGACGAAATGTTTGTCCCAGCCTAAAACAAGTCTTAGATGAAAAAACGCGACTAATCAAGTCGCAGGATAAAGGAATAGATGAAATTGAAAACTCATCGTATAACGAATCTAAATGCAAATCACTGGCTTCGAACAAAAAAAGGGTAGCTACGCTCAGTGCACGTGTAGGTAATGAGAAATAAGGCCCAAAGTGAGGAGTTGCTGACCCAGCAGCGCCATTCTCTTCAACCCTGTCCTACTCTTTTCATTAAACCCTTCCGTTTACGTAGCATTTCCCTTCCCCTTCCTCTTTCGCAATCATACATATGCATACGCACGTACGCACACGCGCATGCATATCACACATTTTCTCCTTGTCTTTCTTTCTCTCTCATTCACTTCCTGCTTCTCCCACTGAAGTTAAAACTATCCAAGTGATTACCGTTCTCCCATCGGTGTCTTCCAATTTACTTTTCTTTGTTAAAGAAGATGCAGTGAGAATTATTTGTTGATTTATTTCATCATATTAATTTCAATCGTTTTTTCACTAATTATTAATATCGACTTAATACAATATTTTAATAAAATTTATACTTTTTTATAGGTTCTTATTAAAAAAGACATACATGTAAATAATTATATATTTTGTGCTGTAAAGTTTATCAAAAATTCGCTATTAATTATACATATACTGCTTTGATGAAAAAAACATTTTCAAAATATTTAACAATGTTTGACATACTTAAAGATTTCGTACATCAATCTTAAATGAGATGTAAAAAAACGTTTTTTAATACTGCTATAAATGCTGTTTAATGCTTTTATTTAGACGAGCTTTTTTAGGAATTAACAAAAAAAGTTAAATTTTATTTTACAGGCAATAATAAGTGTCTATATTTTTTTAATAATATTAAATTTGCTATATTTAACATATTTAATTTAATATTTTATTACAAAATTTTAAAAGTAATTTTATTTCAATTAAATTAAAAATTAAATTGTTATTATTTTTATACAATCTCATCGTATAAATTGATCATCTAAAAGGTTACTGCAAAAAAAACTTTTTTGTAAAGCTCCGTATAATATAACAAAGCAAACAATGTCAAAATATTCTTTTGGTATCGCAACACAATTTTAAGGTATAAGGCGTAGATTGAAATGTATGCTATCAATTTACGTCTTTAATTTCCAAAAAAAATTTTCGCATGTATATATTATTTCAATTATTTCAAAAATATCTGCTTCATGTACCACATGCGTGAGCAGATTTTTTATTCGTACATTTTAAAAAATAGAATGTAAACATAATTATCTATATACATATGTAGCACCTAGCACAACAAATTATTTTATTGTACGATTCAAATAACCACTCGATAATATAGTCACTAAGTACGAAAGGATACGATTACAATTAAAGATGCATGAATTTGCATCCTCCTAATAGCTAATCGATCATTTTCACTTTTGTCGAAGACCAGAGATTTAGATGTGCGGGATAGAGATGATGACGACCAAAGGTTAAAGTTTACTAAAAATCGAAGTTGAGTACCCGTATTTATTTATCATACATTTTGTTAAATGCTGATTTATTAAATTTTCGATAAAGTGTATATTGTTTCGTTTTGAGTATTAGGAACTCCTCACATGTCTAGTGAAAATGTAAAAATTATTACCTAAAAAGATATTCGCCTTAAAAATGCGTGTCATTGTTTTTAAAGATTACTTTTAAATACATACTTTTGTCCTCCCATTGTGATCTAATACTTGATTATTGCTTAAACATGAATATCAGTGATGGCGCAGAATTCTATTACCAGTCTCATTGTTGCTGTTGAACTTCATTAAAACGCATGTTGTCATCTAAATCTATGTACACAAATACTTCTCTATAAAGTTTTATTTACTTGAAGAAATGTCTTAAATAGTTTGTCAGGTGGAATACAGCGTAATGTATATTTTAAATCAATAGTAAATACTGCAAAAGCTAACTGATTCGAGTATATGTAATTATAAATTTTAAGTAACACATGTGCGACTGAGAGAGAAAAGGGAATAAAAGTAAATTTTTTGTTATTACATTAAGTCTTGAGGTGAAAATTGCAATAATTGATTTGAGAGTTTATAACTCATAAGCAACATATTAAACAGTCTATTGAACAATCAAATTTTAATTTTTTTATTTATCACTAACAGTTATTAAAAATATTTTAATTGCGAATACAAATAAATACTAAAATAATAAAATAAAAACAAAGAAGAACGAGATGGTTCTCAAAGAAAGATAATCAAATATTCTTTTAATATATTGATAATTACGAAACAAAAATATCTTACGTTGACTTGAATCTACGTTGACCTTACAGTAGGGTTAAAAAATATAAAAATTACTTTAAATGCTAAAAGATATAAAAAATATTATAAATAAAATTATTAAAAATTCTTCAACATATTTATAAAAAATATATTATTTATTTGGCTCAGAAGGTAACCATTGTTTAAAATTCAAAATTACGATTAGTCTATAAAACCAGATTCTTTTAAAGACGTTTATAAATAAGATTATGACAAGCGTAAAATACAATAATAATACAGGCTTTTGCAATAGTGTATTCTTCTGGGAAAGTTATAAAGAAAGCGGATTAGAGGCTTCGTTGATTTCTCTAGAAAAAATACCATTATTTGGAATAATGAAGTTTCTTTCAGAGCTATAAATTTACGGGAAATAGTCCCGTGGCAATGGAGCGCAATTTTACTGCTTGAAGCGCGTTGTGACAGGTGTGCAGTAAAAAAATAAAATTGCCTGAAAAAGTAAAGCAATATAAGGAATGCGAGCACTTCGTTCTTTCTAAATCGTACACTTCCTCTATGCGTATGTTTCGCTGCACATCCATCTACAAAGCAGGAAAATTACACGTGTTTATGTGTAAGTATATAAATGTATTTTTTGTTGGTATTTTATCGTTTTTACACGATGTGCAGCGCCCACCGAACTATCCTCCAAGCTTCGTTCTTTTCTTTTGACATTCATCGCCTACGTAATCATCCTGTCTAATGCTATTCTCGTAGAGCGTATGTTTATTTTTTTGTTTAGGTACAATAACATTTTATAGAGATGTGTGCACACTTAAGATTCACGCTACGTACAGGTATGCATCTATTGCCTTTTGCACGAATTTTGGCGAGGCTTAAAATAAAATGCGTGTACGCAAATTCATAGGATTAGGTCTGTGGTAAATATAAGCCCTCGTTAACGATCGATCGGGATAAAGAGTATTTATCACGCGAAACAGATGACGCGACACGTTGATGTTCAGTAAAATGAAAATATCGAGGGAGCAAAACAGACACTGGATGGTTATTTATTCAGTTGAATGTATTTTTCAAAATAATAATCGACCGAACAAATATTACAAGGCGTAGTGTAACAAGCTTTGCAATACTCGTTTATTAACATTAGAAGCTCATGACTCACTTGCGAAAATTAGACTTTTCAGTTATTATGTACACGTAAATATAAAGATAGCGATTGGCGAGGGGGGGGGAGACGGAAAGTATTATCCGAGCTATTGCTTTGCAGAATTTTGCACTTACGGCGGCATATGAAGCCAAGAAGTAATTGTTCTTATAGGCCACTTGTGATATTACATTCTTATTCGAACGAGTGGTGCTCGTTGTGCCCGTTCGGAGTTTCTTCCGACTCGAGTAATTGTGACGCAAAGTCGGTAGAGAGTCGGAGTGCAAAAGAGCGGCAGAGAAGAAAGTCATCGAGAGGTTGGTGTGTAAAGAGGCAATGTCGGCACGACAGACGGAAAGATAAAAAGTATAGTAGTAGACTTTTTAAAGAGCTCGGGTTTCCAATAGCAAGCCATCATCTCGAACGCATATTTTAGTGCTCTCCCCGTTAGACCAGGCGAACTCATCTCCCCGTCCCGTGCCACCACTAACGACAGTGAGGGGCTGCGATTGTGCCAGTCTGCCCCGTGGAACATTCCGACTTCTCAGGGTCCTACGCACACCCACAAATCCGACATCCTACGATTCCTATTTCCTACTCGGCCCACTCGTTTCTCTCCCTCTCTCCCTCAGTTTCACTCGCTTGTTTCCAAGCGCGTCTCGTCGCCTCCTTTCCAGCTCGCGGGCGCATTAGCCCGTGAGTAGCGTTGACTCGGTAGACTGTAGCGGTGCTCGATCGCGAAACTCGATTTCATCAGTTTCTTGTCTGGGTTGCGCGCGCACTTGCTCCAGGTCCTGGAGTCGCTTCCTTCCCCCCGCGACCCGTGCTAATCGAGCCCTCATCCCTTGCCAGCCCAAACGCCTTATTCCGTCCGCACTACTGTGCCTCGATAGTGCGTCGGTACTGTCGGCACCGTCGGGCGTCGGTGCCTTGCAGCGTTCATTCCTAACGGCCATCTTGCGCCGTCTCTGCTTCCTCGGAGACGGGTCGTTCCCTCTTTTCCTTTTCCGCCCCACGAGTGGTGATACGCAAGGGATAGGGGACCTGAGCTCCCGCAAGGAACCGCGTCGTAACGCAAGCAGACCATCTTCACCGCCCCCGTCGAGGTCGCGCACAAGCAGAAAGAGTTCGCGGAACTGCTGGAGTTGATCTGACGATTCCCCGGAGGAACAGCGACGAGACGAGGAGAAAGCCCCGCACTTTTTGGGACACGCGTGCTGTACACCCGTACCCGCGTCCACCCACTCACCCACACGCGTGCGCACCTCCGTGAACATACCACACCAGAGCAAGAGGCTCCACTGAGAATAGAAGAACGATACAGTGTGTGCGTGCGTGTGTGTTTGTATGTGCATGTGTGTGTAATACGTGTGAGAGAGAAAGAGAGAGAGGGTGAAAGACTCGCACACGCATTTGACAACGTAAGAAGGCCTCCTTCATGAGGTGGTTCGAATCCGCTATATCCTCGCCGTCGTCGTCGCCGTCGCCGTCGTCGCCGCCGCCGCCGCCGTCGTCGTCGTCGTCGTCGTCGTCGTCGTCGTCGTCGTCGTCGTCGTCGTCGTCGTCGTCGTCGTCGTCGTCGTCGTCGTCGTCGTCGTCGTCGTCGTCGTCGTCGCCGTCGTCGTCGTCGTCGTCATCGCCGTCGCCGCCGCCGCCGCCGCCGCCGCCTCTTTCGTCGACAATCCACGGAGCCGCGTAAAAATACACAGAGGTGCCCATATTTCAGGTAACACAAAACCATCGTTATGGATTATGAGAGAGGGAGAATAAGAAATTAGCATCTAGCACCAGGTGTCCGATCGATCGTTCTCGAGAAAACGAACGAAGGTGGGAGATACTGAAATATTGCAAATGCTTAGAAAAAAAAGTTTCTCCATAATTGTACTTTGTTCACTTTAGTACACGCAGTCCCTTCAAACCTTAGGTGTTGCATTGCGGGTCACAGCTTTACTGAGCTTATTTACCCGATACCTGTTTAGTATATATAGACACATCCAGAGAAGGACGTTTTACACATTTTTTCTATTATTCATTAGTCTTTTTACTTATGGTTTTGGTTAATACTACTACAGAGTTTTTGCACTCCACTATCGATCAACAAAATTGTTATCTCTGCTATACCACTACTTTTCTACAATGTTTTCTAACTGTGAAGGCTCTTTTAATATATTGCATTACTGTATCCTTCAATTTACTGATTTATTCCTTACTGAATTTAATGTTTAATTTTACAGTTTATTGGCAAATGCTAATATTATAAAAATAAAATTATAAGTGCCTAAAGAAACAAGAATTTATGGGTATTTTGTTACCTATATTAGCAATCACTTGTTACTTATATTAGTAATTTTTATTTAAAACCATTGTGTTAGAAAAAATTCTTTATAGTAAATTATAATTATTCTATGTTTCTACAAAAAATTCTTTATAATATTTTTCCTTTTGTGAATAATGACATAATCTGGAAAACTTGCTTGTTTTAACATTAATTTTAATAATTAATGCTAATCAATGAGAACTTATTCATAAGCAATAATTTTGTTTTATTGCAAAGTTATGTTACTGATAAGATTTTTTTTAAAATAAAGTATTGTTAAATTTGTTATGAAGTCATTTAGGCCATTTGTGATTTTTGTTGGCAAAGAAAATTCTGTTATAAATATAAACTGTACAAATAATAATAGTTGTAATTTAAATTCTTTTATCTAGAACACTTAAATTACTATATTACAGTTTTATAAATGCTTGAGAAAATTATTGATGACTCATTGTTTGTAGTTCCAGCAAGTTAGTTAGATTTTATGTGAAAATAATTTGCGACTAACACTAGCACGTATAAAATTCGATGACATAATAATCATAGATTAGATATGTTTATTGCTTAACTTTTTTTATTATGATGAATCATAATTTCCTCCCCGCAGTAAGATAGTTTTTTCAATAATAGAAACAAAGTCTTATGCAATATATTTTAAGTTATTGAGAAAATTTTATAAATTATTCTGTGAAATTTTTATGTTAATTTTTAGATTAAATCATGGCCACTGATGCACCACGAGAGCGAGAAATTGCTGCCGAGGACAGCATCAAAGTAGTTTGTCGTTTTCGACCCTTAAATGATTCGGAAGAGAAGGCTGGCTCCAAATTTGTTGTCAAATTTCCATCTGGTGGTGATGAAAACTGCATTTCTATTGGTGTATGCATATTTTGAATTTATTTTAATAATTTACCTTATATATGCCATATGCTTAGAGCAAAGCTAGTTTTTAAAATAATTTATATCTTTTTTGTATAACAAAAATTTTTATATATTAAAATAAGATCAAATTCTTGCTCAAAAATGTATATAAAATTTTATTTGTTTTCAATTTAATATATTTAACCATTGCTGTAACTTTTATTGAGCTTTTCAAATTTTAGGGAAAAGTCTATCTGTTCGATAAAGTATTCAAACCAAATGCAACACAAGATAAAGTTTACAATGAAGCAGCAAAATCAATTGTCACCGATGTTCTTGCTGGCTACAATGGAACCATATTTGCCTATGGGCAGACTTCCTCTGGTAATTAAAAACTGTTGTTGTTTTATTTGAGAACTAAGCGTACTAATTTCATACATAAAATCTTTTTTTTATTTAGGAAAAACTCATACAATGGAAGGAGTTATCGGAGATCCAAATAAGCAGGGAATCATTCCACGAATCGTCAATGATATTTTCAATCATATTTATGGAATGGAGGAGAATTTGGAATTTCACATCAAAGTATCTTATTTTGAAATTTATATGGATAAAATTCGAGATTTGTTAGATGGTACGATATTTTGGTCTACATAATTAGAAAAATAATTATTGATAATTTTCCATACAATTCAAATTATTTGTTTGATTTATTAGTATCAAAGGTTAATCTTAGTGTACATGAAGATAAAAATCGGGTGCCTTTCGTAAAGGGTGCAACAGAACGTTTCGTCTCTAGTCCAGAAGAAGTATTTGAGGTGATTGAAGAAGGAAAGTCCAATCGTCATATTGCTGTGACAAATATGAACGAGCACAGCTCGCGTTCACATTCGGTCTTCCTCATCAATGTCAAGCAGGAGAACTTAGAGAACCAAAAGAAACTATCTGGAAAATTATACTTAGTAGATTTAGCTGGTTCAGAAAAAGTATCCAAGACTGGAGCAGAGGGAACAGTGCTCGATGAGGCAAAAAATATAAATAAATCGCTATCAGCTCTTGGTAACGTCATCTCAGCTCTGGCTGATGGTAATAAGACGCATATACCATACAGAGATTCCAAATTGACACGTATTCTACAGGAATCGTTGGGTGGTAATGCGAGGACAACAATTATTATCTGCTGTTCACCTGCTAGTTTCAACGAATCTGAAACCAAGTCAACTCTGGATTTCGGTAAGATAAAAGTTATTTTAAATAAATGTGATTAAAATATACTTCATTTTTACAGCTTTTGAAAATTGTATTTTTGTAGTATTTTCAATAAATATAAAAAAAAATTAACAAGTTTATTAACACTAGTAACTGAGTTTTGTTGGCAATGCAAAGTATATGCAAGTACTAATTTTTTTTAACGTCGGCAATTTTATGTATTTTTTAAAAGTAACGTAATTTTAAATAAAATAGCTTGTATCTGAAGAATTTCTGTTTTTTGTTTTCGTCATATCGACTTCAAAAATAAAAATCCTTAAGGAAATCATAAATTTTTTTCAATTCTCCATACGTTACTTATAGTTTTGTCATTCAAGTTTGCGCTGTTTCTTATTTACTTAGTGCAGTTTAGTACTTTTTTATAATGGTATATTATTAAGATATTTTTTTTTATCTAGATACAAAAAGGTAATTATATGAACACCTTTTATTGCTGTGTTACATTAATTTGATTATGTGGTCATATGTCATAATTTGTTTTCTTTGATGTTCGTGTAGCTTACTGAATGGTTTCAGTTTAGTTCAATTTTAACATTAGTGCGGTGATGTTGGCTTTATTGGATAATGTATTTATTATTTCAATGCTTAGTTTTGTACAGATTAAGTACACTCTGATACAAATTCATTCGAATTTTTGAATTTTCACAAAGACAGATGGAGGAAAGATTACTAGGTTTTAATGCAAGTTTTTTTTTATTCGATATATTGCAATAATTGTAAGTATTCTAGTATTTAATTTTATTCAATTATAGTTAGAAACTATGTTTTTATTATATATGATTTATCAGTTATATTTATAATATTACAAATTTTTACTGTCTTATGTTTTAAGCTTCATTTAGCATTTTCTAGTTTAATACCGTGAAATGTAAGGTGATATTTTCAGGGATGTAATAGTGTTATTGGCTTACAACTTATGAAACTGATTTAATTGTGAAAATATGTTTAATGAATCATCCATGGGAATGTTTTTATTTGATTGCACTAGAATGTATTTGCCGAGAATTTCAATTTATCGTTTAGTCTGTTTTTAAAACATGTATAGCTGGTGTTTAAAGCATTGAAGTTCATCTGTCACCACGTAGAGTAATTGTTCTCTATCATATATTATCTTGTATCATTTTATAATATTATCATTTTTATTTTTATGTAGAATTAACAAAGTTTATACCTTTCATTTTTGAAACTGTGTTAGAAATTGATTCTAAAATAATCTTGTGTATATACGTCTTATTTAAAATTTTTTTAATTGAAATTTTCATACAAAATTTTGCAATAAGGTACAGTTTATTTTTTTCATTTGTTATTTTTTTTTACAATATAAAATATTGTGTCTGCAGGTGTAATAAAGTGAATGTTTATTTCAAGTGCTTTGTGGTTTCTATCACAGTTAAGTGTTTTTAATGATTAAGCTTTGATAATTTATTTAATATTTTAACTGCTGTTTTGTTTTTAGTAATTTGTTATTATATGTATATTGTCCAAATACCTTGCAATTAACACAGTATATTTGACCACAATTTTTTCATTTTTATTTTATAATCTGGATGTATTCCCGTCTCATTACTTGATTACTATGCATTTTGGGTTACATATTATGTTAACATTGCTGTTTCCCAACAACTTAATGATATATTAATATTTTTTTTAACTTAATGATACATTAATATGGTTTTTTAGTTTTCGGTTTAAAAAAAACAATACTTCTATGAAATTGCGGTAAGTTAGATTGAGTCCTTGCAGTTCCTTCAAAATATCATTGCAGCTGATCCTAATTTAAATATTTTATCAGAAGGTTCTTTTGTTTATCACCTTTACATTTGGACTTATAAAATATAGTATTAGTTTTTTAGAGTAGGGAAATAACTTTTCAGTACTCTCCTAGAGTAGATATGTTTCTATACTTTGCCTTCTAGTACGAAATTTATCGGTTTTAATATTATGTTTAATAAGTAAAGTTGTGTCACTCGTATTTTGTTTTGAAATTAATGTTGGAGATGGTCTGTTTTGTTTTCTCTGGTCTATCTGGAATTACCATCTTTATCTTTTATTTTTTGTCAATGAGTTAAAATTATAGATATTAATTGGAAAAATAACTGGCGATGGGTTTTACAATTTATTCTTTCTTTTAATTCAACTATTATTTTTAAAGAATTCATTTAGATTATTTGTGTTATTTGTAACGATTCGAATTTGTTTCCTAAGTCGAATTTTCAAAAATTAAAAAATTTCATTAAAAAAATAAAATCTTTCTATTTTGTTTTTTTTTTCTTAAAAACGATAGGTATTGTCTTTTGATTTAACCTAATTTTTTTCTTGATTGATCCTGATACCACTTCTGATTTTTTTGTGTTATGTATCCATACCTCGTCATTTAAAAAAATTCGTTATTATGCAAGTATTGAAGTATTGGGCTTTAATCAATGAAAATAAAAGCAATTAAAAAAACGAAATTTTAAGGCATTGAAAAATTGGAAAGTAGAAGAGTTGACATTGCTTTGACTGATACGTGTAATGATTGTAGGCGTTTGACGGCTTAGGAGAGAATGCGAAATAATGGTATTAATTAAGTAAATCAATTTTTTCGATATTAAAAAATTCAAATAATGTTATATAAGTTCATAGCTAACAACTTTATTAGCATCTTTGGTGATTAAATTTTAAGGTATCGTTCTTTTTTGTATTAAAGTTTCAGTGTTAAATGCAATATTATGTATATCAACCCCTTGTTGAGCATCACCATATAAAATATTCAATAATTTTAGAAGAGTTTTTTGAAAAATAATTGATTCAATTTATAATCAATCGTGTTGTGTAGGAAAACGAGCAAAAACAATCAAGAATGTCGTCTGCGTAAATGAAGAACTGACAGCTGAGGAGTGGAAACGAAGATATGAGCGGGAGAAAGAAAAGGCGGCCAGGTTACGGGGCAAAGTTGAAAAACTTGAATCGGAACTGTCACGCTGGCGACAAGGTGAGACTGTAAAGCCGGAAGAACAAGTCAGTTTACAGGATGGTCCGGATGTTATAACTCCTGTTGCACCTAATGTCGAAGGTATGGTTTATTATTTATGCGACAAGTTATTTTTAAATTCATAAATTTGTTTACAAGAAAGAAAATAACATGTTTGTAGTATTGTTATTTTATTATCTAATAATGTATTGTAATGGTGATGAATATACTTTTAATAGACAAATAATAGTATTATAGAAGATGAAAATTCTCGAGACAATAAACTTTAATTAATAATATTAAAATTATTTAAAAATAAGTTAAAAAATTTTTTTCGAATTTTTGCATTAACATTATTTCAAAACTCATACGAGTAAACTGATTACTTTTAAAATTAAAAATTGCAGTAAAATTGGATGATGGCCCAATGCCTGCAACACCAGGTGGTGGCCTTATGGCTGGATCACTGTCGAATGAAGAACGTCAAAAGCTTGAAGAAGAGCGTGAGCGCTTGTATCAACAACTTGATGATAAAGATGAAGAAATAAATCAGCAGTCTCAATTTGTAGAAAAGTTGAAAGAGCAGATGGAGGAACAGGAAGAATTAATAGCAAGTGCAAGACGAGATTATGAACAACTTCAGCAAGAAATGACTAGGATTCAGCAAGAAAACGAAAGTGCTAAGGAGGAGGTTAAGGAGGTACTTCAAGCCCTCGAAGAACTCGCCGTCAACTATGATCAAAAATCGCAAGAGGTAAAGAAGTTTTAAAATTATTTAACCCTGACTTGAATTAATTTTATTTAATATTTTATTTCATCGTAAATTTTAAAATATTATATATATCGTATAAGCTGTGTTTTTTAATCTTTAGATTGATATGAAGAGTAAAGAAGTAGATCTTCTAACTGAGGAACTACTGGATAAGCAGGCTGCTCTTAATTCGACAGCCTCGGAGTTGCAACAACTCCGTGACATGTCAACTCATCAACGTAAGCGCATTGCCGAAATGTTGACAAATTTGATCAAAGATCTTGGTGAAATTTGCGTAGCAATTGGTGGTGACGAAAACCTTAAAGTGCTACCTGACAGCAACGGTAAACTCGAGGAGGAGTTCACTGTTGCTAGACTTTATATTAGCAAAATGAAATCGGAAGTTAAGAATCTTGTACAAAGATGCCAGGGATTGGAATCCTCGCAATTGGATTGCAATAAAAAGGTAAATATTTTTAATTCAAGTTTCTTTATCCGAGTTAATGATTTTTAACAATATTAAGTTAAATTTCTAATAATATAATACGAGAGCAATTTCTAATAAACAATCTTTTTTTTAATTAATCCAATATTTAATTTAAAAATAAAATATTCACTTTTTGGACACTTATATTTTTTTAAAAACGCTTACAAAACAGTAATTTAAAAATTTACGTTAAACTGCTAGCTATATCGTCAAATTAATTTGACTGTTAATAAAAACTTCCACAAAAAAGGAGTATTACGTAATATTTTAATCGTTTCACGTATAAGTATAACAGTATAAAATGCAATTTTTAGAATTTTTAGTTTCAATTGATCAATAGAATTAATATGAGGGGGGAAATGTTAAGTGCAGCTAAATGTACGAGAGAAAATATAGTATACGTTGGTCACATATTCCAGTGAGGTGCAACCTTCCACTAGATCGAAAAACATTCGTTTTAATTTTTTAGGGCTGAGAGAGACGCCAGCAGTATTTTTCGTTACCTTTTTCTAACACTTCATACTGAGGCATAGAAGCCACGTCGGTTTGTTGCAGCATTGCAATTCACGGCTGCCTCGAACACGCGAATTTCACCAACATTACTTTTTACGAACCACATAATTAGGGTTTCAATTATAATTAAGCCGTTTTACATAAAAAAAATTAATAATCAACAGTAATCATACCTTTTTTATTCAGTACAGTCTATATGAATGGAGGATTATCATACAGATTTTCTTTACACGTTGATACTGATCGTGTTTATTTTAATCGTGAACAAGATGATTTTTGCAAATAATAATTCGAGTAATTGAGAACGCTGATTATCTTTCTATTTAATTTTTGTAACTTTGTCATCGAATTACTTTCAAATGCATTTTTTATAATAGTTTTTATAATCTGTATGAGTATTTGTACATTATAACGGATTGAGAAATATCATTGTAAACAGAATATTAATGAATTACACATTTCGTAGTATAAATAAAACTACACACAACATATTTAATAAATGCTAACAAAAAGTATAAGCAAATCGATAAAGTATGGGGAGTAATTTGATGAATTGGACATTGCTAGGTATCGGAGTACGAGAAGGAGCTTGGTGAGTGTCGCTTACTTATTTCCCAACATGAAGCCCGCATGCAGACATTATCGGAGACTATGAAGGAAGTAGAAGTTCGAAAACGTGTCTTGGAAGAAGACGTCGATGCTATGCGTGAAGAATGCGCCAAGCTTAAGGCTGCCGAACAAGTCCAGGCGGTTAGTAATAAAGAGAAGGCTGAAGAAAAGGAAGCCGCCACAAAAATGAGGCTGGCACTCGAGGAGCAAATGGATCAGCTTAGGGATGCGCATCAAAAGCAGGTAATAGCATATGAGAGTCTTATATTCCAAAAAATTACAAAGTCGAACATTAATAAGAGCGATAATAACAAGGTCAACTTTAAGACTTTAGAAAAATATAATAAAATTGTAAAATTTGTACTCTAATAAGTTAGTGAATGTTTATGTTACTTTAAGAATCTTACTATTTATACATTTTTTTGCATACTTTACATTTTGTGAACGAATTTTAGGTTGCAACTTTACGAGATGAAATCTCTGAAAAACAAGAAATGATCAGTGAATTGAAGGATATAAACCAAAAATTCACTTTGGCCCATCAACAAATGCAGACAGATTATGAACGTTTAAAACAAGAAGAATCCGATAAGTCTGTCAAATTACAAGAACTGCTATTAATGAATGAACGTAGAGAACAGGTATTATAGAATTGTATTCTTTCTACTTTAAAAAAAAAGAAAAAAAATTTAATTGTTTTTCAAAAATATATTTAATTTAATAAAAAAAATTTTATAATTATTTTTTGCATTTTGTAAACATAGGCAAGAAAAGATCTCAAAGGCTTGGAAGACACTGTTTCTAAAGAATTACAAACACTGCACAACTTACGAAAACTTTTTGTACAAGACCTTCAGGCTAGAATTAAAAAATCGATAATTGCAGAAGATAATGAAGATGACGGTGGTTCTCTGGCTCAACGACAAAAGATTAATTTCTTGGAAAATAATCTTGATCAATTGACAAAGGTACTTTAAATAATCGGCTATTCAGATTATTCACTAGGTTTTAGTGTTTAGTTTAAATTTAACAAATTAAATTATGAAATTAATTGTATTCCAATATAAATATAGAATAAAAACATTTATTGATTGTAATATCACTATTTAAATAATTAAAAGAAAAAAATATTATATGGTACTTAAAAATTATGTTCACTGCAATAAATAATAAAAAAATATATATATATATAATTTTAAAAACATTGTCATCTTATAAAAAATATAATACATAAAAAGTTATAAGATGACAATGTTTTTAAAATTATATATATATATATATTTTTTTTTATTATTTATTGCAGTAAAAGTAATTTTTAAGTACCATATAATATTTTTTTCATATAAAAAATATAATACATAAAAAGTTATATGTAATTCTGTCTTCTGTGACTTAACATTTTTAAAATTGAAATTTTTTAAAAAATATAAATTGTGTTTTGATTTATATTACGAAATCATTACAAAATACATTTGATGGGTGTTTTTCGTAGGTACATAAGCAACTAGTGCGCGATAACGCGGATTTGCGCTGCGAACTACCAAAATTGGAAAAAAGGCTGCGCGCAACGATGGAGCGCGTTAAGGCTTTAGAAACAGCCCTCCGCGACGCAAAGGAAGGAGCTATGCGTGACCGGAAACGTTATCAATATGAGGTTGATAGAATTAAGGAAGCCGTACGACAGAAGAATTTGGCACGTCGTGGCCCAAGTGCGCAGATCGCTAAACCCATCAGGGCTGGCCAACATCATATGAGTAGTGTTAATGCAATCAAGATCTGCAGAGGTGAGCAAGATGTGACAACAAAAGAGTAGAGGTTTTTATTTTTCTTTCATTAATTATATTATTATTCATATATCACGTAATTAAGACTTTCTGTGAAAATAGTATTGAAATATTTCCATTTCATAACTACATCCTACTGTAATTTATAATCTACACAATTTTATATGTATTATTACTATTATACAACTATTTTAATTCTTCATTGGCCTATTGAATATCCAAAGCAAATTTGATCAAACATCTACATTCTATTTGATAATTAAGATCGTTACTTATCATTATTTATTTGTTTATTTAATGTGAATATTGTTCCAATTTTCAAATTTGAACAAACCTTTACATTTATTGAGCTAATAAAATACAATAATTTTAATGATCCATTGCCAATTAGACTATATATATATATTCTATTGATTAGATCTTAATGTATTCATCTACTTCAAAGATGAATTTTTGTATTCTATATTTGATATAAACAATCTGTAGCTTGATTTACAGTACTTTATTCTTTATATAGTTAGAAGTAATGTAAAAAAGTTTATAAACATTTAATGGGCTTAAAAGAAATTAAAATTTTTTTATTAATAAAATTAAAGCTGAAATAATCGGATCATTTGAAATGCTTTTTTATTGATAAACTTTTCCAATTTTTTTTCTGTAGAAATAATATATTCTAATAAATAGTAACGCATGTACACTGCATTCCATGTTTTTGATTACATGGGTTATTTTAATGATCGCTATTGAATCAATAGTATTGATGAATTATATTATTGGAAAAACTAATTATACACTATAGTTGTATATACGCACATATTCATCAATTACAAATGAATTTCAAACAAAACCTGGACAAACTTTTACTCGATTTTTATATAGAAATATGTATCTTAAATTATTGAGAGATATCTTTACAAAGCATTTTATTATTGTCCTTCAATGGTAACATTTTCTAATTCATTGATCAGTTTAGATTAAAAATTATAAAACTCCCTTTTCTTATACATTTTTTCTTTACTTTTTGTTTTCATGTCCTTGTCGTTTGCCAATGGTAAAGACGGTGACTTCCAACCGCGCTTGTGAACATGCACAAACTACCCAACACAGACAATGCCAAAACAAACTTGTCTTCACTCTTTGATAGGTAACAAGAGCAAGAGTGATTTAGTGATGGATAATCAATCAATTATTCCAGAAATGAACTTTATTTATAATTCATTCGTATAAACAAATGGAATGAAGTATACCAATACAACTGCGACGCTATAGGTATGATGATTTTTAAGCGAGAGTATTATTTACGCAAAACCTATTATAATAACTAATTATAATAATTATTATTTTTAATTATCATTACTGTTAGTACTATAATTAATAATTGATTCTGATTGTAATTAGTAGTAAATTTTATCGTAATAATTATGTTGAAATAATACATTTACAATGAGTACTCTTTCGCTTTCAATAACGTTAACTGCATTTTGTGCGTGTCGCATTGTATTTCTTTACGGTTTGGAAATAAAATGCAAAAAATCAGTAGTCAGGAAGCTTGGAAATAAATATTAACAATGTGCGCGCTTCATCGATATAGCAACCGTGCAGCTTGTGTGTGTATTCCTACTGCTTGTCCTGCCGATTTGTACATAGATCTTTTTTTCTTTAATTATGTATATACATATATATATATGTATGTATGTATATATATACATATATATATATATATATATATGTATATATATACATATATGTATATATTTATGTATATGTATATGTATACACACACACATATAAATTATTATTTTTAATTAATATTTAATTAAAGTATGCAATCAGGAATAAGGAGACGATCTTGACAAAACACAATAACAATGAAAATTACGCAATCTACACAAAAATAGATAAAATTATTATAATTATATGTCAGTTCGAATCATTGTATATTGAAATAAAAAATTGTCTGAACAGAGAAAGATTAAAGGAAAAGTTACAATAATTGTATTTACTAACATAACTAAAGTTATGATTGTATTAAAGTTTTACCAACAATTTTCGATACTTTTCAATTAATTTGTTCATTTGCAAACGGTTTCAACTAAAAGGAATGATCGAAGTTACATAATGTCGAATAAAAGGAATAGAATGAAAAGATTAATCATATGAAAAAACGAAGTGGTCAATATTACATTTTTGATTTATACATTTGTATGTCATAATGATTGGACGGCCATGGAATATTTTGTTTTTAATTAATTAATTGCCGGTTTCATCTATCAAGGTCAACATAAGAAAAAGTCCTCGTCTTTATTATTGTCCGGAGGGTTCGCTTGACATTTCGTCAAGTTTTGTTAATCTATCCGATTATCGTTCTTTTAATTTGAACATAATCGAGGTAAATAATTTTGCAAATGCAGGTGCACCAGGATTGACTTAGAAATATGAAATATGTTAGTATGCGTTTTTATGTAATAAATATATTTGCGAAAATTAGTCGCTTTCGTCCATGGAGTTTTGGAGTGCACACGTCTTCATTTCGCTATCGCGCGAGCTGCTTCAGTTCCTACATAATTTTTTACGTGGTCGTCTCATGTTGTATTCAATGGTGCGCTTGAAGCGAGACATTTTTTAACGGTAATTAATTTTTTGTGATGGTTCTTTTGAGTAAATTGTAACTTCTTCATTGTATGTTAAATAACGCGTATCGAATGTTTTCTTATGCACGATGTTGTAATTTGTAAATGTATTTATTAGAAATTGTAAGTTGCGGTCTTGATGTCATATTTACTTTTATCCTCAGTACATGTAATGTAAATTTTAGTCATTAAATTATTATCAACTTCGTTATTTGAGTTTTATAAAAATAAATTTCGTCATAATTAGAAACTGAAAAATTTTCATTATCATACATTTTCTTGTGTTAAATTAAAATTATAAGCCGATACAAATAAATGTTATTAATACTATGAAGTATGCAAGAAAATATAACGTCAAGACCCGATAGATACCTCGGAAACATTGTTGTTACCCTTCCCTCCTCTTTTCGAAAAAAAATTAATCATCGGCAATATTTAGCCTTATATAACATTTAAGATTCTGGAGCCACGTACTATTATAATATGATTAGTAGATTATAGTAAAAAAACACGCGGAGGGAAAAGGCAGGGAATAATGAGAACTATTTCATCATCATAAAAGGGTACATTATATTCAATGTTATTTTAAACATATTTATTTTTATTTCGTATTGTATTACTACAGTGAATTTAATAAATATTTTGCATATAGAAGTTGTTGATTTATAAAAATTAGATTTTTTACCTTCTGTAAATGTATTATAGATACAATTATTTTATTTAAAAGCAGTGTGTCATTTTCTGCAATTATTGTATTAAATATATTGTAAAACTTATTAAGTAAATTATTTAATATTGTGTCGAATAATTAATTGTTTTAAAACAAAGATCTCTCAAAAAAATCTTATTTTAAAGAATGTGTGTTTTAAACTAATAATTCTTCATATTCAAAACGATAAATGGATACGGATAAACACGTTGATTAAAGATTAATAAAGTTTTTCTAATTTTTTTATTTATATACATTTACATAAATGCAAAAATTAGCATTAAAACAATCCTTTTCCCTCGGTGTTAAATAAATAAAAAAGTTCGCATATAAATCAAAGAAGAAATTTTACCTGCTATAAGCAATTTATCTTCATTAAATATCTTTGCTATGTGTTTGCTTTTTTTCTTTTTCTTTTTTTATACATTGTCGAAGGAATTTGTTAAGTGTGTAAAGTAAATAATGTGTCTTAAAGAAAAAAGATATATATATATACGAAATATCGAAGGTTCTCTTACGTTAAATATTAACAAATATAAGTGAAATAAGAATTTCATTATTCGAACAGTAACAAGAAATAAAAAAAAAAAAGAAAAGTCGTTTAAAAGCGCCATGATGTTATATTAAATTTTTTTTAAAGATACGTGAATTTTTACCGATTTTTCAATCTTTATCTTTTATATGATGCAAAAAAGTGTAATAGGTAGCGCTTACTTGTCTCACGCACCACTTCATGTATAGTCATAAGCGATCAAATCAAGATTTCGATTTTTGATCCTCGAAAATAGTCGGAATTAGTAAAAGAATTTCATAAACTACGTACTACGTAAATCTTTTATAAACGTGATTTAAATAATTATGAGTTAACGTGCTTTTGTAAATTTAGTGAAGAGGAAAAAAATGGGATGACAATTGCCTTAATCAATCTTTATATTCCTGTTATTCTCAATTATTTTTTTTAAATGTTTGAAATTTTTTCCTATAATGAGCAAACGCTTAAATATGATTATCAAATTAAAGATACAACTTAATATGATAATAAGTCAGCTTATTGTTAATAAGATTAAATGTAATTTTTTAATTAATATTTATTATCACATACAGCTAAACCGTAACAAAAGGCTTTAAAATTATATAATAATTACTTTTTATATTTAATATTTCGTCTCACTGGGTCATATGTATGAGGTGGGGTTTTGAGTCTGATGCTTTTTAAGTTGAAATGGGCAGCAGGAGCTTAGCTACATTTTAAAACCATTCGTACTTAAAGAACTTTTATAAAATATTTCGAATATTACTGTTAGCTTAAAAATACTAATTAACAACAATTAAATAAAAAATGAAATCAATGAAGTAATTAAACTTTAATTATAAGAGATTAATAGACATTTTGAAATGCTTAAATAATCGTGTAATTATAGTTTATACGAAGGTGCAATTATGATTTTGACATTGTAGGCAAGTATAATATTAAATGTGATTAATGTTTTAAGAGACTAGTTTAAAATAGTTTAAAATAGTTTAAAATAAATTTTCTTTGTCATAGAGGTAATATTTTTATCATAAAAAGAATACAATATTAATTTTAAACTACCCTATTATAGAAATGAATATTTTATTTTTTTGTTTTTTTTTTGCTATGTAATTAATTTATTAAATATTTTCCCCCATAATTTATAATTATATTGATAAAAGCACATATTTTAAAAAACCGAATGATATACAACGCACTATATTATAATGGCCAATTATTTATCGGATCTTGATGAGTCTCAAGTTGAAATTGTAATTTATTTTTAATAATACTATTTATTGGATATGCATTGTGAAAACTATAGAGTCGATTATATTTTAAGTTCAATTATAAATTGATATATCTCCTGCTTATGCTCGAAGTTCTTAATAAGCAACAAACTCGAGCTTCCCTGGTGAGATTTATTTACCTCAATAAACAGCGATAGTTATGAAGAAAAAGGTAGGAGGGGAGAATAAAGAAATAATGAACGGGAGATTGATCTAGATAGAATGAGAAAAAGTAAATATCTGCGATTATTTTCATAAAATATGAGCCACATCCACAATATTATTCTATAATATAATATTCTACACTCACTAAATAATCATGCATGTTCATAATCAGAGAACGGTGTATGATTTCAAATAGGAGGTTGGTTTATCGAAAATAATAATAAATCAATATCATTTTGGAACATACAAGGTGCTAAGCTGAAGTTGTAGATGGAAGAACCCGTGGCCGGAGCACTAGGCTCCCTTAGAACTTATCAAAAAAGTTTTAAAAAATCTTCACTTGATCTTCTTTGGCTGGAAGTATACTGATGAGTTTTACCTAATTCGTTGCGATCATAACTAGGACATCGATATAAGGCAATCAAGAAAATTTAAAAATAAAATTATTCATAAAAAAGTTTGAATGCGATAAAGCTTATAAATTCACCACGACTATTATGTAAAAAAATGTCTTATAATGATATAAAATTTATAAATACAAATGTAATTTACCAATACAAATTTGAAAACAAGAACTTATTATTGAACTTATTACGGAATCAACCTCCGTTTGAACATCAGAGCGTTTAAGAAGAGCGATGCAAAGATGATGAGTAAAATGTTAAGTAAAGCGGCGCTAACAATTCTCTATGGTAAATTTAATTAGTTATAAAATGAAGGGTGTAGAGAGGCTGTAGCTCTGGAATACTATTAATTGTATTACTTATTACCATTGAATTAAATTTAATTTACAACATATTTTGTATTTTTATTATAAATATCACAATATATATATATATATATATATTGTGATTTTATTATATTTATGACTTAAATCAAACAACTATTGTCTTTGCTCTTCAGATATTTTAATTTTAAGGAAATGTTCCTCTTTTAATAATAACAATACTATAATAAAATTAAGTTTATTTTCCTAAAATTGACGTAGTCTTATAAGAACAAATTAAATTTCTATTAACTTGCATGCTTTTTTTCGATTTATATATATACCTACTCATCGTAAATTATTATTTAATTTCAATGTATTAAATTTAATTGATTATTGATTATTCAATTTTCTTTTGTTTGTCATTAAAAGAAAAAATATTTTTAATTATAATATACAAGTTAAAAATTTTCCGCTTACTATTTAATACGTAATTTATTTAATTTTAATTATTATTTATATAATTAATTTTCAAATTAAACTGTATTAAATCGTTGATAGAAAATGTACATACACTTAAATTTAAATACAAATGACTACAGCTAAAAGTACATTTTATGAATTAGTTTCATTTATTTAATAATAAGACGTGCCATTTTGTAATTAAGATTGCATTTGAATTTTATTTTAAGAAATCAGTATAATTTAAATTATTGTATAAATTTAAAAGCAATGCATTTGGTGAAAATAATTATTGTTCGCTGTAATTTAGTTTTACGCTACAACTTTTATTAAAAGAGGTCGAAATGGAAGATTGGGATCTATGTCCAAGTGATTAAGGTAAGGTTCATTCATTTCTCCTTTTGGTTTAAAACGTCTAAAAAATAATAAATAATTAATGTAAAATTTGAATAAATATAACAGTAAATATTTTTAACCACTTGCACTTGCCTTGTTTGTATATGCCCGTCATTCAATTCTGATTTTGCATTTAAACTATATTGAGTTAAATTTCCGAAGTTTTTTGTTAAATCTATTTCTGGTAACCATTGATTTTTTCTAATAAAATTTATAATCAAAACTACTAATAACAGTTATTTCTTTCTATTGTCTATGGGTGATTATATATGGCTATGATAAAAAGTTTTTTATTATCATCCGATTATATGTAAATATCTTCGCAAATTTTATAAACGTTTTAGATGTATTAAAATCAACATTTTTTTTGTTTATCATTAACAAAATTGGATTTATTCTAATAAAATGAATTAATTATTGCTTTAAATAATTTTTTATAGTAATGCTTTATCAAATTCATGATCTAATAAAACGTGCAATCATTGGAGTATATGAATAAAATAAAACAAAATAAATAGACAAAATATAGGCATAACTGATTTGTCAATAATGTTACAGCTACTTTACACAAAATAAAACATTGTTGGATTTATTTAAATTATACAATAAGCGTTAACATGAATAAGTAATAAAAATAAAATCAAATTTTCTTATAGAAGTTTTATTTGAAAATATTAGTTATACTTTTTTCTTAACTTAATTTTGATTCGGTAATTATAGAATTACAAATAATATACAAATATACATAATAAACAATGTTCGAATGCATAATTAATTATATATATTTGAATTAATTTACCAATATAGTATTAGTTTTTTGCTTATAGTGTAAAAATTTTTTTCAAAATAAAAATAAATTCTTAATTTTGATATTTTTAAAAAATATACATCTTTAAATTATTACAAAACAAAGAATGATGGTATATTAAATTTGGTTTTTTTTATAAATTTAAAAATAAAAACAATTCTTTTACGTTACAACTATACACTCATTTAAATAACTAAATAAGAAAAATAGTTTCCTGTTTTTATAAATAATTTGTCTAGTAAAAACATTGAAGAAATACGTAATAATCATATAAGCATAAAGAATTGATGTTTTGTTGATGCAATGAAGATTTATCTTCATAAGATGATATATATTATTAATTACCTTATTTTTTTAAATTCCTATTATTATACAATAAAGTTCATTTTATATAATTTTATTTTGAATTATGTAATTACTTATTGCAAGAAAGCATCATTCCACACCTTATGAGATATATTTATATATTTCTTACCCAATTATAAACTAATGTAAAGTATAACATTATCGAAAGTATTATTTCCTTTATTAAATAATAAATTAAAGCTTTTTACCTACTTTGAGTTATATCTCCTCAAGTTTGCATCACATAATCCTTTTGGAATTATCCGAAAACTTAAATCTTTTGTTGTCGTGTAATTGTTGTAAGAACCATCTCCTTTCATTTTGATTAAAAATTCTGAACCCAACCCTCGCTATTGCATGAAAACATTTAAAAATTAGAAACAAGGTCTAAAAGAATTTTTTTAGATTATTGTATTTAATTATTTTTAAATGTTTATATATATGTATGTATCAAAAGTACGCATTAAATGTTTAATAATACATATAACTAAGGTCAACGTTTGTTCTTGGGAATAAGAAAATTTCAATAATATCTATAATTAGTTAATACAATTTTTTAACAAAAATGATGTGTTTTACAGTTTTAAGATTTTTAAAGAAATTTCTCTAAAAAAAATATTACATATACATGCCGTTGTTTGAAAAATTATGTTTAAATACTATATAACTCATAAATTGATCAAAAATAAAAAATGAATTATTTAATCGATAAATAAAAAGCATATTTTAAAAATTTTTGTAGCAAGAAAAAAAATTGTACTAAGTAAAAATAAATTTGATATTGTTAACGCTAATTTAACTTAACTTACAAATATGATACATAATTTTAATTAAGTTATAATTCATCATGCTCATAATTTCTATACATGGGGGAAACCTAACGATGAATCTTTTTGTTATTTAGCTAATGAAAGTTTGCGCAATTAATATTTAATGATGAGAAAGCATATTTATAAGTATAATGACTATATTGTCAAACACCAATTCCAAAACTTATAGTTATTCAAAAAATGAGGTATTTAAAAAAGGTTTTTAAGATAGGAAATAAATATTTTATATCTGCAACTGATAAGTATATAGAAGTGAGTTGTTATTTAATCTTGTTGTTCATTACTATGGACACATTCGGACAGGTTAATTTATTCTGAATGTATTAAAAACTAAATACTAAAAATTTTAAGATTTAATATTTTTATTTCATTCTTTTCTCTTTCCCAGTTTTTGTAGATATAGAGATAATCGATACTTTATAAAAAATCATTTGGTGGACGCTTGACTCGATTTATTCATACTTTGTCTCACCTCGGATCTTAATTTATTGTCATTGAGCGCAATTCTATCCTTCTTAAAAGCTGGATTGGACTTGCAGGTGTAGGCGGTTTCGTAAATGGTAAGCCAATCATTAGACGGAGGTACATACGTAGATTTTCGGTTGAACCAGTTACCGACAAGAACGTCTGTCCTGTATCTGCACTTGGTCGATTCCGTTACGAATTCGTCCTGTTGTGTCTTCAAGACTGGCGTCTTTCTATTTCTACTCACAGATGTAAGGTTTCGTTGTAGTGGATCAGATATTTGAAATTCAAATGTCATAGAGGCCATGGTTTGACGAATTTTGAGATATAGTTTTAGATCGCGAAATTTTTTCTTAAATGATAAATAAAAAAGAACTAAAAAACAAGAGACGTCTGAGATACTGGTGGGGTAAAATGACATTCATCAATTTTAAAACTGCCTTACGTCGCATCGTCGCATGTTTCAGAATCATTGTAAAAGTTTCTGAAAATATTTTCTTAAACTTTTTAAAAAATATATACTAAGGTTTATATTACTTTTACTTATATATATATTATGGTAAAACAAGGAAATATTTTTATTTTTAATATTAAAGTTATTTTATTAGTAATGAAATAAAAGTTCTTAATATTTGTCATTAATTAGTATACGTGTGCATCTAAAAATTTATTTATAATGGAAAAGTTTTTTTAAAAATTTTAAAATATTAATTTTTGTTAAAATGAAAAAAACTTTATTTTTATCATTTTGTACAAGTTTATTAAATATTCATTACGTAGTGAGTTTCAATCGAATATTTCTTATAATTTCGATAAAACAAAATTTGATTGACTAACATATAAGTCTTGAGTCTTTTTTTTACGGTGATTATAATGGAAGTGGCTAGTTGTAAAATTATTGTGAAACAAAAATTCTTTCGAGATTGATTGGAACGTTACAGATACGTATTTTTAGTATACAGTCTAAAACAATAATACATTGCTTATGTTAAAATTACCATTTACAATGAAGTTATGTCTTTACACAAACAATTTTACAATTATATTTATATGAAATGGTACGAGATGAAATAATAATCAAAATTAAACAAAATTTCAAGTTATACTATGATTTACGTATAATATAGGATATTAGAACTTATGTTTCAACCAAATGCCAAGAATAACTTAATAAAGATTGAATTCAAAATTAATTTAATTACTTTATTTAATATATAATTTACGTATATCATTTCTTGATTTTATTTTCAATTTATCACATATTTTAAACATCTTTAAGTCCCACTCCTTTTTTATACGATGTATCTTATAATATTAATTATTACTGTATTTTACTACTTTATTAAATAAATTACCATTTACAGAGGTTCTTGAATTAAAAAAATTTTAATCAGAAAACATACAAAAATACGAAAGTATTATAAAAAATTGATTAATTTTTATCAAAATTAATAATAATATTTAATAATTATTGAAAATTTTTAGAATTCAAGAATCTCAATTTAAAAAATTGCTATTTTTATTTTTCAATAGCAAAATGAATCAAAAAATAAAATATTAATCTTTTTTTTTTTGATTATCTAAATTACTTTATAAATATTGATACGAATATTACTGTAACTGTGATTTTTCGGCACATAATATATCTTATAAAGATATCATAACTGTGGTTTCATTAGTTTAATTTTCACATCTTTTTTAAATATTTCATATTGTTCATTACAATATATATAAAAGTTATTTGGAAAAAAATATCAAGCTATTGCCTATTTTGTAAATGACTAATTTTTTTAAATTAAAATTGTTTATATATATTTATTGTGTAATTTCTTTCACTTTTATTTTAAATATAAATTTGCATTAAATATTTTAAAAAAGATGTAAAAATGTCAATTTTTTAAATTGCTATAAAGTGATATCACAGACTGTGGGCTTGAATTACAAAAATTAAAATGTTGATATACGATATTCGCTCTAAACTATAAACGAAAAAAGATGAATTTCCAACGAATTTCTTACTTAATTTCAGTTACATATTGAGTTAAGTAAATTATAACTTAAAAATTGAAAAATACTTCTAAAAATATTTATATAATATTTAAAGAAATTTCAATGAATTTTTAAATGTAATTTGAAATTATATAAATAAAGAATACATTCCATAAAAAGAATTTGATCAACATTCAGTTTTAAAAATCACAAATATCTATTATATAAAACATTCTTTAGAAGAATAGTTATAATTTAAATATAATATTTTTATGGAATGCACTTTTGTTGCAATATAATACCAATCTACATGACATACACTATGCACGTAACTAGTTAATCAAATAATATACGTTTGACTTTATTTTCAAACAATATTTAAATACTTAAATATAAAAAGTTCTTATAAATTCTCAACGCAGTAAGATAGTACACAGTACTACCATATTGATGACAAGCGAACCACAAAGCAAAGCAGGAAGCCAAACGGGATTCGTGACGATAGTTGTGTGTCCGTTACAGTGAGTATTATTTTTCAAATGGTATTGAAGCGATTCAGTAGCATAGTTCATTTCACTCATTTGTGAACACCTTGGCGAACAGTTACCACCTCGTCTTTTGACAACACTCGAAGTTTTCACGGACAGTGGATTTTCAGGACGCGTGAAACTGCATTGTTCAGATGCCACCGAGTATTGGTCGAATTCATGGATAGAAGGTTCTCGTGAAAGGCCACAATTCGAGCCTGATGAACCGAAACCTGAGCTCTGACTCGAAGAACGAGAGAGCGTCGGTGTATCCAGACCAGATTGCCAATATCCACCTGCGACCCACGAGGCTTGTGTCATCGAACGTAACTTCGGTGGAGCTAAAATAGAACGTTTCTGAGAGTAACGTTTGGTGAAGAGATCCGGAGACGTTGTGCAGTAAATACGTGTTTCGAAGACTCGTGGGGAATGCAAAGTTGAAGTTCTTTCTTGGGCACCTAGAGACAGAGAATTTAGACTGGATAAACTGTCATTAAATGAATAAGCTTGACTAACAAGTGGCTTTTCTGTTTCAGATACAAAAGTACGTCCTTTATACATTATATCTGGTGATGCATAACCGACTGCTTCTTCAGATGACCTTCGGGGTGTAAGAGACACAAAATAATTAGAATTAAATGGGCTTTTATGATTTTACATTATAGATTATTGTATTAATAAAAAAAATATTTACCAATCTGAGTAAGTTTTTCGTTTTAGTGGAATAGGCGTTTCTATGATCGAAGGGGCTATTATAGTATCTGTAAGACTGACAGGTGAATCACAATTTCTTGTTGATTCTTTGTTATAAATTGAACTTGTTTCTTCGTTAAGTAATGTTGCACTTTCCGGTGAAGGAGAACGAGATACAAAAATATTTCTACTTGGTGATTCTAATTTTTTAAAAGCTAGATATTCATTAGATATCGTTTTACGGGATTTAAATTTTAGATTTGCCAAAGCTATTGCTGCTCCAAGTGTAATAATCTGAAAATTAATAAATATGGGTGTTAGAAGTATGCCTTTTAAAAATGTAAATATTTTATTAATAAACCTACACAAACACACACATATATATATATATATTTACATAGTATATAAATTAAAAAATCAAAATGATCTTACAAAATACTGATATGTCTTGTCATCAACGTGTGTTGAATCGTTGTTGGAATATATTTTAAACATTTTCAAGATTGTATTACTTGAAAATGCTCTAATCAAAATTAAACAAGTCCATCCAATTATTGGCAAAATATCAGACCCTCTTGAACTGACTGGGCTCATTAAACAAGCAGCTACTTGAAAAAGAAATCCACACAGTGGAAGATAGGAAACTTCATTACAATAAACTGTTACCAATGTAACAATTAATAAAAAAATACGCAAAATTCTTTCAATTTTTTCTCCATTCTAAAAAATATTTTATTGATTAATTTTAATTTCAGATAGATAATAAAGATAAACTCACTTCAATTATTTTTCTGATTGGTTTTTGTTTAAAAAGAAGCATTTTATACTGAGTAAGCCATAACGTTTGCTTATATAAAACATTTGATACAATATTCTGACATTTTAAACATAATGGATACTTTTGTTCAAAACTTGTTTCAAAATGTGCAATTTGTTTATCATTATACACATCCATAGAATCCTCCAGTTCTCTTAATTTTAATAATTTAAGCTCTTCTTTTCTATTACACTGTTTGCAAAGACTATTTTCACTCATAAAATAATTGCTTTTTTCACAATATGATTTCTGTTTAACATTCCTATGCTTCATTACCTTGTGTTGCTCTGGTATTTCATAATTATAATCTCCATCCTATAAGAATACAAATAATCTCTTCATTGTTACACAAACAAATAATAAAACTGTTTTCAACTTACTGTGGAGAATCCATTGTACTGGTTACATTGAGTACAAAGCCACCAATTAAGTGATTGTCTGTTAATTTTCGTATTTGTATTGCAGAACCAACAATTTACTTTAACAGGCCAGCGATTCCTATTGTTTTAAGTTCAATGAAAATCAATAAAATCGATATAACAATAAAATGTTAGATTATAAAAATTGAAAAAATTGTTTAAAATATACTTACTTCAGTTTACAAAACACTATAATCCAAGTAACAAACGTTAAAACAACAGCAGAGATTACAAGAATGACATTTAGAAGTAAATTTTCCTCTACGTCCATTTTTTGTAAAATATTTAATGTTCTCCCGCCAAGACTATTAATTCTAACCTCAAAGTCGTATTCTCGTCATTTTCATCATATTAATTATTAAAAATATAATGAATTTATAATGAAATTATTTTTCAAAGTATTATTAAGTATTATTTAATGCATTCGTGTACTTATAAAGACTTATTATTACAAATTTTATCAAATATATGGCACGAAATCTTACTTGCACGTGTATTTTTGACTTAAACTTAACGGCTTAACCCCTATGATATCTCATAATTGGTATTAGGGAACTAAGTTACTAGAGTTTAGAAAATCTGGTTTTAATCTGGAGGTAAAAAGGTTGAACTTTAGTAACGTAAAGTTCCTTTTTATTGAATAATTTGAAAAAAATCCCCAAAAATGTAATTGTATACTATAAATTATTAGTTTTGAATGTTTAGAAAAATAAAATCTGAAAAATGCGCCTAACATAAAAAATGATTTTACTTCAAAAATTAATTTATTTTTTCAATAAATATAAATATATAAATTTCAATAATTATAATCTGTAGGTATCAATGATAATATGTATAAAGCTCACGTAAATATATTATTAGCCAGGTAATTTATTGTATTTAATTATTCATAAAATTCAGAAATTGTAACATTGACAATAACAAATAAAGTATTTATATATATATTACGAACTAACGCCAATTCTATATTAACAACAGATTTTTAACTAGTTTGTAAAAAAACTTATTAGTAAAAGAATATAGACTAATTTTTGATAAATAAATATTTACATCAATAGTATATTAAATTATATTTTCACTAGTTATAGGAATTGCTTAAATATTTTAAAAATTATTTTTAATCGCAATATCCCAATAAATGCATAATATTTTAGCATTC
This sequence comes from Kradibia gibbosae, assembly GCA_018907135.1. Lineage (NCBI taxonomy): Eukaryota > Metazoa > Arthropoda > Insecta > Hymenoptera > Agaonidae > Kradibia > Kradibia gibbosae. Next base: position 6,138,252 of record JACCHX010000007.1, read on the forward strand.
ATTATTGATAATAACGAATCATTGCACAGTATTTTACAATGCTATTCAAATGTATAATAATTTTTTTTTCGATCGTGTTACGTAAATTAATAATACAAATTATTTATTTCGATTGCCGTTCGAAAACATTTTTCAAATTGAAATTGTTATTTGTTAAAATTACATATTAATACATTTGCATGCGTAGAATTCAATTTTATATAAAAACTAATTTTCTTCTAGTATTAAATCAATAATTAAAAAAATTATTGTTCTATTGATGATAGTACTCAAAATAGATATTGCTGTTAGAATAATAATGCTCGGCGGTGTTTCGATATCTATAATAAAAATAATAAAATAAAATAATCATTAATAATCAGAACATGTGAAAAATACAATAAGAATAATAATGAAGGACCAATTCTTTTTAATTATATATATAGTATTATAATTTTAATTGCATTAAATTCTTATGCAAAATTCAAGTATAATTCAAAAACAACAATTTTCTCACAATATATGCTTCAATATAATTATCATCGCAGTTACATTACGATGTCAACATATTGTTGATGTTGTTGTTGTTAATATTATTATTATTATTATTATCATCATTGTTTTGATAATTTAATTCAAAAGGAACAACATGTAAACATTTATCTTTCACTCGGATATAAATTCATAAGATATTTGATTAATTTCTTTTCGTTATCTCATAAATCTCATTAGAGTTTTGCTAGGCATTGCTTAATGGGTTTGATTTTTATTATAATTTATCATATTAAAGGTAGTACTGTTAAAAGCTGTTTACAAATTGTCTTGTACTAGCATAAAGTAAATTTTTCGTTACGTAGTAGTAGATAGAAAGAAGGTTTATGTTCGTAGAAGGTAAAGCGCAATCGTCTCTCTTAGTGTACTAGGCTGAAAACTTAAAACTCGACAGACTCGCCTAGCTGAAAAAACTTAGGAAGAAAAATATTTAACAATCAAAGTAATAGTTTTTATCCAAGCTTTGCTGATGAAGATTCGTGAAAATTGAGAAGCGGTACAGGGGTTCACAGTTAAATACAGTCGCAAAGCATCATGCTGTTAACTTATTAAAATGCAATTATCGGACGGTAGCGTCGCACCGTGCCAAACATTGGTTTGGCCAGGCTATTTTTCCTGAAGAGAGATTCGAGGATGTCGGCTGAAGAACCATGACCTTACTACGAAAGGGATGAAAGTCGCGCAGAGCGGCGCCAAGGGAAAACAGGGGCTTCGCGACGGGGTGAGACGCCATGAGACGGGACCATTGCTTCTTCGCCCATTGACCCAGTGTGTCGACCGCGAGCCTGGGTCTATAAATAGAAGCTCGTCCGACCGCGCACTCACCTTGACTTCCAGTTCTGGCCTTAGGGCCGCTCAGCTCGCAGGTCGTTGCTCTGGCGTCATTGGGCCTCGGCGAGGTCAGTCCGGGATCGCCGCCCCTCCGCCATCGTCGACCTCAGCCTTCTCAGCTGCTGGGCAGAGTCAAGGAGCTCGGCGCGAAGCTCGTGGTTCGCGAGGTCCAGCCTCACGTTCTCCTGCAATACACAAAGTTGTTAGTTCGGTGCTCTCGGTATGCTTTGTTCGTGAAATCGAGGTCTGCCTCGACATAAATTTCTCTTAATTCTACCTTTTACGGTAGCGCACGAAACAATAATAGCTGAATTTTTCCTTCCTACTGTTCGTTTTTATAAGAATACGGTAATAAAAAAGGCGTTATTAATGACCTCACGTAGTTGGTGAGTTCAAGATCAAAACCACTATTAATGACCAACGTGTTTCTCACATTTTTGTTTATTGCAAGCCAAACTATTACAATTTTTCTTCCATATTTTGTTCCCACTTATAAGAAATTTGAATTTATAATCCAATAAATGCATTTGGAAAAAACACTGATTTGAAAATTTACTTGAAATATAAAAATTTATTGTTACACGCTTAATTAAACATAAATATTTATTTTTGTAAATTTCAAATAAAATTGTTTTTTTTTTCATTTTATCTCAAATTAGAATAGCTGAATTTTAATTCAATATTTTTATTACATTTTTTTCAATTAAATGTATTAACTAATTTAAAAACTCTTGCAATGATTTTCAAGTAAAATTGGGCTTAGCTACGTAAATGTATACAGTATAATTTATGAACTTTTCTAGTACTTCATTCAAGCTGCTTTATGTAAATTTCATGGAATTTGTGACAAATCCTTCTAATCTTGATATTTTTATTGATTGAATATATATATGTGTATGTATATACCTATGTATGTATGTATGTATCTATATATGTACATATATACATACACATATATATATTGACCTGTTCATGATACTCTTTCAACAGAATAAGTTTCTGTAACTTCATTGATTTGAGCGAGTCTTCATGCTTCAATTTTATTATATCTTTTTGAACTTCATGACATAATTCAAAAAACGTTTTATTTGATTCCTTCATTTTCTTAAATGTTTTTTCTTCATTAGGTTTCCTACGTGATGATAAAACCTACAATTTACACTTTTGTTAAAAAATTTAATTAAGTAAAACCTATAATGAGCTATTTTATAAAATAATAATTTCTATCGCTTCATGGGCGGATTTTTAAATAAAAGTTAAAAAATTTTATAAAAATAATGTATTTAATGATTACTTTAACACGATTACCGAAATTTTATTCAGTTTAATTTAAATATCAAAATGTATATTTATGAATCTATATTTTAGTGTAATCTTTAATATTATTTATGTTTTATCATTTTACTATTTGACTTTACTTGCCTCTTTTAAATGCATGTCTTTTAATTCATTTACATGTGTTTCCAATGTATTCCATTGATTTTCCTTCATATCATTTATACCTTGGGATACATTTGCATGCAAATTTGGTTCCTTTTGGTAATAAATTAAATAGATTTTCATTAAATCAATATGGAAAATATGTTAAAAAAATGTTACCAGTTCAATAAAAAAATGGATTTACATAAAAAAATATTTAATAATTTTTAATGATTTACCGTCTCGGAGGAATTAAAAAAGCTTCCAAGAAATGAAGTTCTGTTACGAATTACAGATGTGCTTCTGTTTAAAATTTTATTTGTAAAGTAACTACGATCACGGGCTGCAATTTCTTTAACATTGCGTAATGTTTTCTCCAATTCTTTTGTTTGCTTTATTTGTATGAGCAGTTTCTTTTCGGCTTCCAAAAGTTCGTAACGTATATTTACATCGTCTTCCACTAATTTTTTGTGCATAATCTGTAATAAATATTAATAGGCTATTATTCTTATTTACTTTCATTTATAACGAAATATACAATTAGAAATGCTAATTGAAAATTAGATAGTCTTTCATATAACAATACAGACTATATACGCATATATAATTTTATTTTTTTTCACATGAATAAAAAATAGGACGTATACATAAAATAAATATATTTTTTTTTTAAATATTAAATTATGCTTATAATTGTATGTTAATTAATATAAAAAAAATATATATATATATACATTTATAAGTAATTGAATACCTTTGCTAAACTGCTTACATCATTATTTGACGAATTTAAATTATTCTCCGTAATATTACAATTGTTTTTTGAGTATTTAGGTGACGATTTTATGTTGCTATAAACTATTCCACAATTATTCAAATTTGTATTGTCAATTATACTTTGATCTTCATAACTCTAAAAAATGAATTAAAAATATTTGGCAAGAAATTATATTAAAATGATTATGTTTTTAAACTTGTGTCAACACACATTTTTATTATTATTTATCAATTTTCATTTTATTTTTCGTTATTTACTATTAAAAAGTCAATTGAGTTTTTAACTACTTTTAAAACTTATCTAAAAATATTATTCTTTAATATATATTAAAAATTTTATGTTTTTTATTTTTAAAAATATACCGGATCAATAATTCTTTTAAAAGTAGTTATTAATTATAATAAAATTAATTGACTTACCTTAAACTCACAATCGACTATTCTACAATGATTACAGAAAAATTTTTCAACTATTTCATTCCAAACATTAATAATATTTTTACAAAAAGAGTTTCTTATTCTTAATATACACCGGTACCTACAATACAAAATTAAATTTTTTTTATGGTTCTATATTAAAATTTGTAAATAATGTTTTAGGCAAGTTTGTTTTTTTTTATAAGGAATTCATCTATTACACATGTTTTTAATTTTAAGTGTAAACAATTTTATTTATAATTTAACAAATTTATAAATTTATTATTACAAAATATTATAAAAATTAAATTTGTTATTAATTTTATATTTCATTCATTTTACGTAAGAATTATTAACATTTACACTGATCATTATATGCTTATTGTAATCATCAATATTAGGTTTGTTAATTTTAATTTATATTACCATAAAATTTAAAAAATTTTAAGAAATCATATTAGATATAAACATTTTTGTATTTCATTATAATCCTACTTAAACTTAATATGAACATAACAAATAAAAATTATAATAAATATATAATACACACACCTACACGCACTTATCCAAATCAAACATATATATATATATATATATATATATATTTACATTTATACTTACTTTAATTTACAAAATATTAATACTGAATAATATATACTAGTTAATTTTTTAAAAATTATGAAATTAATAATAAAATTTGAGGCTTTGGTTTTTGTACACTGTGTATGAATATTGATATTTGAAATGTCTTTAATTGTAATAAAATCCATTACTAATGTATTTTATAAATATTTCAAATATATTATATGCAAACAAAATAAAACAAGGCTGGGATTATGTAGACATACTGAGACGATAGTACAAAGAGATACTTCTTCGATTATCGATGTTATGTTGTTGATGTTATGGTTAGCAGTAACTAAATCGTAAACTTGCGAATCACTTATACGACAAATAAGAATTCGCATCTATAAAATGTCAATTTGTAGATAAAGTTAGAAATAGTATTTTTACGTATTTATATGATCTGCCCAAATAAGTAAAATATTATGTAGAGATAAGAAATTAAGTATTTGAAAGAAGAACCTATGAATCTTAACATAAATTTATATTGTCAAAATATATATTATTGAAACTATCACTTTTTTACATGGTTAAAAATGATTTTTGTCGATTCCATTTATTAATATTATTGAAATTTCATAATAATTAACAAAAAAATATTTCAGGTTTTATTGGAAACTTTTTTTAATTACCTATTAATATTTGATGAATATTTATAATACATTAAATTTTTTAGCTTAGATACTACTTTAATTTACTTAAAATATAATGTAATTATAGGCATGTTTATTTAAATTGCACTATGATAGCATTGCTGAGTAATATCTATACAATTTGAATTATATCAGAGTAATACCGAGTTCCGAGTAATTTTGTTCATTTTAAGTTGTATATATATTCTATCTGTAGAAGTAAGAAATTTACTAGTACTTCATTTATACTGCTTTATGCAAATGTAGAATTTGTGAAATATCCAAATAATTTTGATATTTTTATCAATTGAATGTTTGTATGTATGTATGTATGTATGTATGTATGTATGTATGTATGTATGTATGTATGTATGCATGTATGTATGTATGTATGTTTGAATGTATGTATGTATGTATGTATGTATGTATGTATGTATGTATGTATGTATGTATGTATGTATGTATGTATATATATTGAGCTGTTCATGATATTCTTTCAACAGAATTAGTATCTGTAATTTCATTAATTTAAGCGAGTCTTCATACTTCAGTTTTATTATATCTTTTTAAACTTCATAACATAATTCAAAAACGTTTTTTTGATTCTTTTATTTTTTAAAACATGTTTTCTTTATTGGGTTTCTACGCCACGATATAACCTATAATTTACATTATTTAAAAATACGTAATTAAATAATATCCGTAACGAGATAGTTTTTTATAATATAAAGTATAAATAATAATAATCTAGATTGTAGACCGAGGTAAAAGTTAGTTTTATCTCATAATCATGGAGTATTTATGTAGGAACATATAACTAGACTTCTACAAGTATTTTATATTTGATAACTATTTAATTTTTATTGTCTCTTTGTATATATAATAACTCGAGTCTTTATTTTGTGGCAGACCTTTGTAGAAAGTTCTATATCTTTGATTGAGGCCTGTAATAAAATAACAATTTTCGATGATTCATCTCGTTCGCTCTTTCGCTCTGCCGCATGTCTGATGTCGTTCTGTAATGATAGACATTAAAACGCGGTCATACTATATTATGCTGATACGGTGTGGTGTTGTCACACAAGATGACCTCCGGCCCTTTTAAGATGTAGTCTTAAAGATTTTCAGGTATAGCAGTTTTTCTGGAATCTAAAAAAGTTACTAAATCGTCGCCTTTCTGGATAATATCAGTGTTTGACTTAGCTCTGAAACGTATAGTCTGATTGGTATATTTCATTTATATACATTTTATTATTAAGCCTTTTTCCATGTTAAATGTGTATCTTGTATGGTTTTATTCATAATGAATTAAAGGGCATTGAAATAGAATGCATAAAGAGAGACGTTACTTACAACTTATTAGATAAAAAGTTTAGAGTTTGTTGCAAAACTTGTAAATGGATGCTTGTGAAGCATTATAATGCGTGAATTACGTAATACAAGTTGAGTATATTTTTTTTTTTTAGAAAAGTATTTAAATTGTTTACTATTACCTAAATGTTTTAATGTCCTTATTGGTAATATCTACTACTGAATCATATATTTTTTAAAACTTGTTAAATTTTACTCGATTCATTTATTTATAAAAACATTTTTGTTTTTATAAATTCTTAACTAGTTAAAAAAATGTTAATGTTTCCGTAAGAGTGAAACGTGACAATTCTTTTAGAGGCTGATTCGTATGGAAGAAAAAGAGGTTTAGACTTGTATTTATTAAAGGATGCGTTAGATTGATACTCGGTTTAATGCTTACAGTAATGTTTCTTTTTTCTTATAAAACATTAAAATATTTTATATTTAAAAGAAAACACGAATTACAACTCTCTACAGCCTTCTCTGAGAGTAATTTATGAATAACTCTGCTTTTTTTCTTGGCTTCTACTTCCTGTCTTTTCTTGTGCGTTTTTATGCATTTGATGATTTGTTAAAGACCAAGACATTTATATGACACAACAGTAATTGTAATTGCTTTTTAATCGAAGGTTAATGATAAGAAGGTTGCTCAAGGAAATTACTGCTAACTGAATATAGAACAACAAATTTGTCAATAATTTATAAACAAGAGCTTACACAATAAAATCACCAAAATTACATAAGTAAATTAGCGTTAATAATAAATCATATATAGGTAAACAAATATTTTAAAGGATCAAGGACTTAAAAAATTAGATCTCTTTTTAAAATTTGCAATTCTTATCTCTCATTATTATAGATACCTTATGTCTATACAATGAATATACTTCGTAATATTTTTTTACAATATTCTAACGGTACTCACTTGCTCGAGCTAATATTATAAGAACTCCGTTTCGAAACTAACAGCGTCTCGGTTACTTTTGCGTGGATTCTCGGTCATAAAATTGTAAACTTTTATGTACGCAAGAATTAATCTGTATACGGCCAACCGCATATCTTATATGATAAAACATTATACACCGTTAATCATGATTAATAGCAATACAACTTACATTGTCTTAACAGAAGAATATGCTTTGGAAATTCTGTGAGTTACTTACTTATAAGGAAATAATTCTTAGATATATAAGTCAAATTACAGTTCAAATAAATTTATATGTAAACAAAGTTTTTGAAAACTTCATCGTAAGCTAACTAATTCATTATGAAAAAAACTTGTTTATGTATTTATGAAACGGTTTTTTTTTAAACATTTTCCATCGTTTAAATAGTAGAAAAGCATAAATTATGATAGATATTATGTAAAATTTTATTCTTACAATAATTGTGCAAGTTATTAATTATTTTCTAGCTTCTATATTTTTCCATTTAATCCTTTATAACGTATTACTTTATATTCTTTGAAAATGTAAACTTGGCTAAATGTTATTCCAACGGCAAGCCTGAATATAATGGTGTTACATTTTCTTGCTCAAAGACCTTTACTTCTGAATTCAGCAGACTGCATGTTACCTGTTTCCAGTGTTTATGATATAACCGCTTCACACAAGCTTTTCTATCTTTTTTTGCTGTATTACAATTTATTCCAATACTAAGTTAAGTATGGTTTCATTTTAGAACGCTTGCCAATTATTTATTTACATTGTATTCATTTATGTGGTATAGATTATATATTGTAATGATAACTTGGTAAAACATAAATGATCGTTCCAGATTATATGTATAACAATAAGATTGAAATTTAGCACTTACAATACTTTTTTAGCAATTTCTTTTCATTTTAATTTTACTTCGCAATAAAAAAATATTCTAGAATCAATTTATATAAATTATATGTTAATGAATATTCGTGTTTTATTAGAAACTTTTTGAATGTAGATAATAAATATTAGTAAATAAATTCATCCATCAAATCTTTTTTTGTTTACAGAACATTTTTCAGATTGCACTATAATTTTGTACGAACTGCGGATCGTACAAAATCGGATAAATTATTTTACTCTTTATATCGTATCTTAAATATACATAAATTCGTTTTTCCAATATCTTAAAAAAGGGAATATTTTTACTTAAATAATTAAAATTTAACGTGATGTTATCTAATTTTGATAAACATTTGATAATTAGATAGGTGCTTGTAATTATTATCACTATTTTTAAATTTAATAAATTACTTTTATATTATTTTAAAAAAAGCTAAAAAAGCTAACATTACATTTGAAGCATAAAAATTATTTAATCAATCTTTGAATATTAAATTACTTGTTTTCAAGAGTAATTTAAAAAATACATAAAACCATGTACATGGTAATATATAAATAATAATAAAAAATCACCTAAAATAGTTGAATTAAAAAAAAATAAATTGTCTAAAAATGTTTATAATTAACCAGAAATATATATAAATTTATATATATATGTTTTTTTTCTTCAAGCTGTTCTCACATAGTAATCGTAATAGGAAAGTTGATAACTGGTTACATGTAGTGACACTAATAATGGAGAATAAATAGAGGTATAGTCAGAGCTATTTAAATAATTTTATTAGTCCTTGATGACAGAATGAAACAAGAAAGCCATAATTATTAATACCTTAATAGACGAAACTTTATAATTTACCAAAACATATTTGGAAATCAATGAGCCTTTTGCATTAAAGTTAAACAAAAAAGAAATCGCCATATTAAATATTATTTTCATTATTATATGTTTTTAGAAGTATTTCTCGATACATAAATGACGAATCAGAAAATAACGCAAAAATAAAATAAACCTATGAAACGAATGTTACTCATTTTCAATTGATTTTACTTTTAAATTATATTGTCGATTATTTGAAATATACTCCGAAAATTAATACTAAATTAAACATAAATCTTGAATAAATAGGTAGAAAAAGGGGTCTTTTGAAAAATAATTGAATAATGGTTCGCCAATATTTTTCTAATAAGTATTCCAATATTTTTCCAATAAGTTTTCTGAAGTCGAGAATAGTACGCAAAAAAACAATATTACTTATGAACGTTCAGAATTTTTTCAAGTGATGTTAGGAATTTTATAAAAGTATAAAACTTATTAATAATTATAGTTTTTATAAAAAGTTAAAATATTTGATGCAGCAGTTATTACTTACACATATTATAATGTTTTTTTAGTGTTAGAATTATGCAAGTTTCATTTATATTTAAAAATAATAATACATCACATAATTATTATTTATACATAATTTTATTCATTCATAAATTTTATATCAACTTATTTATATCATTAGATTTATAAAATTTGTTATCTATGAATGCGTAGTTTGATTGATTGCCTGTTTTTTTAAAATTCTTAAATTTATTAGTTTTCGGCATACAATAATAAGCACGAGTAAAGTATTAATTTTATACATTCCTAATTCATCCCATCTTTTTAATGTATATCATGATAAAAATACATTTAACTTAATGCAGTATACTTTTACATATGTCAAAATAAAATTTTTAATGTAAATTGTCATTGAAATTTAAAAATAATAATACATATACTATTTGTTTTTCTTTAAATATACTTTAAATGTACAAAATTGTGGAATATTTTTTTATTATTATTGTATATATTATTTTAGTAAGTTATTATAACATAAGTGCAGAATACATGTATTAAACATTTTTGTTAAGGTAATTTAAGTCTTTACTTATCTCAAAATTATGGATGAATTTTTTTGTAATATACTTGTTCATGTATATGTAATTTATTTATTAATGTTAGGTAAGAAGATTTATAAAACTATGTAGTAGAAATTTAATAAATGACAAAATAAAGCAAGAATATAACGCATCAAAAATATTTTCAAATTCGCTACGTTTAATTATTTATTACGTATTTTAATTATTTATTTACATTTTGTAGGACCATTATAAAAAGTGCCTTTGATTTTTAAATATTTTTCACTTTTATATTAATTCTAACAGTCAATGACTATTTAACGATTAGAGAATTTAAGATAATAGTTGTACATTATTTATAAGTATTTATGTAAGAAATCTATTTATGAATCATAAATTCAAGGTTAACAAAATTGTATAGCGATTATCTATTGCAAGAATAACTGCTCAAAGCGGCAGTACTTAATAGGTTGACTCATTCAAAAGATACGAGTTATATATTCTTTATTGGTTCGACGATAGAATGGAATATACATATATGTACATCATTTGTAGTTGTGGTTTACATGCCACATAAGAAGACACCTCACTATGACACACGATCGCACGTCATTTACTATTACACCTCGTGTCGCATTAATAAAGTTTATACATATAAATATATATATATAATATATCATAAGATCGTGAATTTAGAGAAAAAAATTATAAAATTAGCTAAAAAATTACTCCCCGAATTTTGTAAATCAATCATATTAAAAAATTATTTTTTTTATTATCTTTAATTGATTAGTTTTATTATTTAGAATAGTTTTTAATATTTTACCTTATATAATTTTATATATGTACATTATAAAGAAAAATATATACACACATATATAGTGCTTTTATTCTTATTTAATAAAAAAATTCAAACTTGTAATATTTATATCGTTGAAAATAATAAAAAAAATTTAATAAAAAAATAAAAAGTTAAGCACATAATTAAATTTAATTAAAACTATAAGCCAACGTACTACAAAGATTGTATTGGTTCATTTCTACTTATCAAAAATGAGTTTATCATTAAATTTATTATCAATCCTTAGTTATTAAGTTTTTAAATTAAATACAGAAGTGTTTAAATAGAAAGTATTGATTACGAAAGTTTCAAATTTTTTTTCCAAAACGCAAACTTTCGAAAATTACCAGAAGATTTCTCTTGTTTGAAAGTATGGAGGTTCTGTTTAGGTTATAAGAGTAGGAATAAGTATAGCAAAAAAAGGAAGTAGAAGAATAGCAAACAAGCCGTTTACGCAAGGAATGAATATTTGAGAGTAGGAGTTCGTTTATCCTTTAATCGTTCCACGTCATTTATGCCGCCTATTGGTGTTTTGTGTAAAGGTTTGGAGTATTTATGAGCCCGCATCTCATAACTCATTGTTTAGCGTTAAACTTTAAGGGTAGCTGGTTTTCAAATTGTAATCCATTGAAAAATAATACATATTATTTTAATTATTTCCTTAAAAAATTTATTGTATGTTAGTAACATATCATATAAATGTATTATATGTATTATAATATAATCAATTTTTATAAAATCCGTTGATTAAATGAGCATTTTAACTAATTCAAAATTCCAATCGAAATGTTGTAATGATAAATTAAATTTTGAGAGGACATTTTTCCATTAGATGTTATTAAACATTTAACTAATTGTATAAGAATGAAAACAAAATTTTAAATAACATTTTTCTTAAATAAAAATTTTATTACAATAAATTGGTTCCTAAAATTAAAGTTTGAATACAAGTGGCACAAGATCATTCGTAATATTCATATTTTATTTAAAATATAGTTGCGTGATTAAAAAATTTATATTCTTACTTTCTAAGCGAAAACAATTATGTTAAACAATATTAAAGTTTACAAGGTTTATTATAGTTTACAAAATAAAGACGATGACAAGTGTCATAAAAAATCTTATTTATTATTTATTGTGTTACTCAATACGAAAGTAATAAAATTATGTTTATTCGTCGTTGTTTATTGCAATTATTCTGAACATTTTTCTTGTAAAAAAATTCGTTTTTGAAATTTTATTCTTCGAATCAATTTATAGTGTATAAAATAATGGACTTTTACATATTATTGAACTGCATTTTAAAGTAAATACACTATGAACTATGAACGGTATTTTTAAAACAATTTTTTTTTATGTGAAATGATCATCATTTCTGTCGATGTTTACTTCAAGTATTGTTATTATGTCTCTGCTGAACATTAAGTAATGAACGTTTACTATTTAATATTAATTTAATTATTTACAAATATCATTTACAAAATACCACTTTTCTCTGAAAATTCTCATAAAAATATTTAGTATTTTTTAGCCCATACATTTCGCCAATGACGCGGTTGTTTAATTTAACCAGTAAACGTGTTTTTTCATATGAAATCAGTCTTATGGTTTATAAAAACATTATAATATTATAATAATGAAAATAATAATACTCTTGTATATTCAACTAGAATTTATTAATATTTATGCAGATAAATAATAACTGAATGACAAAAATTTTAAATCATTCTTGATCGAATTCAGCTTATAATTTAGTATTTGTCGTGACAATAATAAAAATTGTACCATTGATGTCATATCACGTGATATAACTTAGAAATTTTGTAACAGTAATAGTTTTGTAATACTTTAAAAGAAGTTTAGAAGTCTTTAAAGTGGGCCTAAAAATATTTGTATTTAATTGTATCAGTTATGTTTATGTATCAAATTTCGTTTTTATAAATCATAAAAATAGACCTGTAACTGGATTATTTTATAATGTAGGGCTATAAAAAAAAAAAGAAGGAAAGAAAATTATAATATTCGTAATATTTGGATTAATATAAATTTCACAAGCATGTACGGAATATCAAGAAACTCAAATAAGCTGGCTTTATCTTGCAGCAGTCTTTAACTTTTGGTTTTAGTTTCAATAGTTATTTACACGATTTAAATAGTTATTGAAAGTTGTAATTGAAGTTGTTATTGATTAGTCGTAAAAGAATTTTGAAGTTTCACGTGTCGTGAATTCTAAGAGCAACAAGAATAGTCTCTGCATAGAAGTAAAGCTACAAAATTTATACGATGTGTGTTAAAGTACACAATAGTTTTCATAGTTCACGCGTTTGAACGAATTTTAGTCGAGGCCACCAGCAGAGAATAGCAGCAACGACTTAGCAAATATAGAAATGCTCGTTATACTAAATATATTTGGGAATTGCAAGTATACGCTACTGACGTATAAGCTTTTATTTAGTCGCGTATCGGTTTAAAGTGTTAACTATGGCAAAAGTAAGGCCATTTCTACAAGGTTTCCGAATTCAAAAAGCTTGCGAGGACCACCGAGAAATAGGGGCGATGTTCCGATCAACAGGTCAAGGGTTCGCGGTCAGAGAGGATCCACTTAGAAGAGGCGAGAAGTTGAAGAAAGCGCGATCGCGCAGTTTTGTTGATCGGCGAAAATCATCAGGATGGAGAGGCCAGCAGCTGGGAAAGCAGTCGGAACGCGTACGCAGAGTCGCGGTCGTGCATGCGGTCAGGTCGCTAGGTATGCTCTCGACGTCCAGTGCAGCAACAGCAGAGGGACGAATCTGCGCGTTGCACGCGCTGGACGGAGATGAGAAGACTCGGTTATTCCTTATGAAACGTGGGGCAGCAGCGGTATCGGGATAGGGGGAGGGGGAGTGACGGCAATGGTCGTTGGGAAGGCATTGCCGAGGGCCATGTCCATGCGTCCGGACAACGCTCGAGCCTGTGTGCCCGCCTAAGGGAGGCGGTGGGGGCCGACGAGGGGGGGATCGTCGCGGTCGGACGGACGGTCGGCCGAGTAGGAGGGGGGGGGGTCGAGGCGCGCGACAAGAAACGCGAGTCCGCGGCAGAGGGAGGGCTCATGGAAGGCGGGAGAGGGGACAGGAGAAGGGGGGGGGAGGTAGAGAGAGAGAGAGAGAGAGAGAGAGAGAGAACACGCGTGTGCGCGCCTGTGTCGGTGTGGCGGCGGCTCGCGGCTCGTCTCTCCTCGCGCTCTATTCTTCTATCCGGTGGCCGCGAGTATTGCGACGACGGGACGGTACGTCGGTGCAGTGAGTACGCGCGCGATGCACCTCGTGTCCAGGACGTTTTGACCGACGCGCGAAAGAGAATCCCCGAGGCATCACGAGAGCCGGTGCGGCTGTGTAATATTGTTTAAACAACTCGCCGCTAAACGGACGAACCTTTTCGGGCCTTATTGGCCTCTCCCTCGCTACCTTCCTCTCTCTTGCTTAGCACAAGCTCGCTTACAAGCTCGTTTGCTCTCCGGATCGCCTGCCACCGCTTCTCCCTCTCTCACTCTCTTTCGCCCTCTGTTCCGCGCTCTGTTTCTCGCTCTGTTTCCTGCTCTGTTCCCTGCTCTGTTCCTTGCTCTGTTCCTTGCTCTCTCGCCACTTAGCTCCGTCTCGCTTTCTCTCGCGAGCATTCGCACACACGCGCGCGCGTGTGTCACCAGGAAAACGTGAAGAGGCTACGTACACCCTTGCACACTTTTTGATAGGCGGGTGCAATTACGTACCTGTACAATCTCCGTCCATGGTAAATTCTATCTAATATATATATATATAGAAAACAAACGCGCGCGCGCGTGTGTGTACGAGTGTATAAGAAAAGCTAAAATACCTTTTTTATATACACATCACAATTACGTATATTCATCCATCTATCCAAACCTACATATGAATACATATACGGATATACATACATATATCTACGTATGCGTACGTACATATGTATATATGTACACATATATTTATTGAAGAGACGGGGAAGATGTTCATACGTTAAATTCGAGATTGATGATAAAAAGCAGGAAATAAGTACATGTACATTCGTGTATGTGCAATTATAAAGCCAGACGGATATATAAACTAGGGTCGTTCGTTAACTGTGAACAAGCAGAGAAAATATACCATATCGGTAGACCGAGGCAAAAGGAGATACATACCCTTCCTTTTTTTATTCCCCTTATTCCGTCGCCTCCTATACTCCCTCTATCGCTCTCTCTCTCTCTCTCTCTCTCTCTCTCTCTCTCTCTCATTTGCACTGCGTATCTTCTTTTCTTCAACTCCGTTCCCATTCAGCTATCTCAGTCTTGCTCCTTCCACGATTATTCGACCTCGCTGTTTCTATTTTTTTTCCTTCTGCTGCTTTTCTTAACACTTGTGCATTCTTACACAGGTTTTAAGCAAGCGAATAAACTTTTCTCTTCATTTGATCCTTCATATACTTTACCTTCTACAATTTGAATTGTACTAGTCCAACAGTCTCAGTGTGATCGATTCGTTTTTAAAAAAGTTTGTAAATAACATCTCTTCCCTTATGTCATTCTCCTTTGAAATAAGCAGTTGCTATATCCTGGAGACTATCTGCTGAAAAGCTGAAGGATTAGTGTACTTTCTATTGCATTGTTAAAAACTTGTGGATCAACCGTATGTGTCATCAGTGTCAAAATCATCAGTTACTGTGCTTAGTGCATGCAGCAGTACTGATGTACTTGGCAACGCTCCTGCCTTCTACCAATTTGTAATAACAAGATTCAAGGATCTAGAGTATAGTGTGTAATGCCCGGGAGTCGCGCCAGCACGGATCCGGAGCACAAGTCCCCTAGGGAAAGTGGTGAGGATTCCGAAGATGAGAGCGAAATTTTGGAGGAAAGCCCCTGTGGGCGGTGGCTTAAACGTAGAGAAGAGGTACTTATTTTTAATATCTATAGCTGATACATCATTAATCATCATTTATAATTACAGTCACATAAAATACATTTAAAATACTTAAGAGTAGATAATCTTAAATCAGAAATGTATAAACTTAAAATTAAATTACTTGTATCAATAAAAAGATGTAATATTACTCTATTTTTGAAACAGAACCATATTTTTATCTAAATTAAATTCTGCCTTTGAATGTTTTTTAAATTTTTTCATTTATGATTCAAAGTCAAATATGTTTGAATAGTATTATATAAATTTAAATTATGTTTCTTCTATATTTAATTGACAGAACTCCAACCTCACTTTTTTTATTAATATTTTGATTCAAAATTCCTAAAATTGTTATAAAAAAAATTAAAATATTTAAACAAAATTTTTCCACAAAATGTATATATTATATTTTTTAAATTTATGAATTAGATTTTTTTAAATTTTTTAACAATGTAAGAAATATTCAAAGATTTCAAATTTAAATATTCAAAAGGTTATCTTTTAACAATATTTATATTAAAAATGAAAAAGTTAATCTAAAAGTAACATAATCTTAAAAATGTGTTTTCATTATTAAGAATTAAGTGTATTCATTTTTTTATAAGTTTTTTTATTAGTTTAAATTATTTTTTCTTATAATTTATAATTTTTTTTAAGTAAAATTTTGCCACATATTTGTAATAAAATAGATTAATGCTTGCGTAAATTAATAATTCAATATATTTTGATATTAGAAAGATTTTAAATTCCTCTTAACTATGCAATCAATCCTACATCAGCCAAACTACATATGTTTGACTATTACACTGAAAGTAAAAAATATAGCTAATACTTGCTATTTTGGAAGTGTTGAGTAAAAATATATTTTATTTTGCACTTATAAAAAGTTGTATATGTATGTAAATAAATAATTAAAATAATTAAAATACAATGATTAATTATTTAATTTTGTAAATGTATTGGTCAAGCATGTAGTATTCAAGTAATGTATTTTATAACAACTATTTCTTTATATAATGTTAAAACCTTGAAAATGTTATCATAGTTTTATTTTTTTATATTATTTTATGTTATAATATTTTTAAAAATATTCATGATTCATATTGATTTAATTTTTTGATCATATACAAAATTTACTAATAAAATTTTTGTACTGTATATTGACTATTAAATTTAATCATATCTTTATTTAATAAAAGTTTTGTATTAAATTAAATGATTCATGCTCTACATATTTGATTTGTTCTCATAAAAGTTTATCTAAATTATTTGAATAAGCTATTTCAAATAGCTCCTGTAATATTTCAACCTGTAATTACATTGAAAATAGTTCTATTAAGGATATTTAAATTATATAAATGATACCTATCATTCATTATATTTTATTCATTGTTTTTATGTTTTCTATGAATGTAAATAAAAATAAATCTTTAATAATACTTGTATATGATTGGTATTCTAAAAATTTTATGCATATAAATGAATCATCATGATTCATTAACGATTGAAACTTATCAGATAACAGCTTCACTTTTGTAACCTTAAGGATAAAAAATTAATAAAACATTTGAGTATGGACTATACATATAACATTAAATAGATTATTATGAAATATATATTTACAATATATTTAATCATTGATATTAAAAAAAACTGCAGAAATTTTAAATTTATTTACGGGCACATCAAGCTTTAAATTTTTATGAAAGCTATTAGTTTATAATAACATCTTCACAGTCATATTTTTTTCTATTTTTGTATTTTAATTACACTAAAAATATACCTTTTTTTCATTTTAAATAGTAATGTTATATTCTTATTTAGTTTAAAAGTGTATTTATTAATGGTTTATATTTTTACAGGTATATGTAGGTTCCAAATCTACATTAAATGATGGTTCAAACTTTAATACGTCCAGAATTGGTGATAATGAAATAGAGTCTGAGGTATGTAAATATATCATAATAAAATATATTAGACATATATATTGATATACAATTTTAATATAAATAAAATTTATATTATAAAAAGAAATTAGACAGAAATTGATTTTAGAAATTAGGTTTTGACCAATATCTTAGTTATGGAATTTATTATTTTAATTTATTTGTAATATATATCTGATAAGGTATATTGTTTTTGATAACATTAAGTTTAATCTGATTTTTTGAATGATAAACCTAAATTCATTTTTATAGTTTGATCATTTTGATTTATTAGATACTTGAAAATTTATATAATCAATAGATAGTTACAAACAACTGCGTGTTAAAAAATAAGAACTGTGTTTACTTTTTTTTAAAATGATTCTTGAATTATTTTTAACATAATATATTGTAATAAATATATTGTATATGAATTAGATATTAACATAAGTTAATAAGTTTATTGTGAATTATTTAAAAATTTTAATAATACAATATTTAGTTTAAAAGAATAATATAAATATATAGTATTATATAGATCTTAATGAAACAAAATTTGCCTATTAATTTCAATAACAAATAATAAAAATTTGTAGTGATTTCAAGTAGAACCAAAAAAAATTTTAAATTAATATTATAATATATGATAAGTAATCGAAAAAAGTTTAAAATTTATGGTGCTAAAGGAGCGGAAGTAAAGAGTCATTATTGTTTATATTACATATGCAGTGATTCCGATAGGAAAGGGTAAAGACCAGCATGGATTTACTTCTAGTGTAGATGAAAAAGAGAAGGGCTAGAATAAGTTACGCCGGCTGGTATGTGCCTGTGTGTGGGGTGGGATGTGAGAGTGAATGATATTGCTGTTATTTCGATTATGATTCTGATTATTCTCTATTATGGCTTATACCCTTGTACTTCTCGATGGCACTGAAATACTTGGCAAGGTCACATCCATGTAATGGCAAACGAGCATGAAATTGTTCCTGCGTTTTTTTTCTTCCACGCGTGTATCTCCTTGATATATATTAAAAGAATTTATGTAGCTTAACAGAAAGATACTGTATGAGTGTAGAAGCTTAAACATGCATGACATGCCATGTGACGAATGAGTGTGTATGAGAGACAGAGAGAGAGAAAGAGAACATGAGCATGAGAGATGGATAATTTCTAGTTTTCTCATCTCATTACAATATATTTCTGGAAATATCTACAGGCCGATGGTCATTTTCGTCTGGTAAAATTAATCTTCGAAAATAGAATTCCGCTTTATTCCAATCTCTGTATTAATTGACGTATTTCGACTTTGAATAACAGATGACTTTGAAGAAACTGAAATCATGCGTTAGAAAAATAATATAATTTGATATCCAACAAACGTGAAGTTTGGGAGAGAACAATGTAATTCAAAATTAAAATTAAATTTTGAGATCAGCCGAATAATTTATCTTAAAGAATATTTTTACCTTGAATATATTTTATACATCTAATTTTTACTTTTATGCATTTATAATATCAATTATATATTAATAAAAGATTATAATATTTAATAAATTTCTTTATATTAAAGAATCGACTAGATTTTTAGTATCATTCATGAGGTTCCTATGTACAAAAACTTTTAATTTGTAAATTGAAATAATCATATGATTTTTTATTATAATTTGACGTCTGCTTTTTTAACAAATATAGCCAGTAGTGTTTACAAAACTTTATAAAATATTTAAAGTATTGATAAGTTTTTGAATTACGAATAAATAAACATTTTCCATTTGTATGAAGTAGTAGTTATTTTATGCCGCTTATTAATTTACTGTCGGTACGTCAGATCTCGAGGTGAAAGTCGGTCGTACACAAATTTAACTTCAAGATTTCTCTATATTATTAAAGATACTACATACAACTTACTATTAAAACAATTAACATAAAAAGATACGTAAAGACATTAAAACTTATTTGAAATCGTTTTACTATACGTTTAATGCAATACAAAATATTTTATTTCTTTATTTGAAATTTTTATAGTTATTTTATGAAGTAAGCAGTTCGAATAAAATTGTCAGGTTACATTTTTTATATAGAGATAATTTAATCGACACAAAGCTGTATGAATATCCCGAAATGTCAATGCGGTTTCGGTATAAAGCACTATCAAATTTAACTTCACTGTAATCATTTTGTGTCCTCATTTTCCTCTTCAGTTCAGTGTGACCCGCTTCATTACTTTGTATTCAAGCAGTAGTATCTGTATATCCTTTTTTTAAAAATTAGGTCTTCCGCTATCGTAACAAAATTCAATTTTTTTTTTAAATTATTATGGGGATATTACTTAAGACGACACTTCAATCCATCTTTATAATAAAGCTTCTTTTTGTGTAATATTTCCATATCAATGACCTTTTAACAATAATTGTAATATTAATTAATTTATTCGTATGCTTTAAATATACGTAATATAAAAACTTTAAAGAATGTAACGATTAACGTTAGAAAGATAAGTTAGAAATAATTTTTTTTTTATATATCTAAAATACTTTCCATATTTTATTATTATTATTTTCTATTTTTTAGTTAATTTGACGCTGATGCTCTGAACTTGGATACATTTTTATTTCTGTTTAAATATCTAACTTATTTTAATATTTGTTAGATGACTCATCGTGATTTAAAGCTATTAATATTGACTATGTTAGAAATTTAAATTGTAATAAAAATTTCAATTATTTTAATTATTTTGATACTAACTTCTAAATCTTTAATAAATTATATTGTGAATCTATACGATGCATTAATTTTAAAATGTTTAAAGTAATACGACCTAGTTCATAAAAAATTTTTCTTTTTTATTTAATAAGTTTTTTGTACATCTGCTTTTTTTAAATTTTTTAAAATAAATTTTTTCATTTTTGGTGTGTTCAATGGCACCTGTTGTCCAACAGGTACGGTTTTATAGCTAACTAAACCCACATAAGACTAAATCGAGTAATCTTTCTTAGAAATCAATTTTGAAATATATAATTAATCTTTCTTTGCTTAAATATAAAATAAGTTCGCAAATCATAATTGACTTTTTATATATTTGAAGTTACAAATATTTTTTAATACTACTGTTTTTAAAAATACTCTTAGAATTCTACAAATTTAAATTTTGGTCAGACTTCAGCTTTATATAATCTTTTACATATAGTTATTATTATTATGTTACTAATTTAATTAAATGGTTTCAAAAATATTTGTGTTAAACAAAATTTTACGACCTGAGTATCTAATTAATTTTGATTTAAAATGATTAAAGGGTCAAAAAACACTTAATTCTTTGAAGCTCTTAAATTTTTGATCGATTGATTGATCGATTTATTTATTTATATATTTATTTATTTATTTGAAAAACAGGTGGAACAACAAGACCTGCCAGGAATAGACTGCGCTTATTTAGCAATGGATACCGAGGAGGGCGTTGAAGTCGTGTGGAATGAAGTGCAGTTTTCCGAGCGCAAAAATTTTAAAGCACAAGAAGAAAAGATTCAGTTGGTATTTGAAAACCTCACTCAACTTGAACACCCAAATATTGTTAAGTTTCATAGGTATTGGACGGATACCCATAATGACAAACCTCGAGTAAGTCTTTCTGTTTAAATTAATACATTGGAGTTTGATTTGAATTAAGCTAATTACTTTTATAATTGGAAAATATTTGCATTTATTTTTCATGAGAAAGTGTTGATCAAGCGTTAATATTGAAAGTTAATTTAAAAAATGTATATTACGCAAGCATCTATTTCTTTTATAAACAAATAATATTTTGTAAAACGAGTAAAATTTTTTTTAATTTTCTCTGTAAAAAAAAAATCATTGTTAGACTAAACGCATTAATATCAGTTGTGGGAAATGTTAAAATCTATTATACTTTAGTATTGTCTTCGTCTAAAAATTATTTCTTATCTGTTTCAATATAAAGTTTCGTATGTTTTGAGATATGAGTTTGAATTGTAATTATTATTATGTCTGCTTATGTAAACATTCTTTACCGATATTTTCATTTTTACAGGTTATTTTTATAACGGAGTACATGTCGTCTGGGTCTTTAAAACAGTTCCTAAAGCGAACAAAACGCAACGTTAAAAAATTACCGTTACAGGCATGGAAACGGTGGTGTACTCAAATTCTTTCGGCACTCAGGTAACTATAAATAGATGCGTAGTTGATCTTTAATTCGTAAATGGTAGGAATGTATAGCTAAGACATTGTTAGATCAAAGAGGACCAATATTGAAAATTTACAATTTACCTTCAGTATAATAATATAAGAATTATGACAAAGAAAAGTCCTGTATATTCTGTTAATAATTGAAAACAAATATTCGATAATTTTAAAATATGCACATGGTAAATACTAGATACGTATGTAATAGTAAAACTTTTACACTTTTTTGCATTGAATTCATGTAATAACTATTTTCAGATTTTATTGTCAGGTATATATGAATATTTCCATTTTACATTTTTATACAAAATTTTCGGGAAATATATTGCTTTTAAAACTATATGATAATGAATAAAATTATAAGCTTTTAAATTTTTACTTACATATTTAAAAAAATAAATTTAATAAGTTTGATATATTAAACTTTTAGAAGTGTCTTATTATTAACATTAATAAAATAGAAATTAAAAAATATTTTCTTGTAGAATTAAGTTTATTCATAAAATGATCATTTCAATTCTTAGGCATACTGTATAAAGTAGTGTTACCAATATGTTTTTAGTTATTTGCATTCCTGTTCACCACCGATTATTCATGGAAATCTAACTTGCGATACTATTTTTATTCAACACAACGGTCTAGTCAAGATCGGCTCTGGTAAGTAATTTCTTTAAAAAGTCCGATGTTTTCAAATAAAATCAATATATTATTTAATATAAGAAAGATTTGGAAAAATTACATAAGATACAATGCATTTACAATACATATATTTATATTTTTGCATGAATAAAATATGGACAAAAATTTATTATTCAACAATGATTCCTTGTTTAATAAATTTAATTAAAAATTCTTGTGGATATCATCGATATGCGGTCCATTAAAATATTTACTACTTTTTAATTAAAAAAATCTATGGTATTCAACAAATTATAATGTAATCATTTAACGTGTTTATTTTAAAATGAATTCTACTAAATACATTACATCTCTTTTTGTCATGTCGTTAATATAAGTTTATTAATGTATTCGGGTAATATACGCATTCATGAAAAGAGTAACTTGAGGCTCCATTCATGTTATATCATACAAGCTAATCTAAATAAGTAATAAAAAATAATACAGCACCTCCTTGAAGACGAAATCATACAAAGGAATTTTTAGAAATCATTATGGAAATATCAACAGGGAAGATTTAGTATTTGCGGAAAAAAGCACTGCGAGCATCGTATTGCCAGTTAAATAGATTAAGAAAATGAAGACATATGTATTTTAAAAATTTCAAGTTTGAATACAATTAAATTTGCATTTAAAAATGATGTTTAGAGTAATACGGTTTTAAAATTTTTTAATTTTATTTTCGATTTACGTATGCACTAATTTTTTTATTTCTGTTGATCAATTAGTTAAAATTTATAATGACTCAAGTTACTCAAGAAATAAGTTCAGCATTATTAATATTTTTGTTAACGACATAGCTCAAGAGATAAAATATTACTACATTATAGATATTTGATAATGATTTTCAATTCCAGTGGCGCCTGATGCAATACACCATCATATAAAAACTCATAGAGAAAATATGAAGAACATGCATTTTGTTGCTCCAGAATATGGAAGTTAGTATTATTGTGTTATTGGTAATTAATTTAAACATGGCACACTAATAGATATAAAATAAAATTAATAAATTATTTTTATATTGTAAACCAAAGGAGAGTATTTTTTATTAAATACATGAATAAAATATTAATAAATCACAGTGTTATAATTATGTATTTTTAATTTCAATAGTTTAAAATATTATACATTATATTCAAAGTTATTTTTTTATACACAAACAATTTCTTTAAAAATAATTATACAATTTATTTCTGTTTTAAATTTTAGATTTAGCGACTCCAGCTATTGATATATATTCATTTGGTATGTGCGCATTAGAGATGGCTGCATTAGAAATTCAGGGAAATGGAGACAATGGCACAGTTGTCACAGAGGAAAATATTAAGAAGACTATAGAATCTTTAGATGATGCACAACAAAAGGGTTTTATTCGAAAATGTCTTGAAGCTGATCCACTGAGTAGGCCAAGTGCTAGAGAACTTCTTTTTCACCCTGTTCTCTTTGAAGTCCATTCTTTAAAATTACTTGCTGCACATGCTTTAGTTAATTCAGCTAGTAAGACGGATTCTGTTATATATAAGGTTAGAATATTTTGAGTAAAGAGTACAACATTTTATTAATTTACAGCAAACATTTCTGAAACAATAACAGATGAAGTATTGCAAAGGCTTTATGGTCCGGATACGATTGTTGCAGAAATTAAGTATCAGAATAAGCCTCCTCATCAAATTCGTTTTAGTGATATACCTGTAGCAGAGAAGTTAGAAAAGTTTGTTGAGGACGTAAAGTTAGTAATATTATATTAATTGTAAATTATGAAATTAGTGCTTAATATAAAGTTGTATAAATTATTTTAGATATGGAATTTATCCATTAACTGCATTTATTGCCAAGCTTCCACCGCCCGTCCGACCACGGGCGATATCTCCTGAAGTTACAGAATCAGTCAAATCTGTAACTCCGGAACCCGTAGATGTGGAGTCTCGGAGAGTAGTCAATATGATGTGCAACGTTAAACCTCGAGAGGAAAGCTGTGAATTGCTTGTAAAATTTTTATGATAATTTATAAATAATAACAAAAATTTTTAAAAATTCTCATGCAATAATATATTATTTACTTAGATGACAATATTATTAAGAATGGATGATAAGATGAATCGACAATTGACTTGTCCGGTAACACAAGCCGATACGTCGATGTTACTCGCTCAGGAACTTGTACATTTTGGTTTCATTAACGAAGTAAGTATTAAGATTTAAAATTCTAATCTGTAAAATGAACTGATATCGATTATTTAGACTTTAAATTAAATTTAAATTTATAATTTTTAGCAATAATATTTTTATTCCTTGATCCATTTTTTTAATTATAATGCAAAATTTATTGAAAATCATTTAGTTGATACATTATTCGATAGATGTATTGTTTAATATTGATATTTATATTATTGATTTAATTAATTATATTACAATTTTTTTCAACGTTTTGTAAATATTTGTTTTCTTTTTTTTTTTAGAAATGTTTTATTTAAAAACGTTTTTATAAAAGCTGAAGCTAATTAAAAAATTATTAGGTTTTAATTAATAAGCAGCTTTAATAAAATATATTAAAAAATGTAAAGTCTGTTTAAATTAAAAAATTTAGAATATGCTGAGCAGTATCTTTAATTATATAAACATTTAAAGTATTTTTAATAATTAAATCCTTTAATGGATAAATTATACAAATGTTATCGTATTAAAATATTCACTATTATTCTTTCTTTTAGTTTTTTTTTTTAATTTGTAGCAGTTTCCCTAAAAATAGATCATTATTTTCTTCAATCTTTCTATTTACAGGATGATCGTGATAAGATAGCCAACTTGATAGATGAAGCGCTGCGCAGTTGTTTCAATAAACAGCAATTGTTGAGTCCTGGTCTCGTTTCACTTACAAGTCTGCCTAGTCAGACGACGTTGTTGCTACCTGGACCCGAGTTCCCTCGTCTACAGCCGGTTAAAAGTGTAGAGCCTACTATGAGGCAGCAACAACAGCAACGGCATTATGATCCCGATACAGAATCTCAGGGGATTACAAATGAAGTTGGCAGTTAACCGTTGGTTGTTTCTTCTCCCGGTGTCTGTCGATTCAACTGCTGTGCTACTTTGCACACTCCATGTATAGACTGGCTATGTATTTTTGTATTTTAAATAATATGATGGCGATGACAGAGAAAAAGAGAAAAGGAAAAAAGATAAGGAGACGTTGATATAGAACAAGGGGAACATGTAATGTTTTAATTTTCATTTCGATCGATAGATATATAAGAAAAATCTATAAAATATTGCACTGAAAGTAATAAACAAAGAGAAGCAGTAATGAGTATTAATAAAATTAATGAATTAATAAGTATATACAGTAAAGTTCTTATAAAACGATGCTATATTAACAATATAAAATGTAAAGATATGTGCTAATTTATTGATATATTTTAATGAAGTTTTGTTAAATAATATAATAATCATATTTTTTAGATTTTTATTAGTTATCTTATATATTCTTTTACTGTATGGTTACTGAAAAATAAAGTTTACTTAAAAACTGTAAAGTTAAAATATAAGGTAAAATAAATGTATAAAAAATATATGATAAGATGCGTATAAAAGTTTGATCTATTTTACCTTAAATTTTGACTTTCAAATTTTATGAATGTTGAAAAACAAAAATAAGTAGATATCACGTTTTAATAATTATCTATCGATTAATACTCTAAAGAATTGGAGATATAAATTAATGCGAGTTCCCTATTGTAAAAATAAACGCTAGATTTAGAAAAGAGAAAGAGGGAAAAGGCAATGAAAGCCTCTGTAGCTTGCATCGATATATGCATTAATATTTCTTTTTGACGTCGAATCTATGTTTTGTGTCGTTTTTTTATATTTACTTGATATAAAAAAGCCAGCATCAATAAGGCTCAGCACTGGGAGACTATGACGATTCGAACGTTCCTGAGCTTTGTTTACTTGTTTCGAACGGTCGCAGAAAAATTAGATTCAGTGTACTTCGGGCAGGTGCGAGAAGTCTTTAACTATATACTATCACTATTTATGCTATTAGCAATTTTAATAAGTTACTCTTGTTCTTTTTTATATACATTATTTATTTGCTGGTTTTTATAATCTTTATTTATGAAATGAAGTGGTTATGTATTGTTATTTAATTTCATAATAATCATCTTTTAAAAATTTGCATTTTAGAAAATTCTTTTATTTTAATATCTATTTTTACTTAATTATTTTTGCATAATTTTAGTAAGCTATGATGTTACTCAAAACGATGCTTTTAAAATATGTTATACTTCTATTGCTATTAAAAACTAAAGTAATTATTGAAGATTTTAATATTTAAATTATAAACCCATATTAAGTGTTAATCAGTTTTAAATACTAACTTCTAAACAAAATATTCAATTTTTTTTAAATTATTTATTATATATATTTATATATCATGTTTTTGTGATATTAGCGTATATTTAAATATGAAAGTAAGTTAAGTTGTCAAACGTTCGAATCGACGCACAGTTCTGGACCAAAATATATAAGCAATAGGAACGGACTGAGAATATCTTGATCCTTTTTTTGTGAATTAATACTGTGTAACAACTTTCGACATTGACTTGTATGAATTTTTAGAATAATAAAATCGCTTACTAAATAATTGCCGCGCAAATATTTATGTTTCAGGAAGTTGTTTTTTTAAAAGATGTCTCCAATATGTTATACAAAATAATTTTAGTAGAATCTTATGCTCTTCAAGTACATCTTAAGGTAATAAAAATTAAGATGTTCGCACTGTTCCGTTCCAATAAATTACATGTAAAGAATGTCTTGTAAATTTCGGCGCCTTTTTATAGAGAATTAAAAAAATAATAATAGTAACATAATAGTAAAAAAGAAAGATATTTCGCACAAAGAAAACAGAAAAAAGAAATAATCCACTTTGGTGCGAATCGTCTGAACAAAATCTTTAAGCAACGATAAACTTACGTAAAGTTGTGTATTATGAGTCTCCCATAAATGATTTCTTCGATAATTTAAACATTGTCAAAGAAAATAGCCACGGGAGCAGCGCAAACTTGGGTATTATTGATGTGATGCAATCAAGGCTATTAAAAGAATTACTCTTTTTCTCTTTGTTTCTTCCTCTTTTTTCTCCATTATCTCTTTTCTTCGAGGAAGAGAAAATCGATACATTGTTACTTTGATTAAATATTCAATGAAAACTTGTGATATAGATAAATATTACTTTTTTAATAAATAGTATACGTGATTTTTTATTTATAACAAGAAATTATCGACCGACCGATTGTAAAATATAGTTAAATATACGAATCCTTCGGTTACTTTGAGATTATCACTATTTGGTTGCTTGTCGCATTTTTTGGAAATTTTTTATTTTACTGAACAGATTTTAATACCTCTTTTAATAGCATTTATTTAAAACATTAGTTAAAAAGTTAAAAAATTTCAATTCATAATTCTATTTATATATTTTAATAAAAGTTATATCATAAAATTTTATTTCTATACATCTATATTTGTAGAAAAAGAGTGTATAAATCAGAGTAATGTAAGCTGGTGTTATGAACTGGAAGTCATAAAATGATATTTATAGGCAAATCAATGTTTTAAAAATCGAAAAAGGTACAGAATAATTATTCAATAAGGAATAGGAAGAGACAATTGGCAAAAGAGATGTAAATCTAAATCCTTGTAAATAATTATATTTTTAAGAGAATCTGTCAATACAGAAAACTAGTCATATAGCTATATTCGAGTGCTAAACGGGATATCACACCTTATCACGTCTCATGCATTTACAATAACATGCGCTTGGCCAATACAGGAAAGATAATGAATAAGAACATTAAATGAAAACGTCAATTTAGGCAACAAATGGAATAAAAATAAATTGGGCCATGCGAAGAAAAGAGAAACTGAGAGAAAGAAAGAAATTTCATACCTTTATCGAAAAGTAATAAAATTGTCGCCCTTTTATATATGTAAACGCATGTATATATGTATGCATGCGCGCGCACGCACATATATGTGTGTATATATATATATATATATATATGTGTCATGAAACAAGAAATAAAATCTTCGACAACATTGTCTATTTAACAGAATTGTAATGTGCTTGCTCTCTCACATCTTCGATGTAGTCGATTGTCTGGTACAAGTGTGAAACGAAGTTTTTGATGTTTAGCTTTGTAATCAATGGTAAATTATCTAAACAAAATTATTATATGAGAGCAAGTGTCGTGTATGAGGATGAACCGAATATCTATCTTTGTTTGAATTGCTGTAAGTGCAAAGAATTAATATGATTGGAGGAGTAACAAAAGCGACAAAAGTGATAACAAATAAAATAACCTAAGCCAGTGGCGTGTTTGCTTTCAATATGAAGTCTTTATTTTCTTTTTTTAATTTATACAGTAGAGTATTGGATGATTCACACCCAAGAGATTACAAAATTCATATAAAAATTTTATTTTTTTTTTATACACAAAGATGAATATCATTCGAACACAAATGGACAACGAAGGGATTTTGAAAGATAATTGAATTTGATGTTAAATTTTTTTAATTCGTCACTTTTCAATCGGAGAAATACATATAATGTATTAAAGTAAAATTAAAATATACTCTTGTACATAGTTATCGTATTTTTAATCAAATATTCATTAAATTAAAATATTTTAAATAATTTGTTATATGAAACAAAACCTTTTATACTTATTAATGAAAAGAAAAGATGTTTGAAAGTGTGCACATTAAAGCAATCCATTAATATCTTTGGTATCGCAACGTTGTAGATTTACATGTCCGTTGTATTAATAATTTATATACATTATAATTTACACTAATTTAAATTATTGTGTTGGAGATATTATTTGAAAATATCATCAAATTAACACAAAAGTGAAATTATAAATAAAAAGCAAAATTTTGTTATTTTTAATTGGCGAAAAATCATACATATTACTCATACATTTTAACTTTCGCATTATAAATAAAAATTGGAAAATTACTTAGCAAGAAACGATATTTTTCTATTTTATTTACATAATTATTCGCAGAAGCTGGACTAAGCTTCTCCTTCCACATACAATGCAAAGATAAATTCCAAGGGGATTATTTTATAATATAAAAAACAATAAAAAAAAATTGTTTTTTAAAATATCCAACAACCTTTGTATTTTGTTACTTTCTATTATTATAAGTTTTATTACTTTTGTTTGGTTGAATTAGTATATTGATAAAGAAAGTATGTTCAATTTTTCATATATGTCAAAAAATGTAATATAATATTTGACCAAATAAAATTATTTTGTTGGACTTTAAAATAATATTAAAATGATTTATAGATAAATACCTTTTATATTTACGTACATCCTATTTATTTTAAATGATTTTCAAAGCATATATATATATATATATATATATATATATATATATATTGTGAATAATAGATTTATAATTATATTTATAATTACATTTATAATATGCTTAGAAAAAGAAAATTATATAAAAAGGTTTCATTGTATTCATGATATTCAATTATATACTTATATTTGAATTAAAAAAATTAATATATATAATAGATATTTCGTTCTCATTCAAACAAAAAATTTCAAAGTTTATTTTAATACCTTTCTAATCACGTAACAAAACTAAGAATAAAATTTTTAAATCCTACAAAAAATCTGTACTTTTGTTCTTCACTTTAATACCCTATATGTGAATTATATCACATTATAATAATATGAATTAAAATAAGTTAAGTTGTAAGTTTGTATGTATATATTATTTTGAAGGAACATATTTGTTTTAAAATATTTTGCTTATGTAAAAAAAACTACATTTTTTCATTCAAAATAATTATAAAATTTTAAAGTGTATGAATAAAATGTATTATTGTCAATCATTTTATTAAAAAAATTGTCTACAGTCTATGCTAATAGATGTATGAAAGATATAGTCCGAATCGTATATTTTGATAATAAGTACATGTTTACTACAGATAATTTTAATTTGAAAATAACTTTGTATTTGTTTTCTTAGTTACATCTCTTAGTTAATATTAGACATGATTGTCAATAAGATTTTTAATTTGAAAAAGTCCTAATTCAGTTTTCCTTAATAATAAAACTCTTTTTAACTATTTTACTATTATTAATGCTAAAAAAAGATCTTCGATAAGAGATTTTCAAATTGTTACCACAGTAATAAAAAGTAAAAAATAATTTACGAGTAAATAATAAATTTTAACATTAAAATCTAATAGGTATACTTACCACAGAATTGTAAATAATATTATTTATCGAATATTTGTATTGAATAATAAATTTTTATTATAAACAAAAACCTGTATTTATTTAATTAAAACTTCTTTTTAATTAAATAATATTATTTCGATTAAAAAGATAGATGAAATTATGAGAATAATATTTATTTGTCAATGCTTACATTAACAATTGTGTTAGAAGAATAAAATTTTTATAAATTTTTACAGGAAGTACTAAAGATGCAACAAAAAATAATTATGTTCCATACGTACTAAGTTCACTAAATCACAAAATTGTAGAATGTGAATAACAAAAATAATTACAAAATAATGCGATGTCATTAGTTTTCTACTTTACGTTTAATATTCTTTCGTTCATTTTGAATATAGAACACGAATAAAAAATAAATGCTTTATGTATACCCATTAACAGGAAAGTATAATTATGATATATCTCACCCCAAATTTAGTTTCAAATTAAAAAATGAATGAAAGAACGTACGTATGTACGAATGAAAGAATGATTTATCCATATGACTTGTAACCAAATATTGAAAGAATTACAATAAACAAATTAATTGCTACTTGTTTTCAAGAAGAAATGAAAAGTTGTTTTCAAATATTGTTAAATTACATGTGAATGTATACATTGATTACGATACTGATTGTATGTTTGGTGAATAATTTATCCGTTTTGCGTCTTTATAAAACCAGATATGACGAATTATTTTATTATTTTCTCTTCAGTTTTACCATCGCCCGCGTTCGCAAAGGTTGTACTTATTTCACAGCTTTATGTATCTGGAAAGACTAACTTATGCTCTGATCCGCAATCTGCTCTGGCCTTTGAGTCGTCTTTCGTTCGGTTGAGCAGATAGTCGAGATCGTGTGATATCCTGTCAAGCATCCCATTGGTCGTTAGGTTTTGATCGTTCTTGCCAGTACTTAGTTCGCACTGCCTGCTGCAGTTCATGAGCAACACATCTTCGCCGTCGGGTTGCTTTCGCTCCATAGTGTTAGCGATGTCAGGCATCGTAGTTGTTGCCGTCGCCATCGTCATCGTCATTGCCGTCATCGTTGGCGTCGTTGTCGGAAGCGGCGTTGTAGTCATCGGTGCATTTATCGGCAAATACGAAAGCGCCGAGACTGGTGGCGATATCGCAGCATGCTTATTCTTTATTTTTTGGCCAATAAAATTATTGTCACCCGTAATAGTATCGGCTGATTCGGATATCCCGTGCTTGTCCGCGTCTCCGTTAATCGCCAATGTAACGTCGGGCATGGTAGAAGTCCTCCCACTCACGAGACAAGTCTCCACTTGGGCATTGCAAAGAATTTGTGTAGGGAACTCCGATTGACATTGACGATACCGAGGTCGATGAAATTCCGTCGTCATTAATCCTGTCGCTAATGTTGAGGTCGAACGCAAACCCGAGAAGTTAATGGATTCGCTGTGCGGATGCTGAAAAAGTTCAATGGTAAATATTAAATTTCTTCGTTGGGTTTAGTATCAAAAAGTTTTAACCTACATCATTGTGGAAAAATTAAGCATTATGGTTTATAATTACAGTGTTTTAAAATTACATATTTCAGGCGATTTATCTAGTTTTCTTATGATAACCTCAAGCGAAGGCTGCTATTGTAACGATAAATTATTTTCTGTTTTATATTCTCTAGGGGGATCGGTACTGTCTCTGATATCGAAACAATTAAGTTTCGGTTACCTTATTAGAAGTATAGACTATTTGGCCACGATCTTTGTTATATTTTATTATTATGTATATATATACAATAATAATAAAACGTAACTAAATGTGTAATCGTGTGAAAGCAACAATAATAATTTACGCGCGCAAAATTGGGTTGTTGCGCGTCGCTCACTACACCCACAAGTAATAGCAATGAGCAATAAAAAATGCTGCCGTTTGTGATGCATTCAATTTGAGTGACTAATTAGATTCAGAGAAGAGATTATTTATTCACCCAGGCATTGACCACATAGGCATGTGATATGCTTCAGTTAAATGAATTCGAGATATTCAATAGATGAAGTTCTTTTTATAAATGTCGATACAAACATTTCACTTAAAAAGAACTTTTTTGGTCGTAAGCTGTAGCCATGGACATATGTATATATATCTATTACATTGAATTCTTGTGACGCTATTTTCGTACAAGCGAAAATTTTTAAATTTGTTTTAAAAAAAATTCAAATCCAAGCGCTTAAAGGGAAACTTGTATATTAAGCGTAAAACTAGTAAGATTTTATTGAAAATTCTAATAAATAAAAACATAATAAATGTAGTAAATTATCATTACATCAATAGTATATGATTATTAAAGCACGCTATAATTACATTTTAGTTATATTTTCATTACATTAGTACACCAATAAATAGTGTTATCAATAGTGGTATAATTATTTAGTAATTTATTATTGTTTGTTAAGAAAATTTTTTTTTCTTAACAAAGTTTATTAATAAAAGTAGTAGATTATTAATAAAAGTAATAATCCATTACTATATATAAAATAAGTAAAAAAGAAGTGATATAAATATACTTATAGTGATTGACAAAATAAGTTCAAATAATATTCTTCGCAAAAAAAAGTAATTCGATTTGGCTTCTTTATAGAGTAAAGCTGCTTACAGTTTAATATAAAATAGCATATTTTTAAGAATACGCTCTATCATTTATAGAGTAATTTTTTATCTGAAATATTCAAGTTAGACTCACTTTATAGAAATTCAACCTTCTTATTGAAGTCTGTTTGTACGAATTTATTTTAATATTAATATAGTATATTAACATTAAATTACATTAAGTATATCTTAAGGGTACATTAAGAAATATCATATTAAGTGATCCTGCAAACTTTGGTCCAAATTGTAGTTTGAATATTTCTAAAATTTATTAAATATTTGTTTTACAATATATTTAATAATTTAAATGTATTTTTTAATAATACTGATAAATAATGATCATAATTTAATGAAAAAAAAATTGTTACCGAATTTATAGGCAATATAAAATTTTGAAAATGATTTTTTAAAGTTTTTTTATGATATATACTTAAAGGATTTATATATGATTTAAAATTGCTTATCTTCAGAAGTAAACTCGAACAAATCTGATTTGATATATTTCAAGAATTTAAAGTTGATGGGAAGATCTGGAAGTCATGATAAAAATGGTTGATGATGTATATGAGTTCGTTTCTGCAACTTAAAAAATGAAAATATACTTTCATCAGAAAATGAATAAATATCACATTTTAAACATAGAAGAAAATTTATATAATTAAACTTAAATTTAATCAGAATATTTTATTAAATATAACCGTTCTATTAAATTGATGTAAAAAATCTTTATTTTTATAAAGAAGTGTATGTGGCCTATATATTTTTAAGGTTAATTTATCTGGCCGTCATAATTATGTATATCATATAATATAAATTAACAAATGTATTTATATTTCGATCGCAAATTTAAAAAAGCAAATATTTTATACATTTATCATACTCTATATTCGATTGTTTATGTAAAAAAAAAGATTTATTAATTTTGAAACTCTTCTCAAATCACTATAATATTAAAAAATTTTCATTGTCGAAGAAAAGGGGCTTAAAATTGTAGAATAGTAATTATTTTAATGGGCAAAGAATGACCGACTTATTGAACATAAAAAGCTTTAATCAAAACAATACGAATTTCTAAATAAATTTCAAAAATATAAATAAAAAATATTCACCCGCATTTCCAATCAAGCTATCGATATCGTACCTGAAAGTTTTTCAATTTTCTTTAAGTACTCATACCAAATGAAACGAAAGCTTCGTCAGTGTTTTCTATGTAGGACGTATGCAAGAATCATGTTGCCACTTTGTTTCGTGTAATATGGTGCTTTCTCTTCTGTCTTAATTTATTTCCGTTTAAATTGTCGCTTGCAACCCAACAAAGCACGCACAGAATTTTTAGACTCATATTTTCACCGGTAATATTAATGTTTTTTTTA
Organism: Kradibia gibbosae; assembly: GCA_018907135.1. Taxonomy (NCBI): domain Eukaryota; kingdom Metazoa; phylum Arthropoda; class Insecta; order Hymenoptera; family Agaonidae; genus Kradibia; species Kradibia gibbosae. The sequence continues at coordinate 6,173,417 of JACCHX010000007.1, forward strand.
TACTTAAGATTGCAGCAGAGCAATGTACTTTTCTTAAATTGCATTTAAAAAATTATTGCACGAATATTATTCACGCTTTTTACCCTGGCCAGTCATTAGTTCCATCCTTGGTGAACTTTACTTTGTTGAAAAATGATTCACCGTTTTTTCTACATTATTAATATTTTTCATTCTGTGATACGTTATAATTTTTAGAGATTTTAATTAGTCTGCGATAATAAAATTCTGAACCTTGATAAATGCTGCATTTCAAGGAATGAGACAAAAAATTGTTCATTAATATTGTTTAACAATACAAGCAGGTATTTTACATTTTGTACATAATTAAGTGTAAAAAATTCACCGTTGAATTTTCTTACTTTTAACTCAAAAATATGAATATTTTTAAACAATTTAAAGTATATTATGTAAGCGATTCTGTTGCCGTTTCAAACTTTATTGTATTATCAGGCAACAAATGAAGATATTATATCTCTTATGATACTATTAAATACATATTTTTCTGAATAAATATGCTTTAAATACAATCTTAATTACTTGAATGTTTTTTTATTTTATTGTTTAGAATGCATTAAACATTATTATTATTTAATATAAGCTAATGTTCCATTTTATTGCTAATATTATCTACAATAAATGTATATTTAGAATAATCAAGTTAATTATCTCAGCTTATATCTGTAGTTTGGTCACTTTGAAATTTAATTTTTAACTATTTTGACAATTTTTTTAATAACTTAAGCAATTACTTTTGCGAATTAAAAATATGTATAATATAGATGTATAATAATATAAATGTTAATACCCTAGTAAAAATTAAAACTTGTTTTAAATAATAAAAAAAATTATTTATAATTATTATATTAAAAAATGTGAAATTTGAAAATTAAATTAAATTTTTAAAGCACCAAAATAGATATTTTTAATATCCATAAAGTAAAAATGCATAGTCTGAAAAACGAAAAGTGATGGATAAGAATTTTAATAAAATGAACAAGTCAAAGCATAGTAAAGCTTTTTCAAATATCCACGTTTGCATTGTGTCTATTATTTTATTATGATTAAACTCTTTGTGTCGAAAAACGTAGATATAATAGTGAGAATAGCGTTGAATAGGAGGTAGTAGGTTGCAGCGTAACATTGTCTAAATTGTAACGCCTAAAATGTGAAACATTTAGCTCAAATATAGTAGAAAATAGATACCTTGTAGATTTTCTATATATGTTTTGTAAATTTTTTTATATGGTGCTGATTGTCAAAATTAGACATTGTTACTCGTGAACAGTTTTTTAAGCACCGAAAAAAGTTATTATTTTCATTTTTATTATAAATTCGGCTTACGAAAAATCATATTTTATAGCTTGTATTTTTACAGCAGCTGTTTTGCATTTTCTTCTAAAGTTACATGAGTTTTGGAAATTCGAACAATACTGTGATACATAGGAGGCGTCATTTTTTTCAATAAAAGACAATCGAAATACTTGACAATGCTCGATTGAGTTATTCGAGTATTGGTTTATCTAATGAGAAAAGTTCTTTAAGAAGATAAGATTTGTCTGTATAAAACTACAATTGAGTTGAAATCGCGTAGGATATAATGCAGGCGTGCCTTTTTTCATTGTCAATAAAATTTGCAGTAAAGTCGAGACACGTATAATAGAAATCTCTGAGTTTGCACTTTAGTTTAGCTAGATAAATCTTAATATTTTCCGTGATGTAGGGGGTGAGAGACTCATCGTTAATAAATTCTCTCACCGTCTCCTCCATTGCTGGGTACGCATCAAACGTGGTAAAATTCTCTGTCGGTCCGTATCTCAGAAGCTGGTGTTGACCAACGACGTATTCATCGAGGGCCACGTCGTCTACGTGGTGAACTTGAATTTCTGGGGCTGGATGGGCTCGCATCGTAGCCACGTAAGCTCCTGCCGCGGCCTCGACCACGTACTCCTGGGTGTCGATGCCGACGGCGACGCCTCGCGTCTCCGGAAAAACAAGCGCGGGATCATCCTCGAAAAGTAAAGTCGTGGGCAATGTTGTCGTCCCACCGGAGGGTGAGGAAGATGAGTCTCTTCTTAATTCTTGATTTTCCGAGCGCACTGTAAGTATAGCGGCCGATACTTTTATAGTTCGGGATCCGGTTGCCTTTGATTGAAGGGATGATTTTGCATTTTTCACGGGATTCGAAAAAGAACTTTAGGATATTAAACTTAAAATTATGCCGTACAAAATTAGCATTATAAGTCGAAAACATTAAAATTAAGAAAGTTTATTTTACTTGTATTCAATTATTCAGCTGCTTATTAATGAAACCAGTCAATGAAACCAGTGTATTTATTAAGTGTACAAGCAAATAAATTAATCTGATAATTTACTATTACTATTATTAATTCAATATCACATTATTAGAATGTATAAAATCATTACTTGAAACGCATTATACAACTCTTTAAATTATTTAGTATAAGTAAGATTTTGGTGAAGGGTCAATAAAATTTACATCTGATGGTCTCGTTCATTCTAATTTTAGTAATTACGTGCTAATATTTAAATAATTGAACACGAATGTATCTCATTAATAAATAAATCCAAGACATATTTTTACATTATTAGGTTAATTAAATTTTTAAATGATTTTAATAACACTACTGTTGTTCATTGCCACAAATAATATATTACGTTACATCGAAACTGTATAATTGATCGTGATTACATATTAATTGAAAAGTTTTTAATTTTAATTAAATATATTCCTACACATAATATTGTGTAAATTATACTTATGCTGAAGGATCAAAATATAGAATAATATATAAAAGAAAACTAGTTTTAATTTCAAATAAAAAATTTATATTTTTGTATAATTAGAAATATTGTAAACGATTCCATTTCTAACAATACATGTAGATACTCTCGTATTTTTTCTCGTATAAAATAACTTGCGCCAAATTAATTAACTTTCGCAGGGATTTATTTTATAAGAAAAATAAATATAAAAGAAAAGTGTACATACCTTTATTTGGTTCGGTGGTACACTCGTCGTCAGATTCTGTCTGACGTTTTAATTTATGAAGAACTGGAGCAACGACCAACACTTCGCCACTCATGACATACATTGCTAGAATTATAAATCCCTGAAAAAGAAAATCCGATTCATACCGCTTAATACAAAAAATTACAAACACTTTCTTTACTAAGTACTAAGTTTATTTATATAGTACGAAATAAAAGTTACGAATAAAAGTGCGTATGATTTGTTGATTGTGAAATATTATTTACACAAAAAATATACAAACCTAAATTTTGGACAAAGAAAGTAAAATTATTAAAATAAATTATTTACAAAAAAATATTTAGTTTTAAAAATTAATTAAAATAATATTTCAGCATATGAAAAAACTCAAAATTTACTACCATTTTTATTAATATTTACAATTAGTTATATATAAAATATTAGTAAATAAATTCATTACATTTTGATATAATAAGAATATAACATTTTTTAATTTGTTATCATTCAAAGAATTATAGAGCAGTTTTACTGGTACTTTTCTACGAGACTAAAAATATTAATAATCTTGTTGATAAAAATTAAAGATTATACGATGGACTATTTCTAAAAATGCATTTCTTGTTATTAAAGGATAGAGTACAAGAAATTTCAGTATTCGAATTTATAAAAGGAAAATCACCTTAAAACTTCTAATTTAATTTAATTGCAATTAATTTAAAAAAATATATTTTAAGTATAAACAAAATTTCGGGAACAATATTACATTTATGGTAATATTTTAACTACTAATAAACAAAATTATCATTAAATTGTTAAATGTATTATACATTTACATCGTATCATTAGTGTGGGGACACTTTATGGTGGAATAAATATTTAAATTACAAAGAAAAATCAGTTCGAAATGATTTGAACAGGTCTTAAGTAAAATTATGATAAAAATTCAATTATGCACTTCAGTAATTGTATAAGAAAAATATTTTAATTAAATTGTATCTGAAGTGGTATTTTTAGTTTAGAGAGAATTTGTAAATGAAAAAATTTTAATTTAATTTTTTTTTTAAGTGTTGCAAAATATTTTTAAACTGTTCTTATCTTTTACTAAAACACTTTTAAATGTTTTTTTATAGAAAAGCAAAAAGCTTCTTCCATTCTATCAAATGATAAATGAGATGAAGGGCATGAAAAACCAAATATTTGATAATATTTTGTGATATAGATTTGTGTGGGTATTCAATTAGCAACAGGAACTCTAGTTATACGGAAACATGTATATGACATTTATATGACATAAATTTAGTAAGGCATTATCAAGCAAGAAAACTCCTTTAAGTTTTAGTAGGAAAAAAAAGCTTTGGTTTCTTTTTATGTAAATATTTTATTTAATTGTATAAATATTTTAATCATAATTTAAACTATATTTTTTTCATTTTTGAACGTAACTGATCATAGAAATGTAAAAATGTTTTTTTTTATTTTTACCTTTTAGGTTTTTTAAATTAGTTAATAATTTATATTCTATATTTAAAATAGTAGTTAAAATAGTAACATATAATATTTTAAAAATTTTATATGCTTAAGTTCAAAAAACTGTACACTAATAAAATCAGAACATTAATATTATATATATAAAATATTATATTTTTAAATACGCTGACAGAGTTTTTTTTACTTTAATCAAATTTATTTTAATTGAAAGTAAGTTTTATTATAAATAAAGAAAAATATTTTTATCCTGGATTTAATCATATAAGCCATAACTAAGTTCAAGTTGAATTTAGTACCTCACAATTCTTTAACATTTAAAAAGTTATTTTATTTGAAGTATAAAAAAATTGTTTCAATATCTTTTTTTAATGTTTTGCTTCAATCCGAACTTATATCTTAAACAGCAATTTTTATTTCTACATTGTATTTTTTTGCTACAATTAAATTTTTTAAATTGTGAGCAATTTTTAAAGTTGGAGAATTGAACTATTAGAAAGAGAAAATATCGTTTAGAGGTTTTTACATTGTGAAGCATATAATATAACTTGACTTTAAATACACCATTTTCCTATCCATTTCATAAAAAAAAATTCACTCATATTTAAAAAAAAATTTTCTTTAAGAATAAATAACATAATTAATATTTTTATAATAAAAAATGAAGTAGATTATTCGTTAAATCATGTATTGTATATCTGATATAAAAATTTTAAGCTTTTTTTAATGTTCAGTTTGTATAATGCACTTAGAAAAAACTTTATATGTTTTATTAATTTTATTTATATTAATTTTAAGCATTAAAAATTTATCACAGATATATTTTTACGGTTTTTTATAAATTTTTTCAATACTTTTAATTTTATTTAAAACTTAAATTAACACTTTAACCGTAAAAAGTACATATGGTATTATTTAGATTTTTATAAACAATTACTATTATTACATGATATTAATGATACATATATAAATACGAAATAGATTGAAGTACATAAATTGATGACTTAATTACAAAATGATTAAAAAGTTGTACTAGTAATAATTAATTGTTTTACAGGGAGTTGTTTTAAGACAAACAGTTGGAAATGAAATTGAAGATATATATATAATATATTTTTTTTATAAACGATTAATTGAAACTTGTTCTATATTTATATAAGAATTTTCCATTCAAATTTAATTTAAGAACTATTTAAGGTGATGTATAGAAAACTGTACTCGATATATCGAGTTTAGCACATGTCAATATATAATTATTATTTTCGTCGAAAATAAGTAATAATCTTAAAGAATTTATAGTTAAGGATTAATCTTAATACGTTTTCGTGGAATTTATGATATTTTAATTATTGTAGATAAATTTTTCAATTAAATAACATATGTTCATAATGACCTTTTCAATGTGAATCGTTGTTAAACTATTGGCGTTTAATCGAGTTTAAACTATTGGCGTTTAATCGAGTTTAAACTATTGGCTGACAAAGAATTCTATTCAAAAAGTGTGACAGGAGCAATTTGTTGCTTACATTCTTATATGAACGATCAAAATTGATGTGGAATCGACACATCGCGGTGTCTACCAGATAATTCAAATGTAACTACTGCTGGGTTATGTCTCTACAGGTGCTATTACTGTCGGGAAAAGGGATCTAAAAGATTGATCATTTTTAGGGAAGTAACGCTTTATAATTATATCTTCAGTCGAGGCGGTGTTTCCCTTTTTTTCGGCTTGAAAAGAAGTTTCGATACAAATTAATAGGCATAGTAGATTGGGAGGAAAAGCGTGCATAAAGGAGATATGATTTGAAAACTTTGCAATATTAAATATTTCAAATACACATTTGTAATTAGGTTTTTAAATTATTAAAGCATTAGGATTGGGCTCTTTTTCTATTTAAGTAAAAATAAATTTGATTGATGCATATGATGCTTAGCTGGATCGCAATATTTACTTACTAAAAGAGCTGACTGGAAAGCAAAGACGTAGTGATAAATGATAGAGGAAGAGTTGACGTAGAATACTGAGGATATTTCCATTGCTACGATCCCAAAAATAACGACTGCTGAACGATGTAACATTCTTATCCTAAAAGTAAAATATAAATTAATTCAGTTGTTTCTTAACATTAAATATAGACAGTGTTATAATAGTATTAGTTTCTGAAAATAGTATACCGGTTTAAAATTAACACAAAATTTGATTTTTTTCACCCTCTTTTCCAGAACTATCTACAATCTTAACTTAAGTGAATTCTTTAAATTTTTTGAATTACAATGTATAAATATATTAAAAATTTTTTTTTTAATTTTACAAACTACACCACTAATTTATTTATATTTGATTAGTAAAATTATTTTTATTAATACTTATTGTGTAATTATTATTTAAATGTTTTAAAGATTGGCAATAATTATTGAAAATAATGAGTTAATTTTCGACTTTCGCTTGAAATTTTCTTTATAGGATCTAGGTATTTATATTATTACACATAGAAAGTAGTTATTAGATATAAATTTTTATAAGTTGAATTAAAATATTTACCTTAGTTGGATTACACTTTTCTTCGTAAATTTATATAATAATGGTCTAGTTTTATGAATTATACTTATGTACAATAGAAAAAATGTTACTAATAGTGTTATTGAACATATAATAAAAATGTTGTAAACCCCAGTACCAAAAATTAGCCACCAAGATTCATGTTTCCATCCAATTGTTTTTCGGGTTAATTCCGTGGTAAAAATAGCTAAAATCGGGAAACCTATAAGACATCAATACAAGCAACTCTTATTTAAATAATTATTTAACAAATTTATAATTGAATTAATTTAATATTTAATGAATCCGATTAATTTAACTATAATCGCTTATTAAGTTACACATCCACACACACCCACGCAGACACACACATACACATGCCAACACATATTCTATAATTTATAATGTATAAACACATATTCTTAGAAAAAATCTTAGAATTAATTATTTATTTTTATTCTTAATAATAAGATTATCAGTGATGTTAGTTTAAGAAAAAGTGCATAAATTTTTGATAAATTAAAAAAAAAATATTAATTTATTTGTAATTCTACGTGTACAATACCGAATCAAATTAAAAAACAATATGCTTGCATAATTAAATACTATCGTGAACTATCAAGTCATAATTTCTGTGTAACACTTTCAATACAATGTATTTAATTAACAAGATATTTTATTAGTTTTGATATAATGCTTGAAGTATAAATGAATATACGTTTGTGTTCCAATTTATACAGTCGGTAAAATCGACAAGACTAATTAAATCCAACGTTACACTATTCTTGATTTAAATTAGCAAACTATTACTTTTTTAATCAAAATTTTTTCCCTTTGCTACATAAAAAAGTTTTTCGCTATTCATGAATTTATACCCGTTATAACAGCTATGACAGTTGGCTGAAGTTGTTGACTCGGATGGATATTTGAGATTTCAGCGTAGATAATTAGCGCTTGTGAAATTGGCGAAGACGTACCAATTAGAAGAAAAGCTTCGAGGCACATTGCAACGATGGATAGAGTATCCTGAAATATTCATTAATTTATATATCCTTTGATTCTTTTATAAAAAAAATAAATATTATAAAAAATTTTTTTTAGTATAAATAGTTATTTAACATCATCAATAATTTAAGCATGAACCTAACTAGTCAAATTATTTGTTAAATGAACCACTCTGTAATGTGTAATATGATAAGATTATTTAGTATTTTAGTTTAAAGCAATTTCCTTTAATTTTTTATTTCAATGAAAACAATTTAAAATGAAAATTAACTTAAAAATTTAAATTAATTAAGAGTATTATTCTTAATAATAAAATGTTAAATTAATAATAATTATATAGTCAAGATTATGATTTTTTTATTATGCACAAAATATCTCATGAGTTATTTGTACATATATTTTATATTAATAACAATTTTTAATATGATAGTTACATTTATCTAAATATTTATGCTTTTAAATTATAGACGATATTTTATTCATTACAGATTTTTTAAATATAGTTGTTGATAGAAAGCAAAAATAAATACGCTCAATTATTATATAGAAAGCTTAATTATTTAAAAAACAAATTTGCTTATTAGAGTATAAAATAATTAAAAAATAATTAGAATAGTTCATGTATTAAATAAGTAATGTTCCGTGTGAATCAAATGTGTAAGAATTTTCTGATAAATTAATTAGTATTATTAGAAATGAATTAGTTTATGTAGTTTAATGATATTAAATAAATTAAAATTCATGGTGTTATAAATAATTTATTCTACGTGCAGGTGAAACGGCTAACACATATTATAATATTACATTTAAAATTACCTGTGAAATGTCAGTGCGTAAAACGTAAATGAAAGTTGCCATAGCAGCGATGATAGCAGCGCAGCACTGTATTTTTAAAAAATTTAGCCACGTTCGGTTTCTCCACCAAAAGGCAGTTAATAGTAATATTGAAACTAAACATTGCAAAAGGCAGCTACTGCAACCAAGTATTACCACGAAATTCGTATTTTCACTTTTTGCTAAAACTACCTAAAATTGAAAAAAGCGGTTAACTTGTGTATTGACAAGTTTAATGATTTTACATTGAAAAGTATTTTTTACTCTTAATAGTAGTACTTTGATAAATTGAGGGAAAGATTTTGCAAATATATTTTTATTTCAACTAATACGTAAATAATAATGATATTTAATAAATTTTTAATCTAATTAGTAGTAAAAGTTTTATTGAATACATTTTTATACACGTATTAAGTCAGGACATCAATATGAGTATGATGCAGTACGATTTTCATTGATTTTTTGTACATAATTTAGTTTTTATTATTTAAATAAAAAAATAAAAATTTTATAAAATAAATAGTATGCTATATTGTTCTAAAAATTCATATTCAAATAAAAAAATTGTTCCAATTGGACGCTTTTGCAGATATATTCGTAAAAGAATTTAAGACCATCTTTATAATCATAATTTTTTTTACAATGAATTGCATACTCCATAGTCTTATATTATATTTTTTTGAGCAAATCTATTCTTTTAAAAAATAAATTCAAGCTCGAAAATATCTTTAATAGGATTAAATATTAATGTAGCTTCATTAGTGATTAAAAAACTAATAACTATATCAAACTTAAAAATAGGATTTGAATCATATTTTTGTATTTTAATTTACCTTCTATTTTCATTTTTGTATTGTTTACTGTAAATGTTTTTATGAATTCTGCTGTATTTTCTGCTAAAGATATTAAAAAAATTTGCTTTTTAAGCTACTGATAATGTTTTTTTTGAATTTGAAATAAATATTAATATTTATCTTATATAATAATATAGTATTATCAATTCGGAAAGTATTTAACTAATTGTATTTGTAATTAAGTCCTAAAAGTTAATTATATAAGTATAAACATTTTTTATTTTAAACTTTGAATTTATATATTATTAATATTTCTTGTCATGTTAATATGTTTGTTCATAAAGAATTAATTTTAAGTACGTAATTTAAGTCATTAGCTTATTGGTGAATATTTCGATGATTAAAACAATTTTATAATTATAGCAAAAGAAATACATAATGTATAGATAGTTTTAAATGCTGAATAAAATGGTATTTTTAAAAATAAATTTTAATTGATATTCAAATATAAAAATTTTAAATTATAATTTACTTATAATAATATTTTGATTAATTAATTTTGATTACTAATGTAAGAAAGCCATAAGTTTTAATTTATTTTCGTGTTGAAAACCATAAATCGATATAACAATTATAGAAATTGTGTTTGTCCGAACTCAATGTGCCAGTAGTTATTTCATGGAAAGCTCGAACATGTAGTTGGGAGCCTTACTGGGCAGAATAGGCACTCCAGGAAGGGCGAGGTTGGAGAAGCGTCACCTCTGGAGGAGCTCGACCGACCTCGCGAAAGGGGGTAGAGAGGAGAGAAATAGACCGGTACGACGATCTCAAGGATGGGTTACGACTCTATGCGAGGAGTGTGACATCCCGTCGGAATCACCTCATTGCCCTTGGCCTTCGGAGATTCGAGCGATCTCTTCGCTGTCGGTACTGGACCACGAATGTGCCGCTACCGTCGCTGCCTCCAGGAGCCGGACCTGGGAGCCGAGGTCCGCCCTCCCGACTGGATCGTCGCGTTGCTCCCCCCGAGTTTTGATAAGGGACCTGAACTATTGATCAGGGTGCGACTTAGAGATGCGAAATACATACGGAGCCATACGGCGAAAGCCGTAGGAAGCCTTTGCGAATCCCACTAGAAGGCCTAATGTAGGAGAGCTCTTTGCTTTCCGTTAAGATGGCGCATTGTGCATTCAAGAAAAGAATCCACACAACGTCCATGGGTTATTTACTGTAAATCTAGTACAGGGTCCTTTTCCTCGTTTTGAGAAAGGGTTTTTTTCACACCATTCGGCGATAGTACGGTTAATACAATCGCATCTTACTATTGGTCATTATTCAACGGTTGGGTTTTATTTTATTATAATTTTTAACGAAGCTTCTTCAGCCTAAGCTCACCCCCCCTGATCTACCACCGCTCGACTAAAGTCAGTCAAAGAGTGTTTACGAATTTTATATTTATATTTACTGCAATATTATTAAAATTTTAAACAAAACTTACAAACAATAAATAATATTTTTTTTAATAAACAAAAAAATAATTTTAAAATAAACAAGAATATTCGATTTCTTCATAAAGTAATAAGATAAAATATAATTTCGTAATATATTTGTATAATGTTATTTGTTTTTTTTTACAAGAATTATAACAATTCCCTATAAATATAGTTTAACCATATGTATTGCTATCGATAATTTTAATTTTTTTAATATGCAACGAATTAGTATCTGTAATATAAATATAAAAACAAGTTTGATAGAAAGTGTAATTTAACCGACGATCATGAATTCTATGCACAACTATTACATACAATATTTTTTTCATAAAACTGTTATTAATATAATATTTAAAAAATATTTAATCAATTAAACTTAGCTATTTAAACTTTTATAATAAAATATGGATAATAAAGAATCATTCTTGAAATAGAAAACGAATATGCACATATATATTGTGCGTATATTAACTTCAAATTTAAATATATCAAATATAAGAATATTTGTTTACAAATGGAAAGTGATTAAAAGATATAAAATTTTTAATGCATTTTATGATTTATAAATAACAATATTATAAATTTTATATAGAGGCTTTCAAACAAATTATTTTTACATATAAAATTTGCGGGTATGAAAATGAAAAAAATTAGTTTTGTAATTGAATAATTTATTAAAATAGAATTTGTCGGACTTAGCCGTGAACATAATTAGAAAAATCACATGAAAATAAAATTATTAGAAGAAAAATTATTTTGAAGTGCTAATTCAATATGTACATCTTTCGATATACGTTAATGCCCGTAACGAATGGTCTAATGAATTGTTGAGTGTAGAAAATCCCAATTTCAACCAGTTTGTATATTGAATTTCTAGTATTGACTGTTTGAGCTACACTATATTTCCGAATAAATTTTTATCCTTCGAATTTCTACTCTCTCCTTGTATAACGTTTGCAGCACGTTTATTGAAAGTTTGCGAGAGAGTAGAGTTTGCGAATATACATTGGCGAAAGTAATATTAATTTTTAATCATGAACAAGTTTAGTTACAAGAGAAGCAATCAAGATATTAATTATTTATTTTATTTTCGTCATTTCTTGCATTGAATTTTATTTCAAACTTGTAAAATTTTTTTCACAATTAATTGGCAAGTATTTGTTATAATTATATCACTAAATATACTTAATCTCATAGAATAAAAAAGCAGCTGTAAATTGAAATCTTAATATTTTTTATTAATATTTGTATTCATTTTTATCTTCGATCTCCATATATGTAAAAATGTGATGACACTAGTATTATTGCAAAGTCGTAAATAAATCCAGGTTATCAAATGATCAAGATAGCTTATTACATAATTTATATAAGTAGTACAAAGTCTTGTATATTCAGATGTAGAAGTATTACGTTATGATATCTATTCTACATAATCATGTTCGTTAGTTTCATCATCCAAAACATCGGTATTGCGTTCTCCACTTTTAAAGGAGTTTTTGTTAGTAAATTTAATTGGCAAAAAATAAAGTAATAGAAGAAAGTATAGTTTAAATGTTAAATTTACTTGCTTTATTTTCAATAAAGTTACTTTTATAAATTACTACAAATATTTATCGAATAGTGACGTTTAATAATAATAAACATGGAAATAAAAATGAGAGATTATAAAAATGGATTACGAGATTGAGTTTTTGTGATATTTCTGCATGTCACTTTTTTGAATTGTATACACTGCCATACGCATTATTTGATGCTTATTAATACTATTTCCTCGCATGATGTATTCAAATTCAAAACCAAAAACAATGTTTCTAGTACTCTGAATAACAATAAAATTGCCTTTAGCTGTAAACAAATTCACGATGTTATAATACATTCAGTTAAAATTGATGATCTGGTCTCACAATTTCTAAAAATCTTTTAAATTAAGATAAATCAATATTTGTTGTCGTTATATATTAAGATAGGGTCCGCTACGAACAGAATAATTTCTGTGAAATAGAATAGGAAATATCGTGAACTTGCTTGAGCCCGAATAAGTCTGTGGATTCTCTCAAGAGAAAATAAAACAGATGATACAATTCTTAGTGCAAACAAAATATTTGAATAGAAAAGAATAATAGAGCTCGAAGACTTGAAATTTCTGAAATAAAATTGTAGACAATGGCGCATGTACTGTTACTTATATAACACTGAGATTGATTAGACGAATATCAGTAATAATATCTATAAAAAAATTAAAAAAAAAGATTTAATTTGCAATATGTGATATATATATATACATATATACATGCTAAGGCGTGATTTGTAAAACTGTTTATTTAAATCCATTTTATTTTTATTTTTTATCAAGATGCAATTCACTCGATTCCATTATCTTTTTAAAAACTTTATAAAAATATGATGTACTTTAAAGAATTATTGTTAATTTAATTAATTTTAATATTTTAATATTTGCAGAATATGCGAATAAGCCACAGATCAGGAAATAAATGTATATACATTTAAGACATTTTTGCATTTTACCTAAATTTTACCTAAGTTTGCATTTTACCTATATAAACAAAAATACACAGAAAGCTATTTAATGTATAAGTCTATAATGAAAAATCACGTCAATGTTCTTTTTTATAAAAATAATTTCATTGCATACAAAATTAATCGTAATTCGTAATATATAGCAAATATTAATCGATTACCTTTTCGGAGCGAGTAGTAATAAATGCTGCGAATGTTCCGGTATTGGAGCAGAGGCAGTGTAGAACACTATCCTTAAAAAGGTTCTCGGTAAGACTGCAGCCATTAAGGCTCCAGTCTCCGTTAGGACCAAGGACACCACAAGACGCATTCCAAGCCTTCGAGTGATTGCGTCCCTCACTGAATTCGAGTTCGATTAACAGTTGATCATCGCGCTCGAGTCCCTGGTATGATGTCGAAACACTTATTATGTGTGAGTTAATTCGGTATTCTACATCGGTACCATCACTGAAAGTTTCGAAAAGAAAATTTCAGTTCTGAAATTAAGCTATTAAATTTTTATATATTCTATAAAAAAATTTCCAATTATACAAAAAAAAGTAGACAATTTTTATGTTACAGATGACAGGCATTTATTTCATTCTATTTTCTTATTGCTTGATATGGTGTTCTAATTTTATTATTATAAAGATGATTTCACAGTATTCTTTTATTGGATATTTTCAAATATTTAAGAAATTTTAAGCATATTCTAATTCAACCAAGTACACGATCTTGTTACGTATCGTTGAAAAAAAATCGTTTAAAAATGTATATATATATATATATATATAAATTAATAAACATATATATGCATATTTTAACTGATTTTTTAATTTCACTTCAATGACAGATGTAAATATAAACATTAAACTTGTATTTGTTAAACACATGAAAACATTTTTACATGTATTAAACAATTTTTAAATTACTTACTCTAGTTCTGTAATGTATGTGTCTGGAAAAAATTGTGTTAAAGTTCTATATACAACGACTATCCCCGAGACAGATTTATTGATACTTTGTAGCTTATTATGATATAACCGGATCGTCACTCGTTCATTATACCAATCAGGATATTTGCTTGAAATAAATAAACATAAATAATAATTGCTTTATAAATATCATTATTATAAATTTAATATATACAATTGATATATTGAAATATTTAACTTTAATGTAAAACTTCTTGTGCTGCAATGTATAAAAAAAATGTAAAGTTTCATAAATTTTAACTTACTTTTGATTATCTTGTGGAATACTTAAACTATATGTAACAGTTGGGTTATAATGTACTTTCATTGGAAGGGTATCAATGACAACTGCGGAAAGCGATAAGTGTTTTTGATTTTCCGCATTGTCTTGAATACAGTATCCAAGATTACGTAAAATGAGTTGAGTGAGGATTGCTAACTTCTGAAAAAGTAAGAAAAAATATTTTATAAAAAATGGCAACTTTTTTGTAATTAATTAAGAAAAAATTTTCAATATTGATTTCACAATGGTTATTCTAATAATTATACTTATAAAATAAAATAATTGTTGTTAGAAAACTAGTTGAAACATAAATCCTAATCAATTGTAGATGTAATTAATATTATAAATTGAAACAAAGTTATCTCAACATAAAATTCGTTTTGTTCAAAATTGTTAAAGCACCCTAGAAATTATAGAATAATGTAGCTTAAAGGCTAACTTTACTATGCAGTATGTAGTTTATAATCTGAAGCAATTTAAAATCATTTAGAACTGCATTTATTCCTGATACAATTAGTTGTTATGATTGTATTAGTTATAAAATTAAAAAATATATTATGGCAATTTTAAATTAAATACTAAATACTTACGGTTATTTAATATTCAGTGTAATAAAAAAATTCATTATGCTATAAATATAAGATAGTATTACACTGGAAAGAGAATGTTTTTAGGGAGATAGAAATAATTTCATATGTCTTAAATTTTCGAAATGTTAACATACGCAAAATGATAATAATAAAATTATTATTTATATAAATTATAAAGATATTGTATAAAATAATAATGCATTTTTTATTATTTTTTTTAGTTTTATTTAAAATAATTTATTAATATATTATATAATAATTTACTAATATAGTCTTTATTTATTAAAAAAATCATGAAAAAATATTAGTAAACGAATTAATTTTGGATTAAAAATTACTTATAATTATTAATAAGTTTACATTTACCTATTATCGAAAATCACAGTACCTTATACATATGTGTATGCTATCGTGTAACATAAATTTTTAATGAAAATTCAGAATGTACGTTTTAATATGTAGTTTAAATTTTTAATGAATGAATTTTTTAAAATGATTAATGATTAACGTAAAATCAATTCAAATAATAGCGTATATATTTATAAAACTTAAAATAAATATTTTTTTTAGTTGAATAATTTTTCAATTAAAAAAATAAAACACAATTGCATGAAATTATTACGATAATTCTTGTTCAGAAAACATATGAACACGAGTAATGTAGGAATATATATTTACAAAATTTGAACGAAAGCTAGTAGAAATTTTAATTACTTGTTGGCTAAGAATTGAATGATCATTGCTCAAAATTTTATCGCAGATTTTCATCATGGCCTCCGCTGAGTTTTTCATATCATCCAGTTCATCGACGTTGTACTGATAGTGCTCTATTTCCTGGAGTAAACCAATTATTCGATCACCCTCTCCGGGATAAAAAAATAAAGTACGATACTGCAGGGCATCCCAAAGCGCTTGAATGGTGGAGGAGCCATTTGTACTTTCATATCCAAGCGTTAGACTTTGAAACTAGATTTTCGAATTAACAAAATAAAAATTATTTTACAATTGGTAGAAAATCGATTGTATTATAATTTCATAAACCATCTTATATTTACGTAAAAAAAATTATAATGATGATAGTTAAGGAAATACAATATTATTTTAATCTTTTTTAGTAACATTTTTATATCAAGTCATTGGCGGTAGAATTTAAATTACTATTTGCATATTTTGTACTTATTTGAATTCAAGCACAAGCAAATTTTAGTTAACTCTTATTTACAAATATTTTTTTGAATAAAATTGATTTCCATATGAAGTATTGTACATTGAATGTGATTCACAGAAGTAAAAATGTGATTTTTAATCAATTGCATATAGCTTTGAAATTATATATATATATATATATATATATATTCATAAGTAAAGAATAATCCGAAAAAATTGGGCAATTAATATTTTTATTATAAAATTTGTATTGAATAAAGTTTTTATGCGCTATGATATAACATTAATAGCTGTTTCTTACTGTAGTATAAAGTATGCGTATAAAGTATATTTTAAAATAAAATAGATAAATTACAGAGCAAATTTACTCAACGTGGATGTTTTAAAATTGAAAATTTTTAAATTACTTGAAATTTTTTTCGGTATTTTGAGATCTGTTTGAAAATCGTTCACAAATGTGAGCTTGCGAATAGGTAAAAATCATTGTACATATATTATTATGTCATTTTGTTTTAAGCAATAGAATTATTTCAGTTTTCTGCATCGCTTTTAAAAACTCTTTAATGATTAAAATTGTTTTAGTTGCGATTAGACCGAGACAGGTTACGGTCCAAATCCCCATGTTGGAGTCAAATGCTCGTAGTACTTACATCGTTGTAGGGCTGGAGGAGCGGTTCGTAAAGGCAATCGGAGAAATCAGGCATATCCCATTCGGAATTGGCCGAATCCTTCATCGTGCATTGTCTACTCGCGTGTTTGCCAACAAAGCCTTGCGGGCATTTTACCAAGGACTTAGTGCCGGGGGCGGTGTCAGGCCAATTGCGACCCCAATTCGCTTCATTAGGACAGACGGGTATGAGAGTGCGGTTGATAACTTCGACGCGAACTGAGGTCGAATGGTGAGCTACGTTACACGTGTAAATAGCGGATTTATGAGCGCGTATAATCGTGAGGATGCTGCCAGCTGGATACAAATCTTCCCAGACCTCTTGGCCCGGTTCTAGTTTTAGGAGTGCTCGATTCTTCGTCCATCCGAAACCGATGCCGACGTCGCGCATATTTGGCATTGTGCACATTAGCCGTATCGTGTTGCCCTGCAAAATTATCAATATCAACACGATTCTTAAATGAGAATGAACATTGCGAGGTTCTCTATGAAATATAAGAAATGTCAATTTTTTAAATATTATTAGACGCGAGCGTGTGTGTTTTTTGCACACACAAAAAGAGATTGAGCATTTGTAAAAGAAGCTGCAAAGATAATTGCAGTTGAAAAATTATACATTCCTGCATCTTTGTATAAAATAAAAGTAGTTCTTTAAAAGAAAATTAATTTCCTTAGAGATTGAATGTTATCTTTTTTAGGTAATTATACTTATGCTGCTATAATGCTGAATTATGCAATATTGTACATTTAAAATTAAAATTTTTATATTTGTAGGAATTTTACATTAAAAACTAGTAAGTATGCTAAAAGAATTAAATTCAATTAAATTCAAAAAAAGAAGCAGAAGAGAATTAAATTTAATAACTTAAAATAATAAAACTTTATAATTTGAATTCTAGTATTAATTAATCGTAAGACTCGAAGTATAAATGTTACGTGAAAATATTTATTTTTCAACTCTTTCGACTTTTCTGTTTTTTAGATACTTGATCATTGATAATTTTTTTTTGTTTTTTTGTAAATAAATATTTAAAAAATTATTTTTATGTTTTTTTCTTAATTCTGTTACTTTAAACATGAAAAGCAATATAATCGAAACATATTTGTAATTAAAAATTTTCAATATAGAAATAAAGAATTTGTAGTTGTTCAAAGTTTAGATTATTTAGTTGGCATAAATTTTAAAGAAAAGAGTAGAAGCAATCCGGTGATTCAAAAAGAATCGAGTAAAAACGGAAAGAAGGTGGGGTAGAAGAATTAATTCGATGAAAAAGAGAGAGAGAGAGGGAGAGAGAGAGAGAGAGAGAGAGATAAAGTTAAAAAGTGTCAAAAATTTGAGAAAGTTGACTACACGTATGTTCAGTTATAGAAGCAAAATGTAAGTGATTTTCGAACTTAATACAATTTCAAACAATATTGATGTATTAGTATCATAGGCAGTTTTTTGGGGCTTAGTAGCAATTTGACCTTGTCCAACAATAACAATAATTATATTACTGTATCTATAGTATTAATATTTAGTGATATATTTTATTTAAATATATTTTACTGATTAAAAATGATGAAAGGATTCAGCGAGAGAACAGAATTATATGCGAAATACAATCACTCATGCAGTCGATTTTTAATAGCGTGAAAAATCACGTAATTTGTTTAGGGGTTACAGAATGTCCTGTGGATAGAAAACGCTTCAGTTTATTTTGAATGACATCGCTCATTTGTTTTCCTCCCTTCCTCGCGTATTTAGTTCGACGAATGGCAACTGAAAGTTAGATGCAGCACGATTTGTTCCTAAGACTAAATTTTAGTGCGTTACGCGGGGTATGAATATACGAGGTGAGTGAGAAGTTAGATATTATTTTAATATAGAAGCAATTTGTATCTCAGACACTTATGACATACGATTGATACGATGAATATTAGTCTATAGCATTATTTTACTGTCTATCGTATGATGCCAGGCTGTTACGCTGGGAGAAATTGAGTGGAATGATACAAGAAACTGACCAAGATACTTAAAAGTTTTTAAGGTTGTTTTCTTATTTACATATGTATCTATTTTTATAAAATACGTAATTTCATTTCGTAGATAAGATTGAATAAATTATAAAAGATCTCTAACGATTGAAATTTTATGAAGATTTTTCATAAATTTTTTCATTTTCATAAATTGATGAAAAAATAATGTTTTTTAACATAAAACATAAATTTTTTTTTATTTTAGTAAATTGTTAAACAGTTGTTTTCAATTTCCAAGTTTTAATTAACAAATCAACTTTAATTTTAAGATCATGTTTTACAAACTATCGTGTCATTCAATGTTGAAATTTCATTAATTATTTCTTAGCATATAAAATAAAGTTTTAAAGCGTGTTTTCAACAATATTTTTCTTGAATACCATGAATCAAATAAAGTTAAATTATAAGGCAAATAAATTTATTTTGAAAAGCGTAAAGTTATTAAAAAAATGAAAGACTTAGTATTGTTAAAATTGAATAAATTTTTTGCGCTTTCTTATTTTGAAGTTATTAAAAACATCACTAATTCATTAATATTATTAACTAAGTTTATTTACAAGTTTTTCAAAAGTTCAAAAAGAATTTTAAATTGTTAAAAAAAATTCAGGTTTTATGTAAAATGATAAAATATACAAATATTTATCAAAAGATTAATTATAGTACATTCTTTTTAATGAACTACGTTATCAAAAAACGTAGATATCAATAAATTAATATATTAATGAATATTATACAAGATATAATAGTAAATAATGAGTTATTTTCATTAAAATTTTCACAATTTATTTACATAATCTTATATATTGGCATTGACTAATATTAAATCAATAACAGAATTAATTTTACATGGACAAAATAGAAACTTTTTCCTTTTGTTATTTAAAATTTTTTACGGCCTATATATATATATATATATATATATATATATATATATATATATTGGTTATTATTAAGGTCTATATTATAAAATAATCTTGTTCATACTTTGTTTATGCAATACGTACCTTTTCCACAGTGACACTCATAGGTAAGACTTTTACATTTGGTTCATCCCGAATGTCAATATGAATACTTTTGCATTGCTGTGCGCCCGAGTCGATTACCTGACAGGTGTAAACTCCTTCATCTAATAGTACGGCCTTGTCCACTGTCAGTATTGATGTGTGATAGTCAGAGCCATCGGTTGGCAGATGTCGATACCAGATTTTTCTGTATTTAAACATTAAACAAAAAATAAATAAGAAGACATAAATGTGTATGTGTCACACGATATTGATATTAAGATTTTTTAATTGTATTAAATTAGTAGGAGAATAAATAGAATTTTTCTGTTCTTTCCATCTTTATTTTTTTTTAAAGTGGCTTATTTTATTACATATTATTAAAAATTAAAAAGCTTCACGCACAACTTTCTACAATATTCATGTTGATAAAATCTTTAATGGTGAGTAAATAAATTTTGACTTTGATTTCAGTTCAAACTTTCAGTAAAAATTTCTTTTATAAAAAAACTCCCTTAATCTTTGGTCAAGTAATTGAGTTAAATTATACACTAAACTATATTATTTCTACCTCAAGATCATCATTTTCATACTAACACCTTGTAAGAGTTTCAGCAATTTCCATTATCAATAGGCTGAACTGTCGGACTTAGATACATTTTATTTGGTTTGATTGAATTGAGTTTTAAAAACATTAATTTTTCAAATAATAATTATAATACTTTTGCAATACTTTTTGCAAATTTTTATTACAATTAATGAATAATTATAATATTTTCATAATTGTTGTACTTATAATAAAAATATTTCTTGTCAACTTGATCTACTTATTATATTCTAAGATCATGAAAAGTATAACCACTGCAGTAAAATTAAGTTTAACAATATTTAAAATTTTATTTTATAAAATCAATTAAAAATTATTCATAATTAATTATAAAATTTTAAAATTTTAAAATGACATTAAAAACAAACATTGCATAAATTTACAATCAAAATGTTGATTTATACTTTTATTAAATTTTTCTTTTATCTTTACAGTTCAAATGTCACATTTTTAAAAATAATACATTTATGATTTTTTACTTCTTCTATAGATTTTCATTTTCATTTTTTTCATTTTTCATTTTTATTTTTTTTCTGTCAACTGTTTAATTTATAATGTTTTCACTATTTGATATAAATTTTTATTAACTCCTACAAATATCATTTCATAGGTTCTAGAAAACTGTTGAAACATACCAAATTTGTGTAATAAATTTACAATTTTTTGAAAAGAATACCTTAATATAATTAAAATTTTTTATATCAATTTATCTTTTATATTTTTTATTATATGGATATTTGTATTTAAAGTAGTGTGTAACCCTTTTAGTATTAACATGATTTTTTATTTATAATATGATTATGTAAATATATTGTTTTAAAATTAATATTTATTTTTAAAAAAAAAACTCGTGTCATATAATTAAATTTTAAAACAATGTATGAATAACATATATTTTGATGGGATTTAATTAGTCTTTTTAATAGATAGCCTAACGTTTGTTTTTATAGAACTCAAAAATTAGCAGGCAGAAATGCAGAAGAGTCGATATTTTTTGGTTAACGAATATTTGTAATATGGTTAAATGACAAAAAAACATCTTAAACATACTGCAAATTTTATATATTTAAATTAAGTAGACACTTCTGGCAGTTCTATGAATATTTTTACTTCATGATATTATTCGTCTTTTTCATACTTGCTGGGCTTAGATCGCTTTCCTAATTAACCAAATTCATTTGATTCTGACATACTTTTCTAACTCTAAGGGTTATAATATAATCTTTTAATTGTAGATAAAATCAAAACTTTATATTCTAGCCAATTTCATTCCATAAATCTCTAATCTGTTTATCAATGACTTTTCAGTCTCTTAATTTTCATACTATATATTTTTTAGATTTAATTTTAAACAGGATTTAATTAATTAGAAAATATGCTTTCTTATTCAATTATTCGGAATATATAATACTATATAAAACATAAGCATAGTCTGCTGATAACGTATAATAAGTATTATTGTTCAACGATTAAAACAAATTTCATAAATAGTTAATATTAAATATAATGATATTAATTCATAAATTAATTAAATTAATTAATAAAATTATTTGCGTAGAATATATATTACTATTAAATTTAGAAAATAGAAATAATAGTAATTATTTACAGACATTTATAATTTGGAAAAAAATTCTACATTCATAATTTTCATATCTGTGATCAATTTTTTTTACATATATAAAATTATAGAAATTATTATAGAAATAATGTAATATTTTATTTATGATATAATTCAATAATTTATGTTATATTAAAGATTTAGGACAATATGTTATTATCGTACGTTATTATTTATTAGGATTAAACTTCATAAATTGAAAGTTTATTATTATTTCGTATATATTAGAGTAATATTAATTTCTTATACGTAAATGCAGTATTTTCATGTTTTCATATTTGCTGCCATTTCAATGAAAATTTTTGGAATTTTTTTTAAACTTTATTATTTATCAGTAGTTTTTATTCATGTCATATTTTTTAATAAAAAATAATTATTTTTAACTTTTTTTTCCTGAGTATTTTTAATATATATTTATAGAATGCCAATTTAATTTCTTTTCTTTTGACTTTTTTGTGTTTTTTTAATAAATTACTTTTAATATGATTATTATTATCATCATCATTGTTATTATTACTTTCACAGCTTTTTTGAATAGTTTAATTATATTAAATATTGTATTAGTCGATTGTGTTGTTAATATGATATATGAATTAGATTTAATTATTTTTTTCGTATTCTATAATCATTACTTTTTGTTTTTATTAATGTATTTTATTTTTCAATATTAAAAACTCTAAAATATTTAAATTAATTACGGATTTTTTAATTAAGACTCCTATATATTTATATGTTACAGTATTTTTGAAGTAATAAACGTTAAAAGTCATTTCATTTATATTTCTATGATTTCTTTGTAGATGAATTTTGTATATTTTGAAGGTTTTAAATATTTATTCTCTAATTCATATTTTTAATAAAGTTCATTAATTTCGACTGTTTTCATTTTTTTTTATTTAAATTTTAATTGGATAGGGCTCGATTTAATTGTAAGACTATTAAATAGAAATAAATATTAGACAATGATTTATTTTTTCAATGTAAAAAAGAAATCATGATTTTTTGTATTATATTTATAAAGTTCCTTCCATCCATTAATTTATTATTAAAATAAATATAATAATAATAAACTTATAATTTATAAACTTATAAAAATTAATTTTAAATTGCTTTTTATACAGGAAGATAGGTTAAAATCTTTAATAATAGTGCAAAGGGTTTGTGTGTCTATGCACTGTTTATCTGGTCACGTATAACAGGAATATATATATCCTCTATAACTGCACGTCACTCCTAATGTAGTGACACTGTCGACTTGATTCACTTTCGAGACACAACAGCTTATACCACCTTAATACGATCCCACATCTCTTATCACCAACTGTATCAGTAGAACTTTTACTACACGTGCGACTATCATAAAGTAGACGAGCTTGATTTTTGCATGTAATAAGCTCAATGGACGTTGCACGATGTGTCTTATGAGTCGATCCATTTATTTTAAGTATCAGTCAGTGTATCGAATGGAGACGTATATATATATTTATTTTTAATTATCAAGTATGAGTGTGTTTCGAACTAATGTAATGCACATTTTTGGCATTATAAATTTTTTAAATTTAATATCCTTAAATTTAATATGCTTTCAATGCATGATAAAAATTTTACATTACTGAGTTTGCGATGTGTAACTTTTCTTACACTACTTATATTATAGTAATTATGGAATTTCGGGATCCCAGTATTTACTTGCTGATCTGCTTTAATTAGGAAATTCGAATATACTCCGCATATTTTTTGTTTTTCTTTATATATATATATATATATATATATTTAATGTTGTAAAAAATGGTACTTTGTAAAAAACTATTAAGGTTTACAATTTTTTAAAATATTTGATTGTTTTGATAAGCTATATCCGAATTTTCTGGATATTAAAATAAACTATTTCATACTAAAATTTATTGCAATATTTAAAATAATATTTACGTGTTTTATAAAAGCAACTTAATATTGCTGCAACATTATATTCAACATTTTACATCTCGTCAGATATAAAAAATTATTAAAATATTATTGTATAATTAAAATTATGATATTATATAATTAAATATTTTAAATTAAATACGTTAAAAAAATATTTACATGAAAATAATAAATACATTATTTTAAGTTTATAGCAATATTTTAGCAGTTCTATGTCTAATTACTTATAACATTACATAATGAAATTTATACTACAGTTTCTTTTTATAAGGTCATTTTTTATTAAGTCTTGAAACCATTTAGGTTTTATAGATAATTTTAATTTTAATTATAATTGTAAGTTTTGGAACAAAACATTTACCTGGTTGCTTTACTCATGTTCACAAGCATGTTATCCTTATACCACGAAAACTTCAGATCAGAACTGCCCACAGCCACGCAGGAAACAATAAATTGATCATCAAGTTGAACTTGTCGTTGGTTGACCTGATTGATCCTTAAACTCTATATGAATGAAAATTATTTATAAAATCGTTTAAATCTATTGCACTATTTTAAAGAAAATGAATAATAATTTGACATATTTCGTAGATAATTTTATTGAAGTATAAGATTTAAAAATCATAATATTAAATGATGCAGATGATTTATAATTGTATTGATAGTTTGCTACCACCTTACTTCATAATCGAAAAGTAGTTTTATTGCATTCTAGAAATTTTATTTACTTGAAGCATAAAGTAAATTTATTTATTTTTATCAAGTTTTATCTTTGTGCAGTATATAATAAAAAAAATTAAATTTTTTTTACAGATTCAATAATTAAAGATATATTTTTGGTACCATGAAATGATTACAGTTGAATAAATTGACTCTAAAAATTACCAGACAAATTTAAAATAAGATAAAAGTATAGTTAATAAAATAATTTAATAATTTAATAACATAATGATTAAAAATTAAAAAAAATCCTTTTTTATAACAAAGCTTCAAATACGATTAAACTGTCTGTGTTCAATTTTTAAATAAAGATCGTTTTTCAAGCATTACTAATTTAATTGATTTAGTTGATTCCAACTGCTATAATGATCAATATTGTACAGTATTTTAATACTTAGATAATAAGTCCATAGTTAAATAAATTTTTTTATTGCCTATAAAATAAACCTATGAGCTTTTTTTTTTTTAAATACAATTTATTATTATTGTAATTTATTGAAGATACATAAAATTTTAAAGTATAATTCAATTTATTTTTTTGTATTTGACATGAGCGAGTTTGATTAATATTTATTTTTTGAGAATAAATTTCCTTGAAATATATTGATATATTATTGATAAATATTTTTTAGAATCATTTCACAAAGGAAGATTAATAATTTGAATCAATGATCATTTTAATATCGTTATACAATTGTACTAGTCGTATAGTTTTGTATAGTTAAATTTCTTAAATATGGATGTTCATACCAAATATCTCATGTATTCTATGCTGATACGTTTTCATTTGTTTCAAAATTGAAAGATAATGTTTAAACAAATTTTATAAATATTCTAATTTTATTATATGCAGTACATAAGTAAATGTGAAATAATATTAAACCGAAAAAAGTTCCAAATCGCATGACTACTAACATTTTTTTGTAAATAATTTAAGCAAATATAAATAAATATAAAACAGAAATATAATTGATAATAAAATATTTATAAATATACAGTTATATTGAATAATTTAATACATTTATTTATTTCAATTTAAGAATATTATGTTTCTATCGGTTCATTGTTTATCAAGAACATTTTAATTATTTAAATGTAATTAAGTTGAAACCAAATTATGAGAAATACTCTAATCATAATGATTTTTTAAATATTTTAAATTTATTTGATAGGTTTTAACGTTACGTGAAATATGTTCACATTACGTGAAAGTAATCTACTACTTGTAAGAATGAGTAGTAAGCAAAAAATAATGAAAATTTACATATGAATTATTATTTCTAAATTTAAATTTCTTAGATTACGTATTACGATTGATTCATTTTATCAGTCATATGATTGGTTTTAAAATTTCCGATGTTCATAACCATGAGTGGCTATCTTACAAGCTCCAACGTTACACTATTACACAAAATGCTAGCAGAAGGTAATGTACAGTATATTTACAATTTCTATAAAGTATACTTGAGTAAGGAAGGCTTACGTGAAACAGAGAAATACTATCTTGTTCTAATATTAGTTACATTAATCAGAGTTATACGGTATCTCGTATATTTAAAGTAATTTAAGATGGCTTAAATACAATCTTTGTAATAAAGTCAACCTTTAAAAATAAAGCTCTATATATTTTAAAAAATTAAACAAGAATATTCGTAAGAATATTCGTAAACCAAATAAATTTATTGATTGGCATTTTGAAAAACTTATTATCTTCAAAATATTAAAAGTATTTATTACCAAGTAAATTATAAAATTTATTGTAGTAAACGAAGTTTTTCTAGCTTTACTTAAAATAATCTATATATACTTAAATATGTATATATGTAATTAAAAATTTTTTAAATTTTTAATATAAATAAAAATTTGGGTTCAACAAATAAAACCATTTTAATAATGTTTACTTAATTTAAAAAAAAATCATGAATCAGTTCACTGTAAAAAACCATTGATTGCTTATAAAATGTAGGGGTTATTTAAAATTTATCTAAACTACTGCAATTTTTCGAATGAGCAATCATTTTATAAATATTTAGGATAAGAATAAAAAGTAAAGGAAAAAGCGTATGAAAAATTTTCCGTGTTCGATGTTCAGCTTAACACTGAGGCCTAGGGATTACGCGTGATTGATTAAAAAAATTATCATAAACTCGTGTTTTAAATGCCAACGGCTTGAACCGGGGACTTCTGGTTGACTTTTCGTTTCAGACTTTTCGCTTCAATATTGGCTTGTTCTTTGTGCGCTTGGTTATAGTTTTCTATGCGTCTACAAGTGCGCCTGGTATTCGCCAGATGTTCACCTGGTTCGAGTGTCCGCGTTAAAATCTCGTATGCACACGATAGCCTTCGCTTCATCACAATATGAATAAATAATGCTTTTTATAAATTAAAATATTTTTTTATCAAACTATTTAAAATTTTTAGGTAACTTGAAATTATTAGTGTTCGTAATCGTTTTTAATTTTATAAATTTGTCGGTATAAAGTGGAAGACTGAACAATCAAAAATCAATTAGATGTTCGCAGATGGATGAAAATAATGTACTTAATGTACTTAATGTACTTAAAAAGACCTAGTGCTGGTATATATATATATATATATATATTGCCAAATCAGCTGCCGTTGGTGGGTAGCCATCAGCAATATTGAGAATACGATAGAAAACTTGTATTTTTTGTATGATATTTATAAGACCGACCTTTTTTCATATTGAAAAATTTTCTGGAAAAATACTTTTTCAAATTAAGCGGTATATGTATATTTTTATGTTTATCCTTCTGCGAACATTTTATGTACATAATAAATAATAAGCTCGGTTGCGCGTTTTTTGATCCTTAAGGAATTTTTCAATCCTTCTGTCTTAATTTTTCAATTTTGTATTTGTGCAGTAATTGTCAGGGACGGGTTTTCCTTGAATACCAGAAAATAGGCGTCATCTTGCGCCCTAATGTTACTACCGTTTTCGACTCCTTATACTCCTTTAACAGCCGGTTGTAAGCCCTTGGGCTACAAAAAAGCGCCTCATGTCCACTTATTAACTCTTATATTCAATTCTGCCTTAAAGTATTATTTTACTAATTTATTGCAATAAGTGTCAACAATAACATTTTAAACTATAACATAAGGATCTCTCATTTATTTGGTGATGTAAGTAAAGAAAATAATATTAAGGATAAACGGTACTTAATAGTATAAGAATATTAAACAATGTGAGAGAATATATTTTAACGAACTATAGAGTAGAGTAAAAAAGAATGATTAAAAATTCTCTAAAATCACGCATTAATAGATTTATATAAGAGTAAGGTAAATAATAAGAAAATTCAATTTTTGCCAAAGAGGTATACGACGATAGCTAATTTAAAAAAATGTCTGTTTACAAAATTAACTCGTTTTATGAAGTAATAGAAAACATTCTAGTCGAAAAAATAAAAAACTCCAAACAGTTCAAAAACAGTTCAATATAATTTTTTTCACTATATGAGAATTTGAATTTAAACGTATTTACAAATACTAATGATCTGTATTTAGTATTCAAAAAATGTATCACATCTTAAATTGCATCTTAAAATTCGATTAAAGTAAGAAAAAAGATGGATGCTTAAGTCATATGCTATGAGTTATGAGCTTTATATAAATTTGATCCTTCAATTTCTGAAACCAAGAAATCTTTTATACATTAATAATGTATAGATTTTTATTAAAAAGGTATTTTCATTCAATAAAAGATATAAAAATATGGAACTTAACATTTGTAAGAAAAAAATTAAAATGTAATTCAAATATATTGATCAATTCAATAAATTAATAGTCAACAGTTTCTTGTTAAGAATTATCACGTCGTAATGGAAATATAATGTTATAAAATTAAAATAATTTTATATATATATATATTAATTAAAATTTTTAGAATAATTATGAATTGAAGTAAATAAAATTTATATTAATATGTAAATATTTTAATGAAATCTGTCCTAGCAATTTATTACCATAATTGCACCATTAGAAAAATATTTTTCGTTTTTTTCTTTAAAGACAAAAAGAGTAAGTTAAGCAAATAGCAAATTGTAAAATGATTTATTGTATTTTACTGCTGTCTATATAAATACCGTTTCTATATTATCTAGCCCTTACAACTTCCTGCTATCATCAAGCCATCATATTTTGGAAAATGTTCTATTTGCCAAAGTGATTGACAGGTCCAATTTTTGTCGATCAAATATCTAGTTTGAATTACGCTGCGTATAAATTTAAAAACTCCAGACATTTTTTAAGTCTGATACCAACGATTTTCTTATTTTAACACTGTTTATGTGATTATGGTTAATATCGAGTTCAAAGTTTTCTCGAATTTTTACGATTGGAAATATAGATGTTATAATTTTATAGTACAAAAATGTATCGAAATATTATTTAGAAATGTGGTCAAGTCATAAGGCCGTTTATTCAAATGTAAATATTTGGCTATATAGAACATGGTATTTTTTTCATTTTTTGTCTTCTAAAATTTTTTATCGCTTTTTATTTGTCATTGAAACGTTTTTATTATTATAGTAAGTATAACAGTAATAATAATAATAATTCTATTGCTTCAGAGAATTCAAAATAGTTGTTCCTTTCAATTTATGAAAAATAATAATATGCATTCTTCGCCGAATTTCCGTAATTTTTAATTCTTATAACCTCAATTTTTCCAGAGACATTATACTTTCTTTTTTAAGAATTTTGATTCACTAATAGCTATATCTACACAAAAGGTACTAAAGAAAACTGGATTTAAAACTAATACTGGACTATACAATCAAACTGTTCTACACAGAGCGATTGTGAAAATGATTTTTCATACGAGGGTTGTCGCAGAACTCGAGGTCTGCTCTCGTTTAATCCATATATGCACAGACGAACATGCATTGATACTAGATGTGTACATAATGCGTAGGCAATGCTTGAGAACAAATTTTGGACTCTAAAATTCAAAGACTAAATATAAAGAAAATGCTCCGATAATGCCAGATGTCGTATCAGTAAAGGGGAAAAGGCGCTTGAGAAAAATGCTCTTATCCCGTGTTCGTCTTAGCTATGAGGCCTGCGGATTACGCATGATTGTTTTATGAGGTATCATAGGCGCAGTTTTTAGATAGTTATATCGTTTAGACGTTGGCTTTTTAACCGGCTGCAAGTGCACCCAACATTTGCCAGATGTTTAACTGGCTCGAGTGTCCGCGTTAAACTCAGTACGCACACGATACATTGAAACGGATATTTAAATCACGGTAGTAAGAAATACAAGAAAAGCAAGAAAGAAAGAGATAGGAGAAAAAAAAATTTTCCTATAGGCCGTCGCTTCGGGATTAACATTAGTATAAAAATAACGAAAGAAAAAAAATTATAATTTATGTTTAACAAAGCCAATATTTTATATACACTGAAATTAATTTTTAGGAAAAAAACATATAGTAAATGCACGTTTTAATGTATCTTCCAATAAATTATTTTTTACAACTTTTTGTAACTTATTATTAAATAAGGTTCGTTCCATAAATCCAGTAAATAATTTACAAAAAAAAGCTAGGCAAGTGGTATGAAACATATTAAATTGCTTACATGTATGCTTAATTTTATACAAATATACACAAATGTGTATTTTTATAGGACGTTATACGTATATATTAAGGTTATTTTAGAAATGTTAAAAATTCTTGATGCTATACGTGCCGGAGTTCTAGGTTGGGTACATTTTATTTTTGAAATTCACCTGCAATCGAAGTGCAGGCTTCTGATGGAAGGTGAAGTGTGACGGCTCAAGAAAAAATTGTCCTAGACGCCGTCGTTGCACCAATTTGTTGAGGGCGCTTCGGATTTTATCCCCATCCTGTGAGTCGCCAATAAAATGGAAATTCACCTCCAATGCCGGTCTGTCAACAAAGAGATCGCATCGTTTCAAACTGAATTGGATAAACAATTTATGAATTTATTCGAAGCAATAAAAAAAATTGTTTCCTAAAACATCCATGTTCCGACAGTTCCACTGGATTCGCTGGAATGTACTTAAATACTTCTTAAATCGATCGAAATAAAGTACACGAGAAACTGAAAAAAACTAAATTATCGATTCTTCAGTCAAATATTACTTTAGAATATTTAATTCCGATAAAAAGATATTATATCCTGAGCTTTTGCTGATTTTACCATTAATAATTTGGACAGGAATAAGTTCATTGCTAAATTTTTAACACCAAATATAAAAAACAATTTTTATATTATTTTTTACTTTAATTGCTAATGCAAATCCAACAAATTTTGTATAATCTCTAATACCGGAGAATACATTATCCTATCATTAATTAATTATTATTCATCAAAGTTTGCATAAGCCGATTTATTGCATTGTCTGATATACAAGTTCACAATGATTAGATGAACCATCTACCTTTAATTTATCTAAAAGCTTTCTAAATGCGTTCGAATTTACTGCACTTACTTGTTTTATTAATTTTTTTAAAATATCCTTTAATGTTAACACTGTAAAATATATCGAGCTTTTTCTAAAATTTTATTTATATGAAAAAATTAATAAAATAAAATCAAATCATTACAGAATATAAAATTTTAACTAATTATAATTTTGTTTTCAATAAAGGATTATTACATTTTAGGTAAAAGAGTTTTTTATTTTTCATTGTTCTGCATCATTACAATAGAAATTAGTAACACGAAATTTATTGTGATTAGATTGACTTATAATTTTTCATGATTGTTATGACTTATCATCTCATGTTATTTTTTAAATATTTAATGTTATAATGATGTAGAACAAAATCAAAATGAAAACGAAACCTTTTTTTTAATGTATAAATAATTCTTTTCTTTATGATTATTGTTGAAAATATATATCAACTTTTTGAATAAAATTTATAACTATATAGACAAAAATTAAAATATTAAAAATTTACTACTTCCTAAATTTATTTCATAATATTATGAATTTTTAGTAATAACCCTTTAACAAAAAACAATTACTTAATTAAATTATTGCTATCAATAACATTTATAAAAAGATTTTATTGAAAAATTTTTTAAATTTTTTAATATATACATTATAAATAAAATGTTTTTATAATGAAGGGTATACCTTCAGCTTTAGTAGCAAAGAATTTTTTCGTCATTTGTACCTACTCACGTCACACTCAAGATTTTCAGATCCTCCAACAATGAAACATTTGACTCCCATATGTATTTTGCCAGCTATAAACAAACAATTTTACTTTAAATCTCATGTAATTCATGCACCATTAATAATATTTAAAAATAAATGAATATTAAATAAATTTTAAATATATTTTCGTACATTCATATTTTTTTTTGTTTTCTATAATATAAATATTTTTAATGTACTACCGTAGCATGATTTAATCGAATGTAAAAAAATTATACAAAAAAAATCTTTGGCATTATGTAATAATAAAATGTTCATTTTTTTAAATACTTGATAATGCATGTATGTAAATAAAATTTACAAAATATCCTGTATGTATATAAATTACACGTAGGTTCGAGAATTGAAAAGTTTGCTTTTCGATACGAGAAACTTGCTTGTCATTATTCGATAAATTTTATAGATTATTGTTCGAGCTTTCGAAGAAAATAAAGAATAAAAAAAAATAATAAAATAAAGCGACGGAATAAAAAATCATATAACTTTTTAGTACAGTAGTAAAAAGGGCGAAAAAATGTGACCGATATAATTTTTAATTTTAAGAAAAACAAAAAATATTGCATTTTTAAATGTATCAAACATACTTATCATCTGAATTATTTTTCATGTATAACTTAAAATTTTTTTTATTGTTTTCTGATTCCCAATAATTTTGAAATCTATTTCGATCGATAGAATTCATTATAATTTTATTCTGTTCAGAATTTTTTGATACATTTTATCCTTTTTTTAATTTGATATTTATTTTTAGCAGTTAAAAACTTTAACGGCTACTTTACAAAATTCTATTGGGCACTTATCAAAAATTTTGTTTATTTTTGAATCTTAATTACATTATATTGCAATATTACACACGCGCATTAAAAAACTATAATGTTATTTATTTAAAATAAATGTATAAACAAGATTTTTATAAAATTTGTAATAGTTTTTTATTTAATTGACAATTTTTTGTTTATTTGAAGTTTTGAAATATAAAATTTTGTTATTTTTGCTGACATTTTTGTAGAAAAAAGTGGATTATTGTAAAGGTAAGTATGAATTAGTATTACATCATATGTATATTAGTATCTTAAATGACTAAAATTAATGAATACATATTGGATGTTTCTCTGAAAATAATAACTAAGAACTGAATTCTTAAATTAAACAATATGCGAAATCCTTTCACAATCATTCAACATTTGTTTTTAAAAACATCCTTATTTTAAAAATGTTATAATAAAATTTCGATTTTAGATTCCGTAATGAATGATGATCATGAGATACAAATAATTAATCAATTGTTCATCTATTTTTTATAATAATTATTTATTTAAATACCTATTCATTAAAAAAATACACTTTTTGTAATACAAATATATTATAAAAAGAAATAAAATAAATTTTTTTTATAAATCAAAGACAGGATTTATTCTTTACGTTTACATTAAATTTTTATTTTTTTTACGTGATTGAAAAAAAATATTGTTTTAAAGTTATTAATGATTAAATAAAACAATGAGTTCTGAGTTTATTGATACATGTCATGTATTTTTGTATAACTTAAAAAAAATTTTTTTTTTTTAATGTATGCATATTGTATTTTTTAATATACAGTGTAATTAATCAGATTTTCAATATAAAAAACGATTAATTTTTATTTCTAAATTTCATTACAAAAATTGTTTTGACGATGATTTAACGGTGAACTTTGATAAATTTTTACATAAATATATATAAACTAACAAAAACTATTGTTATAGCTTTGGTGCATTAAATACTAAAACCATCAAAATATCATTAAATTGACTAAAATGTTTGAGTTTTAATCCGTTTGATTGATTGAACATCAAGTTTAGAGCTTTTGTAAAGGGTCATAAGATGGAAGCCACACTAAAGGTACATCAGCATATAATCAAGGCTCTTAACATACAGGGCGTTGTTATTCAATTCTTGTTTGTCGGTTGTTATAAATTACACTATTATAAATTTATGTTCTGTTATAAATCGCAAGAACTTATTTCATTTTCTAGCAGAATTTTTAATAGAAAAAATTTCAAGAATATAGTGCAGTATTTAATACTGTTAACACTATAGAGAAAAGTTTAGAATTCTATATGATGTAATTAATTTTAAGCAAAAAAATAATTTATTGTATTTCATTTATATTATTTCGTTTATATACAATCAACGATAAATAATTGTATGCATAATATAATAATAATAATAATTTTTTTTATTAATTATAGGAATTAAAGGTGATGTTTTATTTATTGATTGTACATTGTAATAAATACAATTTAAAACTATAGTTCATTATAAGAAACGTGTAATATTGAATGTTCAATCGCATAAGAATTGTTTTAAATCTATATTGGAAATATGGTTACCATCATATTGAATCTGAATATTCAGAAACCAAATAACTCAAACATAATGAAAATTATTAATACATGACGTACAGGAAAAATATTTATGGTTAAAGTAAATCATTTTTTATTAAAATTTTAAGATAAAAGTTGATGTGTTGATAAGACTTTGATGTTATAATGTTTAATTCATAATCAAAATATAATTTTTTATTATTGCTTTTTCTAATATGTATATGTGTACATAAATACAAATATATATACATTCACATTTGTAATTAAATAGCAAAATTGATTGAAGACACAAACTTTCTTTTTAAAATAAAACATTAATCATCAAACTAATAAAGGTGTGGCAGTCAAGTACTGTTGGATATTTTATTAATTCATATGAAATTATGTAATTTACCCGAAAATTTTTCGTTTATACTTTTTACATTTAACACTCTATCATCTTGAGTTCACGATTATTTTTTTTTTCATATTCATAAGAAAATATTAAAATTTATTGATAAAAAATGGATTTTATAAAAAATTATGGGTTTAATTTGTAAAGCACCATTGCTGAAATTATAAAGTTTGTAGGGAATTGTATTCACTAGTCTGTAAGATTAGTGAATAAAAACTGTATTTTTTTTTTATTGAGCTTTAAATATAATTATACTTTGATTTTTATTGCAAAGATTGGATGGAAGGATAAGTTTAGTCATTTTGTTGAAACTTCACTGCAGTTGGTATGGACATTTAACAAGCATATGAAAGTTTGACGGAAACGGGGACGCAGCTTTGCGTAAAAAAAAATAAAAAGAGCGAATTAACTTTCTGGAAGTGGAGGCAAATTAAAAAAAAGGCCGAGCTGTCGAAGATAAAGTGGCGCCAACAAATTTGAATTATCTCCATACGGCAGCAGCAGTCATCGAATAGTGAGTTATAAGTATCAACAAACCTGATTTTTCTGTATGCAATGACTTCTCTAAAACGTTTGTTATAGCTTCTACTATTATCATTAACGTCTATGTATAAATGTATGTCATCATTATTAGAACTACGGTACTGGTTTGCTAATCGATTATCACGAAAAGTTCCCTCTGAGGTGAGCTCAATTTTTTACTCTTAGTACTTTTCTGCCGACGATTTGTCAACCGAAACAAGCAGTGCTTTTTATCTTAACTCGCTTCAACTACAAAGGAAACTCTCCGATACTCGTATTCTCACATAATTCGCGCTAACCGCAGACAAAGCTTTATCTGTTTACGGTAATTCATTTCTTTCATTACTTCCTTACTTCCTTTCGTTCGAGTTCAAATAAACCTATAGGATTCACAGTATATCGGCTCCCAGAAATTTATACAAGTTCCTCGTCTGTGCGCACAATTGTTCTCGCTGCGACTCTTTCTTCTCTCCTTAATTTTTCTACTCTCTGTACCATACAAATTTCTTACGTCTTTTGTTGTGCGTACTTCATTGGACTAAAATATCTAGTACTCAACTGCCTTGTTTCTTTTTTCAAAGACCGTTTGGTAGTTTGGTAGCCCGGGCCAAATTGTATACGAGTGCATTAGCACGTGTCTTTGGAATACCGAATGAAACACTCGTGATGACGGATGTAGATGTCAGGTAACTAAAAACAATTATGAATGTTAGGTCTGTTTTTTGTTTGCCAGGCCGGCCAAGAGGGGCTTTAATTGGGCGGTTTTAATTGTCCTCTTCGTTAACCAAAGCTCTGAGTTTTTGAGCTGCCGAATAAATCTAGCCCGGGATCACTAAGTCTGTGCATTAATTTATGGGTAATATGTAGAGAAGTGAAGAGTACAAGTAGATATGGTTTGTTAAAGATTTTCACTTCACACCATTTGTACTAGATTGTCGTTGTATACTATCCTTCGCGTCATACGACATAACTTCCATTAATCATTTCTACGGTTACAATGGTTGACATAATTTTTAGGTTAGTTTAACTGTGGATTATTTGTAGGTTAAATTCGTGCGATTTTTGAACATAGATTTGCGTGGCTATAAAGTATAACGTCTTAACTGAATGGTTGGTATTTAAAGAGCAGTTGAAATTCAATTGCACGGTAATAAAAATGAGGTAACATAAATACTGTTACATATGATATGACTATAAAAAAAATTTTAAAAAATATAAAAAAAATTTCAAATACACACCTGATTTTTATTTCCATTTTTAGAGGCGATAAATTCGTAATGCAAAATTTGTTGCAAGATTGTTTACAAAAATATTTATCAAATATCATTTGTGAATTTCACATTTTTATATATAAGTTGGAACATTTCATTCAAAAAGATAATTGAAACATTTTTTTATATCGTAATTGGATTTTTGTTTTGCTTTTCATATTTTATATAACATTTCTTGTTATTTAATCGATAAAAACTTAAATAGAGATGGTTTATATTACTGAACTTCATAATAACACTTTTTGTTTAATTTTAATAAGATATTTCAGTTTTACAACTGTATTTTTCATTAGCAAATTTTCATTTCATTAACGATTGCTTGAAAATATAGAATTTTCTTGATAAAAAATTTAATCATCGACTTTTTATTTAAATTGTCTCTTATATTATTAAATACATGAAAAATCTTAATATTATTAAATTTCTTGCAAATTATTATTCTACGCGAATGGGCCCTACGATGACCATTCAAGGCCCCCAGACGCATGGGTTCTCCCCTTGGCGTCCCTTCTTGCAAATACTGTTTACGATTATTTTACATATACTAGTTTTCAATATATTAATTTCGTAAATAGATGAAAATTTAGTAAAGTTATATTATAAACATGATTGTATTAAAACATATATAATCTTTTATAGAAGTAAATTGTAAAATCTATTTATTGACAAATTATGATGCAATAACTTTTTGTTCGCATCGAATTATAATTGATCCAAAAAAATTATAAACAGTTAATAATAATTGTAAATAAATACAAAGGGAATCTTGTTTCCACATTTGTAAAAGAATTATCAAGATTTTTTTTAACAATAAATTTCATTTTAATTCTTCTTTTGGAATGTTTAAAAAATCTAAGGATTAAATAAACAAATTGTAATAATTAATTAAAGATTAAGATCATAGTCACCTTTGAATTATTTTATTAAAATGTGTATCCTCTGGACTATTCCACGCTGAACGTATGTTGTACGTTGGTGAAAATAGTATTAGATGTATGGATTGGTCCAATTGTACAAAATTTGATTTAATCTGTCCTTAGTTACGTTTCAATAGATATAGCTGCATATATTTAAGGGTATACCTTCTGTTTTTATCTCTTTGTTTGTAAAATTAAAATGTGTATAAATGGTAATCTATTAGTTGTAGTAAATAAGATTTTTATTCGTCTAAATAGTTTGGTTTTTTTCTTCGTAAAATTATAATGAAAACGTTTAGTTTCCAGCCCCTTCTTTACAATGCAGGAACTTATAGTTCATTATCGAATCCAAATTTAACGATGTTTTGATGATTATTTGTATAGGTAAATTGACGTTTTAGTTTTTTAAATATTTTATTTATCTTATACAGTACGAAATTTTTGAATTCGAAAATCCATTTAAATTTTTAATCTCTTCTAGTATGCATAGTTGCTCAAAGCGAGTTTTTAGTCTAATATTATTATAAAGAGTACTTTAGCAGTTGTATCAAGTGGTTACATTTATCGTGGGAGAAATAATAATTCCATAATTATTATACAAGGAAATTAACATTCAAAAAACGCCAAACGTAAAACACAATCGTCTCATAATTAAACAATTCATTAATGTTTAATTAATTTCTTCGTAAAATAATCGAGCATTTAATACTGCCATTTGGTAGTTGATTTCATGCTAAGTAATATCGATTACAGAGAAAATCTTAAAATACGTTACTCTGTTATAGTTAGTTCATATTCTAAAGGAAGTAGTACATTAATTTAGTTAGAGTTTACAACATTGAGAAAGTGCGTCGATAATTGAGAGCTTAATTTCGAGAAACAGGTAAATGTTTTTAGGGTATTGAAGAGTTTAGAAATCAAAACGTGAACAAAAATTATCTCTAGGTATTTTGCGAGCGTAAGTTCGAAAATTTATAAGAAAATTCTCAAATATCCTTTGAATAGGATTGTCGGGGCTTAGGAAGAAGAGATATCCTTCAGTGTTATCACACAGCTCTTACAATTTCTTAGGAATCTCTCTTGTATGTCTGAATCGCGCTGTGAATTTGTCACTGGATGAGCTGTGAGTTGCTCAAATATCTCACATTCATTGAAGTGTTCATCATCTACTCATAATGATACGCCACACTCAACTTACCATCTTGCAGTAATGGGAGCACACAGACGCTCGAAAGTTTTATGCTTAAAAGCCAAGAACATGTAGTGGAACTTATTACATGAAAGTGATTAGTTGTGCACGTTACACTGTTAAAGAGAATAAATATCAAATCTAAGCTCGTTTATTTTTTTCATTAACCATTCTCAATTATAAGATTTTAAAACAAAATTATTACTTGTATTGCAAGAAATTAAGTAAAATGTATAAATATATATCAGAAATTATGTCGTTAAATGTAAAATAATTAAGTACATCATTATTTTGTTAAAAAAACATCATACCACGAATTTTTTAAATATTTGTCTCCCTTTTTATTAATATAACATATAATGATTAATTAATAAGTTTTATTAAGTAAGAATTGAAAGGGTAATCATTAAAACGTGTGTACAATATATTTAAAAATACGTGCAGTCAAATAATTTCAAAATGGAATCAAGATGGAAGGAAGTAATGGAAATTTCAGTACGTTCGTCTAACTTGCATTGCAGAACAAAACTTCCTCTACATTCAAATATTCAATATTACAAACTTTATGAAGAATTTTTTTTTTAATATTAAACGTTGATTGTTAAACGGTAATTCAAAAATAAGTTACATGCTATTACTAATTTAATAATATAACATTCCAAAAATATACGTCCATATATATTACATTTTTTCAAACGAAATTATATAGTTATAGCAAGTTAAAAGACTTAAAATTACATTTTATTTACGTTTAATTTGTATTAATATATGAAATTCTCATAAAAATTCTTTAAATTAAGTTTTTGCAGTTTCAAGCCTAAAAAGTACCAAATATCTGTAAAATTCAATTGTATTAATA
Source organism: Kradibia gibbosae (assembly GCA_018907135.1). NCBI lineage: Eukaryota > Metazoa > Arthropoda > Insecta > Hymenoptera > Agaonidae > Kradibia > Kradibia gibbosae. The sequence goes on from JACCHX010000007.1 coordinate 6,213,400, forward strand.
TAACAAGTATTTATTTTTAAAAAATAGTAAAAAATACCTTCTATTCCATATTTATATGGAAATTTAGTTATGTAGTTATTAATATTATATAAAAAAATTTTCCACTTTAAAAATTTTAAATGTATTCAAAAGTATGTGTCAATGAAATGCGTAATATGTAATATTAATGATAATTAAAAAAATTTTAGTATGTACGCGAACTTTAACAAATTTATTAAACACTACAGTAAATTAAAACGGAAAATTTATGTTTTTGTGAAATATTGCGCCTAAAAGATAATTCAATTGGTCAAGAAAGTTCTTTATATTCGGAAGATAATTCTTAACGGATTTTGTTTTTAATTAAACTAAGAGATTTGCTATAATAACATGGATTTCTCGATATCTTATCATTGTAACTAATATACTTCTTGTATTAAGAAATAAAAAGTAATAATAATGTTTTACCTTTTTAATTATTTTTCTATTTAGTTATGTACAAATTTCTATTGTCAGCACATTGTTTTCTTAGAATGGACCTCGTGGCATTCAGTCATTTTCTGTTCATTTGATCGAACTCACGTTTGATAACTCAGCCGCACACGAACACACACATATACGCACGCACACATTCACACAAAAAGCAAATTAGACCATAAAAAGTCTGATTTACTTTAATTCATGTTAGCTGCACTTTAGGGATTAAAAACGTTTTTCAATGCCATGCATTGATCTTGTATTCTTACGATCGTTCCTTTGCTTGCTAAGCATACAACACGAATGTTGTCATATTCATGTGTTTTCCTTGTACTTTTATTTTGTTCTTTTTGAAATTTTCATTCTTAGGTGTAAAAAGAAATATTTTTTTCCTACGTTTTCACTGAAAGTTTCACTGGGAATTTATTATAGGCAACCCTTTCGCTAGAAAATTTTTTTGTATATATTTTTTTAATTTACCGCTACAGTTATAAGGAATGTGAAAAGAGTTAGTGTGAGAGGGGGTAGGTTAAAATGAGAAAGAGAGAATGATAGCGTTTACAGGGAATGTGTTGCTCGCGCATCGCTCTTTTATTCTGATTTTTAATTACTGTAAATGTGACTTTTTCTTTGGTGACGAGTTTTTTAAGTCCACCATATGGGAAAGTGTATTTTTTTCTTCTTTATTTCAATTCATATTGCACCTTTTCTTCAATGCAATTCATAACGTTACTCCTAAATATCTTCTATGCAATTAGAAGAATGTTCTTAAGAAATTCACTGGCATTTCGATGTCTGTTGTGAAAGTATCGATTTCATATAAGTGTAAATTTAATAATTAATCTTTAATTGATAAATTTAAAAAATTGCAAAAAAACGTATTTATAATAGTTTTGCAAACTTATTCTGCAATTTACTTTATGTTTTACTATCATGATATACTGATAATTTCGTGGTTGTACTGATTTTATGAACTTAAAAATTATTTAAAAAATACGTACAGTAAGTACGTATCTTTATGAGTAGCCTAAAAACTATTTTTAATATTCAATATTTATTTAGCTATATGTAAAGAAAAAGTGTCGGAATTTATGTTTAAATTTTTTCACTTTCTATTAAACCACAATCGGTTAAAAAAATACAATTTACCATTTCAAATACTGAAATATGTCTACTTATACTATGAAGAATTTAATATTTGATTGTTATTATGATTTAAATATTTACTATTCTTATTATTGTTACTATTATTTTAAAAATTATTATCTGTATATATTTTTATAATTTATTGAAAAAGTAATGAGATATTAAAATATATAAATTAAAATCAATTAATCAATAATAATAATACTTTTTGAAAAACTTAAAAAAAAATTCTTTATTTTTTTTTAAGTTTTTTAATTAGTAGAAATTAAAACTTTCTACTAATTCCATGAATATTTTTATACAATATTTTTATTTCCTTTGTTATGTAATCATTATAGTGAATAAATTCTCTTTGTAAAAATTGAATGATTCATTTATATAAAATATTTAAATATATAAGTTAAAAAAAAAAATTAAAAAATATAATTGATGCTATTACTTTTAATACAATATAAAAGAATTGTAATAATAATTTAGCCTTTCAGACTATGATAAATGTGCATAATTTATGATTTTCACATTAAATTTTATTTATTAAGAAAATTGATATTGGCAAGTTATGCATGCATGAAAATCCTTAATTCTCAAGCATTTTGAAATGTTGAACATTTTTGAACCCTAATGTATATAAAAGTAAATTATTGGTACTAATTGGCACAAATATTTATATTTGAGATCAATGTATTATAAGTCAATGATTAACATGAATAAACTTGGAATCAAATATTTTCGACGTGTAAAAAGTTGTGTTTTTGTACAATAATCTCAAGTAAATAATGAATTTAAATTTAATTCGAAGATATTTAGTTATTGTATATTATTGTTTTTATGAATACTCAAGAAGCGGCTCAAAAATGTGAGCGAACGAAAATATCAGAATGCTATAAGAAAATGGCCAATCCAATGTTCTTCAACTTCTAAAGTAGACACTCTCATCACCCTTCATTAATACTTGTCGGAAAGGTATTTACATTAGCGAAAATAGCGGAAGGGATACCGATGAGTACCTGTGTCGGTGGTGCTGGGTTCGCTCAAGCGATGCCTCGGGATTCGGTAGCGAATGGCGGTACTAAGCGATGAGGGCCAGGATTGGTGAGGAGGGATTTGGGGTAGGGGATGGAGTACACAAAAGTAAAATTTTCTATAATTTAAGTTCGTTAAGTATGCTAAAATGGAGAAATGAATGTTTGAGATTGGTATGCAATCCAGGATGACAAATGTGTAATGAAATAGGAAGAAAGAGTGAAAAAATACAGAATGAAAGAAAAACGGAGATCGACACAGGTATAGATAGAGATAGAAAAAAGGGGGTAAGAGAGGGAGAGAGAGAGAGAGAGAAGTAAGTAGATACACAGAAAAGAATGAATCAAGCTTTTAGTCGTGTATTTTAAGATTTGCAAAATTTACATTTTTTACTTTTCAGTAGAATTTCAATGTAACATTTCCATTGAAATTTCGCTCAAAAAGGGAATAAAATACATGCATTTATACATGTACATGGATCTTCTACATGAGAAATGAAGAAAGAGCGAAGGAGCATACTAGGAATCGTTTTTACAACGGAAGTGAGTCTCGGTCTTACCTTTGTGAAAAATGTAAGAGAGCAGATAACGAAATAAACAGATAGTGAGACGGTTGATGGGAGGATGAAAAAAGAGCGAAGTGGACCATGTAAAGAAATGAACCTCCAGCATCACCGTGAATCACCTTAAGCAACTTACATATATGGCTATATTGATATTGAAAAGCTTTATCATAACTTGACTGAATTATTGATTCGAATTTAACTTATTGTAAAAATCAAATCAAGCAATCAAAAAACATAAATAGTTCTTATCTATTGCTTAATATAAAACACGGATCAATAATTCTAGTTAATTTATCTTCCCCAATATATAGAAAAGGGATGTACGGTACGCAAAAGAATAAAGAGAATAAGACAAAGAGAGTGAAAGACATAGATTATTTTGATAGCATCCCCATATATGTATGCATCTAGACGTATTTGCTCGTTTATGCATCAGTTTTTTTACGGACTTAGAAGTAAATGCATTGTTTTTTTCGCTATGCATATAAACCTATGCAAACTTTGGAAATTCGCCTTATTTGATGTCAAACAAATCCACGTCATGTTTGTCATTAACGTCATCTTCATATTCCTCATTGTCATATGCGCAGTTATGTTTGAAATCGTTACGATTAGAGGCAAAGTTATATGATATGAGTGTGAGGCAAAACTGATGACCATTGGAAGCTGATGCAATCTCAGCTCTGCACAAATCGTAGAAATATGCTTGTAAGTGTTCCATTCCTCATCCATTGATACTTATTCATTTCGCGTTATTAAAATTGACGTTTCTTCTTCCTTCATTGACGTTCCTTTGATTAGATAATATTAAATCGATATAAATAGATGGTAATAAAATGATTCCTTTTTATAAAATGTGTATGATTTGTTTTTACTATTTAAGGAAGAACGACATTTTTCCGTTATTTCTACTTTATCACTGTTTTGTTGTTATGATTACTTTGACGGAAGAATGTTGTGAAACTGAAGTAAAAGCTTTTTAACGTTGTTAATATTGTACTCATAGTTGATGCGAAATACTAAAATATTTTTTTATCTTAAGATTACGATCGATTGTATTATTTTAATTGTAAACGAAACAAAATCTTACAATTTACAATTTGTTTTTTATAAAGCCACGATAGAACTTATTAATAACTTAATTATTTTATTCAAACTTTTATTTAGTACCGATACAATTTATTATATAGGTTAATAATATCGTATATACACTGAACAACCAAGCGAAAATATTAATAATAAATGTTAAGTAAATAATTTACTTAATATAATGTCGATTCTATTAAAAATCATTGAATCATAAAGAAGAGAGAACTGTAGGCTATATTTTGGTGCTTCGATTGCAAACCTTAAATTTTATAAAAAGAAAAAACAAAACAAATATAAAAAATTGAAATAAAAAATTTGCTGTATAAATAAGTTATTGAAAATTTTTATATTTTAGTAAATAATCCTATATTAACTTGTTATGTCGATACATAATTATAGCATCTTGTTTATCTAGCTGACTTATATTTTATAATGTATAAATTACACAATGTTTACATACTTTTTTTATTAAATTACGTAATGCTAAATTTTTTATCTAAGGAGCTACAATATAAAAATATAATGTAATGTTATGTAATGATGAGAATAACGTATTTGAATATCAAATTGTACCTTTTTCTTATCTATAATATTGATAGTTATACCATAAATATGATTTGACAAACTTGTAATAATATTTATAATCACTTTTAATTCAATGATTTTCTTTAAGTGTCTGTGATAAATTACTAATTACATTTTGTTTTCTGTTCATATGAACGTGTCATGATTCATTATATATTGTTATAATATTGTCTATGTTTAATTTTGATCAATTTTTTATTGGATATTAAAATAAAATTCAATAATTTAAAAGTATAATAGCTAACAATTAACTATTAACGTGACTAGGTTAATAATGTTTACGTACATTTAATTTTTCAAGGAGGCAAAAATTTGACATAGTCTTTTTTAATCTTAAAGTAGAACATCTTGAACAAAGAAAGAATATTGATTTGTATTTCCCATTAAATTGAGTACGATTTAATGGGGAGTAATTAATATTTATTTGAGCTTATATCATCAAATCAATGTCTCTTGTGGCCTCTATTTAATAGAGTGAGCATAATTTTATTCTCATGAGTGGAAGATTATCAAAATACTTTTCACATTTGTAAAATTATACCATTTCTTTTTTTTTACTAACTGTTAGTGACGCTTTTCTCTATCATTTTCTGTATTGCTCTTTATGAAATTTTTTTACAGTGGATAAGCTAATATCTTCAACATATGCTAATTCATTAAATTCGTATCTCTCTTATATATTCATTTCGATTCTTCCTAAATTGTAAATTTTAACTTATATCTTTAAAAATAAATTATTAAGCCGTACCATATTTTGACTCAGTTATTTGTCTTTTATCAAAAAAAAATTTTAGATTAATTAAGGAATAGTAAAACAAATATATATAAAATATAATATCTATATATAGTAATTACTTGTAATTTTTATTATTAGTGTCTTCGTGTAAGTATCGACTGCTCCTTATCCATACTAATTTTCCAGTTTTTATATGTTTTTATATGATTTGAAGATAGGAAAGTTTAAAAAACAGTTCACAATTTACTGATGTTTGATTGGTAAATATATCTTTTTAAAAAAAGGTTGTTTTAAAAATAAATTATTATCCGTCCTAAAGTAATATTCCAAATGAATGAAAAAGGCGTAATATTGACATACATTATGAAGTACATATTTCGTTTCATTTAATTATACATGACCTCTAGGTCAATTTGAATTTTGGGTATCTCATAATGAGATTAAATGGGAATAACCAATCTCTTACATCAACATTCTAAAATCACAGGTTAGCTCCAAAGCGCCTTGCCTTTTATGTCTATGACATTTTCGTGGTGTTATTATCCTCAAAATGTACATAATCTACTTTCGCGAAGTGCGTCTATTCGATGTATTCATCACTTAGAAGTTAGTTCGTTGCAGTGCTGCATGAACTGACTAACGACTGAATACCTTCACGAATGTGCGAAAGTGTGTGATACAAACAGTAACGGGAGTCGCGGCCACGCAGCATCTAATTATTCGTAAATGATGCTTCACTTGCACGCCTATAACTGTTTTAATCGTTTAGATGTAATCTATTCATTAAATAATCTACAGTAAATACTAATTTTCGATTCTACAATATCAGCTGTTTCAAATTATCGAAAAACGAAAGGCGTCGTTCATATACGATCAATGTTTTAGACACACAATTCCCTCAATAAAGCAAAATAATTATTCCACAAGAAGTTTATTTTGAGATACTGTGACAAGAAAGTATAGATGATTCATTAAGCCTATTAAATATAAATTTAATTATTTTTTAAATTGTTTAAGAATAATGAATCGCAGTTATTCTTATTATCCTTATGAATATTATAAATTAAAGAATAATGATGAAAATATTAATCAAGCAAGATATCACAAAAATGACGTGATGTGATTTGCAGCTTACTCCATCAAAAAAGGCTTTGAATACTTTTTTCTTAGTGATGCGACCTTAACTATTTCTCCCTCTTTCGACAGTCATAAGAATCTTAACGCATAATATTGAAACAATATATATTTAATATTAATGATGCATTATTTTAGATACGTAAATAATGTTTTCATTAGTCTTTCCAATTTATTGAGAAAAGAAGTTTAACAAATTTGTATAATTCACTTATCATATATTATCTTTTTACATAAGTTGATCGATTGAAAAATTGAATTATTTCAAAACCTTCTAGTGACTTGAATATAGTTGAATGCAGTATATTATTATGATATTGGCTTTGGTGTGATTTTCTTAAATTGTGTGCTTTACAGCAATGAAGTTCATACTGTATTGTAGTAATAAAATAAAAATTCTCTTTAATTAGATATTTCAAAAACATTTAATCTCCAAACTACACAATTTCAATGGGCTGTTATCGTATATTTTCAACAAAACACATCGTCGGTGCCGTGATTTAAATTTCATAATTACCATTGCTTTTGCATAGAATATCCTGAGCTGATTAAATGTAATAAAATATACTTGAATTGATCAACACTAGTGGAATCAAAGTATGAGTACACAATGGATTCGCAACTACCACAATAATAACTGCAATGATAACTTGATTTTGATGCATTATCAGTAGCGATATCGTGGATTGAAATAGTATTGTATAGTGCAACTCTGCTGTGAAATGAATTAATTACGCAGGGAAATTGTAGAGAAGATAGTATTTTAAAAAATAGAGTTTTCCATATCCTTAGTAATTTATCTGTACTCGGGAAACTTACATAACAAACGTATTTAATTTGCGATGCATTGTAGGACGATGAAGGTTGTAATTAATTACGTAATTAAAACTGTATTTAATGCTTTGCTCTTATGCATTAGCAAGTTTCAGATTATATATTTGATTTAAATTTGTCCAGTTTCATTTTGATTGATCTTTATATTTACAATTTATTTAAAAATAATATCGTACCTTATCCAATTTTAAACGAGCTTAAGAAAATAAAGAATATGATTTTATTTTATTTAAAGTTGAAAATAAAGAATATGATTTTATTTAATTTAAAGTTGAGGTATTAATTCATCAGTATAAACGATCTCGGGAATTTAGATATTTTTTCTTTAAAGTTTGTCTTTATGTAAACCAATTTTTGCGATAGGTGATTTAGCAAATATTTATTAAATATTTATTAAATTATTTTAAAACGGTGTTGTCACCTTTTCAAGTTAAAAACTTCTCTTTTCACCAAATTTATGAAATAACAAATATTATTCACTATTTGAAATTTTATGATATTATTTAGAATTATTGGTACTATACTTTTCTTCATGCATTACACGTAATTTTTTATGGACTTTCATAGATACATAGATGCAATATTCATGTAATTCTATACATGAAATTTTATTAGTCAGTTTTCACGCTTGCTCTGCATCATTATCAAGAAATATCGAATTCTACTGTGTAAGCTGAATATTATTTATATTTCTTATAGATAGTATATTTGTTTATGTACTCAGCTCCTAAGTTTAGGGAAAAGAACATTTCTTTTTTTAGTCATTGATTAGATATATTTTTTAAATATATTTTTAAATGAAGTATAAGATGGTAAGATAAAACTCTGTTTATTTCATTCTTATCTATTCTCATATTTTATATTTTTATGAATAATCAAGATATTATGAACGTATTGCAACGCATCAAAAAGGATTTTATAAAAACATAATAAAGAAAAGTAGTTTTAACATTAAAATTATTATTGTTAATATAAAAAATAATTTATTGTGCGCACATATTTTTTTTCTTCTAGATAAATTCTAGAAAAGAATTCTAGATAAAATTTATAAATATTTAGATTTTTATAAATACATAATTAGAATTTATACATTTAAATACTACAATAATATTTGCTTTTTTCAATACACTAATGCAATTATCAAATTATTTTCTCATATTTAATTATTACGTACAGCAATGTACGAATGCATATTGATCTCTGTTTTTACTGCTTGTCTATATATTCTTTTAAATCAGAAATGTATTTTTATTAGATCAAATAATGATTTTACATTTATAACCATTCACTTTTTTCTGAATGTCTCAACCCTTCAATAAGACTTAATCTAACTGAATTTTTTCCGAACTCCTAGAAGACCTCGTCGGATCAACTTTTTTTCAAATTTATTGAATAAAGTGAGCATTGGGGCAGGAGGATACGCAAAATAAAAATAAATAAACTATTTTCTCTTTCTTTGACTGAAATCACTAATTCACTTTGATCAGTGCTCTGCATTTTTTAAGTACTATGTCTTGTAAACAAAAATATATTAATTTTTAGTGGATATTTTTGATTATTCTTTGCTTTTAAATTAAGTGCTTACAATGGTGATTGTACTGCGTTTTTAAATTAAGTTTTCAACGACCATTTTCAAACCGGGGTTCCGAAGCATGTTTTTATGATTTTAAGTGTCATTTTATTGAAACTTGCTTTTGGTTTTCTTAGTATTTGCCCGGAGTCGCGATGGTACAGAAAGAGGCGCCAGTGCGTTCTTCCGGATCGGGATTTCGAACTAATGCGTGCCCAGCGCTGAATACGCACCAGCGAGTCTTGCTTGCGCTAAGGATTGACTCGAATGTGTAAACGTGTCTTGCAGAGACTCTTACATGTTTTATCGAAGGATTCCTAATAACAGGGTCGATATTTCGCGGTAATAATAAATTATTGGTATTTCCTTCACAGATGGTTCGGATGCATGGAGTCTTTGCAAGGGATGAATTTTTCCATCTAAAGGAGTTACGAATCGACCAACAACGCCCTCAGCCTCGAGTTCGTTCACGGCCAGAGATCATAAAATGCAAAGTCACTTTTAACAACGTTGAGTTCGCTTCAAGCACGAAGGAGTCATTTTAAGCTTGATATAATGCAAGTTTTTTGTTTTTTTGTTTGAGAAATATTTATATAAATTCGTAACATAATTAGAGATTTTGTGTATATATGTACACGCAGTTGCATGCTGAAAACGTGACGTACGTATTTTTTTGTGCTTCTCGTAATAATTTATGTCAATAAACTGAACTCATGTTCTTTAATTCATTACATATGTATACTATACACATAGTTACATTCTGACAAACATAAATCTGCGCTAACAATTGACTATTCCTATCACGAGCAGGTATGTGTTGCTAGTTTTTAGTTTTGAAGAGATAGTTTTCTCAGGCCCATGCACGAACTCGTAGATTTTTTGTTGGACTCTTTGAAAAGAGTCTTCTAAAAGATGAACTTTCGCATTACATTACTCATCTTCTTCATGAAGCTATGTGTCTCCTGTTTTATCGATGTTTTCCAATCTTTATCTTGCTACAATTCTGTATCTCTCACTCGTTTTTATTTACCTCTCTTCTACACATTTCTTTTTCCAAAAAATTTTCTTGCCACAGTTGGCTCTTTTTATATAGTTCTGTACTATCTCATCTCTCCTACTAATTATGGATTATTCTAAATTAGAACTAGAACTGTAATTAGAATACTATTATTAGCGATAACTAAGTCAGAATTTCTTCCAATATTTGTATTTTTTAAGCTTGCGGGATTTCTAGTAATTAGAAAATATTTATTGTTTCATTTTAAATACATTATTTTAAAGTTCAGCAAAGAATATTTAAAAATAATTAAGGGTTTTATTATTTATTTAGTTCTTTTATTTATATAAAAAGTTTTCATTACAGATTTTTTTTTAAATTTCCCGAATTTTTCTATTAATATGTCGAAAAATATTTGAAATTATATGAAAGTTTATTTAAATTTTAAAATAGGTTCAATAATAAAATAACAAATAATATGTATTTTTATTTTTTCTAGTTTATATTAGATAAATAATATAAATATAAAGAAGATTTGTTTTAATAAAAGATAATAAATAAAAAAGAATATAATAAAACCTAAGAGTAATACAAATTTAAAAATTGTTTGTTTTAATGTTTTTTTTTACTATTATTATACATCAGAATTGTTATGATTAAAGGTTTACTTTTTTTACCATAAAATGCTAAATAAAATCGTCTACTTAAAAATTAAAATGTGGTTTTACGGAATTTAATATTTTTATGAAAAAAAAGTATTTACATAATATAAATGAAATCGAAAAGAAATCCCGAGTAAAACTTTTTAATATATTTTTAATTGATAAAAACTGAAATTAGTATTAATGTGTCGAAATAAAAATGTCATATTTATTAGTAACTTTTTAAAACTTTTCTTCTCTTCATATGTAATAATATATTATTAGAACAGTCATCTTATCAGTATGGATATGTGGATGCGTGTGTGTAATTCAGTGTACAGAATTTGCTTAAAATAATAATTTTATAGTAAAGATATTATTATTTTTTATTTTTCCAGATTTAGCGTGTTACTGACAAATGTTTTTTTAATAAATACTGTAATTACTAGTATCTTCGTTCTGTTAAAAAAAATACTAATACATAAATTATTTGATATATTTATAATATTTACACTTGTTTTGAAAATAATAGCATTTTTTAAAAAAAATTCTATATTCAATGAATATTATGAATAAATACGACTTGTCTGAATATTATTTAAGTGCAAAGAGAACGGACAGAGAACAAATTTGTATATATATTCATGTATATGTACATATATTTGTATATATATATATATGTATATATATAAATATATATATTTCAAGACATTTTATTCAAAGATTTCTTTTAATGACAAACAGAAAAAGAATAGATAATATATTATTGGTTTAATATAAAATAAAATATAAATAAACAGAAGATAAAATAATAATGTGAAATTTTTTTAATAATCTACTTTAGTGTTAGTATTAATTCTATAAAGAATTAATGAAGTATGTTTTCTTAACTACATTACTCATATAAATGAAGTTTAATTTGAATTTTTTATAAATGTAAGTGAGACAAATGGTATTATTGGTTAATTTAATATAGTGGCTCATTTTTATATGGAACGTATTTTCTATTTAGTTGTTTTGCAGTCATTTTATTTACTTTTTACATAGTATTATTGAAAAGGTCATAAAAAAATTTAATAAATCCATTTAAAAAATTAAATTCTACTTATTTGTAGTTCGAAAAAATAATTAATCTAATTACTAATAAATGTTTGAACTCTAACAAATATACTGCTACTGGTATTTACGTAGTTGCAATGAAATTGGTAGCTTAAGATTGTTGTAAAAGTACTAGAATGGATAAATGAAAACAAAAGGGTACAGAGAGGAGAGAGAGAAGAATGAAAGAATGAGAAAAGAGAGAGCGTTAGATAGACAGAGGAAGAAGCCTTGGATCATGAAAAAAACCGAATATTAAATAAATATGGAGTAGGGAAAGAAATGGTTAATAGAAATGGTTAATAAAAACAATGTTGAAGAGAATAATTAATTATTAGGTAAATATATATAATGAAAAATAATGGATACAATTTCTTAGATTAATAAAATATAGAAATACGTCACAATAACAGTGATGAAATAGTGCGAGCAGAAATTAAATTTAAATACTTTTAAATATTTAAATATTATATAATATTAAAAAAAAGTTTTTAAAAGAAAAGTTTGAAAAAAATACGTTTAGACAAATAAAAGTGGCATAAAAAACGAAAAATATGTTTGAAATTTAATATTTTTTAATTTCTATGTCGCCATAAAAAAAGGGTTTTAATTTATTTTAGTTTTTTTAGTTTTAAAATAGCATTAAGGATCGAATATAAACCATAGTCGAATACTGTTGTTATATTTATTGGATTACACATTAATATATAACTATAATTTAAAACATGCATATTTAAAAATTGATAAATATGTGAAGAACTAAAAATTACGGAATATAATGTATTTCAAGTAGATACTTGACTTACTTTAAATGTTTGATATATTTTTTTTCATTGAATAAAATTTTTTTTGAATTTCCATATTATTAAATTAATTATATTCAATAATTTTCCGTATTATTCGGTTATAAATAAAATTTTCTATGTTAATAATAAGTTTTATTAACATTTACCAATTTTTTTGGTTATTCCTAATAACTGTATATATCTATTAATCCAAAATTAAAATTCTTTGATATTTTATTACATTATCAATTCATTTTACTGCAAACCATTTTTGCTTTTCGTTTTTTCAGTCAATGTCAAATGCAAATTTTGTTACGTCACCTTCTTATTTTGAATTCTTTTTTATTTCATAAGTTTATTCTATTTTACTACTTTGTGTACAATATTTGTATTATTTTATAAAAAATTATAGGGGTTCACTTTTAAATTAAATATTATAGAATAATAATTATTTATTTTGAAAAAAATCTATGTTTTCATGTTACAACTCCAATATATATATAATGCATGATTTATCTTAAAGTATATATTTTATATAGATATACAGATTTAAATATATATATCAATAATTTTTAGTTTTAATTTAGATTACAAAAAGATATCATTTTTTCTTCTTATATAGAGCCTGATATTTAAAGTCACTTTGTAAAATATCATTTCATTATTTTTGTGTCTGAACAATATATCTCACGTACAATAGCTTAATAGTCATTATTTAAAAAATTATCAGCTGTGAGTTCATTGGTATAATAATTAGTATTTTAAAGGTATTATAACTCACCATTCTACTAAAAAAAATATAGAAAATATATAGTTTATAAAATATTTTATGTATAAAAATACTTTATGTTTACTACTTATTTAAGTTTTTTTTTATCCATATGAATTTTTTTCTATTTGTAATTTTTTTCATATAAACTATTTCCCTTAGTGCTAAAATTTTTTTTAAAATAAAAAATTTTTTTTAATTAATTTAATATTTCTAAAAGTAAAACAAAAAATTATTTAAAGTAAATCTTATTTTTAACAGTCAACTTGTACAAAATACTAAGCATGAGTTAAACGTATGCAGTTCGTAATTTAATATAGTTCATACAAAATAAGATTATCACTATTAGAATTATATTTTAAAATTTTTATATTGAATTATAACACTATTGTCTTAGCAATTACAATATTCTCTATTCTATTTAACGAATCGTATGTATTTAAGTAGCTATAAACTTTGGTTGTTTGTTCGCTGGATTATAAAGAGAATGTGTTATTAGTTCACGGAGATGTAATATCTATTCTTCATTTACAGTTACTTGATGTTCACTTTCATGTATCTACTTTAAATTGCTCATTTTGCACAAATTTTACATCGAATACAATCTCTCTAATTTGTGACTAAATAGAATTTTTTTCTTATTATTTCTCTTTTAAACTCCAGGATTTAAGTAGAATAATCGTATGTATGCTTGGACTGTCATTATCGGATTTCAAGCTTACATATTTCTAACTGTACGTATCTATAAAGTGCTTATAAAAATGAAATATGTAGACAGAATAAAAATTATTGAGATGAAATTACCGGAAAATTTTTTTAAGTAGTTTAAAATATTTTAAACCTCTATTATATGTACTGTGATAAACATATTGTTTATTCAAATTATTATTCATTTTGGTAGTCAGATTTTTAAGTATATTTTAAAAAAGACGTTGCTAAAGACAGGAGTTCAGATTATTGATGATACAATGAGTAGGAAATTGTATAATGGAAAAACTAAATCTAAAGACATGAAGCAGTTGAAGAGAAGAAATAGTTATAACTTGTACTGTTTGAAGAATTGTCGATAAACATAATTGCAAAAATAATGGAAGAGCACATAAAAAGCTGAAGGCACTTTAAATCTACAACCATTTCAAACTTTTGATTTTTTAAATCTCTTTTAGTGGTTAAAACAACTTTATTATTTTGCTCTCTTTTTGTTCCCTTTTAATCAATAATGTTATCGAAGTATCTATAGTGGACTTGTTCTATCCATTTTACTATGAACCTAAATGATATTATGTTATTAATTAAATAATAATAAAAAATTGTTTTTTTATTTTATTATACATCTGATTTTATAATGTTGAATTAATTAATAGGTAATGAATGAATGCACTGTTTATAATTTATTGTACTCCGAGTCAGTTAGCATTTTAATTTTTAATATTGGGAATAGAAAATTTTTTACTATAGGTACCAATGTGGTAAATATATAAGATTCAAGTCATGAAATTCAATATTACTAAATAAAAATATAATTAAAATAAAAAATTCATAAAATTCTTTTATCTTAAGTCATTGGTCATTTTAAATAAATTTTGTCACTTTAATTATTGATCTTCGCATATAGTTAATGTAGCTTGATTTAAGAAACAATGTCATCTTTACTATTTTTAATAGTATACCTTTCATTTATATTATACTAAAGCATATAGAATTTTTATTAGAATTTTAATAATACATAGACAATTGGTCTTTCTAATGTCTGAAAGTTTATATAAATTTTTTAATTAATTATTACGTTCAAAATATTTAATGACTATTTTATTTGCTTTTATTTATAAAATATTAAAATTAAAAAAAATTCAAGAGAATATTCTTGTATTTATTTTTTAACACAAAAAATAAAAAAATACACTTAATTAATTATTTATTCCATTTCAGACGTGTAATGTAAGTTGTAGCTGTATTACGATATGGAAATAGTTTTTTAGCTAGTAAATAATACCAGGTATACTATGCTCTATTTTTATTTCATATAGATTTTTCAAATGATAATAAGAATTTAAAAAATTAATTATAAGTAATATAATTAATTTTAATAATTAATAATAATTAATCATTAATTATAAGTATATAAGTTATATTACACATCATACTATCTTATTTATCACTGTAGAGTTTTAATGATTAAATAAAAGATTCAGTTAGAAATATAAAAGTTAACTAATCGTTACGTGGGTATGGAACGTATCATTTCAGATTATTTGACGAAAAGCAGTGAGAAAAAATGTGGACAAAGTATCGAATCATTGAGACGAGCTTGCGAAGTTATCTTCGTAGTTCATTTGTTGAGAATGAAATCGAGCGATACACGAAAATCAGCCGAGAGCATCTGACCCCTGAGCTCCAACTACATTTGCTAACTCCAGATTGTCCGCTCTATACTGCCAAGGAAAGTCGAATCCCTCGGCACTTAAAAGACTCGTTTTGGTCGATTTACTGGCCAGGAGGCCAAGTTCTTGCACGTTACATCCTTGACGAGGGTCCCCGATTATTACGCGGCTCGTCAACTGCAAAAGTGTTGGACATTGGTGCTGGCTGCGGAGCCGCAGCCATTGCCGCTAAACTCGTTGGTGCTAATGACGTACTTGCCAACGATATTGACGAAGGTGAGCACTGATATGTTTTAAATCTGAAGAGTGATTCTATATTACAAATATTATTATTTTATTCTTTTGATATTGAACTTATGATATCTTGGCACTTAAAGAAATCTAGAATTTTTCCAAATGTAAATGAGAAGCATCCACATTTTAAATTCGAAAAGAAATTTACATTTGCAGTTTATGATGTTTTCAAGTTATTTCACGAATGTTATTAGATGTCTCGTATAAAAAATTTTAATATTTTTTCAATCACAAAGCTATCTATCAACCCAAGTTTAGTAATACTCGAACCGGTTTAAGAAATTTTCTTATAGATGATGAATATTCTCTTTTACGATTATTGAAAGGTAACGAATACTGTTGATAGCGACTATACGTATTTTAAGTGATATTAAAATCTTCACTTTAAAAATATTTAAAAAAACATATAGATCTACTGTACGATATATAAAGGAAAATCTATTTTATTAATTGTATCTAATTGAGTGAATTTTTGCTTTCCATCCTGTAGGTGCCTCAAATGTATATAAATAAGTTTATTCAATTGGTCACACTTCATTCCTTATACTTATTGTATGATGTTTTATTTATTTTAAAGCATACAAGTTATTTATACAAAATCTATATCTTTTGCATTATTATTTACTGATAATTGTTATTTGTGAAGAAACATTTATAGTTTAATTTTTAAACAAAAGCAATATATATATTAAAGTAGGGCAATACGTGTTTTAACCTATGACATTGTGCCTTTTGACTAAGTTCCAGAATAGTTTTCAGTCTGAAATCGTTTTTCTGTTTCTTTGCTAGAAACCGCCCTCCCCTCAATATATACAGTTTATTATAAAGAAAGAACAACGTGGTACTTATTAATGTAATTTAATTAACTAATTTGTATGGAAAAATCTATGAAAATTGTTTTCAATGAATAATCATGGGTTAGATATTTAAGAATTATTCGATTTGTACTTAATTTTAAAAGACAAAATTATAAGTGTAATAAAAAGCAAAAAAAAGGATTAAAGGAGCAGATTATCGAACAAAGTAAAATATGATCTTAATGCATATACAGGTCCGGCTTTGAATGTTCGGTCTCGTATCTGGTGTAGTTCAGATGAATTTTCATTAAAGAAACTCGAATGAACTGCACCATTTGAAAAAGTTATTCGATTAAAAATTAGGAAACGCATAATATATAAAATTTACATTGTGTGTGTGTTGCGCGTGTACGCGTCTATAAAATTGTATTTTAAAATGAAACTAAAGTTTGCAATATTTCATTCGATTTGTACGAAAAATATAAAAACACTGATCAATGGTAAAGAAACTTGTTATCGATCAATTAAAATAATTTTCTTTGTAAAATTAGAGCATTATGTCTATGCTATATATATATCGAAGGGATAATAAATACATTGTATTACAGTCACTTTTTCGATAAAATATTTTGAAATACATCTTTGGCCCTGCTGTATCAATTTCAATTGCGTACATTTAGTACATTATTTCCTGTGCTTTGCGAAATCACCTTGAAAAATACAAAATACTGTATGGAATACCAGAATGAAAAAAAGTATCTATGACAGCAATCACGATTACTGCTTGCACACGTGAGTCTTTCTTCGAATATAGTATCACAACTAATTCGATTCAATTCTCTACATACATTGAATCATTAATAAGCTCTATTAATTGTAAAGCTTTTTAAGAATACTAATTTAATTTATAGTAAAAAAATTCAATTTTTGATATACAATTTAATCATATGTAATTATCTGGATAATTTATAAAAAAAGTAAATACACAATCTATTACAAATATATAGACTAAAATTATTGTGCACAAAAGAGTTGTATTAAATTGAATATACATAAGTGGGTGTAAATATTTCAGAACTATTCTTTAAAAACATTTTATTTATGCAGTTAAGAATAAAAAATCAGGCAATAATAAAGTAATAAAAGCCTGTGAACATTATTTTTAATAATACAGAAATACAATACAGAATACCAAACAGAATATTAAAAATCGTGTAAGGTTTCGAAGTAATATTTAATCTACAAAAAGCAAATAAAACCAAAATCAGATATATCAATATATTATTAGATAAAAACTCAATTCTATGATATTATAAAATACAAAACAGGAAAAATAGATAAAAAAGGAACTTTAATTTTTATAAGTTACTCCATAATTTTGATAACTCAAACAGGTATTTGAAAATATAATATTTATCCATAAATCCATAAAAATTTATTTGATTCTTACAAATATTAATTTACTTTGAGATTATATGTTTTAGGTTCTATATTTTATATAAAAATTTAGAAACTAACGAGTACGAGTTACTACTGGCCATATTTAAATTCTATTATACTAAAAAATATATAGAAATAAAAAAAATATATATATACATACATGTATAAAATAGAAGTACTATTGTTTCATACATTCATAACTTATATTAATAGTAGATATTGTCTATAGGAGTTTCTCTAAAAGTTTATATTACCAACATCTAAATACCAAACAGTAGAATACTATTATAATAACAATAAATTGTCAGAAGTAGCAGCACAAATGAAACCAAGGCTAAAATTTCTTCTCTTTTCTACCACTTCTCATCATTTCTACCTATTACTTTATATTTGAATTCCTTATTAATTCTATTGAATGAAATAAAAATGAAGATACCGCTTATTTAGTAATAGGAAACGTCTTTGAAACATTATAAATTCAAATCTATTTCGTATGTTAAAATAGTAGGTTTTCTCTCATAAGATGCATTACTTTCAGTGTAATTTTCAGTACATTGAAATAATTTTATTAAGAAGTCAATATTTTTTTAGGTAGGTAATTTTATTCCTTTAAAATGGCATTTTTTTTAGAAATAAAAGAATAATAATAAGATTTTATCTTCCAGTTAATATTCATGCTTGGAGCATATAAAAACAGTATTAGAAAAAAAACAATTTTGCAAAATTTCAATAATGTATTTAATATAAAGTATAAATTCTGTTTTTGAAATATTAAAAATTTTTTTTGACTATATTTAATAATTTAGATTACAAATGTTACCTGCAAGCAATACTGAAGTTTAGTTGCGATTTTTCAACGAAAATTAGATTAACCCGTATGAAAAAAAGGAATCGTCATCAGGTTGTTGACAGAACATACACTGCAAATATGGGCGTCGGGGGATAAAATTCCGATCGTGTAAGGTCGCATAACTTATTCTTTTACCAATTTTCATTTGACATAATTCTCAATCTTCATATAATCGAGGCAACGAATCTACTATGGTGAATTTACCGCAAAAGTAACACATCCAAAATATCTGGATCATCTAAAATATACATATGCTTAAGTTTTTCGAATTTTTGGATAAAAGTCTCTTATTTCGGGAAAGTATAAAGAAAAAAAAAAGAAAAAATTAGGTACACTAGTAAATACAAAAATATCTTTTTATTTGAATCCATACGTATTCACATATGTACTTCAACTGTATTTCATTATAATACATTGACTTGAAATTTTGAAAAGATCGTTGCGAAAACTTGTATGTAGATAGAATCGTACGTGAGTTCATATCTACGATCAAAATACTAAGTACTAGGCAAACATTTTCAACATTAAATGCAAAAATTCTTTAAGTGTATGAATAAAAATATTGGTACGTCGATATAAAAAAATTTTGAAAATGTATAAGTGTGATAGAAGACTTTACAAAATTCTTACGTAGTAATCTGGTACAGTTGAATGTACAGAATCCATAAAGCATTAGAGATTATAATTTTAAACTCCTTATATCCACATTTGCAATTTAAATAAATACAAAATCGTTAATATCTACTTCCACAGAATTTCTATGTTTATCTTAATTACCCTCTGTGTATTTATTAAAAAAATCATAAAATAAATGGCATTAATAGGTATCAGTAGTGGGTATTACTAAGTAACGATAAATTATTCTAAATATTTAATTTTGCTCGTTATTTAATAATTTTAGTAATTTTTTTGTCGAAATAGAGTATTATTACAATTACATGAACTTTATACCAGGGACATATATGCGTCGAAATGTGTTGAATACATATAGAAAAAGTTAATAAAATTTTTATATTTCAAATGTATAAAATTTATTTTTGTATAAAAAAATTAATTTGTATAAAAAATAAAATCTAATTATGTTAGATGCTTAAGAATTTAATCTATGGACTATCTATTATGAATTAAGTAATGAGGTTATTGTTTGCCTATTCATCTTAAGTTTTTAATAAAAAATTTATCAAAAGTACGGAATGCAGTAATAACAACATAATTACATATTCTTCTCATATTCGATTTCTTATTCTATACTGCCATTATAAAGAAGAAATACACATTTCAATTGTATGAAGCGGTTCTTATAACTGGTCATTCTAAACAAAGAAAATGAACTTGAAATACGAATAGAGATTTTAGATGTTTGTAATACGAGGCAGATAAATACTGTTAAACAAAGAGACACAAATTTAATTATTAATAATTACATCACGAATTTAAAGATATAAAATATGATCGAAATATATTTTTACACATAATATAATTATATACAATATATATATATATATATATATATATATATATATATATATATAATTTTGTAATTAATTTGAAATTTTTATGCCTTAAAAAAGAATTTACGTTAATGGATTATACTATTTATCTATTACAAGTAACAGTTTACAGCAAGTATTTTATGCTTATGAAGATATTTTTTGAATACTTTAACCTTCCATTTTATATGCTTATGAAAATAATAGTAATAATTGTTTTTATAATAATTCATAATTGTATTTTCATTAGCGTAATTATCGAGTTTTATAGAATTGGCTAGATTTTGATTCTTCAATTTACGAATTAAAAGTAGAAATTGGAAACAAAACATTACTTTTATTAAATATACTTTATGAAATGCGTAAGTATTTATTTTTGAAATAGTAATACAGTTTTAAATGGAATAACTTAAATTAAAAAATTATTAAAATGTAAATAAAAAAAAAATATTCTGTACAGCAAATGATTTACTTTATTTACTTTTAATATAAATTTATTTATTCATTATACCTATAAATTAATTATTTTAATTTCTTTGCTATTAAAATAATGGAGAAGTATATATATATATATATATATATATATATATTTGTATGTACTAATAAAAAATTATTTTTTTTTTTCGTAATCATATAATTTTAAAAGAATTCTATCGAAAGTTTAGCTCAATTATTATTTTTATGAAGCAGATTATATTTTTAAGAAATCAGATATATAATATAAATATTTTATATGACATATAGAGTAAAATTTTTTTTAATTGAATAAAATACTATATATAACTAAATTTTTGTATCATCGACAACGCTGTTTTCGAGAGAAAAACAATTTAATGTGTCTTTGAAATATTATAAAAATATTTACTTATTGAAAAAAATTACAATGCACTAAAGAAAAACATAATTTCAACCGAAAGGATTTATTTCCTATTATATACTTTTAAATAATTGATATAGAATTTAAAAATTAAATACTATACTTTAACAATGTTTTAAGTTAAAATATTGTTAAAAGATTATATGTTAATAGATTAATGAAAATTAATAGTCTTCGTGGTCATTTAATTTAGAAAGAAATTCAATTTGGAATTAAAATTAGTTCTTGTAATTACAAAAATTATTACTTACTTTTAAAAATTATTATTACTTTTATATGTAGCTAACTTTTGCACGAAATAAATTAGAATAATATATTATTATTATGAACATAAATTAGAAATAATATAAAAGATAGATCTATTTTTTATAATGTGATCTATCTCTGATCTATGATAATACAATGATTATCTATTACAAGGTAGATAGCTTGTTTAAAAAATAATACAAAATATTAAAGATAATAAGTATGAATGATTTAATTTACGTTCAATAAAGATATCTATTTCAAATTTAAATGAAGTTTCAAAATCAACTATCAAGGTAATGTGTAACAGTGGCTTCTAGAGTTTAAGAAATTCAAAGGAATTATAAGAAAATGAAGGTATTCTATTTATAGGGAAACTAACTTAAGAATTATATTGGAAGAGATAAGTAAATGATCTAACAGTCCAATCGGTTTAGTTATAAAGCTATGTTGAAGAATCATGAGTTTCCGGCACAAACAGGACAAAATGTTCGTGATTTAGATAGAAGCCAACAGCAGTAAAAAGTTTAAATCGCTTTTTAAGTAGACGCAAATGTAAACTCTTAACCTCACGGATCAAATGCAATATATTTGTTATATTTGTTACATATTTTATTTGCTAAAAAAAGTTTAAATAGAATTATGTAAACAATATAGAAATACGTAAATAATACACTATATAAAACAAGTTTTTCTCATTTGAAGATGATTTTTTTTGTAACTAAATAAATCTACAGGTAGTTAAATATTATTCAATCAAACTTATAATGAAATCAGTCTAAAAAATTAATTTATATATTGATCTTTAAATTACTATTTGTTTATTTTTAGAAAGGCATTGTTTCTCAATTCGAGATTTTTTTATATTAATAATAAATCATCAAATTTTTTAAGTCAATAGAGCCAAATAAAAAATCATTTGGATGAATTTCAATTGGATGAATACGCTTCACAATTGTTTTAATACAATTAATACTGATAATTGATATTTATTTTACTGCAAGAAAATATTGTTTCATTTTCTTTAATATTTTCAAAGCAATGAAATAAAATTACAGGACGTACAATTATATCATAGATTCGAATTGTAGTATTCAAATTTAGTGATTTAGTTATTTGGTCGATATCGAAGTCGAATCAAAATCATAGAATGATATAATTGTAATTTTATATGAGTTTTAAAAACCTGAAAAAAAATCTAAAAAAAATTATAAGACTTGTAAACCTATAAATTCTTTAAGCTTTGGCCTATGATATTGAATCCATTTATATAAGTATTTACTTCATGATATCTTTAGTCTCTTTGAAAAGTCGACTAACTTTTGTGAGTAAAGCTATTCATTACTTCACCTATAATTCATTAATATTTAAAAAATGAGATAGGTCGTTGCATTATATTCATCAAATTTACTATGGTAGTACAAGTAATTTATAATATAGTATAATTGACTAAATTTAGTTAAATAATTATTAATAATTTAACATTTAAATTTATTTAAATAAGCATTAGTTTATGATTCATGTATTTAAAGTGTCTATGCGATACATTCCATGAGATTTTTTAATATATTGACATTTTTAATTTTTAAAGATAAAAATAATTACTCTAGAGACATTGTTTCCAAATTAAAAAATGAATATTATAAATTAATAAGAAATTTTAGAGAAGAAAATAATAAATTATTTTTAATCAAGAAAATTACTTAATTAAATATTATTTTTAAATAAGATTTCTTTAAAAATGACACAATATTCGAAGTTCAAAAGAAAGCTTTATTACAACAATTATATATGTAGACATATTGATGTGATTTATATTTTATTTTAAATACTCTCAAGTGCTAATAAGTAACTAGTAAAAAATTCTATTTTTTAAAGAATCTACATGTAAAAATATAAAAATTTTTAATTTATATCAAGTAATATTTCGTTTTTAATTTAAACAGAATTGATGTACATATACTTAATTAAGAGCTTTGATTTTTTACCATTTTGGGTCTGGTATTTATTCGATACAGTTTTACAAGTTAAAACACATTTGTAATTAAGACTAATTTCATTTACCGTTATTTATTAAGTAGAATGCATATATTCACACGAATAGCAGCTTTAATATAAAATGATGAATGATATGCTACCAATAAAAATTTAAATCAAAACGTTTTATTATAATCCACTGGCTGCTATTTCGTAGTATTCAACAATATTACTATAGCATAAATAGATTTTATGAATTCGAAAAGGACTTCCAAGTAGGTAAGTTATGAGGCTTCTAGCGCAATGGACTAGGACAAGCTCGGCACGTAGGCGGAGTTAAGCCGGGGAAGCCACGTAACTTGGGAGCAATAGCGGCGCTCGTTGCAACGCACCACATAATGCATTACATCTTTTCCAGAGCGTATTTACAATAAGCTATTCAATGCACTAGTAAATAAGAAACTGCGTAGGAAAAAATTATGGTAATTCTTGTTTTTTGGCAAATGCAATGGATTTTCATCGCCGCATACGATTTTTGAAATAATGATGAGTAAATAATGTATGACAACATAACCGAACATGACAAAAGAACTATAGAAGCGTTACAAGCTTTTTAAACGTGTATAGAAATTGAGAGTGTTCCAACTAGTATATGGTAAATAGTATTTAATACCAAGGAAAGTTTAAAATGGTACTAACACGTCTGTTTTGTATAATTATTAAAAGTAACGTAAACCAGTGAAAGCACTAATGCAAGCAATAGAATTGCAAAATTGAATGAGCAATGAAGTTAAATTTGCACGGTACGCCCAAACATGTATTAGATCGAAGATGAAGATATACAATCATAAATTAATTAAGTGTCGTCAATCTACCAATTATCAATAATAACAATTTCTCAATTTTATTTTGCCATACATTGTAAGATAAATGTATATTTATAATTATACTGCGTTTGTATTTAAATAATTCTCGACAATAAAAAGGTTAATTAGATTTATGTAATAACCGTTGTGAATAAAATGGTTTAAATTGACCTTTATCTAAGACATATATTTAAATGCAATATAAAATAAAAACTATAAACCAAATTATTATAATTAATAAATTATAATTAACTAAGTTTTTTATTTAAAAATAATTTATATGTTGAAAAGATAAATTAAATGTCTTCACTGAATATCTGAACATTTCATATCGTAGTGATTTCTTGACAAGTCTCTTATATATTGCAAATTAATCTTAAAATTACTAGAAATATACTATACAGGACCGTATAAGATTATAATCAACTATATATTACATATACATAATACTTTGATATACGCAGTGTTACAGATTTATCAAAGTACGGTGTATTTGTAACACTGGAAGTTCTTAAAAAAATAAGATCAACGACTTTAGAATAAAGTAAATTACACATTACATTGCACATCTTGCAAGCTTAGTTTAATCTAAGAAATATTTTAATAGAAAATATCAGTAGGTAAATTTAAATAAGTTGAATTTAAAAATGATCTATTATGAACATTCATTTGGATTTCTGAGTGATAGAGAAGCACATACTTTAATGAACGTGAAGAAGATTCTATGAGCACAAAGGCCCTTAATTCCTGTTTTTAAAATAGAAAAGAAATTAAATTTATTATCCGTTATAAAAATGAAGAAATAATTACTTTCTAGAAGTATGCTTAATAAGCTGTAATGAATAAAAACTCATTTTGAAGAAGGAAGAAAAATTAGCACCTATGCACTAATTATTAATTCAATGGCTTCAATAACAAATTCCATAAGTATTGCTTATAAATTCATAATTTTGTATAAATTAATTGTATGCTTTTGAGACTTTTATAATATAAAAGTCACAAGTAATTTTTAATAAAAATTTCCATATTAAGTTTAAACGTGTTTATTATTTATTGGTTCTTGTAGCAGAATAATATGTTTCGATAATAAAAAATTTAATTAATTATCGTTCGAACATTAAAATGATTAAAATTAATAATTAATAATTATATATTAATAATTAAATAATAATTAAATAATAATAATAAATGAAATTCTTTTTAAGATAAAATTTTTAGGATTTAAATCATAAATTTAAAATAATGTTTGTCATTATTATTAGTCTTCATATACCACAGTCGTGTGAAATCAAAACTAAAAGTTATTATTATATTTACTCGATTCCATAACATAAAATAAAATTTATAATATAGAATTGAATAACTATATTTGATATAATCATACAGGATTATTTTATAACTTTGTATTAAAGTACACATAAATATATTAAAAAGGACAAGAGTTATTAAATTTTAATTATAAAACTTACAAATGATACAAAAAATTTTGATGGGAGAAATTAATTAATAAAACAATATATTTATAATTCAATTATATTAGAGCTGTCACAGGTTTTAGTAGATTTTCAGAGAACACAAATCCAATTGAAAGAAATTCACACAATAATGTAAAAATCGTATAAATGGAAATTCAGTGAGCTCCAAAAAATACACTTTATATTGCATATCAGTAAAACACGTATACAAAAACGAGAAGTATTGGAATTGAGCTATGCAATACGTAGCACAAATCCATATCTAAACAAGATATATACTAACGTTGGTGAAATACGTAATTTTAAAAATTTTCCAGCTTATTTTTCAAGAACACGCTTAGTTTTTAACTTAAATATATACAATTATTAATTTTCGATGATTATTTACAATACATTGCTTTATTTTCGTTATATTTATTAGGATATTTTAATAATTGTAAATATTAAGAAATGGAAAAGTTATTATAATTTGTTTAATACTACAATGAATTCAAATCCAATAAAAATGACGCACTGTGTCTTCTTGTGTAAGGAAAGACAATATAATTATGTATTTAACTGACATAATGAACTCTGTTAATATTTATTCAAAAGATTTAGTTTTGTTTAAACAATAATTCTCTTATTAATTATATATTGTTTAAGCGTACATTAAAAATTCATCTAAATCACACGTCGCTATTTACAAAGATACATTATAATATTTTGTTTTTAAGATATAGAAAATAATAAAATCATATATTTTCGGTGTATATTGATAAAATAAAAAGATCTGGTTATATATCGATATTGATCTGATTATTTTTACTTAAAATCAGAAAATGATTCATTTTTGCTTCAGTTGTTTTTTATTTTCCGTGCTGCTTCATTTACAATATGTATGCTTGTGCGCCTGCATTTCCTCTATATCTATCATTTTTTTTTGTTTCATTTTCTCAACATATACATTTATTCTTCAACAGTCAAAACTTTATCAGAAAGTTTTTTTAAAAATCATTCTTTATAAATAAAGATACTTTATACGAAATATTGCTTTGAAATTGATATTTATGATGCATTAATTATTAAGTGTTATTAGTATTATATGTACAAAGTTTGTTAAATAAAGTCTTTAAAATATCCCTTGTGTTCAACATAGAATCACGAATTTATTACAGTTACGATAATATCTGGCTGTGAATATATTTTATTTTTTTTTATTTTTTATTATTTATTGGCTGATGGTGTTTTAAATACATTATTATTGTATAATTGTTTTTCGAAATCAATGTCAACTAATTTAGTGTTGTTAAATAAAATTCACTTATATGTCATTAAAATAAATTAAATATTCACATCAAACAATTCCATTCATTATTATATTTATCACTTATATATAAGAAAATATATTATACGATGGTTCTTTTTTGTATATTTCTATGAATTGTAATAAAACAAATACTTATATTTTATTTATAATAAATAATTAACCTTTAAAGCTAAGAAGTGATTTTGTATATAATAGTTTATTATATTATGAAAATTGAGACTTTTTCGGTGAATGTGTAATATTTCTGTTAAAGAGAAATTGTAATGCATTTATTTGCACTCATAATAAATTAAATATGTCAACCATACTATTATTAAGCTGTTATGTCTTCGAATGTATAGAATACATTTTTTAAATTAATTTACATGGGCGCATTGTTTAAAGTAAAATATGACGTATAAGTAATTTAATTTGACTTCGTTAATAACCTCATCTTTCATATGTAACAAATTATAGGAGGAAAAAGTACTTCTACCTCATTTTTGTACAGAAACGGTGTAAGTATGGATGGTTGACATAATGATAGGCTTACCTTGTTAAAATAATAAGATTAAAAATAGGATTTACTTAAGAAGATTTAGAAGTAGCTTGCTATAATTTTCAACTATGTCCTCATACATTTGATAATTATGCTAAATTAAATTTTTTTCCAATTATTTTATAATAAAAACCTTTTTCTAAAAAAAGTTTTATATTTACTTTTGATTAAATTTTCAATTAGAATATATATTGCATTTAAATTTTTAAAGCTTTTTTAATCAATTGAATATTTTTGTACATGGATATGACTACAATATCTATTAATTTCCCGTGCAAATTTTTCTTATAAGTTCTAATGTAATTTTCATTTTTTTCAATTCACTACCTCAATATCTAATTCTTAAAAGTATATTTAAGAAAAACAGCCAAAAATTATTGTAAATTTTTTTTTATATTAGTGATGGTACAGTTTTATTATTGTATCAAATTTCAATTTTATTTTTAACTTTATTATATGTATAAAATATGCCATTTTATCTAATTTTAATAACACATGTTAATGAAATAATCATTTTATAAATTTTTCTTCGTAATATTTTTATAATGGTTCATTTTTATAAATTTAAGAAAAATGTTAAGATACGATAAATGGTTTTTCAATAAAAATTGTAAACGTCCAGTATTTATCATATCCCTTAAATTTTTTTAAAGCCGAATGTTACAATCGATTTTAAAAAATCATCAATTTTATTTTTTTATCACTGATGTTCACTTAAATAATAGTTTTTTTTTAATTTTGATGTTATTGAAATAATCATACGTGTTCTGAATTTTTTTTTTGGTCTTCAAGTCATAATTGTTTCAATTATAATTATTAATTACAATTATTAAATTAAAATTTTGGTGTAATAGAATAATATTAGATCAAAAAATGATAATCGATCAAATAGATACTACGACTTGGATTAATTGACGTTAAAATGAAATTAGTCGATAATAACAATGCATGATTATTTTCTACTGTAATGAATTACTACTAATACCAATTTTAATATTAATAAGTTAAAGATTAACCATAATATAAATTTTAATCTAAATCTAATTTTATAGATATAAGCAATTTATCAGCATGAATAATTTCAAGAATTTTCCTTTATTAAAAAAAAATTGTGTACAATGTAGAATTCTGTGTTATTAGAGGTTAATGTAGAGAATATTTCATTTGGTACCAAAAATCTAAATTTTGTCTGTAAGTATTACTAAATTTAAAAAAAATTATAAAACCTTTATAACTAAACGACTACGAATGAAAATTTTTTTAATAAGTACATTTAATAAGAAATAATTTTATAATAAAAATAAGTATTAATTTTAAATTAAATAACGTAATTTAATATTTAAAAACATGATTTTAAAAAATGTTTTATTTCGTTAAAAATTCAAGTAATTTGATAAGCTACATTATCAAAATGAAATTTTATATATTGATGTACATCAAGATTGTAAATTGTGTATAGAAGTTAATTTAGTTTACGCTAATATAAACTTGCACGCGTTTGTACAAACTATGAATTTGAGTACATTGGGTAAACCTGTTAGTATTTTGTTGCACAATTGGATGGAAATGGTGACATTTCACTAAATCTTTAATGAAAGTTCTGCCCTGCAGGTACATAAGATATTACGGATTAAATTGAAATTCTAATGATTAAACACTGTAACTGTCTCCATTATCAATAAACAATTTAATGAGAAAAATCAATATTAGGACATTTCGACAAGTCATTTTTAAGGTAAAATGTAGTCATAAAGGCAAATTATTTCTATTGTTTAAATTTATAAAAGTACAAACAGAAAATTTTAATTAATTTAATAAAAATTTTATATATGAATACTATTTTACACGTGGTTTTCTTATCAAGTATTTAAAAGCTATTTGTGATCTGTTAAAATGATAAGAGAATATAGAACAGTATACGAGACAAAGCGTAGATATTAAAGTGAGATTCTTTCGTACTGCAATATGTATTACAGTGCAAAATAGTATAAATTGTACTTTTGACATCTTTTCAATTTCAGAACCTACACGTATGTATGTTCTGTCACTTTAAATATATACATATATCAAAAATATTTACTTATAAGATATGAATATTTTTTGCCATATTCATAAAAGTTTCTTAATACATAAGTTAATAATATTATAAGTTAATCTTAATAAATAATCTTAATAAGTTATTAATACTTTTTATGCTGAAATTTAAATTAAAATAAATTCTTGGTTTATTTTATTATTACACAACAAGCATTAAAAATAATAACTTAAAATATAATGAATTTAATTTAATTAAAAAACTATTTGTGTAAGCATTTGTGTAAGACCATCTGAACGTTGATAAATATAAACAGCAAATACAATCATTTACCCATTTCCAAGCTTTCTTTTCATGGACATACATTTAGTACTTTGTATTGTGTCATAAAAGTAAAAGTTTATTCAAGCTTTAGACTTATAACAAGTGTTTGAAGAATTAAAATTAATTAAATTAAATAATTTCTTTTACAATACTAAATATTAAAATTATGAATATATTATAGAAATGTTTCCTCATAATATTCATTGTTAAATACAGTTTTTATATTACAATTGTTTCAAACATCATAATTAGATTGAAATTTTTTAAAAACAAGCATTTTAAATTACAAAGATACTTATTTCTTTTCAATTTAATTCTACTCAGAAATATCATAATATGGTATTTTAATCTTATACAAGTATTATTGCACATACATATATTTTTTCCAGTGGCATGTGTAGCAGCTTTAAAAAACGCGAAACTTAATGGCGTGAAAATCCGAACGTGTACAGACGATTTGATAGGTCACAAACTTCGAGAGAATTTCGATTTTGTGCTCATCGGTGATTTGCTATACGATGAAACGATAGGCGCAAGACTGGAGACTTGGCTGGAGAAGTACGTGACTGATACCAAGGAGAGAGCGATCGAGGTATACGTGGGCGATCCTGGACGCCATGGACTTTCGGATGCTTTGCGCCGGAAGCTTCTACATCTGCGCACTTATCGACTACCGGAGAATATTCGCCGCGAAAATTATGGCTATGACGAAGCTGCGGTTTGGAAATATCAACCACACTAATCAATATAATAATTTTATTATGTTATTAATGTATGAAAATTCTTGTCTTGTATATGATTATACACATGTATTTTAGAGTTCTTTACATAAAGCTGTAAATAAGTCTTCTGGTAAAACTTGTTATTAGAAGAGAAGATAAGACTTTTGTTGTAAATTCTTAAGTAGCTTGGCCATAAAAAATATTTTTTTTAAACTAATATCGTCTACTAAATAATGGTCGATATTCTTAAATTCTTAAATTTTATGTAATAATAAAACTTTTGAAATTGTTTCCTTACATTTAATACTGAAATAATTGTATATATATATTATATATTGCCTACTCTTAAAACAAATTGGGATTTATCGCTGCATAGAGTGAAAATATAATTGTGAAAGTAATGTAATTTTGTTTTATATGATGCTGAGGATTATTATGAAATAGCAAATGAATTTTTATTGATAGCATCTTTATAATAACAATTGTAAAGCATAAAAATAGCAAATAGTTTTCTTTTATATATTAATTATTAATTTATGGTTTTATTTTGTTTATTTAATATTAATAAAAAAATAATAATAAATGATTTTTTATTTTGAATCATTTTTAAATACAATTTTTTCATAAGTTTTTTTAAAATAAGATATAAAAAATTTGGTTTTAATTTTCACTACATACGTGATATCAAACATCTCGACTATTTACGAGATGATAAAAGAATTAATTATTATCATGTTTGAATTAAGTATAAGGAAATTCACTTTAAATGAAAATTTGCAGTTGTTACAAATTATATACTACTTCTTTGTTTTTATTTTTTATTATTTCTTTTGTTGGTGTTGTACCTGTTTAAAATCCTTGTTGATTAATAAGCTTGCTGCCATTTACGAAACATCACAATGCGGAATAATTCATGCGAAAATTCTGGTTTCATAATAATAAAATAGTTATCCTTTTTTTACATGGCAATTTTTGTCATGCTGCAGTATAAATATTGTTCTATTTGCCTTTTATCTATTAATCTCGTTTTATATTATCTATTATTAGAATTCTCAGATGATTGCCGAAAAGTTTCAATACAGTGATCGAGTATTTTAAAATGTAAATTAATGACAAAAAAAAGTATTAAACGACACTTACAATATTATTCATATAACTAAATACTAAAGAAATATAATTTATAAAATATATTTAGAATATTAAAATTGATTAAATCTATGATGCATTGTACTTGGATAAATTATTTTCTGTAGTAGAGTTGATGCTTATATTTTAGCATCGTTTGTTGTATATTTATCTGCATTTTATGTTTATAAGTTTCAAACAAATTGGTAATATTTACAAAGATTTTATTTCTTAAATTAATTTAAGAAGAGTCCGAAAATTGGTAAAATTTGTTAAGTTCATTTTTTATCAGATTGTAATAAATCATTATTAGCATTTTATAAATTAAGCCCCAACAGTAATATTTATAACATTATCAAACACTTATAAAAATTTATGTTTAAGTTATTTCTTACCTGATCTTATTGTTATATAGTCTCTTTTAGTTTATTTTATTTTATTGATGTTTTTTTACCATTTCATAAATAGCTATGGTATATTAACCAATATTACCACTATTGTTTCTTTTTATTTATTTTTACTTCTATTTTTCATTTTTCATATTTTGCGTCTAAAATGATAGCAAACTCGGCTAGCAAAGATTAATTCAACGTCGCAAAGAACTAGAAACAGTAAAATTGTATCGAATCATTCCGATGAATTAGCACGCGCGAATACTGAGAATCGTTGACTCATATTGAGTAAGCTATGAATATTTTACATTTACCCAGGCTTATTGGATACCTGCGGCTGTTTAAATTCTTAAGAAAATATGAAAAATGGCGTTGTTAGATATGATGAACTGTGTTCCTTTAGGTCACAAGCTTAAATCATCCATCTCACATCATACATCACATATACATATATACACATACGTACACATACGTAATCAGAATACGTAAAAAAATTTTTAGTTTGATGCTAATTTTAACTATAATTCGATATTTTACATTAAATTTCTAAAAAAAAACAATAAAGCTTTCATCGAATTATATTTTCATTCTCATCAATTCTACGTATCGTGTACGGTACACATTGTAAATGTTATTAACGTAACATAATACTGAAGAAAGAACTTCCGACTATAGAACATAGAAACTGTAGAACTTTAGAACTCCAACTACAGATAACAGATTATTTAATCATATTTGTTACAAAGTTTTAAATGTAATCAAAGATTAACATTTACAATTAATATTATAGATCTGAAATTCAAAAACCAATAATTTAAAATTTTTTATATATACTTCATCATTGGCAGAAGCAAAAAGTTGATGTTAAAGCATTGGAATTTAAATTCATTCCTTCATAAATACTGGTGATTTGTGTGAATTTCAACTAGTTTAATATGGTTTGAATTGCAAATGAATCTGTAACCTCTTTTTGCGTATTTCAAGCAACGGATATTAAAATACTAAAATCTTACCTTGTTACATATGATAAATAGTATCCTGAAATTTTAGTTTTTGACTTTTATTTTTCTTCTTCTATATGTACATAAGACTTTCATCAACTATGTATTCTTTCAAATTTTATTTCTAAATTTTATCAAATACACTAATGTACAAAAAAAATTATTTTTACTTATTAGTCGTACTGTACAAAAAACGAAAGATTCCTATCAAATCATACTTAATATAAAGAAGCTTTTTCAACAAATTATAAATACAATTAAAAATTAGAAGAGTAAAGAATCAGTAAGTATTAACAGCATATAATGAGTATAACAATATAGTAATCGATGATGGTACTAGAAAAAATGAGGACTACAAAAAATAAACTAGCATTTTTGAAAAAAAAAAAAAAAAATAATAAATCTGCATTGTATTAAAAAAAGTTTTAGAAATTCTATCGTTTTTCATCATGTTTACAAATAGATGCAAATTAACAAACATGGATTTTTAAAGTAGACCCAGTAAATATTGTAGTAATAGTCAATATTACAATTATAAGCAATATATAATATTAGAAATTTAGAAACGTACATAACTATTTTATACTTACGTGATATTATTAATTATTTATAATAATTTTATATGAATTTCAAGCTAATTTTTTTTATTTATAAATAACATAATTATCGAAATATTACTAATTTAATTATTTGAAAAAAATTTAAATATATATTTATCCACTGAAGATTTTTAATTTGCTTAATATTGTTAATTATTAAAGAAACCGCAAATGACATTCGAATTTTAGTAAGGCAGTTATAAATGCTTTTACTTTAACACCCAGGGATATTTAGGCTTCAAATATATAATTCAAAATTGATTAGATATTTATCACTATTGTTCAGGTGTATAATAGTTAATTAACGTACTTTTCAAAAATAAAATATTTGAATTAAATTTAATAGAAAGAACATATATAAACACAAGCAATCTAATTCTATAATCATAAGAAATTTTAGTTATTTACTCATTAATATTACATAATTTTACTAATTATTTGAATTGAACAAGAAACAAAATTTATTTCTGAATTGAGATACTCTAAAATTATAAAATGTTATGAAGAATATATCCTATTCACATTTATTTCAAACAAAATTAATAATTTTACATGATTTTAATGATACATTTTATGTGAAATAAAATGATTAATAGAGAAATGTGAATAGATATAGTGTAGCAAACATTTTTATTTAAATTTTGTAGAAATAAATTAATTCCTTTTTAAAACATATACTACATCTGTTATTGTGTCAACTATAGAACATAATAAAAGATCGTACACTCAATTATACGCAAATTAGATTTAGTAATAGTGTTGATTTACATTAATGTAAGCTATATCGTATGTTTTGAAATTAAAAATTGTTTATGTTATAATATTAGAAATTATTTTAATTATAAAAATAACATATTTTAGAGATATTAAATATATTATGAATTTAGTAAATAAAAAATATATTAACTACAATATTAGATAGATTTCTAAATTCTAGAATTGTATATTGATTACTTCACCTGCATAATATACTAACTATACCTATAATGTATTCCTTTAAGAGTCTTCATTTTATCACATTTAATAAAAATGAATATTAATAAATATTCAGTTAAATAATATATTTCAATTAAATGAGCTTTACATTAAAAAAAACTTTATAAGAATATTGTACAAGTACTTTACGAGTACAATCTGACTGTTCTTTTTTCTTCTTGCATGTCTTAAGATCTTCTTAAGCATTAAAAGTTTTTAATAACTCTCCTAGATTGTAAAGGGTTGGAATTTTCGAAAAGTTTTATTTTATATTCATACGTAAAATTGTAAAATGATTCTAAATTTTGTACATAAAATAAATTCAAATAATCAGTAATAATGAAATAGTTTTGATGAAATAGTGAAAATAGTTAAATATGTTTCTTCATTTTGAAGAAGTATTTTAATATTATTATTTAGTTAAAAATTTTTGCTTTAAAAAAACTTTGAACGTAGACTGACGCTTTTTTTATGGTTACATATTAAAAATTAAGCAAAACAATTATTTTAAATACATTTAAGTTACCCTTTTGGAATCAATTTAGATATTTACTCGATTGTACTACAATTTTACAGTATGAAGTTTGAAATACGTTTGAATGCATATAAATAAATTATTTTTTTGGAATAATACATACTGTAAACAACTATGCTTTTATGTTGATTCAGGAAATCATTTGACAAATTTCACCTGACAAGAACTTGTATATAAATGTCAAGTTTATTCGAAGCATAATTTATTGAATATTTATATTGAAAATTATAAGATGATAATAAAATAATATAATAGTTGTTTAGAACGCAAATATATATAACGGGAAAATTATTCTTGATGTTATGAAAAATAACAGATGTATAATTTAATGAAATTCTATCAATCATTATTACAAGCTATCGTTATACAATCCTAAGGGGAGAATTTCTTATTGATATGAACTACTAATCATGAAATGAAGTACAATGGATAAATAGATAAAGTGACTTGTAAAAATGAAAAGTCAAAAGAAATCAGAAATTGAGTAAAAAATCAAACATTATTGTTGAATAAATACATATGACGTATTGCTTACTTGTTTGCTGAGATGAGCTTCCAAGCTGATGTTCTGTCCAATAAAATCAATGCCTCTCGGGTATGTGATGTTTGTCAGTTTTATTCGACACTCGAACCGAGTGCGATCTGTAACAGAAGAACGTCGAAAAAACGGAAGAAAAAATCGCGAATAAAAGCTGAAGAGGGTAGGTACGTAATGCAGATACAAAGAATTTAGCGTTATATACATATATTGATCGTGTATGGATAATGGATTACAAATCACACTCGTACATGCGATAAATCCGGCATACGAATAAGAGCGTGTACATAAACGTTTTTCTCCAATCCCATTTCTAGTCCGCGATAGTGTGAATACTGCAATAATTTAAAGCTACGTTTCGCATTCACTGTTGGCATGCGCTCAATATGCCTCGCTGTATTTATTATCGAAGAGTAAACGAGGAAAAGGTGGATGAAAACTCACCACCGTGGACATTACTCGGTTTTTTGCATTGGCACGGACGCTGTATCTGATGCTGCTGATGCTGTTCCTCCGGGAAAGGACATTGGAAAACGCAATTAGCTTTCCGGCAGCCTACAAGAGTTATAGTTTATATTAAATATATACATGTCTTAGATTCAAATCTGTACTTTATAAAAAAAAAATAAATAATAAATGCACAGTTAATGGAAGGATGCGCGATAGGTATTTACATGATGTATACAAATAAGAAAGCAAACAAAGCTATCCACAGAAAACCTGTTGCGGAATATCTACAAAAACTTTTATAAACCTACTCTGAAGATTTATTACCAACATTTTGCTATATACATTTTGCTTACAGCCTTTTATTTTTACAAATAAAATGAGAAATAAAAAAAATATGTTCAACATTTATTATAAAGATTTTATTTAAAAAAAAAACATCTAACAATTTTTGAAAAATGCCTGTAATTAATTGATTTTTTAATATCATTCATAATTTATTATATTGAATGGATATTTTTTAAGACTTATATTTACATTTAAAATCACAATTAAAATTAATATCTAAGAGAAAAAAAAAATTTTATATAAAATAAAATATGTAACTTAAAGTGGGTTTTTCAATTTCTAATAAAATGCTAGATTTTTCAGCATACTTTCAGTCTACTACTCACATATACCTTAGTCATAATTATAACTAATATTTTGAAAAAAATGTAGAAAATTCATAATAAATAAGATTTTTATTATATAATAAAGATTTTGTATTTATGGAATGAATTTTCATTTGAAATGTCGTAATTAATATGAAATTAAATTATAAAAGAAACAAAATTAAAAAGGCTTTAAAGAAAATTTTATTCATTATTTAATTAATTTAAATATGAGTTAATAAGTACATAATGAAACGGATAAACAAAATGTATAAATGTTTAGTTATATCCGTGAAATAAAATGATGAAAGTAGTAAATTTAAAGAACCGAGAAAAGATTACTCAATCAATAAATGTCCTTTTTTAATCTTATTTTTAATGTTATATTTAATGTTACGAAAAATGTTCATAAAACTAAAAATAGATAAGAACGGTGAACACAATCAACAAATATAATTGGTCGACGCTAAAACAAGTATTCGCTTTTATCCCTTCAGCCAGATAAATTTATTTGAACCCTACTTTGCTCATCGGAATAAAATTATCTGCTACTACAAGGTACTTTTTATTTATTACATAAATCTTTAGTTTTTATAAAATTAAATCATTATAAAAATCATCCATTATAAAATGAAGCACTATCTTTTAATCTTGTCGTGTCGCATCAAGCTGTTTTTTTAGTGGAACATTTGCTGACTCAGCAGTCACAATACTTTTATAAAACTATTAATTTTTATTTTCAACTTACTGAAACGGCATTTATCTAATCCGAAAAAAAACTGCAATATAAGTTTCAAATTATATTTAAAAAAAATTATTCGGACAATAAATTGTTTTTGGATTGAAAGTTGAAAAACATATTACTATCGTGAGTTTCATATTTTTCCTCTGAAAAAAGTTAGGTAAAAACTTAGAATTAAATTTTTGCGTTATAATAAAGTGAACTTATAAATAAGTATAGAAGAAAAGTAATGCGCTGAACACATAATTTGAAAATGATTAAATTTTGTGTTTTTCAATTTCTTACTGTAAGAAAATAATAATTTATTTTATTTAAAAATAATGCTTTATAAAAGTTAAAATGATAAATGAAATACATCTAATTATATTTATTAGATATTTACATTATATTCCATTATAATACATAATAAATAAGTAATATATTTTTGTTTTACTAATTTGAGAAACAAGCTAAAATTTGCTATAACTATTTTTTTTTATATTTTTCAACAGATGAAAAAAAAAAAAGAAGCTTTCAGATATAATCAAACATTTAAGTGAATCTGTAATGGTACAGAATTATCTATTGGACTGGATTTTCAAGGTTTTATTATATTATGAATATTAAAAATATGAACAATTTATGTATTTCTAGTAATAGAAAAAATTAGTGAAAATGCTGAAATCAAGAGCATATGACGAGACATCAAAGTCGTATGAAGTAAAAAATTAAGACTTTCAATCTTTTTCTTTACGTTAAAAAAAATTGTTATATTTATCTACTCTATACTAATTATTATTTTTCTGTATATTTTATAGCTTGTCGCATTATTTTAGTGTATGAAAAAACTTTAAGAAAATTATTTTTATGGATATGCCCAGATTCTATACCGAACTAAGTTGGTAAATCACATTAAATTATCGATTCGACTCACCATAAAAAGTAAGAAATCAGAAATGTTTAAGTGCAATGCAATTTTATTTATATAGAATGTTCTATTGTATTATGTTATCGAATAGATTATCAAATAGGTATTTCGTTAACATTTCAAATAGTTATTTTTATTCATTCTCATCGTTTGAAATAAAAACTGAAACATACTTTCCATTAAATTGGAACTATCAAAAACAATATTACAAATAATTATAAAATGTCATAATACTTTATGATTTTATTTACTAATTTTATTTAATATTAGTGCAATCTACCACTAAGCTCTATTATTTCGATAAAGTTGTTTTTTAATGGAGACTTATTCTTTTTTTAGTAACATTTTTTAATTTTTTATTCGCATACGCCCATGGTATTTTATATATCGAAGAGATGTCGTATTATTAAGTATCCACGCTTTAATACTTTTCGTTATCCCACGGTTCGTTAAGATAGGTCGATATCGTGGAGGCGAGACGTATTCTCCCCCCAACTATATATTTTTTTCTTTATTTATTGCTAGCACTAAATCAAAAATTCAAAAGGATTGTATAGAAATCTGTAGGATTCGCGATATAGCAATTATTTATAAAAATGCGTTGTAAACTTTGTAATCCTTCACAAAAATTAAAAACTCAGCATTTTTTAATATGTGCGCGTAAACCGAAAAGAAAAAGTCACACGACTTGATTTTCTGTTGTTATTAGAACGCTTCCGAATCCACCCTGAGATAAAAACGAATGAAGTATATCTATATTAAGATGCACCCCGGCCACACAAAGTTTTCCATGGTGCATACCGATTTTCATTTACTAGGCTTCAAAATCGATTTTATTGGATTAAGTTGTTCTCTCGCTTATCGATTAGTCTTTGGCTGCTGAAACATGCCGTCAGCGGACTTGACGTGATTACTCTGTCGGCTTTAGAAATTTTCGTAGCCCATTGGCTACCGATGGAGAACCTACTAAGCCTGCTTTTATCATCCGTTAAGGTATAGTTAGATTGCTTTTTCATTTACGGTTTGATTTATAAATCCTAGTAATGCGATTATTCGTACTTTATGTCTCTGTTTTTCTTCATGCTCCTATTCCACATCCTGCCGCTTCTTTTTCTTCTCAGTTTACTTTTGTCTTAACTTTATATCACGCGCAATTTCCCCTTTCTCCTTTATGTACGTGATCTCTTTTCCATTTCGTATAAGTTGCAGAACATTTATCGCAACATAATAACTACCTCTTATCCTTTCATTATTTTCGAATCAAATAGTGTCTCGTTTTAAAAAGCGACCTCTGCCTCAATATAGCTTATAATGCTACGAATGAAAAAATCTCAGTTGTTATATTTATGGAGATTTCTAAAAAACTTGTATCTTAATATTAAATATTTTTTATAAATATTTTAATATGGAAAATATTACGGACTTTTAGGTAGATTTTTAGGTAGATAATTGTCCATAAATGACTCTTTTTCATCAATTTTGCTTTAAAAAACTATTATTAACGATTGAGTTAAATATTTTTAATATTTTAATATTTCATAATTACTTTTAATAAAACGTTAAAGTTTCATTTTTAAAGTGTTTTTAATCCCAATTCAAATTAAAACATTTTTTAGATATTGCATTTATTTGATGTCTTAAGTTCGGTTATTATTAAAGGAATCAGTTGTTTTGACAGTAGTTGAGTAGTTGAAAACATTCAATAAATCTTAACATCTTCATACATTTTTAATGATAAAATGTGGTATGGTGTAATTCTTCTTTAAAAATATTAGTAAGTTTCATTAAATATATTTTTTCAAAATTTTTATACATGGGCTGGTATTCAAATAGTATTTGAATATTTCAATAAATTGAACTAATTTGTTTATTTGAATTTAAAAATCTACTTCATAACAATTAGATGAGTCAGAAAAAAAAATTACACTAATGAAAAATATCTTTGCAATTAATTTACTACAATATAATAAATCATATATTGTGCTTAAAATAAAAATTTTCAAAAAAATCTAGCAATTTATGACTCATCAAGAAGCACATTTAGTGTAAAAAAAACTTTAAAATCAATAGCAAAGATCAATATTAAATATGTAATTTTTAGCATATGGTGAGTCAAACGTAAAAATATAAGTTAAATTAAAAAAAAATATAATATTTGCTTAAAGATTGGCGAATAAAATTTTAATTTTTACCGTTTTCTTCTTTGATAAAAGATGATATTTCGCAGTAATCTCCGGTGAACTGTGATTTGCAAAAGCATCGCACTGCAGCGGCTCCGATGTGTCTGGAATAAGACAGAATTACAAGAGAAATTAAAAAAAAGTAAAAAGTATATAATCGTTTATAAAATGATGTTTTTGTTTAATTAAGATGCTTGACTATTGCTTTAGAATTAGTAAACAGAAGATTATGTGCGACAAAAACTTTTATTACTATTTTTAAATGCAAAAATCGACTTCGTTTTTCTAAACGTTTATGTAAATTTTCAAAAGAAGCACGCGATTATCTTATGTTATCACATAGCTTTATCACATATATTACGCTTACCAAATCAGAAAGAAGTATTGATTAAGTACTTATATTTTTATACAAAGCAAATTATTTTTTAAAAACATATATTTTATTGTTTAATTTTTTAAATCTTTAATAAATAAAATAATGATTATAAAATATCTACTAAAATATGTTTATATCATAAATAGATTTATGATAACTAATTATTTTTTATTACTTAATTTCATCGCAATTTCGTTATTCAATTTATTCTACTGTATTATATATTCACCATATATTACTCATACAAAAATTTATAAATGAAAGATATTTTATGGAATTTATATACTTTTTTAATTAAATGTTATGAAGACGTAAGATCTAATTAGGTTACGACATTCTACCGCCTATAAAGATTGATAGAAAAGTAATATAAATTGCAAAAAATTAAAAAATTAATGTTACTTGACAAATTTTTTATCATAGCTTCCTATCATTTTTTAAATATTCCTTAAGTATCATAAGTACGATTCCTTAAAAATCAATTACTTAAAAAAAGTGTAATTACGTTATGATATATATATATATATAATGTATGTATGTATGCATGTATTTATACATATATATATTTAAAAAATATAAAAAAGAATACATTATGAGTACTCAAGTCTAAAAAACTATATTTACTGTAATATTCAGTAATAGTTTCTTTGGGCTGAGTTAAGTAATTATATTCACTTAGGACCGATGGTCAGCGCACACTTTCAGGAGCTATCCTGTAGTTGGTTAAGAGGGGTTCCGATAGGTGGCTGGTCTGGTTGATGCCACAGGATCCTCTGGTGACGATTCTGGGCTCGACACCACTAGAGATCTCCTCGTTCACTACTGACCTCGCCGGCACCGAGGTAATGGAGGCTAATATCCAGCCACAGAAGGACGATGCCGTGAATTCTCGCGTTCGCACAGGGGAGAACGTTTCTCGAGATTACATACTCGTCGCGTGTTTATACGAGAATAAGGATGGATTTCGCGTTGCACGTCAAAGGGTCTCACAAAAAATTCAGGGCACTCTTATATCCACAGATGCCTCAGGAAATCTCCCATTCCTTTTCCATCCCGCTGCAGCTCAGGCTATCCGCCAATTTCTTCCACTCTGCGGGTAATATAATTTTCATATGCCTGAGTCCCTCTGAGGGGAGTGGCCTTATACATTCTCCACGTTTACATATCTCTAAACATACCGCCTGCGTGCGTCACGTTAACGAATTACAGTATGTTCATATTACCAAACTTATCATATATTAATTCGCGTGGGATGCTTTGGGTCCTCCGCGAATAGTGAGCTCAAGCAATCTACGTATCAACGCAGGACACTTTTTGTAATTTTCACGGTGAAGGATCTTAGTAACCCGTCAGCAATGGGGTGGTCCATGATCCGACCTACATCGTCGGACCTCTTCATTTCATTCTTCATTGTATGTAAAGCGATGACTATATCTTCCACAGCTGATAGTGTTTCCGTTGCATCCATTGATTCAGGAGTCGCCCCATTTCACCAGATTTGGGTGTTACACTAGTGGCCGTTCTTATTACGATCAGGATTAGGTCTTCAAGATCTGACGATAAGGGCACCACCAGCCGGGAGTTAAGGCAGGCCTCAATCTCTGTTAAAAGTGGTTGTCAAATTCCTCAAGAGCAAAAGTAAGCCCAAACATCGCTGCAGGTGGTGCTTTGCTGATTACACCCCTTTCTTCCATAATCTTCCATAATGGATAGGTATTAAGTGGTATAAATCTTCACTCCATACCATCGTTAATAAGAGCATCGACGGCTTCCTTAAAAATTTAAAAGCCGTTCTGAATAAGTGCCTAAGTTCGCCATCAAAGTTGGTCGTCTTGTCGCTGCGCACCAACATACCCCAGGATAGTTCACAAAGCCCCTGGTGGTAAGGTCACTGACTGGATTGCTCGCGTGACAAAGCAGATAAAATAATAACGTACTCGTTGTACGACTTGTATCTTCATCTTTTAGTGGTGCGTATGTGGAAGGTGTTGTCACAATTCAGCCGCTGATCAAGACAGGGCGTGTAGAAACTGTTTTATCATTAAGCAAATTGCCCAAAAGCCGGTTGGCCATCCTTGGCTTGACTTACTGGCATCAAGTGTAATTTATAGAATGGCCTAGAATCCAGAAATATTGCAGGTCCTGAGCTCTAGTAAGGTTGTGTCTGCTGTGCAAAGTGGTCGGATGGGCTATATCGACCAGTAATATTTTTACGTGGGAATATCCTGGGAGTATTATGGGGTGCTTGGCATCTTCTTGCCAGTTAGAATTGGTTAGTCTACTAGCCACCTGAAATATTCTATCTGGATCTATAAAGAGATACATTTTACTCAGTGAATTGCTATTGGCAATTGCCTGCCTACTTTTATTATGAGCAGCCCGAATTAAAAGGCATTAGCCTGCACCATAGAAAATATTCTGTTGCCTGCCTTTTGCAATTCCATCGTGGTTAATAAAGCTGCACCCTTTAATTTATCTGTATGTTTTAAACAAAATGCCTATCGAACCCTACGACGTGTATTAGTTCAGTAAAGCTTGAAACCTGAATTATAATTTCAGGCTCATACTGGGCAACTTTCGCGTGAAATGCTTGAGTTAGCCTTTTCTGCTCGGCCAATCTTCAGCCGATTTAGTAAGCCAAAAGGTGCCCTGTCACCATAATTGAGCATCCCCGAGTTACACAGGGGCTGTTTCTCGCGTGGTCAGATCCGCAGGATTTTCCCTTGTTGACAAGTGAGCCCACCGAGCCGAGAGTAGGTGCGTTTGGATTATCAATAATCTGTTTGCTACAAATGTCCATCAGTGGGTCAGATGTTAGTTAAGCCATGTTAAAATTATTTCGCTGGTGGACCATAAGAATACCCGTTTGAAGTTGAAGCCGTGAGTTTGAAGAGAAGGGCACACTACCTACTGACAAACTAATTTGGCTATACGAGACGCCCCACAAAACTCCATGTTTGGTAAATTGATAATTTTGATCAAAGTAATTTGTTTTACTCAACAGCAAGCTTACGTTCGTTGGACCAACTGTTATTTCTATTCTAAGGTATACGTGACCGCATATGTTCGTTTCGAAGCATCGCAAAACCCGTGAAGTTCCATATCCGAATTAGGTTCCAGTCCCATCCATTTTGGCAGCAACAGCGATGTTAACCCCAGTAGTGAGCTATAATATGTCGACCACCTGTCCCGGAACTCCTTCAGTATGGGTGCATCTGGTAGGCCTGGATCGCGGGCAAACTCCGATGCAGGTGTTAAAGAGAGGTGAGGTCAACGCGATCAATCTCATCTCATCTGCCACGGACGGTAAAACGTCTTTAAACCAGAAACGAACGACATAGC
Source organism: Kradibia gibbosae (assembly GCA_018907135.1). Taxonomy (NCBI): domain Eukaryota; kingdom Metazoa; phylum Arthropoda; class Insecta; order Hymenoptera; family Agaonidae; genus Kradibia; species Kradibia gibbosae. The sequence goes on from JACCHX010000007.1 coordinate 6,258,261, forward strand.
GATCCTCCTCTTCTTGCGAAAGAGTCGAACGGAAATAGTCTTCACACTTCATCTCGTTAATCTTTAGCCTTGTGAAGGACTCCACCCCCTTTTCCAACAACCAGAAATATTGGAGAGCGTTCATGAGTTCGTCGCCGGCTGAGCAGTTCAACGTTGGTATTGTGGTTGCGAAACCCCCCCCCCCAATATCTTGGCTCTCCTCGTTCAGCTGGACTCAATAAAATCTATCCCAATGTCATATTCTGATCTGTCAACCTCGAACCCGAAACTTTATATAGTCGTGATCTCAAGATTTACCCGTATGAATCCGTGACTAAGTCTATATGTTGTGCAATGGAAATTCGAATATCGAAAAAATGGGAATTCGTAAAATGGACTCCTTCAATATTTGCAGAGTCGAATTCCACTAAACCTAGAGGTGAACTTCAGTAGAATATAGACGTCTACTTGAGAGTGCCTTGAACATAAAGATAGTAGCACTAAAAAAATTTTCGTGCTGCATCCGTTGCGCTGACACCAGTTAACGATCACTGATTTGTGTATGAAACTGACATAGGAACTCTGATTCAGAAGGGTTCGAGCACGTGTTTTTATTCCTTTCAGAGCAGTCACCACAGCCTGGGCCGACGCGAGAACGGTTGCCGCGATTTTTCATCGATGCAGCTTAGGCCCTCCGCCAATTTCTTCCACTCTGGGGGTAATATAATTTTCAAACGCCTGGGTGGGAGAGTGGTCTTATGAATTCAATGTTTACAATATTTTGATGTGACGCCCTGTTTGAATGTTTTTATTTGTTTAATTTTTCGCAACGAAATTGTATCTTTTTCTTGTGTCTATATTCCTTGCCCTTTGCCTTTATTTCTAAGACTCAAATTCTAAGTATCAGCACCTCGACGTCAAAGCTAGCTCAGCACATTCGCGTAATATGATTGCTCCCGAGCCTAAGCGACGATGTAGATCACGATGTAGATATGTAGTCTCTATGTCTATGACTATGTCTTTACCGCTGATATGATATGTGTTCATTATTTTTCGCAACCTTCTTGCAATGTTTCAAGGCTTGGGTCAATGCTAGCTCAAAAGGGAAATCCTTTTCCTCTTAATCATTCTGCGTTTAATAGTCTGAATGAAATATCTAGTAGTAGTTTTATCCGGTGTAGATTTTGTTGTTGTTAATCATGGATTCCTTTAACAGGGGAAGTAATTTGAAGGAAATTGAAACATATAATAATAATTTTAAATCTTCCGGAGTCTATATATTTATTGAACGCAAGTGAATGCAAGTATTATTATTATTATATATATATGTTCAGGATAGTTACGTCGCATAGTAGTTATTTATTATCTCTCTTCTCTCTCTCTCTCTCTCTCTCTCTCTCTCTATGTCTCCTTCACCCTTACAATAATTTTGAAATTTTCTTTGAATAAACGTTTCTTTAGCAAATGTTAAATCAAAACATCATTGATTTTGTCTTGCGGCACTGCCATTATTTTTAATCTATCATAATTAAGTTGATAATTTATTATTTATTATTTTTAATAAATATTTCTTTTTATTATTTAGTTCTTTGTTTTGTTGATTCCATCTAGCACATTAGATTAAATTTTGACAGATATTAAGGAATTACTCTAAAATAATTTAACTTGTTAAATTAAACTAAAGAGTTAACTTGTTAAATTATTATTAATTTAAATTTAGTGAATTTGAGTGAGTTTTATTATTATTATTGTTCTAATTTTATAGCGGGAAAATTAAATATGCGATTATTTCATAAATAAACTCTAACGAATTTTATTAAAGTCTTACAATAATTCTACCCTTTGAGAATGGTTCGATCCTTAAATTACTAAATTTAAATATTTAAATATTTAGTATAACGATATTTGAAATGTTCAAAGTGTTCTTTAAGTAATTCCTCCGTCCCGTGCTATTGAACTTAAGTGTTTAGGCACAAAAAGAAGAAACAACATTATTGAACAATAGAAATGTGCGCTCAATGAAATTGTTGCGATTAGAGGTATTTTAAAGGCGTTTTAATTAAATATTGCAAAATGTAACCTCTGGATGTAACAATGTAAAGGAAAAAAAATTGTAATTGACATAGTAAAAAATTCTTTAATGGACAATTGAAGAAGACAAATGAAAAATCCATTTTTTTTATAAAAAAATATTGTAATAAATATGGAACGCTTTTAATAAAACAAAAGTTTTTCTATGGGGTTTATAACTTAATTTTTTTTAAATATAATTTTAAATTAAGATTTAGATTTTGTAATCTCTAAATTTCTCTACGCTATCTAATTGTAAAAATAATTTAATCGAGTTGCGAAAGTATCAACATTTTTTAACGTACAAAAGCGCTTACTAAACAGTACTTAATATAACATAGATTTTGTATGGATGTTCTAGAAAATTTATTAATTATATTTTAAGATTCAGCTGATAGATTTAAGTGACTACTTCAATAAACTTCGATCAGGAATGTGAATTATATTATTAAAATCAATGTGAATTTTACGATTGCCTTGATTTATGGTTTTTTACATGAATTAATTATTTTATTTTAGAAAATATTATTGCATTAATTATAAATACTGCACACATTGAAACCATATTATTAATATTAATAAATGTTAGATAGATCGTACTTTATATTAAATCCTGGCATTCCAAAACGTATACAAATTAAATCATAAACTCACTGTTTCAAGTTCATAATAGAAAAGTTAAGTTTTCTCGACAGGATGAAACATACATTACAATATCAGCGACTGAACAATAAAATTATCATTTTTATATGCCATTCCAGTAATTAATTTATTATAACGATATTGATTATTAAATAAAAATTGGTTTTCTCTTTAATTTTTTCTGATTTCCCTTTTCCTTTCAAATAAAGAGCTACTGAGATATTTATTTTAACAAGGATTATAAAAATAAAATCTTTCATTATCAAATATTCTAATATACATACAGTGTGAATTTTATACATAACGTGCTTTGCTCACGTCGTTACAAACTTTTATAAAATAAATACTTAGAACATGTTATAACAAAATTAATTTAAAAAATATCAGTTTACAATTTATAAAAATATGTACAAGTTTATTTTTTAATTAATTTTTACAAAGTACCGAAATCTATGCTTTGATGTAATAGAAAAAAAAGTTCTCATTCATTTTTATTAATTTGCATTTACTAGTTTTATCTGACTAGTATTATTTAATGCACAACAAATGTAAGGCCAAAGCAATTTAGATATTTTCATACCTGCAAGTGCCGCCATTTTGACAAATCGGGTTTCCACGTTCAGTTACACAAAGTGGTCCATATCCGCAATGCTGTCCACCAAATCCTTCGAAGCAATCGCAGTAAAAGGTCCTAATTAAGAGCAATGCTTCATATTAAAATCAATGCCCAATTTTGTAACAATACTAATAGTCAATTGAAAATATGTATTCGAAAAAAATGCATTGAAATTTATGTACATATAAAGTAATAATTTTTAAATAATGTACAACGCTTAAGATATATTGCATGTATTATCCATTACTTTTCATAGTAATGAGTTTCAAAGTAAAAAAAGTTATCCTTTTACACAATTTGGTACAATAATACAAATATTTAGATAAAATGGTAGATTTTAAATAAATGCAATTAGTTGTGAATTTGTTTCATGCTTAATATTCATGAACGAAATTGTTTTTATACTAAAAGAGTTAAAATATATAAAAAGGTGCTTTTAAGGTGTTTTTAAAACCAAATGAATTTTACTTGGAAAGAACTTCTAAATTGCGAATTTCTTTGTTCAATATGTATGAACGTACAGCATTTCATAAAAAATGCTCTTAAGTACTCCAAACTTTTAAAAATTGAGACTTATAAAATCAAGTATTTAGTACGAATCAAAAAGCTATTTATAAGCTATCATATTTTTGTTATTAAAACAGCAAAGACTAATAAAAAATCAATTACATGGATATAAATAGAAGATCATCGAACAATTTTGAGATTGGGAAAAAATATTAAAATTTATTTATATTATGATCTTTACTTTTTATATTTTATTTTATATTTTAACTATTTTTACAAACATATTATTAGTAGATCAAAAATTTCTTGATTATTTTTATAAAATTATGAGTAAGGTCTTTCATAACAAAATTTAAACATATTCAAAAATTAAAATATACCTATTGTTAGATTTACTAATAATACTAAAGCTCCTTTCAAGCTCCATTATTGGTATTTTATGTCTATATATATATATGTATGTATATGTTTGCGATTATATGCTTTGGTTAAGTTATTTAGTTACTATAATTTCTTATAAGTTTCAAATTCAGTACATAATTCTTAAATAATATATTCAGTGATATCATTATTGATATATTTTTGGTGCTTTTTACAGTAACTAACATATTTATAATATAAACTTTACTTTCATAATTAACTATCAATGCAATTTTTAAGTATACATAATATTTTCATAATTACAGGTACTGATATTAATATTTACTCAAATTAAAAAAAGAAAAAAATATATATATAATATTATACTAACTAAGTGCATATGTACTACTTATAAAATTCGTACTTTCTTAGTTAAATAAAATAAAAATGTATACATTATGTACGACGTATATTATGTATATACACTCGAAGCGAAATACTAATTTATAGTAATTTTTCCATTCTCAGGTAAATTCAATATATATATCACATTGTAATAATAATTTCCAGAAATAAAACACAAAATTATATAATAGTATTATAGGTAAATATGGTTTAGTATGCCATTATAATTTATGTTCTGACATGTATTAAACATAAAGTATTTTATGTAGTAAGACACGCTAATCTACATATCTTAAATTTTAGTTTTTTCTCTATTTTCTAAGAAGATAGGAATTTTCTTAGAAGATTTCGACAACATTGTTAAATCACAAAAATCTTCTGGAGCTTCTTCAATTTTTTAAATCTTTAGGAACTAACAAATGCATAAATAAGAGGAAAAAATAAAAAGTGATTTAGTAATGAACACAATTCTTAAATGAAGAAAGAGTTTTGTAAACACAAAAAATTGTAAAAACATGAAGAACAGAAAGCCTGTGGAAGTAAAAGTTTGCTACCAGAGAATAATCTGATGTGAGCAACAGCATTGCTATTACTTAGAGGTTAATAGCAACACGCTAGTTTCTTAATCATTATAGCACGACTCCCAATGAATTCATTCCTTTGTTTTTTCGAAATAATGAAACATACAATAGTTTGACATTTCTACCTTTTACATGCTAGAATGCGTATTATTTTTACTTATCGATAAGTATCACTGAGCATATTCATAATATCATTCAAAGTTAACTATAAAATTACGAATGAAAATAGTCAGGGTTGTTTATTTATTTATTTTGTAGATTTAATTGTAAAAACTATATTCTCATTGTAGTTTTGATTAATTTACGTTATTCTTTATGTAAGAAGGAACAAATTCGCTAAGAATTTTCTTAACAAATCAACAATTAGAGATATTGAACTTGCTAGTCTATTTAAATATGAATTTATAAAAGATTATGTACTTTAAAGAAATACAATACGGATGAAAACGTTTTGCTTAAAAGTGGATAATAACTTTCTTTAGGCTTTACTTTACGTTATCTACTGCAAGTGTGCTGAGACAATCTAATTTTAGTATCCTGCAGAAAAGTCATAATAGTGAAAATACTAATGAAAAAAGATAAATAAGTATAAGCATTGATTTATCAAAAGCAAGTAAGTTTTATCTTTTTAAACAGGATGTAGAACTTTTGTAGAATACTTATTAAAAAAATGTGTTAAATGCTTAATTTTTAATTACATATTTACTTAATGTTATTAGAAAAAGAATTCAAATTAATTTATATCATTTTCATATATTAGAACATGATTTATTTTTTATAGCCGGATAAGGTAGCTGTAAAGATGATAAATGAATTAATAATTATTATTTAATATTCAGTAAAGATTAAAACTTATAATTTATTATTAAACTTTTTTAGATTATCCATTGTTTTTTTTTGAAAGCATATGAACAACATATTTGCAATTCAAAAGGCAATTTGATCATACTTGTGAAGTTTAATACTATTAATGCACTCGAAGAAAGATGAATCAAAGTGTAGTTTTATTTAAAGTAGAGAAAAGGTACTAAGTTTCTTAAAAAGAGCGAATTTGATTAAATGGTGAACTCAACATTTGCAGCGACTAATAAAATTTGATAGAAAAGTTGATTTGCTTTGTGCTTTGTACTGTTTTGTACAATCTTCAATAGGGGAGCCGGCAATTCTTGTACGACGAAGTGAAATTAAGATAATTAGGCGTAATTAAAAATAGGGAGCTAAATAATTTTTTAAAACGATTATTTGAGTCGCAGCCAAGCTTACTTACGTGGAATCCGATGACAGGAGGCAGTCTCCAGCAAAGGAACAATCACGAATTGAGCACGAATTCGGATTCTCTCTCTCATCCGTCATTTCATACGTCAAATTGAATCCATAGACGTTTAGGAGCTTGTCCAGCACGCGTATGTGATTGCCTTCGAGTCGCTTGAGTTTGAACTCCAGCACGAGATAAGGCCGGAAAGTTCTGAGGAAACGATCCTCGAACACGTTGGCCTCGTCAACCTCCCAAAGAAGTGCGCCACCGAAGCTCGTCGCCTCAGACTCATAATAGGCGTACTCAGTGAATCGCAATCCCCGGGAGGCGTAAAGCTGGCTCAGGTAGACAACGATCGAGGCGTTCGCGTGCTCAGAAAGTTCCGAGGCGTCTAGGATCCAGCGACAGTGGATGGGCACGGTGAACGGGCCCGGGAAGTCAGGGGTGGCGATTATGCCCCGACGAGCCGTCAGATGGCCACCACAGGCCGTGGTTCCGGATTCCTGTCGTTCACCGGCGATCGGCAGCAGGAGCATCGCCAGGCAGGCTAACACCTGTCGTGAGTCACTCGAGACCTTGCCGAATATCTGGAAGCAGAATACGAGGACTGCGTTAATAAGATATTTTATTTGATGTTCCTTCTTTCCGACCTGGCCCGCTGGCGGCCTGTCTCGACACCTTGGATGCTAAAGCATCCGCTGAGTATGTAATTACTTGGGCGAAACTATGATGGGGATAAGTAAGCAGGTTAATTGTAATTTCGTTGCTAAGATACATCTTACCCACTTCCTATGCGATACTCCATGCTTCTGATTAAAGAAACACATCGATTAATGCACAATACGAATCTACTATTCTGCCTAAGTACTAACTTTATGATAGACGTAATACTGTTAAAATTAAATTCCTAAAAAAATCATAATATATTTCAGACTGTACTTCACTTCATTTTTCAAAAGATACTCATTAATAATGTGTATATATTCCTTGAACATGTTTACATCAAAACTCAAGTTTCTGTAATCAAATTATCGATTAACCTTAAAATTAAATCATTAACATTTATGATATGATTTATCTATATTATAATTGCAATTATTATGAAAGCTTAGATCAAAATTCCCATAAAACGATTATAATTTTATTAATAAGTCATATATTACAAGAAATTTAATACCTATTTAATAAATTTCGAATTTTTAATTCCCTAAGTAATAAAATTTTTATCTTAATTCATCTTTTGCAAAAATATGTCAAATGAAAATTTTATATTCGATTATTAGAAAGACTTATGTATTTCTATATTCTTTTTATTAAAAAAGATGGAAAATATAGCTTCGCTTTCATATTTCTTTGTGGGTGTATAAAAATTCGATTAATACTTCTTTTTGCGCACATCAATTAATTCGCAAATTATTATCAACTTAGAATCTATCTATTCTGTTAATTTTACAAATATATAAAATATTGATCGTTCTATTTATAAGAAAATTTCATAGGAATGCATTCTTATACAGCATGAGTCGTTCATAGTAAATCATGCACTTCATTTAATTATTAACTTTATTAACTACGTAAGACCTATAATGAATACTTATTTTTCTATTTGGTTAATTAAAAATTTATAAAATTCGTTGAAATGAAAGAAAAATTTAATCTAGTAATTATTAAAATAAAGATTTATCTTTTTTATCTTGTATAGAATTTTCTGATGTTAATAACTGCAAATGTTTTTTTATATATATTTTTGACATTCTTTATTATAAATTTTCCATACCTCAGCATATATAACTTTTGCTTTATACATCAATGTATGTAAATTTTTCATAATATCTAAATGGATTTAGTTTTTGGCATGGGTATACTCTATTGTTCACTATGAAGTAATCCATTGTAAGTGCCACCATAAGGGACTTAGGCAACAATTAAACTACTATCCAAGATAGAGATGGACAATTGAAATAGATAACAGTATAGAGTAGGCTACTAATAAAAAAAGCAAGATAAGAAGAGTATTAATTAAAATAAAAAAGGAGTTACAGAAACGATTCATATATAAGGAAATTATTGGAAATTGAGAGTTAATGATGAGAGCAAAAAAATGATGAATAAAGGTAAAATTGATGGGATAAGAGAGAAAAATATAGAATGATTTGCAGGATTGTTAATGAGATGTATAATAGAGAGATAGGAGAGACAGACCAAATTTCCGAGAAATGAAGAGTGAATAAGCTAAGTTGCTTTACCAACATAAGTTTTTAATATATCTATTAATATGCCTAACTCATTTTATGACTATTTTATTAATTTTTTTACTAGTAACGAATATGATATCCTAACCTGTTTAGTAAGATACCAACATAATGGTTCAGCTGGATAGTAAGCTTGCACAAACGAAATAAAGTAATTATTTGATTTAATTCAGTTTCTATTTATTTATTTTGTTTAAACAACCTCGCCTCCTATCTACCTTCGTTTGCAACATCCCAATTAGCTGTTAAAGCAGACAACAAGTGTACTAAGAGTTGAGAAGGAAATATTTACCCAGTGGATCATGTAAAAGTGAGCTGTATTACAGCATTATGTAATGATCGCTATTTGCACGCTAATATAATGATGATCTGATTAATTTGAAAATCAAAGTTGATTCCTTTTTTTAGACCGATAAGAAAATATTTATAATATATAATATATAATATATAATTTATATATTTTTATAAATTAGTTTCGTGTTATAGATGTTGAAAATTACACGAGTAAAAAATATTGTACGAAAATATTGATGAGTGTGTATTTGTTTAGACTCAATAATAAGTAGTATTATACAATAGTAAACGTCAATTTTTATGTAAGTAAAATTTTGTTAATCTAAAGTTTCAGCTACTATTAAAGGTTATATATATTAATTTAAAACTAATTTAATCGCTAATTATCCTTTTTTGTGACAATTTTTTGATTTTCATAAGATTAATTGATATTTATCAATATTTAACACATATAAGGCTCATAAATATATTGCATCAAATCTTTACAAATTACATTAAGGTCACGTAATATTAAATATAATATGTTTATATTATATTTAAATAAAAACATGAAAGTTTGATTAATATTTAAATGAATAATAGTGTTAACAATGATTTAACATCCGTATTCATCGTATAATAACATTTTATAATAAAGAACATAGTTCCTTATTAGGCAAACCCTTATGAATGGATTGACTTTCATTAAAGAATTGTCTTAAATAATATTGGAATAAAATTAATACGCGCAAACAATTATAAACAAGTTCTTATATATATATAACTATTGCAAAACTTGAATTCTAATTTTAAATTTACAAATATCTTGATCATTGTTGTCATTAAAATATAATTTGTATTCACACATATCATTATATTACGTTTTGCTTTACACTACAATGCATTTTTTATTACTTTTTTACTATGCATATTTTATTTTTAAAGGACACCTTTGATATATACTTTAACGAAATTAATTTTTCTTGCAAAGTTATATTTAAAAATTAAAATACATGAAATTGTATTCAATATAATAATCCCTTTAGGTTTTATTTATGTATTTGAAAAAATTTACAGTAATTGTTATATAAACAAGTTAAAACATACCATTTAGATATAAAACGTCGTTATTATTTTTTATAAAATGTTATTATTTTACTTTTATTTCAGTTGTTAAAATATTTTTGAGTAATCTTAGAAAACCGCAACGTATAGTATAATAAATTTAAAATGTAGCTTTACTCACTACGTGATTCATCCAAACTTCAAAGAAAATTAAATATTCAAAATTTACGTATAATAAATTACTCAGATTTTAGAGCTTACAGAGTAATGCTTGAGATGATGTTTAAAATGGCAACGACATGTGATGATACACCCAGTTACATTGACTTATAAAATCAATTCGTGAACAGAGAATGAAAAAGATTTGTCAAATCGCCTTTGCTACGTGAGTTGACTAAATGCATGAGAAGCAGTTAGTTGTGAATACTGAGCTGATAATCTAAATCTTTTGATATGATATCCTTGCTAATGGAGGCACTTTTAGCCAAAACAGCTGTATTGATTTCATATCAGCTGATCCGAGGAAAAAAACTTGTGAACTAAATTTGCCATTGAAACTTTCAATTGATTTGGTACGAGACTGAAAGAATTGAAAGTTTCTCAGTAATTCCAGAGCTAAGCTTCTTGATAGGTTCTGAGTCTGAAATTTCGGTAATTCCAGGTTCCAATGATAGTCTATCCTGAAGCGAGTCGTGAAAAATAAAATTTCCTGACGATATTCAGATGTACGTTCAACATTGGGCTGTACTAGTTGTATTGACTATAAGTCCTCTGATTTAGAGAGCTAATGGCAATCCTCACCAAAACTCGTTTTGAGTTGATCCTTTGAAATGCTTGGAGATGTGAAATCTGATGATTTGGATGATCTAGTACATGTTTCCATATATACTTTCCAGAGAGTTCCTGAATTTAAGTGATTCTGTTTTGAAAGTAATCCTTCCAAAGAGATGCATACCTTCTGATGCTCATAAATATCACTCCAGAATCCATCTACATGTAAGAGTGCTCTATCTCTACGATCAAAATCGCATGAATGTATTTTGCTATAAGTAGCACTGCTGTGAGCTTTATCTTTGGAGCACTGAGTAGACTGAGCGGAGAGACTTTCGTTTTGAGCATCATTTTGGAGCTGGAGGATGATAAATAAGTAACCATGGAAATGATAATATAAATATATTTAGAGTGAGGGGTGATAAACTTTGGCTTTGACAATGATACGTTCTTCAAATGGTGACAACTTTGATGCTCTATCTCAACTGTTCGTAAGACTTTTGTCATAATCCTGATAGTGTAGGCATAAATGATGATCGTTGACTTCGAGTCAACAGAATAAGCAGCTTAAGAATTGTTGTGCATTTTGTCTTAATCGTCCTTTCACCACCGATCTCAATCATCGACATAATAAAATCTTGGCGTCGTATATTGAGCTCCACTCCATTGAACACAACACTCCATTCACAATGAATTTACAGTGAAATTTCCCTTCGATTATTGGAGATGTGCTGCTTAAAATTGGGACACTTTATAAAAAGTGACCCTTAGATGTATTTTAAATATTGGTGAGAGGCTTCTAAAGAGGCATACAACCCTTCTATGGTATTTTGATCCCCAGTGGTTTAACAACTCTATGCACATGGTAACTCTAGGACTTCTGTAGTCCAAGAGTTTTAGCTTCTGCCAAAGTTGTTGCCAGATTGGAAAAGGCCTGAGCTATCATAGTGAAAGATAAGTGAATTTTATCCAAACTTTTCATTTAAAACTGGATGTAAGCTTCTTATTCTTACATCTTAAGATGAGATATTCCCATGACGACATAAGAGATTAGCGATAGTCAAAATGGTAGTTAATCTAGTAAGGATCAACGGTAAGTTGGAAATAAGTTAGGCTGGGGCTTCTTTTATACCATTGCCCAAGTAATGCAGCTTTTTAGTATTGTATTTCAGCATTGTATTTTCATGATTTTCGAGTTGAATAACTCTGTAAAGACTGGCCTTGACTAGTTGTCTCCATTAAATTTTGATAGATTAATAACTTGTAGTTTTAAATGTATCCCTTACCTGAATGTTTCCGTTGAGTGTTCATATGAGAGGCTCTTGAAGGCGTTAATTTAATTTTCAACTTGCTTTAAGAATTACCTTGAGTTTCATAACAGTAAAAATTTCATTTCTGCAAATGCCATTGGAAAAATGAGGATGATCGAGCACGTACACCGACAAGCTAACTTGCTTCTTGGTAGATACCTTGTAAAGTTTATCTAATTGTTGTGAGATGGCAGTAACTTCCTGTAGAGAGAGTTTCGGTTCTGATACAGGCACCATTTGAGATAGTAAGCAAATATTCTGATACCTGTCCATTTGAGTTTCAAAATTGATGGTTAACTTATCTCAGAGGTGCACTGTCGAGTTAAGCCTTAATTTCTCTTCTTTCGACGGTAGATTATATGGGACCGTAAATCAGATATGCAGACTGCCAGTATTATCATCGCTATCTGAATTAACCATTTTCTTGTTATTTGAATTTTCAAAATTTAGAAAATCAAAATTAAAATTTTTAAACGATGTTAAATAATATAATAATCCAAATCCGGATCTAAGAATCAAATGTTTAAGAAAACCGCGAAGTATATGCGGTGAACGAGCAAGCTATATGATTAGATTAAAAAAGACACAATAAATTTAAAAGTTTTATTTTAATAATTACTTCACCTAGTCGAGGAAAATTAAAATTTTAAAATGTAGGTATAACGATCTTATGCGTATAATTTAATCAGATGGGAAAGGTTGAAGAGAAATACTTGAGTTGACGTTAAAAAAGAGAGACGTAGTTGAATTGGTTTGTGAGACCAATTCCTTAACCGAAAATGAAAGATACTTCAAAAAAAGATTTCTTTTTTTGAACCCCCCCCCTCTAAGGAACTCTAGGGTGTGACCGTGAATATACGTAAACGTAAGTGTACTTTTACTAAAAAGCAAACTATAATCTTTTGTAGAGAAATCCGTATGAGAGAAAAATAAAAACACATAGTGTTCAATTAATTAATAAGTAAAAATGAATCGTACTTAAACTTTCGCTTCTTAGTGGTCCTGTTCGAAAGTTCTAAAATCGTTAACTACACATATCATTAAATACAATGACTACTTGCAGTGATCAGCATATTGCCCAGGAACTTGCATCACTGTGCCGTTATAATCGGCAATGAGTTCATTTATTCCTTAACATTTCCTCGCATCGTCTATGATATTGATGACGAATCCACTCCAATCCAACCAATCTGATTCCTGATGTAAGATAGGCAGAATGGTGAGTTTATAATTTAGAAATAATTAGAAGGAATTAGAATTTTGAATAATATACTTAAATTAATAACCTAAAGTTGAGATGTCATTGAAGTTTTAATAATGTTGAACAATTATTTTGTACAAATATAATATTTCAGTTAAAAGGCTAAATAAAAGTTTGTTTTATAACTCAATTTACATATGCTTTTAATATATATGACATATTAAGTAACTATTTACTTAAAACTTTGGAGTAACGAAGTTTGTCACTCTTAAGTATTTTAATAACAGAGTTCAGACAAACCCTAAGTACATTAATAAAAAATTTTCGATGAAAATTCAATAAGATATTAATAAAATCGTGTCATGTATTTATGAATATTATTTATAAATAGCTTTAGTATTGTATATTGTACAATTACCTTAACGTTTAATAACTATAACGTTTTTCATGACATTTGAAACAATTGGAACTGCTGCAAATATAAATGATGTGTTAAATGTATTTTTCATAAAATTTATATTTGACTAGTTAAATTTTAATTTAAGTATGATGAAAGAATATAAAATGTAAAAAAATTTTGCAGAGAAAGAATTGTTTCAAAGAATGTATATAAAGTAAAATAATATTTCTAACATGAAACTATACATAAAAAAGGGGAATGTTCCGAAGGAGTCAACAAAACGAATGAAAATAAAGAAAGAAAACGAGAGAGTAAAGTTTTTCTTCGAATTTTCGCTTCGTTAAATGCAATTTCCCTGCAGTTTCATAAAATGTGATTTTCAAAGTAATAGAGCGAGAACTTACCCACAGTTTAAGACATCAAGTGTTGCTGACTTGTTGATTGAGGGACATTGGCGCAAACCATTATTACGGTAAAAAAATAATTGAGTGCTTATTGAATTTTTAATTTGTAAATGATTACTAATTTAAGCTGTTTTTAATTTTGTAGTTTCATTTTTCTGTGATAAGAATCAATTAAATATTAGTGGCTCCATGCTTGTTCAACAGCATGTCATTAAAAAAAAACAGAATAGATTTAAAATAATTTTAAAAAATTGAACTGTAATGTAATGTAATTAATACACAAAAGTAATAACAGAATCTTAAAACATGTACTTCATTCTAAGTATTTTAATTTATATTTACAGATTTTGTTCGAAAGTTTTTAAAAGTGATCGATATTGTTCGTTTATATAATTTACACATACTAAATGCTTTTTCAAAAACATAGTATCTTAATTAATCTTGCAAATCTTTTTGAATAAAGATTTAAATTTTTGCCTAAACGAAAAGTCATTTTTTTTAAATATACAGAAAAGTAATAAAAACTTTTTCATTTCCTCGTGTTTTCATGCTTTAATTTGTAAATATAACCTGCTACGAATTCAAAACATCTTTTTAGTTCCTCGCTCACAATCTTCCGGATTAACAACGAAGCAACCCTGCGGCAATTCGTCCAAGTGGTGACCGCAATAGAAGCCGATTAACTTAGAAGATTGGCTCGAGACCTCCGTATATGATGATATATCCTAGCTCTACCCGATCATAATTAAGTATTGCAAGATTAAATTACCTTTTTTTATTCGATTACGTAATCAAACTTATTAAAACATGACAAAAAAAACCACTGAAATCATTTTATTTTTTTCAAAAGCTACAATTGATGTATATTAATCGAAGTAATTGTATCAAATTTTCGTTAAAAAAAATTTCTAAATTGAAATAATTTAGAAATCATGTAATACATTACAATATGCATACGAAAAAGCATAAAAGGAAAATTTTTTATATAACTTTTTTGTTTCGAAATATTTATAATATTTTTAATATTAATATTTATTATATTAAGATATAAACAAAATTTTAATTTGAAGTATAATTAATTTATTTTTCACTATTAGTAAAGCAATAAGGTGTTTAAAATATATGTATGTATTATCCAATGTATAAAATTCAAGAAAATTCTTCATTTATTAGTATTTTTATAAAATTAGATAACTCAAAATTTGCAATTTCTGTATACAATTTTCTGTATACATAATTATTATTTATTTTATTGCTATATCAATATCTTATTATCGATCTATGATACAAGGTACAAAAATTGCTTTTTTAATTCATATAAAATTGTTTCAATTTTCATTGTTTTAATAGCCTGAACAAATAAATTAAAAATGTATTTAAAAAGATATAATAAGGAGATTGAAGCTAATTTATAAGAAAATAAAAACTAGATATGCAGAACGTTTTTAATCAACTACAGTAAAATTTTATACTGACAAACTACGTTTACCTCAAATTATAAGTTAAATAAGAAATTAAATTTTAAAAGTGGGTAAGAATTTTTTTATACTTATAAGTGCTTCTGGTCTTGTTTTATCATTATAATCGTTCAAAATTTCAGTTTAAAAATATAATAGTGTCATATCGTGATACACGAACATGGAGAAAATATTTTTAAATTATTTTATTTTCAATAGTAATATTTTTTAATTAAAAAAAAAATTAATTTATTTTTTTTTCTCGTTTGAAATAAACTATACTAATTTTTCAGGACTGACAATTTTATTTCATAAATGAAAACAAATTTTTATGAAACATTCTTTTAAAACTTTATTGCAAAATATGTTAGAAAAAACATCTTTCACAATTAATTATTTTCATAGAAAAATTTTTTTTCATTTTTCATGTATATTTTTATAATTATTTGTTTTTTATATATATTTCTAGGATTTTATACTAATGTTATAAATATTATTTTCCTGAATATAGAATTAAAATATCATCAAAATATAATTTTTAAAAAATTATTTGCCATACATAGTTGAAGAAAAGATTAGGTAATCATTGCTATGAAAAACATTTTATTAATATTCCAGATAGAAAATGATGTAATTCATTTCTTTTTATTTTTACTACTATCATTATATTATGTATCCGTAAAAGAATGAAAGTATCTGTAAAGAATCTTTAAAGAATTTAAAGAAAACTAAAAAAATAATTTACATCATTTAGCTAAAATCTTTTGTTAACACAATTATCTCATGAAAGGTAGTTTCAGCATTTATCATTATTTATTATCTTTTTATAGGTAATAAATTTTAAAATGTAGAAATTAATTAAAATTAGAAAAATAAGATTGTCACTATTTGTAAGTTATAGGCCGCACTGCTATTATAATAATAATTCAATATTAAATTATTAGATTTATTTACAAATATTTGTTGCTATGTAATTATTTGAAACTTAAAATTTCAAACTGAGTTCAATTACGTATGTGGTGTTTTTAAGTAAATGTAAATCTACTATTTTAAATTAGTAATATATTAGTAAATCTTTTAATATTTGAATATATCATTAACTTTTCAATTCAAGTTAGAATACCTGCATTAAAATTTTTGAAATTTGATGATCTAAGAACGAGATTGGTTCAATATTCTTATATGTTCGTTAAATGTTTTATTTTATTAAAGTTAATGTTTTATTTTGTTTCTTTAATAATGATAAAATTTGTATGAATTCTAATCATATGCTTTATATTTTTATTAATATATTATCAGCCGTATTTTTATTTATTTGCTATTTCTTTTAGTCTTAACATAAAAATTGTAATTTGATAAAATGAATGTAACTAATAACCAAGTACTTATATAGACATATTTTGTAATGATTTGAATACATAAATTTTATTGCATGAAAAAATTGTCACTTTTTGATCTATTTAGAAATAGAATAATAAAAATAATAATTTAAGAAAAGCGTACAAGATATAAACTTATCATCCTAGATACTGTTTCGACTTTGGGCCTACAGATGCATTCTTAAAAATCTTTTCTGCTAGTAAAATTCAAAATTAATTAAGCGTTATATTTTGGAAAGATATTTATATCAGGGGCACTGTATCGGCCGTAGAAATAGGCTATTGTAAGGAAACACCGGTATGCACCAACATTCTCCAGCTAGAAGTGATAAGACGTTCTCGCAGCATTCATACACCAAACATCCGCTTTGTACCAAAATTGCTCTATACTCTTTATAGATTAAGGGAAAACCGATGCTCGTAAGGCAACCACATCTTGCACAATACAAATCAATAACATAAATAAATATATGAAGCCAACCATTCCGTTAAGCACATACGTCAACCAAATTTTTAAAAATTTTGCTTTACTGTAAAAGTCAATACCCGGCCATATCATGTATCTCTTTCTAAAAAAGCGTCTAATGATATGTAGCAATATTAAATTTTATTTTAACTAACTACAAAGATTTAGCGAAACTTAGAAGACCACTTTTTCGAAATATAAAAGGGAATACAAATATGTACAGAGTCAATCAGAAAATCTTCTTCAAACCTTTAAGATTAGTTAAATCATCTTCAAAGTTAGTTATAGCAGTGGTACAGAGGCAAGTATCAGATAAATTGAGTAAAAGTAACATACTCAAACTATATTAATTACCAACCGGTAGCAATAATGATAAGTTGTAAAACTTTTATCAAATTATGTGATGCGGGCTATACACGAACCTTTTTATATATTTTTATAAATTTGTAACCTATGTATTATATATCATTATTATTAATAAATAAAGATTTTTTTATATTATTTAAAATTTCATCTATATTTGTTTATTTTTAATTTGCAAAATACGACAAATAAATAAGTAAGTTATAACTATTTTTATATTTTCAACTTATTTTCATAGTTTGTGTGTAAAAATATACTATCTCATTGTTAAATTGATGAAATAAAATGCAATAACACATGTCTTTGACACCATTCTTTAATTCGATTAAGGACGACGAAGGCACTGAACTATTTTTATTTCTGTTTAAATTTTTTAGAAAATTTTTTATTACGTAGTTGTCGCGCCTTCAGAATTTTATATTGATGATTCTAAGTTATTACCTTTATTATATTAATTGTTTACCATGATAAGCCATATTTTTAATTATTTTTTTCTATGAACACTAAATAAAATAATAAGTAACTGTAAAAGAAACGTTACATATATGAATACCTTTGCAATATAAATTTCCATGTCGTATCTCTAACCGATTGACATGAAATCAGCGGAACTGCCGGTCCCAGCTAAAGAAACAACGAGACTTGTTTCTATATAATCTGAAAATACACGTACGTAATAAAATATATTGTATAATATGGTTAGACGGCAAGGGCGTAAGTGTACGGTGAAGTGATCCGTGTCCATATTCGTATGCGCGACTCAATTCAGTATCCATGTCGTTAGCTTCTTGAGCGAACGCATTAAAAGAAGCTTTCGTCAAACACGCACATCTCTGTATCAGTAAGTGAGCTTTTATGCATCTAATATCTTTTTTGTCTCGTTGCTCTTTATTACTACAAGGAATGATGCGTATTCAGTCCTCTGAGTAGTCTCACTTTTACATACTCTTAACCTCTCTTCGATAGTCATGGTACTTCGGCACAGTTTATCTGCAAGTTATTCAGGTATCCTGCATTATTTTCTTGGTTGAGTGAGTAATTGCCTACTTATTATCCAGTAACTAGTGATGGAAGGATTGGACGAATTGCCAGTAAAGCAGACTTCTCACTTATTTCATATTTTACTCGATATAAAGAAGATTATAAGCAATGATTTAAGATACTTTTAGAATTACGCTATAATTTTTCACCAAATACTAAGTTTACTTACAAATATAAAAAAAGTTATAAAAAAAAACAAATAATAGTGTTTTAATAGTGCTTACAAATTATTAAAATCACATCACCTATTATTTTTTTTTAATTTAATTATAAATCTGCTCTTTTGTAAAATTAAAGACATTTTCCTTTAAAATTAAGTTAAACACTATAAAATTGTAATTATCTAGGTTATAAGTTCTTTATATTATTTCATTTACATATCTTTGGACTATTAATTCATAATTAATCAAATTAATAATGAATTTAATATTCTTAAATTAATAAAAATGAAAATTAAGCAAATTCGTAATACACAACTGTTGTTCAAAATCTATTAAGAATAAGTTTCAACTAACAATAATTAGATTTGTATTTTATTAAAAAAATAATATAAATACATATTTGACTATATTTTTTTCAGATTACACGTGTTAATTCTTCTTTATGATATTTAAATGAGTATTATGTATCAGTTTCTAGAAACTTAATAGAACTACATTTAATCACAGAATTTAATGAAACAAATAAATTTTTAATAATTTTTTTGTCATTTATTTACATGTTTGAAATAGTGAATAATCATAAATAATATTAATTTTTTTTATTTAACGATAAACATCAATTTAGTTTTTTGAAGAATTTTTTTTATATCTTACATTAAATGCAATTTCTCTGATAGAATATTAAAAGTTTGACTTTTTTACATATAAAATGAGATACTTGGAATAGTACTATAATACAATAAATTTAACTTTTTTTCTTATAAAATGTATTCTAGTAAGTTATTATTTTTAGACATTAATTATATTTGTATTTATTAAATTAACTAAGTAGTTAGTGAATGTAACTATAGTTTTACTTGAAATTCTTATTATTTATTTCCTTATATTTATTACTATTTTATTGAATAGATTAAAGTTTTTTTTTCATTTACTAAAATATTAGATTGTAGTTTGTAGTTTTTATTTTAACAATTATTACTATATAAAAAATTATGATATAACCTTCTAATTTATTTTTGGATTTTTTAATTTATATGGACAAATATTTATTATTTGGGATCTAATAAGTTCGTTTAAGTACAGAAAAGCTATGAATCGAATGTGAAAATAGTACTTAATAATTTAACATTCGATAGTCTGTACACTATATGAGATTTATGTATTTACTCTTACCTTGAATAATTTAAAAGACGATAATGTAACCCTTGTTGCAAGTGTTTTAGAAATATAGTAAGATAAATTTTTAGAATTATCAGTATATTTGAATATATCTAATTAAAAAGAATAATATCTTTGATAATCAATGATAAAATCTTAATAAAGATTTAAGCTGGATGTATAAATATATAATATTTCGAATAATATAAAACAAATATCAAGGAAATCCGGAAAGCAACATTTTTAGAAACACAATTATCTGTAAAAAAGACTTTAGGCTATTGTTTAACGCTAAGTACGAGCCTCATTGAAACGCAATTCTCTCTTTTTAATTGGTATATCTGAATTGAGTTGTTAGAATATCTCTGCTTTTTATTCTCGGTTTTCTACTTACTTTTATCTAGTCTTCCATGTAAATTATAGTCGTACCTTCTTACAAAGTTTCATGTAGGAATTTATGAACCGCTTACCAAACCAGAAACTAAACTAGTCTTTTGGAAACGCTTCTCTAAGCAACAATTATTATTTTTCTTCAAACTCAGTATTCTGAGAAAGTTAAACGTATCTTAAAATCATTGACATTATCTAAATTGCAAGTGTAGTTGTTCTGAGCGTCCGTGAATATGTAATGTAATATTGGATTAACTTTAAAATAATTAAATAAATAATCTTACACAAATGATTATAAACACAAATGATTATACTACTGGTAATCTGCGTCACATTGTGCCTTTTGAACATTTAAAACTTATCTATTTAAACTCGCAAAAAATTTATCATTTTTAATATGTATGTTATTACAATCCACTTGGTACAAGCTTTTAATTCATCTTTTATATTTGTATAACAAAAGTCTAAAAAAAACAAAAATAATCTAAATTAATATTTATAAGAGTATTAGTATAAGTACGGTTAAATTTACACAGCGTGTGTGATTTTTTAGAAACTACCCTACTACATGGAATTTATGAAAACTAAATCGATAACTTACTATGTTTAAGATTCTTGAAGCTCTCCATTCTGTCCAGTTTAAAAATTATAACTCTAATAATATAAAAGTTAACTTTTAATTTAAGGAAAAATAATAGCAAACTGTTAGACGAATTATTATTAAAATTATTATTATTAAATTTATCATTTAATTTCAATTATTCTCATTTTATGATATTTACGTGTATTTAAAAAACAAAGTCTATAAAAAATTTTCTAACATGTTCATGTTATGGAAGTTATGCAGCTTTGGAATAAAGGATGTGTTATAATAAGTTTAGAACAGCTTTAATAAGAAAGTGTATACACGAAACTAAAAATACTAAAATCCACATTGATAATAAAGAATAATCAGATATAATAATAATAAACATAAAAATGTAATATTTTTTACATACTATAGCTATAATTATTACATAAGAACACAACTTTTCATACTTTGGCAGAAATGAAAAAATAAATTTTTATCAAAGAATAAATATAGACTTTATAATGAAATTGAAATATATACTTAAGTTGAAGAAAAGTATTTGCAATAAAAAAAATGAGAAACGAATCTAGTAACATGAGAAAAGATACAAGCCTATGGCTGCATGAGAATCTCATTAAAATTTTATGTTCTTAAACGAAGGGGAAATGGTGGAAACGGTAATAATTAAAAAAGGTTCATTGTAAAATCGACATTTGAAGACAAATCAAATTTTTTTTAAACGTCATCATCTATTCAATAATCTTAATGAATTATGTACTGTAAGGAATAATAGGTAGATTTAAAGTTATAGTAATAGCTGGATCAAATATCATGCTTACCCAATTACAACGGTTTTTTTTTATACAGATTAAGTTATAGTACAGTGAATAAATCTAGTATAATTGATTTATCCAGAATATAGATACAACACAGTGTATACGTATATATGTCATAGATAAATGTTCAAATCTTGATAGAGTATTATATTTAAATATATATGCACATATTTTTTAGTATAGTTTGGGTAATAAACGTATAGATCTATAAAGGATATGATGTGTCTGGTATATTGTTACTGATGATTCGAGAAAAAAATATGCAGCTTGAAATTGATTTGGAATCCTCCATTTTCTTTCATAATCGTATCGCAAATGAATAACGGCTTCGTATTCTCTTTTTTCAAGTCCTTGAAAAAGCATTCAAAAGAAGTAAAAAATATCAGATAAAATTATGGAATTTCAGGATAAATTCTTTGAAAAAACGCAACAACCAAAAAAAATATTATATAAAAAAAAGTTTAAAGTAGTGGAGGGGGTGCATTCCCATCTCAGTTATATAACTTAGTGAAAACGAAATCTATTCGCAAGAACGTATTGATCTTAATTTTAGACAATGAAAAGCTTATAACATTCTGTTCATTGAATGTTAGAGTTAATTTAGATAAAGTTATATCTCTACTTGTTACAACAAAAAATCGAAGTTAGTTTTAAGATAAAAGTCATTTGAAGTGGATAGTCTCTAAATATAGAATTAGCAAAACAAAATGCATATGAGTAATACTGGATGGAAGTTAAATATATATTTTAGACAGAAATGATTAATTCATTTATTCGTTTATCTATTCATTTATTCTTCTTTTTAATGTAATTTATGATTCTACAAGTGTATTTATCATTTATGTTTTATAAAATGCATGTTCACCTGACCTGTCGTGTCGATCTTTTTTCTGTCTTACTTATAATGATGCTAAAATCTACCCCCTTCAATCAATGATTTAGCTAAATATTTATTATACATAAGAGAAATAATGAGTATATCGCATAGTCTTAGAAGCTCCTAAAAACTATTTTAATCACAATAAGACTAAATTTTTTAGATGAATGTCTAATTTATGAAATTATGAAAGATCAGTCAGATCGGATAGTTTTCGATAGATAGACAGAAAATTGTAGGATACAATTTAAAATCATCGAAATTTAAGGTAAATAAATTAAGTGGCATTTGTTAAATACAATATTTTTATTAGTAATTATGTTTCAAAATCAAGGGCTATAAACAATTGTCATTAAAAATTCAAAGACAGAAAAATTATTACAAATGTATACTGCAGAAAAGTAATGTTTAAACGTAAAAATTAAGAAAAAAGCAAAGGAAACTCTAAGCAAACGCATTAAAGACAAAGAAGTTAAAGAAAAAAAAGCCTTAAAAAGAAAAAAAAATTAAGAGAGGAAAAAACGATGCAATGAAGGCATTTTTGAAAAAGAATTGACATATTGTATTGCTGGAGCTCGCAAACATGTATATTATTTTCATTCAATACGGTCACAATAGCCCCATTCACATGAGTAAGTGTCATAGTCGAGATTCAAAAGTATAATTTAGGTTCACAGCAGATTATTTATATCGAAATTGAAGTGACGTATAATAAAAGCGTGTTAAGGTTTTACTTTTGTATATGATCTGTCCTACTCCATAACGTATTAGTTGAAAAGGGTGCTTGCTATTTACGAAATACTATTACCTTCCAGGACATTCTGATGAGGTATGAACTGAAAAGTAGCCTACAAGTCGAACGTAGTGACTTGTATCATACATACTTGGTTCATACAATATCTATAAAGTCACGCAACTACGGAATTAAAGGTAAAAGACTGTTCACGGTACAATGTAAAGTACAGTACATTAAATTAGTTTCTGTTGATCAAAAAAGTGTCATTAAAACTACTAAAAAATTAAATTTATCAAATAGAATAGAGCACAAATATATATATATATATATCAGTAAATATTATCTTTCTTAGAATTCAATCAGTTTTATAGTATACTATAAAAGTTTTAGCATAAATTTATCATGAAAAAAGCCGACTTCATACGGATATGAGCATTTATAATTATATTAGAAATAAATAAATCTTTTTGCTCAGTTATTTTTAATTGTAAGTAAACTTATATTATAAAATAATACAAAATGAAATACAAAGAAATATAATATAAAATGTGGTAAGTTTAGTAGATATTTATTAACTTTAAAAACATAAGCGTTCACATAATTGAAAACAAATTCTCATTAAAGTTCTTTCTGATTAGATAAAAATTTTTTTGTAATTTTCGGTTTGTAATTATCTCGGTTCAGTGATTGATCTATTCATATATAATACTATTCAAATATAAATTGAAAAATAATATGTTCTCAAAAATTTATTATGTATTCGAAGCAGCACTTACGTTTTCTTTATCTTTTGACATTACACATAACGTGAGTAAAAAAAGCTTTTTAAAGCACACAATTTATTTCACTAAAAAAATGAAAACATACTTTTAATCATTATACGTTATAATAATAAGTGAGTATTAATTATTAAATGCATTTATTACACTTAGCTTGTCTAAATTAATTTTGAACAATCATTGAGATAGTCACTTTTTTAACAGGTTCGTTGTATTACTAGACATATTTATTTTTTTAGTTTAAAAGTGGAATGTTTCATTATGCGGAAATATGTGATGAAATATGCGCAGTAAGTACCTCTAGTTATCGAAAAGTGAAACTTAATTCGACTAGACATAAGCTCAGAAAGTGAAGTAGGAATTAGTACAAAGAGCAAAGAAATTCACCTAAACGAGAGTCCATAGATGGATATAAGATCCATGGCTCGTACATAAGTTAGGATTTAAAGTTGAGGGATTAACATAAGACGTGTAACGAGTAGACCCAGATAAGCTAAATGGAATGAGAATGAGAGAAAATATTAGAAATTCTTGAAATAGTTCTTC
This sequence comes from Kradibia gibbosae, assembly GCA_018907135.1. Taxonomy (NCBI): domain Eukaryota; kingdom Metazoa; phylum Arthropoda; class Insecta; order Hymenoptera; family Agaonidae; genus Kradibia; species Kradibia gibbosae. The sequence goes on from JACCHX010000007.1 coordinate 6,283,112, forward strand.
GTAAACCGGCATGAGATATAATATATTAATATTACAAAATCTCTGTAGATAGAATATTGCTGTTTATTAAGAAAATAAATTTATATATATATATGTATATATATATAAATATATATATATATATATATATATATATATATATATATATATATATCTGATTAGATGCATTAAAGAATATTATAAGTTGTCAAGGATTTATAATAAAAGAATCATAATTTAAAACAATTTTAATTTATTACATTCCAATGTGTTAAAATTTTCACTTGGCGCAATTAAAATGCCAAAAAGAAGAAAACAATGAACGGACAAGAAGGAAGTAATAAGCACCGAAGAAAATTGAAAAAAAAAATATGCAATAAGTAGTATACATGAAATCTTATTTTCTCATTATCACTATATTTTTATTTTTTAATCAATATAAAATTCAAATCTTGCGAACGCACATATTTAAAATGAAAAAAGTGAATTCCCCATAATTCTTCTACCATCCATTTATCTAACTTTTTCAAACATACTCTTTTTTTCTTCATCTTCTTTCTCTCTCTCTCTTTCTTTCTCTCTCTCTCTTTCTTTCTCTCTCTCTCTTTCTTTCTCTCTCTCTCTCTCTCTCTCTCTCTCTCTCTCTCTCTCTCTCTCTCTCTCTCTCTCTCTCTCTCTCTCTCTCTTTCTATTTCGTATATGCTGAAAATCTGTCCGAAACAGCTACAATTACTTTCAGTACTTTATAAAAAAAAATAGGTAGTGGGAGAAATTAATTATAAATACATTTTACATAGAAAGCAAGCAAATGAGAGAAAGAGAGGGAGAAAGAAGTATTGTCTTTTGGGCATTCAACATTGCCCCTCTTTCTTAATAATTGCCTGTCGTCTTTTGACCTCTCGACTTTTGACCTGTTTCAATCTGTCTTTGTCGCAATTTTTTTCTTTCCATCTCTTACTTTCGTACCCCCGCCGTTGGCAGCTTTATAATCTATTCTAGCATCAAAACTTCCAGACACGACATTACGGCACACCGCGCTAATTGCACATTCGCTTAATACATTTATACGCATAGTGAGGCAATGCTCGCTTGCTAATTATCAGCACTTCACAGGGGCTGCTGTACATTCGTAGCCCACTTACGTCGAAGCTTGGCTAACTTTTGTGCAATACGAACAAAATATTAAGAGAAGAGCAGTAATTGCTAACCATTCTAAATGCATGTCGGCCCGGAAACTAGCGAGCATTGCTGGATCGCAAAGCGTGGGCCCATTCGCATTTACTTCGGTAGCCGGTGTCGAAGAAATTTACATAAAGCATACGATTTTATGAGAATTAAATTCTATTAAATTGCTTCTCTTCCTTGATATCTCGCTCTTTCTCCATCAGAGCTGCTCGTGTGTTTATGTACGCAGGGGTGGGCTACGAGTCTAAGCGTAAATTTTAGCCATACGTCGAAGATAAAACAGCTCGAGTGTAAATAAATGGCCGAGGCAGAATAAAATAATAAATAATAATTATTAAATATTAGGTATGAGAATAAATTTGCACGAATATGTTTTGTAACTGTTAAACTACATCGCTATTGCTGAGTTTAAAAAATCACTCCGATTTAATTGTGTACTTAATCGTTGCTCTTTAAATATTAATTACAGATGTTTACCTTAAAAGGTTGTATAATTTATATATATATTTTATCTGTACAATTTTTATAAACGTGAAATCGTTTTTAGCAACTTGTTCTCTTGTGTTTAGAAATGTAAGAAATTTTGAATAAAACATTATCTGATATTCGTGAGTAAATAGTGAAATTTTATTTAACTCCTATATTAATCTCACAATACGGAATTTTCAACGTACAAGGTTTTTTTGTCATTCTAAAATATGAATTTTAAGCGTATAATTATTCTACAGAATTATTATTTAAATTTTCAATTGATATTTTATACTGTTATGACAAATGAATAGAATCCCTAAAATAATAATTGTGTAATTTCATTAATGATAAAAGTAAATATATTTACTTGTATACAATAAAGATGTCGGTAATCAAATACTTTAAGACTATGTAAGAATTAGTTTTTAAACAAATTATTTGAGTATTTCTATATTTACTTTAAGAAAAAAATGCTACAAAAAAAAATCTTTTTACGTAATGATCATCTTATTGTAAATTATAAGGATGATCAAAAATGTAAAATTATTATTCATTATTCATTACAAGCAGATGAATGTTATATAATTTTTTAAATTGTACATTATTAAAATATGTTTATTACTCGGAGTAACAAAAAAAAATTTTTGTAAATAAACATATTTTAAAAGTGTAAATAAACATATTTTTTTCACTATTCCTTTCAATAAATGATTAATACTATATTTTCATCACTAAGTAATAATTGCTATTGTTATATTAAAAAGGTATTAAATATTAATTTAATGTTTTGAGATATGAAAGCAAGTACTAACAGTCCAGACTATACGAACTGACCTATAGAAGGTATTTAATTTTATGGTGTTTCTTCTATTAATGATACTGTAAACTTTTTGTAAATATAAATATTTTATAGAATTTTATTCATAAACTTATTCAAATTCTTTATCTGTCAACAGAAAAATTCGTCTCAAATTTTGAAAAATTATAAAGAAATTTTATACATTGAATCATCTCAATTTAAAAAAATTTTAATTAATATGTAAAAAATTCTATTACATCATTAATATATAATAATAATTGTAAGGACTGATTTCATACTTTTAATTTAATAATTTATTTACTTAATTAAAAACTGTATTCTTATCAATAATAGGACAATGAAATACATGTATTTCCATGAAGATTAAGCTTATAGTATTAATATAATATATTTCAGGTAAAGTCAGCTTTCGGTATAATATGATATTATACTGTAGTATAATATGATTCGGTATAATATAATAAAAGTGTATGTAAGAATTTATAAATGATATAAAGCACGAGTTTAAAATTCATGTAAAAATAAAAGATCCAAAATTCAATACTGATTGTATAAGCAATAATAATTAATAAAACTAATCATTATTATTTATAACACAAAAGATTTTAATAAGATTAAAAGGTCACATTAAAATCTATTTATTTAAGTATGTTAATTTTTAAATGTTTGAATTAGCTTGAAATGATAATCATGTGCATAATTGTTGTTTTTTATCCGATTAACATGGAATTTTATGAAGTGGATGATTGAAAATTATCAATTTTGCGATTATAAATATAAATAAAAGAAATGTATACATTTATATATGGAAATATATATGATTTGATTGTTTACTAAAATATAATTTAAATCTCCTTTTCAACATAGAATTTTGATTAAAAAACTCCCATATTTATTGACTAATAAAGTAGGTGTATATTATTCGAATCATAAATTTATTAAAAATAGAAATGAGTACAAACTTCGTATATAATTATTAAATATAACTTACATATATATATATATGTGTTATATATATGTATATATATATATATATATATATATATATAAAAAAAAACAGTTTCTCATTACCATACATTTCTGAACAAAATTTATTTAATTTTCTAATTTCTTAATAAATCTAATTTTTTATGATTGCTGTATTATCATATAATATTTATAATGTAATTTACGTACTGTGTATGAAAATATTAATATTAATTCTTAGTATAATATACAAAACAGAAAAAAAAGGAAAAGAATCATGTAGTTATCACTATTAAAACAAGATTTTATATAAATGTTTATATTTTAAAATATGCATTAAAATATTAAATGCATTGTTATTGTATTATAAATAAAAATTTTTTTAATATTCATACAAATATAAAAAATTTGTCAGTCTTTTAATTGTATTAATGATACAATTTCGTTATACATGTTTCAAAAAATCTATAGCTTTGTCATGCTTATGATAAATTCGTCAACTGTTTTCGAACATGTGAATATGCAATAAACTATTAAGATTAGAGAAATTGTATTTATTATAATTTGTAAACAGTATAAAATAATTATCTGACTTTGTTAAGACTTTTCTCGATATTTAATCATTGCTTTAAATTTTTAAATGGTTAAACAGCGTTTCTTTATTCAAAAAATTAAAATTCCAATAATTCAATATTGTACATAAAATGAATAAAATAAACAAGTGTTATCCATTAGATTTGTTATAAAACTTACTATAAACTTAGCTAAATGGGATTAGATTAATTAATACTCAAATTAATAGTAGAATAATTGAATCTCATATGTAATACAAATTTGCAGATAATTTACAGTTAAAGAACATTTTTTAAACATATTAAAATTATTTTAGTACCGTTATGGATTAAAAAAACCTATGCCAGTGAAAAAAATTTAGTGAACCAAGATACAAATAAATTCTTTAAGAAGATATGCAAGAAATAATGTTTTGGAAAGCATAAAGATATTTTGATACGGTTGTGATTCTATAGTCAAATTAACTTTGAAATCAAAAGAGTGTGATACACTAATGCGAACATCATACATATAAGTTAGCAAATTTCTAAGGTATTCAAAATATAGAAATATACTATTCTGTGCGTTTAAATTTTATAAATAAATATATACAATGGCATTGTACATTTTAAGTATTTTTAAAAACTTAATGTATTGAAAGAACTTATAATTGTCTAAAAATTGATGTTTTATCATTTTTACTTTACTATACCATTAACCAAGAAAAATTGTTTTATACGATATCCATTTTTAAGCCATCATTATCATTGATTTTCAAAAGTTACTTACACATCTTATCAATGCATTTTATTATTTATAATAAAAAAAAACCTTTTATAAAAAAAGCAGAAAAGCTTTCAGAGCCTATCTTTTATAAGAAGTGGAATTAATTTTTTTAATTTTAGTACAACGTATAAATGTGAAATCGAATAAACAATATTGAATGAAGTGTATTAGCTGACGCAGTAAGTACTTTATAAAGTGGGATACTGTATTTAGTACGGAACAACCCATCGACGGGTGTTCTCTCCGTTAGTGCGTGTGTGTAATCGGGTTAGTATTGGGGCGCGTGTGTCTACGAGGCGCCACTAGACCAGCAACGTTAACGCGCGAATCGACGAAGCCCCGAACGAAGCTTCCAGCTCATTGCCGCTGTATCCTCTCCGACCGAGGAACTGAATTCGGGATAGTGTCAGGGATAGTACCACTGATAGTGTTGGGGACGACGGTGGGCATCTGAAGTGCATCCTTATACAGACGAGGGTCCAACGAGTTGAGTGCATTATGGCCCAAAGAGATTAAGTATTGCAATTTACCTACTACGTGTAGGATAACAATGAGGATGACAATACGTCTCGTAGAACTTTTCCTTCGCTTCCTAGCCACCTATAAGTATTTACTTTAATACCTTGAAATTAATCATAAGATTAATTAAAATAATAATGAGATTGACAAAATTTTAGATAATTATAATTATTGATTTTCTTGTAGACTCGCGTTAGAGCGCTTCTACCGTAAATTTATTCAGAATATTTTGTAATTGAAAATAAGACTGTATCAAACTGTACCGAAAAACCATAAATACAGATTGTATTTTAAAAGAAGGTAAATTAATCACTATCATGAAATAAATTAGGAAATTTGTTTAAACTATTTTCATTTTTACTACTAGTGATTTTTCTTTTATTTAATTATTATTTATTATTATTAATTGCATGATTACACCTGTTTAAATATTATTATTATTAATTGATTTACAGCGAATGCATGCTTAATTTTTTATAGGATTTTATTATTAATATATTCATAAAACATTATTTCATCATAATTTATGAAATAAAATATTGTTATGATTTCGTGTCCTTGTTACTTTTACATATGATATATATTATCCATAATTGATCATTTAATGTGTTATGTATGTTTACTGTTGTTTTTATTTAAACATTTCTATCGATTTTTCTTAATTATGTTTGACTCACTATCGGAGAGAGAAGAGAATATGTTTTATTAATTAAAAAACTGGAAGAAATGAATGATCGAATAATTAGTTTAACATATCGAGTTATTGTTCGATATATCTTTGAAAAAAGCTCGTACACTGATTAATTTAGTACTCAATTTTGTTTTTTGACTGCACATATTAATTCTTATTTCAGAATAAAAATCATCAACATAAATCACGGTCTTTCAATTAGGATAAAGAGTTAAATGTACTCAAATATCCTTTAAATCTATTCAAACAATTTCATTGTATTTAAAAATTTTCTCAGAAATTACTTTTGTATAAAAATTTACTTTTTGAAAAAAATAATCAGAAATGAATGTGAAAACAATTTTGTAATTCTCGGATCTACTTAAATTTTCAAAATTGTGGTTAAATCTTGGTCGTAATTTGATCCAATGTCATTTTATGAATTTATAATGATTCTGAGACATTATAATACGGAAGATATTTATCGTATAAAAAATAATTACTACTAGCCATACTAGCATATTTAAATGTGTTTAATTTACGAGAAAACATCTTTTAAACATTTCTTCAATTCAAAAAATATTTAACATAAATCTTCACTTATAAAATTTTATGACGTAATTTTTTTTCAATGCCTTAATCATTTTTAAGTTTTAAATAACTTTAAAAATTTTTTAATGTTGGTACAGCTTAAGCCAATCGCAGAACTATTTTCTGAATAAAAAAATTATCACTTTTTTTATATATTAAAAGTACGAAAAGACCAACATTACAAAGAAAATATTTTTAATTTAAGAATTTTATTCGTAAAAAATAATACTGTTTATAATCAACATCGCATAGAAAACAATTAGAAGAACAAAAATAATAACTATAAAGATTATTATGCAAATAAATATAATAACCTCAATCTTAAAAAACTAAAATTTTGAGATGTTTACTTTTGTACATATTTAAATAGTATATTCTGTTTTATTTTTTATATACGTCCAAAGCACATATTCACATCTAAATTTCCACATAACACTCACACACACACAAACACACATAAAATAAGTTATTATTCTCAATTTTCAAAAATTCCTCATAGGATAATTTCTATGTTTTGCATATTTTGTCAAACTAAAGGTCAGAAATTAATACATGTAACATAATTGTAAATATAAAAAGCTGTTTATTTATATCAGCAAACCAGAAGAATGCGTTAATCAAACGTAATGCTTAGAGTACATTAAAAGGGTAAAAATTTAATTATACTACACACATGAAGAACATTTCTCCTTATACGTAGCATTGAACTTTTATAATTGAACGCAGGTGGGAAAAAATGCCAATAGTAGAAGAAAAAAAATTAAAAAAAAATATTATTGGTACATAAAATTAATTCTTATTAAAATGATAGGAACTATCATATAAGTTATTTAAAAAAGAAAAAAGAAAAGAAAAATTTGAAAGATAGATAGGTAAATCTAATGATCCTCGGTAAATTCGCCATTACCATTACTATGGAAGTCGTCAGCCAGTTCTCTTGAGACACCATCGCTCGACTATTATAACTCGGCTATTCAAGGAAGGCTTTGTAAGTTCTCGAAACGTCTGTATTCGAATAAAGCAGTGAACAAATTTTTTTTCAATTTACACACTCGTTATTATCCATTTATTGAACTGCAATGGTTAAAAAAAAGAGACTTGTCGTTTTTAATATTTTCCGAAACTGTAACACAAAGAGAAAGTCGCATTTAATTATCGACAATTCAAACAAAATGCAAAATAAAAGATCCAATAAGACTGTTGTATAATCCTCCTAATTGTAATTATATGCAAAGAATGTGATAATTATCTCTTTTTATATTTAACAATTTCATTCTTTAGAAACAATTTTGTTTAGTCAATCCGAGTCCTCATTAATATAACAAAAATAAGATGTATTATAGTATACACAAATGCGAATTGTATGGAACAATTGACCGATCTTGAAAAAAAAATTGATTTTTTAAAAGCAGCTACGAAAGATCTGACTCTGCTATATAGGCCTGAACTATATTATTCATTACTAGTTCAAAAATACATTTCGTATACTCTGAAAACATACGAAAACTGTACATTAACATTTTGATGTTGCAATTCGAAACTGCATTTTCGAATTCGGTTTGAAATAAGTCTTAAAAATAACTTAAACACTTGAACTGAATTTTCAATTGGCAAACAAAATAAACACAGAAGTTATAAATTTATATATACAGAATCATAAATTTTTATAATTAATGTTATTTTATCGAATGTACAAGTAGTAGAAACTAAATAATAAATTTAATACAAAATTATTAAAGTTGTAAAATGATAATTATTTCTCTAATAACTAGAAATTTTATATAATTACTGAATGATTAATTATTGATTTTTTTCAATAACAAAAATTAAATCATGTCTGAATCTTCAATTTTTAGTTTCCTTTATTCAATTATTATTATTTGTCAATTTATTTTTTATATTTTTTTGAATATCATATTAAATATAGAAATATAATCATTTTATAAAAACATGTATAATAACTCTAGTATTTAGCATAAAATCTGTTTCTAAATTATACATATGCATGCAGTGTAATCATGTTATTAATAATATATAAAGAAAAGTAGTACCAGTATTTTTACGGTTCTTGTATATATAAATATCAAATATTTTTAAATTCTAGTTTCCCTAACATTTTTCTCTCTTAAAGTATTTAAAAAGTAAAGATTTTCATTAATATTATATATATATATAAATTGTATAAATTGTTACATCTATCTACAGATCTATAAAAAATATTAAAAAAAATTATTATAGATTCATTATTTTCATTATTATTAAACGTCAATTTTGATTGAATTAAAATTAGAAAATATACATAAAATCTATCGCTTTAAATAAAAATTGCATTTATCATACTTTCTTAAAATACAATTTAGAAAATGTCTATATCATGAAACATTTATCAATTTTCATAAATAGCTTGTAGCTTTATAATAGAAAATGTTATAAATTTTACTTTTTCATCCATTAAAAATAATTTATATGGTTGAAAATAAAGTTTGACAAAAAATCCTATTAAGGAATTTTGACATTAAATTACAAAAATTAAAAAATTACATACAGGACTAAGAGATAGAGTATTATCATAAAAATAGAATAATTCTCGAGTACAATAAAAAATAATCAAATTGCTTCATTAATAACTCAAGGTTAACACCATTAAAGTACGTATTATTTTCTTTAATAGTCAACTAAGATAAACCATGTTATATGAATTTTATGCAGTAGACAATAAAACCGTATAAAGGTACTGATTACAAAGCACCTAATAACGTATTCTAAACTTATGTACGTAAGTCATAAAATTTATAAGAACACAAGGCAAGCGAAGAGTAAAACTTTCATTATAAATGACATTAATTACTCTTACATGCAAAATATCAGTACAAAAGCTGCCAGAGTAGTTTTTATCCATATTTTGTATAACGAAAAGATTTTAATTTTTTTTCAAAAAAAAAAAAATTTCAAAATCGCATATCAGTTTCTACTATTAAATGAAATTAAGCTAATATATGTAATAAAAATACGATTAAATGCAATTGAAGAATCCAAAAGTTTAAAAAAAAATTTAATTATTGATATTTCAATTAATCATTAAAAATGTTTTTAAGTATATCTATACTGAAAAATATTATTTCAAAGTCATTATTATTTATTGTGAATATTTCAAAATTAAATGGATGGAAAGCTCTCTAAAGTATTTATTTTTTAAATAAAATCTGGAACTAAATTTATGTAAACATATTTTTGAAAGCTAATGTAGCAATAATAAAAGTACTAATATTGTTTTAAAGATAAATTTATTCATAATGTAAAACTTTATTTCGAAATAATTCATATTAAATTAAATTTTAATAAATATGTAAATAAATAAGTAAAAACTATAATTATAAAACAAAAATAATTCTTATAATTGAACTTCAGTCGTTGAAGAATAAAATTATCCACGAAGTATAGCTATCCGAAATATGTATTGAAAAATACAATACATATTTCTACTAATAAAAAAAGATAATACGATAGGAAATTATTTTTAAGATTTAAATATTTATAAAATATTGTTTCAATTTTACAAATAATCATAAGAATAACTATAAAATAGACAGGTACACACAATAAAATATTATTTTATTAAATCATTTTGAAGTTTGTTTTCTAATAATTGATATATTGTATGACAATAATTGAAAAAAAATTAATTTATGAAAAAGCATTTACACAAGATATAAAATTATATTTTTTTTTATATTTTATTACATAAACTTTTTATAATTTCTTTTTTAACGTCACCCGTAAATCAGATATATTTTTATTTGTATTATAAAGATTATTAATTTTTATCATTTAAACTATCTAATGTAAGTTATATTTTTAAAAAATGACGTAGATAAAAAATGCAACATTCAAATTTAAAAATGTATGTAAATCAAGTTATAAAGGTTCATATAGAATGAAAAGAGTAAGTATTTAATCAAAGTCGAAAAATCGTTTTTGGAAGCAAATAATTTTCGTAACGTACATGCTCGAATTTGAAAAACGCTAGCAAGTAATGGAAGTACATATTGTCAGTTATATAAAAAAAGTGCTCTGTTTGTCTATGCAAAGAAGTACGATATCATTCACTCTATGATCGCAGGTCAAAAGCCGCTTTGTGAAATACTGCGATTCCTTAGGACAGGTTCAAAAAAGCCAAGAGCTCCGTCCATCCTCGAGAGGATAGTCGCGAGGTGTTCGGGTAACGCGCATCAGAATTTTCGTTCTAGCGATCGGCCAAAGTCGGCCATCGAGGGCGCGACTTCAAACTCCAAAGCCTCACCGTTAGTCTCCGATGGCTAGTCCTCGATGATCTCGCCGCCTCATCCATCGTGTCCCCGTCCGGTCATCGGATGTGTCGGCGAGGTCGGCGCCCGCCGCCACGGCAAGCCTTCTCCTTCGGCATGCCACTCTTGACTCGAGCCGGGATCTCCAGCGGTGCGAGTCGGTCTGCGCTCAGACTTGCGTCTCGGTTCTTGCCCCGCTTCGGCTTCCGTGGGAGGCTGTCGAAGCGTCCGTCGACGGCGGCCAAGGCGCACGCGCTTCCTCGTACCATGCAATACTTTCCGCGCCCGAAGTCGCGCGTACGACTGCCGAGGGAGCCGCGGACCTCGAGAGCCGACTGCCCGCCGTCGAGGGCTCGACGGAGGAATGCGCGTGGGGGCGCTGGGCGTTTCTCTCGAGTTCGCTAGTCGGTGCATTGCTCGGTTCGTCGCAGTCGAGCGACCTGTGCAGCCATCCGGGTTCTCGTGGTGAGGGCGAACGTGAGAAACTACCCCTGCCCCATCGGTGAATACCCGTTGCCGCCTCTCTCTCCCTTTCTCCCTTTCTATCTATCCCTCATCTCCTTCTCTGACATCAGCAGTCTGACCTTCGGGTCAATTCTCTTTCTAATTTTCCTTCCTGCCTCGACCTTTACCCTCCTCTGTCATTTTCAGTGCTCCCGACATCTTTAACGTTGGGCTTCGTCGCCGAACTCGCTCCTGTCTCCCTTTACCTCCCATTACCTTCTTCTCATTTCACCCCTACCGACCTAACGGCAAGCATCCTTTTCATTTGCCATGTATATTGCTTGCTCCTTCGATGTCGTTATCCACTAAATCTCACGCGCTTACTATTGCGAGCATTACCTACATTTCAAATCTTCCTTCTCTTAATACCTTATCTCCCACGTGTCAACCTGCATTCTTTTTCTGTACATATATATCGTTCCTACATATGTCTTCGCTTCTCTCAAGATAAAGCTTTGTTCTCTTCTGACTCTCTCTCTCTATCTCTCTCTTGATGCATACGTGGCTGCTAAATTTCCTCTTACATTCCCTAATACGAATAACTTCTATTCCTCCCGAGCCTTTATGTGATCATTTACTTTCTACCCCTTCAATCTATTCACTTTACACTTCAGACCTTCATTCGTCTTTTCTATTCAATTTTTTTTCTCGCCTATCTTTATTCGCATTTTTGCTCTTGCTCAATCTCTCTATTACTTGCAATGCACGAACAGGGAATCGCTATTTTTTGCTTATTAGGTTGAGATTACTCGAAAATAAACTATTAGTGCATTTTTAAATGTATTGTGAAAACGTTGTGATTAATCTAACACCGAGAAAAGGAGGATATATAGAAATATACATTAAAATCATCGAAATTATATAAGAGAATGATAAGATGCTATAAAGGAGGGGGTACCATGGAATCGACATTAATGGACGAATATTGAAACGATACTGTAATTACGTTAATCTATTACATAAAAATTTTTTTATGTATTTTGTTGAATTTTATATAAATTAATGTTACCTAATATGGTTTATCCATCTTGAAATTTTATTTTAATTTTATTAAAACTTTGCGAATCATATATTGAAAAAATTATTTGACTAGTGAATATTTTAATATTCTTCAGTATCTCTATCTCTAAGCCTTACAGAGTTTATGCTTTTTACATTGTTGTATTTACATAAATAAATAATATGAACAACTGCATATGAAATGTTTTATTACATTCTATCATAGATTTAAAGGCGAACAATTTTTTATGTATATCATATATTTTATGCATCTTCTTCGTGCACACAGCAGCCTAAATGGAAACTCTTATACAGTCTTGTGGAGGTGAATACATAAATAAATGCCGTTAGCAATAATTGATTTTAGTAAATGTTACAATCCACGTGACATAAGTTATGAAACTTGAAAAATCATGTATGAATGGAATGGAAAAAAATGTTTTCTTAATATAAGAGAGTGAACTAAGAGAGTATACGAGGAGAGTACGAAAGAAACTCAAGAGGAGAATGAGGGAAACAGGGGTAAAATTAGTTCACAGCATTTTGCTTCCGACAAAACCCGTATGAGTAAGACTTATGGGACACAATACTTCGATTCTGAGGTTTACGGAAGTAAGAAATTTATTGCAATAATTTAGCACCAAACATATGGAAATAAAACTAAAAATTCTGTTTTTTCTCTATAAGTGCAATATAATGTAATATAAGATATGATGCATATCGCTCTACTGATTCACTCTTAAGAAATTGTGCACTAACTAAAATTATTTTTACCAAAGTTTTGCAGTATAGACAGCACGTTGTCGTTTTCTAAAATAAGATTCTTGATTAATAATACGATTATTAAGAACCAGGGATTGTAAGAAAAAGATGAGGTACAAATTACAACTTTGTTTTGAAAGAATCGATTATTTTATGATATAAATCACTGGAAAATATTTTCTTGTTACTTTCAAGAAAATAAAGAAAAACAGCTTTTGTAGAATTGCATGATATATCCTATATCATTTATTAACAATAAAGTAAATTTAAAGAATTATTTTTCAACGTAACGTTTTTTTTTGAAAAATAATACATAATCTATCTTTAACAAAATTAAATTGAAAAACTACTAAATATTCTTATAGATGCTTTTATTAATGATATAATATCATATCAAACCGCTCAAGTTTTTATTCACATTCATCATAATATTCAACTATAAAATTTGAAAATAATATATAATGATAGTTGAATTTAATAAAACATGTTTATTAATTTTAAAATTTTTAAAAAACCTTTTTTCACTTTAAGTTTTATTTTATTAAAATAATTAGTAAAACTCACATCACAAAACAATTGTTTTATTATAAGCCCAGTCTTTGTGAGATTTTAAATTCTATTACATTGACTGCACGTCATTATTGATTATACGTTTTCTTTATTATATTCCCTCACTCATACGGTAAAATATAGTTACAAATAAATATAATTATTTAGAAAGCAGGTATTTAAATGAATCATTACTTAGATAGTGTTTAAAAATTAGAAATTTAAAAAATTAGGGACATGTAACATTCAATCATATCTTTCAATCATACATAATTTCAAATTGATTTATAATAAAAATATACTGATTCTAAAATTTATAGAAACATATATTAATTTCAAGTGATAGAAAAAACCAAAACTTATGTAATTATTCTTTGCAATTTCGACTTTTTTGTATGCAGCAGCGACTTTACCTGCTCATATATTCCACGAATTGAGTGTGTTTTTAAGCTCTGTACAACAGCTCTGACCTTCGTTTGTTATTATGATGTGTCCACATAGTATTATTTTCATTAAACTGAAAAAATCTTATGATTCTTTAAATCATCAATTTCGTCGACGTTTTTTTGTTTTTCAACCCTCTGCTTGGTAAAAGCCGTGAGATTTATAAATCGAAAAAAGTAAATATCGTTATATTAAAATTCTAAGTTCAATACAAACGTTTTTTAAATAAAATTTTTTGTTCCGCTTGTGTGATTTACATATATCCTATCTCATTATTGGAACCGTTGATAATGTTTACCTATGAAAGATCTATGAAAAGAAGCGTAAGTGCATCTTCACGCAGGTTGAAGATATCTAGACATGAGATAACATATTGTATGTAACAAAAATACATGCAATGAGTATTTTAAGGAAGGATTTTACACTAACTGAGGAAATTTCATATAAATCTCAAATAACTGGATTTATTTAGATTTGAAAATTTTTTTTTTAAGTACTTTATAGAGTAGAAATAGTATAATATTGTACTTGTATCACAAGATTTAAAATTTCTTATATTATATTATATATATATATAATGGCCTAATAGTGTGAGAAGTAGTATGAGTAATATATATATATATATATATATATATGTATGTATGTATTTATTAGTATAAATTATTTAAAATTCTATAAAATAATTAAGTAGTACTCATTTGCTTAGTCGAATACATTTTAATGAAAACATACAAATATTATTAAACAAAACTTAAAATGTAAAGACTTTACCAGGGTTTATGCTAAATACTAAATATTTGAAATTCAGCTTCGCTCTTGCAAAGCGCGTCAAACATGCCAAATGCCTATAGGTATTGCAATGTCTACACCATCGGTGTTAGGGAACTCACACTATTAGGCCAAACATAAAAAAAAATCGTAACCCGACTAAGTATGCACTATTCAAAACAAAAATTATACAAATTTCTATTTAGAAGCAAAGTACATAGATCCTTTGTATCATTTTTTAATCTGAATTAAATACTTGCTTAAAATAATGATTTTGCTTTCTAAGGCTTTTAATCAGAGTATCAGAATAAATAGAGTTCGACCCGAATATTGAATATATATTAAAAATGTCATAAACATAATACTTTTATTGTCATCTACATGGCTTAATGAGAAATCGTTGTCTATGTTCGGAACATTAAATGATCCTTATATAGAAGCTTCTATAAACATATTAAACTGATTTTCTTAAAATTGTCCTATTATAGGTAATTACTACTAATACCTTTACTACTGTCCACTACTATTATTCAATGATGATGAATATCACGATTCTCTCTAAGCATAAACCTTCAATTCATGAAAATAAAAATAATTTATACATAACCCGAAAATTTGTAGTTCAGATAAAATATTAGATATTATTAAGATAATATTAAGATTTATCGAAATAAGAAAAAGAATAACTTTTAACATTAATTTAAATATCGTGTATTTTTATCGGTACTTCCGCTTATTAATGTTTGTTTTAAATTAACAAAAATTAATATTTTACTTATACGTCTATTTTTTAATTCATAAATGTTACTGCTTAAGCATAATTATTTTTATAAGTTATAGGTAATATATAACTGGAATACAAATTGAGTAAAATTATCGAAATCTGTAGTTATGGAATATTATCATAAATTCAGCTCTTTAAAATAAATTTAAAAACTGAAAATAAATATTCGAGTTATGCTAATTTCAAACATAATTTTATATGTAAATTTTATACGTAGAAACTTAAAAAAACTATCATGAACATTACAGCATTGAAATTTATATACAAAAGATATTAGTACATGTTAAATTGTTGAAAAACACTGCAAATTGTAACGTAGACTATTCTAAAAAATCATTGAAATATTATTTTTTTGCTCATTCAATCTATTCATTCTATTTTATACTAAAAAGCCGAATATATTATTAAAAAAAAAAATTAAACCATCAGAAGAAACTGTGTTAGAGTATTTTAATATATACTGATAAATAAATTTTAAATATCTCCTAGATTCAAAATAAAACAAAATGTTAGTAAAAACTTTTTTTTACATTAAAAATTTTTTTTTAACTGATATCAGGCATAAGAAGAAATAATAAAACGAATTTTTCATTGCTTATTTACATTATAGAGAAATGTTTTTATAAATAAATGGAAGAGATTTCATTTTAGTTGTGTATGATTATTTTTAAAAAAACTATAGTACCTCGGATTAAAAAATTAGAATTTTTCGAAAAATATTAATAATTCAAATTTTATTGTTTATGTAATGCAATTTTCTTAAAGTGTATATAAAATAATTCACTATAATACAATGATCTAAATTTAGAATGTACCATAAAAACGGTTACGTGAGGTTCAAGGGAATTTTATAATAAACTAAAAATTTTGATGACTATAGGTTCAAGTTATGTTCATGTAAATATATTTATTATTTTTGAGTTTTTTGTTTTTTATAAATCATACTATTTCAATTTTACAAATGTAGCAGATTTTTAAAAAATTAAAAATGATAACCAAAAATTTTTTTTTGATAAATGTCATCGATATTTTAACAGTTTTAACAGAATAATATTCTTCGGAATATTTTATAAAATAAAAACTTTTTCTCAAAATTAATATAATTCATTTTATGTACAATTAAATTAAATGCTGTATAAATAAAACGTTTAATATTTTTATTATTTCATTATGTAAATAATATATTTTTATATTAATAATTGTTATTTAGCATATGTAAACGAATATTAATTTTTATCTCTCAGATGTTGATTAATTCAAGAAAAAAATTGTAGGCAACTTTTTTTAAATAAGCAAGCTATCCCAACATTACCAAAAGATTATTAAGCTCTTTAAAATTTAAAGTAATACCTATTGTTAAAATTCCTTTAACAATACTAATAAATTTATTATTAATTTAAAAGTTTTTAAATAGAAATATTATTTATTTCATAAAAACTTTTAATTAAATGAATGTTTGGTAAAAATATAAATTTTGTCTTTTGTTATTCATATATATATATATATATATGAATAAATTTCATATTATTTATTGATATCTTAATGAGCAGAATATTTATAATGAAAATATTCTATTTAAAAAGCGGTATCCTTAAATATTTACAAAAAAATATATACAATACTGTTATAATATAATAATCATTTTTTATTTAGTACTTCTTTGTTTAATATATTTTCTAAAGATTCTCCATAAAAAAATTGATAAATCTTATCAAAATATTTTTTTTTTAACTTAAATTTCGACGCTTAATATTGATGCTTATTAGCTATTGATATTTTTCCATTAGTTTTTATCGTTTTGAACATAATTATTATTAAATTATAATATTCGAATGTTCTGCTAAATTAAATATTTTAAGAAAGAATTATATTGTATATTTGAAATTAATTTAAATGAAACTATGGTTTTTGTCAGTAAGCGTACAAAAAATATTAAAAAAGTTGTATAAATGTGTTAAACACAAAGTTTCATTGTAATGATATTCTGCAGACTGATTTCATATTACACTGTCATGCTTAACTTTGAAACTGTTATAACTTCTTCTATTTTAGAGCTATATATTTCAGACATTCAAAAACTTAATAATGAAAATATACTATAATCATGTTAAATGCAGTATAAAGAATTAATTTATACTTAAGATACTTAGGCAATGGGACCATTATATATGTTCCTTAATATGAGTTGGGTATATTATTTGTTTTATATATTAACTGTGTAAGGAAATACATGAAAATTGCATAAACTCTTTTCTTGTTAAGATATAAATAAACTAAAGTGCAAAGTTCCTTTAAAAATTTATATAACTTATTTTATAATAACTCTATTGATAAAACTTAAATAAATATAAAAAAGCAAAACATTATTTTAATTGATAGTGTAAAAAATATTCTATTGGCAAATTTTATTTGTAAAATAGAAATAAAAAGTTCTTTGACAATTAAATTATCATGGTACATAGGTTGTAGAATAAAAACTGTTAAGTAAGCATTTTATAAAATTTCCTCCATTTCAGTCTAAAACAAGGGAATCTAATACAAAAGAAAACATTTCATTTTTAAATTTGGCATTTTATTATCATTTCTTTTTTTTCTTCATTTTGAAAATAATTTTTTTCTTCTTTTTTTATATAAAAAATATCATTTTATATTATTGTAAGTCATTTTAATTATTCATTTAAAATGGTGTCTTATACAATAATAAGATATTCATGTAATTCGCTTTTTCCTAATGTCTTATTATAATATTAATTTTATTAAATAGTAACAATATTAAATATAAGTAAATAATATCTAACATCGTACTTTCTTTATATTCAGTATATATGGCTGCATTTTTGTGTGTATTTAAAGTTAATATAAAATTATTAATAATATTAATAATTTCAATCTAACGTACCTTTTCGTGTTTAAATATTAATGTCAAGGTAAAAGGAAACTTGAATTACAAAATAAAATACTATTATAAAGTTTTCAATAATTATTTTATAATTTAAAATCTCAATTATCGATTTAAATGTTAGAAAAAAATTTGAAATTCTTTATCTATCATTTAAATGCTTTTAAAATATATTTAATAAATAAGATTTTTAAATAAACCCGTTCTAATAGGAAAAAGAAATTGATAATATTAAATGAGATATAATAGAAAACAGATACAATGTATTTGATGTTTGAAATAGTATTGAATAAATTTTCAAATATTTTAGAAAACACAAATTTTCAAATAATTTTAAGGATCAAATTATATTTGCTACTTACTAAAATTATTTTCTAGATCAGTTTTAATAATAGCAGCTACTCCATACACATAAAGAATTGTGACCAAATATTTAAAATAAAAGAATAATTTGTCTTACAATATTTATAGTCATCTTTTTACTTCTTTTTTATAGAAAAAAAAACACATTTATAGTTTCAATACATTAACGTATGTTTCTTTTAGGTTTGTTTTTAGCACATTATCAAATACAATGATTGAGAAATTCATTAAAATATCAAATATTTTATTTATATATTCACAATATGTGTTGATGCGCACGCATACTTTCAAATATACATATTATCTGCGTAATAATTATAATCTTTGTAATTATTAGAATCTTTAATTTCTAAGATATTTTAAACATTAAAATTATATTAAGCAATAAATCTTGATTTTAATGATAAGACAATAATAAACATTTATAAATAATTTATCTGGAATGAGCTTTGTATTTTCGGATATCACAATTAGAGTAATCAATTTATAAGAGTATTACATGAAAAAATGATGAAAATAAATTAAAAAGCTTAAATAAAAATTTAACGATTTTTTAATATTAATACATATATATTTTTTAGAACTTTTTAATTATTAATTTTTAACAAATATCTTTTTTTAATACATTTACGAACAAAACTTAATAAAAATAATCTTATTTATTTACAAATCTATGAAGGCACCTCACATTCATTCGATTCAAAATATGACTTGAACACATTGATATACTAAATAAAAAGTAATATCTAATTTATAGAGTCCGGTTATAATTTATATACATCTTTAATGAATAGGGCAGAGGCAGTTGGTGTATTTTTTCCTTCATATACGAAGAGAAAGCGTTCGTATCAACGTAGTGCCCGGTGTGTGCGTTTTTGGCATTATCCGGATTTCTGAAAAAATTGCATTTTATATTTGATTCACTGCTGTCGTTATTGTTGTTATTGCACGATGTAGACGTAGGCACATTGTTAAAGTTGCTCCGTTTATGCTTGACAGGTGTGCCAGTCGCAAAATCTGAGTCGGAACTCATACTATCTTCGTCATTGCCAACATTTAACGCATCCTCAAGTACGTTACCATCAGTTGTTTCCTTAAGTTTTCCGTGAATGCGATTGATAAACGATGATGATTTTTGTAACAATGCACGTGGCGTTGCATCTGTGCCATGATTATGAGAAGTTACATCTGTATAATGTTCATTATCGATCTCAAGATCACTATCGCTTTCACTCATGTTCGAATATGCTGAGACACCTGTTGATTAAAAAAACTGTTTGTTTTTTTATTGAAAAATAAAATTACTGTGAATAAATCTTTACATTTAAATGTTATATTCGAATGATTTCCATACTGAATTATGGTAAAATAAAAATAATAAATTAAGAAAACTCTATAAAAATAAAATGTTTAACTGCTTTTATTTTTTTTTTCAGAAACATAGAATTTTGAATAAAAAGAAACTTAAACATACCATTTATTGAACCTCGGACTCCATTATATTTGTTATTGTCTTGATTATTACTTTCAGATTGTGACCTTTCACACGCCGAGTCAGAGCTGCTTGTGGAATCCTGTCCCTCTCTGTCACTACTAAGATATGTGTCGAATTGAACGTCATCATCGATACTCGGAGATTCATCTTCATCATCCAGCCAATTAATGACTTGATATTCCGTTGCAGTAACATCAGTTTCTTCGCTCCGATTCGGCTGAATTACAGCGCGAACAATCTGTAAAGTCGTCCGAAGATCTTCCCCGGGTGGACCATCGACGTTCAGCAGAAGCTGCGTTCTGTGCATACGTACAGCCTCGTCTTCGTCGAGGGTGTTCTCATCGGATTCTTCGTAAATCGGAATGACAAATTGATGGAGCGCTCGGTGCGGAGAACTCTGATGATGTCGCTCGGACATAATAGGTTTCTGCGTTTCAAGGTCTGCGTGCTCTAACCAAACGTTTTGTCGCAATATACGTCGAATGTTACCACGACATAATTCTTGCAGGGGGAGCGGATCACTGCTGGCTAAAATCAAATCAATATAACTTTGTTTGTTACAAGTATGATTTCAATAATCACACATTTTTGCATACTTTAAAGTACATTGTATTGATTTTCGTGTTTCTAAAAAATAGGAGTATCCTGACATAAGCTTCTCAATATAAAAAATTGTTCTTTTTAAAAATTATTGTACTAATTATTGTGTTTTTAAAAGCAAAACTTTTAAAAAGAATTTTTAACCAGAAATATTTTAAAAAATATTATATATAAATGTTTTGAGATTTATTTATTATAAGAACACAATATTAAGACGATAAAAAAAGGATAATTTCGATTTTTTTAAGCTTTCATAATTATTATTATTATAATTTTGTTTAACATTTCTATATTTTAATAGTAATAAAATTATCGGTAAATTTAACAAATGAAGTAAATTAATCAAAAATTTGTAAAAGCGCACTTTCTTTATAGATAATGAACAACTGAGCCTTTTTAAGTAATTATAAATTTTTATATTCAATATATAAATATAGATATATATTGTGTATTTAGGTAGATGAAGAGGTATTTGGTCTTTTTTAACGAGCTTTTTTTTAGCGGGGAACGATTAATCAGAATTACCATTCATAATCAATGTGATAGCAATTTAATATTACTTGGCTTAGACGATTTGTAACAGTTACATATTTACAAAATAAATTACACTTAGCAGAAAAAATTATAAATTTTAAGTTTTTAATTAACGTACGTAATCGGCTAACTACTTCAGTTGAATTAGGTATTATTAAATTGGCAAATGATACTGGCAGTATAATTTCATGTTCCCATGTAGTTTCATCAATTTTTTTAGCTTTTACTAAAAGATTTTTGTAAGGCATTATTAAAATACCACCAACTTTAACAAATTGTTTTACTAATGTTTCATGGGTTTCTGGACATGTAGCACCACAATAAACTCTATCGTATTGTCTTCCTGACTCTATGCTTAAACAATTTCCTGTAAAAAATACAAATATATAGATATTAAAAAAAAATACCCTTGTTAGTACTTTAAATAACTCTGTAATGTATGATTACCTTGAATAAAAACTGGTTCACAAAAATCAAACTCATCTAAAGCAAGAGATTTTTGTTTAAATTCATCTAATCTATCATAAGAATATTTAACACAATCTTCGTGTAATTCAATACCATGATTTGTACCACATTGACCTACAAAACATTTAATAATATCTTTAATTAAATATTCAAACTTTTACGTATACTAAACAATTTTAATAACTTATTTAATCATAATTCAACAAATCCTAGCAAAAAATTATACTTTGCATATTTGTTACAACCTCTAAAACTTCTTTCAAATGTATATCAATAAAACGTTAAAAATCACTTACTTAATAATAAACCTGCCATTGTATTTAGATAACCAGTTCCAGAGCCAAGATTTAAAAAGCTTAATCCAGGTTTTAATGCTAACTCTTCCATAATTTCACAGTAAATACATGGTGCTGACAGGTGTATATTACCATGTTTCCAAGCAAAATCTATATATGCATTATCTCTATGAGAAGATAAAAAATAGTCTCCTCTATCAACTGCTCTAAAGACTTGTTGAATTCCTTTAGACCTTATATAACCAGAGTCAACTAGATTGTCTACAAGTTCATCGTTATCTTGTCCATTACTAAATGCAGCACCCATTTTTAATTAAATATGTAATTAATTTTTTGATTAATTATTTGGTATATATTAATAGTTAATTAGCTGTGTTTCAACGATTAGACATTGTGATCATCTACTTTTATCCAGAACGATGTGAAAGTTTAATCTAAACAATCTGAAAAAAAAAGTACTTGAACTTAATGAAAATTAATTTGTAACAAGAAAACCATTATGTATTAAATAAAAATGTTTTCAATAAAAACAAAAATTTTTTTATAAATCAGAAACATTTTGCATATATTTGAAAATAATGTGCTTATATAACTTACTTGAAAGAAATTTATCAATTTTAGTTTTCCATAAATTTTAATATAAATATTCTTTCGCCTTTTCTAATTGATTTCATAATTGTTTACCTACGCAACTTTTCGTTTCATATAAAAACATCAAATTTATATTAAAAATAAATCAAACATGACAGTTGATTAGAAGCAAAATCATTATTATTATTATCGGAATTATTGCAATTATTTCAAAACTGTCTTCAATTGACCTATTGCTCATTTTTTACTACGCCACACGCGCCATTTGGCCACCATCACATATGCCCGAAATAATCAGAAATTTTGCGCCTGAACTGATTGATCGAAATATATCATATATTGGTTAGACATGCTGTACCTTATTATACTGTTATTCATTTCCTTGTTACATAAACAACAATCGACAATGTTGATCGAGGATTGTTGCCTGCGAGCCAAGAGGTCTGGAAGGGAGTAAATTGACTTAGGTACTTACAATAGTAGAGGAGTAATGGACCGCATTAAATATAGACTGACGCGTTTACAATATTATTCCTATTAATACTACTTAAACGAAAAATAAGATAGCAAATGAATGTAAGAAAAATTGAGCCAATCGTCAGATTTGGCTCTAATTCAAAATTGTATCGTTTATTAAAAATTAATTTTTATTACTCGAATCGAATTGTATGCAAATTTTCTCTGTATGGGATAGTGACAGGCTTGAAAAATGTAAATACATTTATAATACAATACAATCAATGGAGAAATAAAAATTACGCAATTTACTTAAAAAAGGTAAATTTTAGACATCAACATAAATTAAATAAAGGTAATTGAGGGTATTATTATCATTGTTTTTGGTATTGTACAGTTGTGATTTTCCATATGAAGCCAGCAGAGTACGAAGACAGCTATATCAGCTGATAATGACAGAGTTAAAATATCTTCTTCAATTATTAAAAACCACTCTATCGCGATAAGCACTATTAATACATTTATTAGTATTTCCGTCATACAGCGTTATCTTTAGTTCACTGTTTCACCTAATGTTATTTTTCACAAAAATCTTAACACTACACTAGTAATAGCGCAGTGGTCTGCTCTGCATTCTAATTTCCATGTAAAATATAAGCAGTTCGGCAACACAAACTTCTTTCTCCTTTTAACATTTCCTATCCTCTTGTGTTTCCCAAGCTATTATACTTTTTCTCTCTCTCTCTCTCACACTCACTCTATATGTGTATCTCAGTACCTACAGGTTAGGTTATAAAATTTTCTAATTCTCTCAACACTTCATCGTTACCTCTGAACTTAGAGGTCGACTTTTCTGTAGAAATTTTTTCGTACAAATTTATTATTTATTTACAAATTTATGTTACGTTTCTTGTGGAAAAAAGTGATTTACTGTGTATGAAAAAAAGTATGCATTAACCGTAAAATTAAATAAAAACCATTATCAAATAATTTAAAAATGGCAATTGATAAATTAAATTAATAACAGAATAATATACAATTAAGACACTTAATGTCTGCAACTGTATTTTATAATATAAACTATTAATTATTTGAACTATTCATGTTTTTCTAAAATGTATATGAGTTTTTATTCCAATATTACCGAAGCACATTTTTCAATCTATACTTGAAGTTTTAGCATTAATATTTAATTAATATTTCACATTTAACAATAAAAAATCGTTACAATTTATTTTGATAGGATGTAATCTTTTTATTATTAATTCAATTTATATTATGTATTTTAATTCATAACAAGTTAAAGACTAAAGATTCTTAAGTTTTAAATTATAATTTGTATTTTCTGATAATGTATTAAAATACATTTTATTTTAATATTTTCTATATTTTTTTAAAATTTTGCATATATTTTTATTATCTTATTAAATTATTCAAGAAGCATATGGATCTATATTTTCTATTAATTAAATTCAATTAGATTTATGAACGTATTCGTTTTATTCTAAACTTCATTCTAAAATCAGGCTCATGTATACATTTATACAATACATATACGTACATATTTATAATATAACGATTTTATTAAGAGTACTCAATAGATGTACGTGGATTTTTTAAACCCTCACAATTATTATAATCGTGTAATATTTATAGTTTCTGTTAAGGTCAATAACAAGAGTATTTCAATACTGAGAAATTACATTTAAGTATCTAAACATATTTTTAACGCATGCGTAAATTTTTTTGTGAGATTCGATTCAAATTCTACTAACAAAATAACATACTAAAAAAGTCATGTAAGTTTTTGTTTCAAATAGATCATTTAAATTAAAAAAACAAAATATATGTTACCGTATACATTTAAAATCACAGTGACAAATTTTTAACAGTTTTTAACAGTTTTTTACACTGCACTTCTAATTGTAAATAAATAATAATTTCAAATCGAACTGCATTTTTTGTTTTTGACGTCGATATTTATTATAAAAAGAGAGCAAGCCACAAAAAGAGTTTTTTATATATAACAATACAAAAAAAATAAATTTCAGTACTTCACAATGTATTAGACATATTATTTATAGTACTAAAATATATATATGTGTATAATTTATTTTATTAACTATGTTAAAATATTTCCGTTTAAATTATCTTCTTTACCCAAAATTTTTTGCATTTATATTACAGGTTTTTATTTATCTGATGTATATTGTTACTACAAACAATATGGTATAGATTTATTTATATCTTGGATTTTATACAGATTAAAATTCTTTTATCATTGTAAATGTATCAAATTTAAGAGATTCTTTCGAAAATTTAATCTTATTCAACACACGAAAACTAGTATAATTGAAGTCAACGTCTGTCTTTTATACATATAAAAATAATACGAAAATAAACAATTTACATTAAAATGAATAATATAAATAAATTGAATTTTAGCTTCATTTTGCAAATATTAGTAAAAATAAGCAATTAATAAGTAATTAATGTTTTGATTAAATTTAATCTTAACTTTAAAAAAAAACTCGATATTAATAGAAATTTTTATTAATATTCACTAATGTAGTGCACATATCATAAAGTATGCTTGTGTGCAGTCGTGTTCATATAAATTTCGCTTAACGCAAATGTGTCGGAGAAAAAATTTTTCATGATAAGGGATTAATTTATGTAGCTAGTCCCTTTTGAAAAATACTAACATTTATTATCTATCATTAATTATTAGCAAGTTTTGCATAAATTTACCGTAGATAATTTTTCTGAAAATTTTGACGTATGAAGTGTACGCTTGTGCGAAGGGAAGGGATACCGTATGATATTACTCAATTGCGTTTTAGCGCTAACTTCAAGTGACTTTGCAAAAATCTCTGGGGTACGACGATCCCATACAATACGATCCCATATTTCATCCTCTTTCGCACACGAGTGCAGTCGAGAATCTCCCAGGCGCATGCGCAATTTGAATTCTTTGAGTAAACGAGCGCGCGTATGTATATGTATTATGTGTAGCCTACAAATGCACACAAATGTGATAAAAAGCTGATGGCGACTGACAACTTTAAAACGTGAGTTCCGTCAGCGGTGGGAAGAGCGTGTAAAAATTACCCTCAAAAGTTGTTAAAAAAAAAAACTGAGCGCGAGACATGTAGCGAACAATTTCTCACATACTTGAAAAAATCGTCTAACAGTGCACTGGTGTTTTTTTAATTATTCACTTTTTTAATAATATATACACAGCAGAGCGAGAATCGAGACGCAAACCGCCGTCTCGGTGCTGTTACTCCTGAGTTTTTCGTCGTCTATAGGTAGTGAGGCTGCGCGGCGACCGGGTCGCCAATGCCCGGCCTTTTTTTCGCGTTCTTCATTTTTATTGAAAATAAGTCAATTTAAAGGGTTGATCGAGCAACTGCTGCAGTGTAAAGGAACACGAGGTTCGTTACGCACCGTCTAAATTGCAGTAAGTTTTTATGAAGGGTGTTTTAAGAAAAATAAAATGCATTTTTATGATTTTAATAATCTGAATAACGCTGGAGAAATAACCTCAGGCTATTTCTTTAATCAATATTTTGAAAATTTTGTCGCTATTATATTATATATGTTAAATAGTATTTTATAAAATAGTTTATGAAACACATCGCATTGATTGTAAATATCCCGAATTAGTAGTACTATATGAATTCAAATAAATGTTTATAATTGGGTAAGAAATGAATATTATTCTCCAAGACGCAAATGAAATAATATTCAGTGTAAAGCTTTTTCACAGCAAATCTTTCGGAAAGTGGTCTCAAATTATGAGATCAAGAGTCTTATTAAATAACCCTCGTAAATATATTTAAATGTTATTTGTTTTCCATCGAAATATTATATTTTCGTAACTTTTGTAATAGCGATTAAATTAAATCGTTTTCAATCCTGCAAATCCATAAACTAAAGTATACATCGATTTAATATTTTCAAAAATAAATTATGCATTTGGATGTAGTTTTCCATATATTATTTGCCGTTTACATGAGTTTTCCGTTTGAATTTTTGTTTTTGAGAGTTTGCACACACAAGCACTCGCCACGCATATCGCTACCAGTTTTACACACTTTTGCGCAAAAAAGGATTGTGTAGCGTTTGCGCGTGTGTATATAATTCAGACGTAACGTACAGGGTACAATGTCGGGGGAGTAGAGACTGACAAGAAGGAAAACGTGTATGCGTGCATGTAGCGAAATGCAATGGAGGGAGGAAAGTTGCCGGGATCTAACAGCGGGCTTTTTTCGCGATACGTGCACCAATACTTCATTTGTTAGAAAATACAGAGTTAAGATTTATTATATCATTATAGTTCAACTAAATTGAAGGGATAGTCATTGAAGTCCGAAGAGCCAAATTATAATGGTAAGTTCTTGCTTCCACGTTATGTTTTCGATTAGTACAACTATTTACGCGACTAATATAAAAAGCAGTTTCGTACTTTCGTATAAAGTTTACACATTTATCTATTGTATGCACTTGAAAATAACAAAAGACGCTAATGTTACAATCTTCTTTTTATCTCTGTTGATAATAGTACATTTTCTATTTAACGCTTTTTAAGTAGTTCTCGCTAAATTTAATTATTTTGTATTTTTTGATATTTTTTTACTCAGGTTGGATTTAATTATGACCTTTGCATTCCATAGTTATAAAAGGGCATTAGTTCTTTGAGATAGAAACGTCGAAACATAATTCCTTAAAATTTAAAAAGATGAAATGGTAAACTATGTTTGAGAGGCTAATAAAATAGTAATCTAGTTTTCAAATTGTTGTAATAACGGTGTTAAGTAACTGTTATCGATATATATTATCAATCACTGTGATTTTGTCACAATCAATGAGATTATTGTTAAATTCAGATTTGTGCAGGCATTTTTCAAAAAATTATATTCATTGCATGTTCATACAGATTTTAGTTCCATTCACGTAGGGTCATGATGACGTCATAAATATAAAGTGGTAGGGATATTCACTTTATTGATAGATCAAATCATAATTAACATAATTGTGGAATTATCAAGAATTACTTTTCATTGTCGAGACTACGTACTTATGAATAAAATTTGCTTTGATTATTATACACAGATGATATTTTAGGTTAGAATACGCACTCTATAAAAATGTGTTAGAATTCAGGGACAATGTGATAAATAATATTTATATATTATTAAATTATTATAGATGTTAAAACACGTACAATTAATATTTTGTTTTTCATACAATAATTTATACAATAAAATATTGTAGTGAAATTGAGGATGATAATGCAATGTTTAATAATAAATAAATTACACAGATTTAGCTACGAAAGTAACATAAATTCAAGATTTATGATTTGGTTTATATATAAGCGTATTAATTGTCTTTAAAAAATATAATAAATCTTAAAAATCGATATTTAAAAAGCGTACGCATGAATATTGTAAATAATTCAAACTCTTAAATAGGTGTATTTTTAAATAAACGCGTATAATAAAAAACACATACTTTATATATAAAATAATTGAACTTAAGAATCTACTATATATTACGTATAGTATTAAACAAATATATGTGTTTATGTAATCTAAGCAAAAATAAGGCTATCCTTTTTAATTAGTTTTGTATACTAGCTAATCTTTGCTCTTTGTTATAAAAAAATTATTAATAATAATTATACGTAAATAATATATTTCTATTTCTACAAACAAAAATTAATATTAACTGAGTTTATGATGCGATTGAAACGCAGCTTTCTAATTATTACTTTCGTGTGGATATATCGCTTTGAAAAACATTAAAAAGTAGATGCAATACTGTCAAATGAAATTACTACTTTATAAATATTAATAATCGGGCCAATAGCATATATTGTATATTATTCACGGCTACTTGTGGTTTCGTATCGATCGAAAATATTAATTTTATCGATAATTTAAATTAAATCACGAATTATCCAATTTTGAAGTAAATGGTGTTATTTAAATATTTTTAAAAAATTCAAATTGAAAGAGCTTTTATTCGAAATGCGTTATTGCGTTAAGATTGTGAAAATATACGAACAGCAGCAACAAAATTGTCTCGAAACATTGACACACTTTTATTAAGTAAGTACTTATTCGTGAAAGTAAATAATATTAATAGAACAAATAAAATTCAATGATCAATCATCGATCATCATTCGCGTTTAAACGTAGGACTAACGAGAGTAGGCGAAAACCTAACCTGAAAGATGAGAAACCTATGCTATACACGGTAAATTTGAGTGTCAATCGATAAGCTCGGTGTTTCCCGACGGAATACAAACCTCCGAACTGGAGTCGGAATTCAATAGTCGGCAATACATCATAATTAAGAGTAAGGCCACGTATAATGTTTGATAGGAAATAATTTTTCCCTCCTCGGGCCAGGAACGGAATTGGGTAGGCTAAAAAACGGTGGAGCAAAGAAGAAGAAAGGATGCATGATTTTTAGCGTTCGCGCTTCGTGACCTTGCAATCCGCGAGGTTAAGAGCGCGCGCGCGCGCGCGTCACGAATCGATTGGCGCAAGAAGGGGAAAATTTCGTCTCGTACGATTGGTCGTACGGACCGTGAGTACTTGTGCTAATCGACAGACTCGGGTTAATGTCTCGTCGCCTCATGAGAACGAAGCCCCGATCAATTATACATTTTTCGGCTATTTTTTAACCTTCTCCTCGGCGGAGCATTATTCCCTCCACCCTTGCCTTCGTTTGCGACGCCACCCTAACGATGGCCAATCGGCAAAATCGTTTCTATAAGTTTTTCATTCTTGTATGGGAGCTTCTCGCCTCCAAAGAGATTTACGAAAAATGTACTTTACATTTGCACTATTTCTTTTGTTTTTTTTTTAAATGTACTTAAATTTCCTATTGGACCTAAATTCCTTTTAGTTTTTCATAATTTGCAAAAAGTATCTCAGATGCTACATTGGCCCAATGAAAATTCAGGTGCAAAAAGAGGTTCACTCGATACACCGTTCACATAACTGTACGCCTTACGAATTTCGCACGAAATGTAATTAATGCGTTATAAATTGTAATGGCATTTTTTATAATGATGCCTAATGACTTACTATACAATAATAGCATTTTTCTATAATATTATATGAAAACATTGTCACTTTGTTTTCTCACGTGCAATGTTCATTATATGTATATACATCCAGAAAAATCATTTTACACATTTCTCTTAATTAGTTAATTATATATATAATTAACATAAAAAATATATATATATAGATGCACACGTTTAAATCAATCCAAAAAAAATTTTTGCAGCAAAATATTAATAACATTTTTTTTATAACAAATTTTACCCTATTTGCACCCATACAATATATTTATTCCCTGTTTGTATAGGGATATATATATATATATATATACAAAATGATAAATGTGTCTGCATTATTTTTTTTTTTAAATGATTTATTTCTCTTAATTTTTTGTTAAATAAGATATGAATAAGCGGTGAATTTTCAATATTTCAGTTATATATAATAAAACCTTTGCTTTGTTTATAAAACTTTGCATCGCAGATGATAGAAATTTATGAATGGAATAATTTAAGTTATCACATTTACAAAGAAGGATACAAACAATATTAAATTTTTTTCAGATAAAAGTTCTACTTTTCACGTTAGAATCAATCGTTAAAAAGAATTGAATTCCTCACCCTATTTATGAATTTATTATCCAGTCTGATTTAGCCATTAACTATTATATTAAATAGGTAAGCTAATATAAAATCATAAATTTATTTTCTATATATTTTTGGCATTTGTAAAGAAAAAAACCTTTGAATTATGAAGAGTATCTTCAAATTTAAATATATATACTCAGTAGTAATTATACTCAGTAGCAATTGTACTCAGTAATATAATTAAGCTTTTGCTTATATTGTCAATTTTTTATTTATAAACAAGTAAAAGCATCTTGACTAACTTATATGGTGATAAATTTAGTTTTGAAACAAGAAGTTTTTCTTTTTTTTATTGTTATTTAACGCTAAAATACACTTATATCGGCGGAATAATGATATTTACTGCAAGATTATAAAAGAAATTTTAAAAAAATATTTGCAATATAAAAGTATAACTTTTAAGTAAATTTATTTTATATTAATGTTAAAATTTGTCCTTAACACACGAGAACAAGTTGTCAAAATATAAAAATTTTGAAAGCCATATTATCAGCATTAAAAATCCATCGATATAGTATCCTTTTTAACATTAATTGTAATCATAATTTATAATTTTTATGTATAAATAATGTTTAATCTATTACACAATTCTTTTCCAAATATTTATATAATAATGCATCTCATTTTGAGTTGATTTTTTCCCTGAGCACTAATATAATTCTAATGCGCCCGCGCGAGTCTGAATTTCCTTGTGACGGCAACATCGCACTTAAACAACACACACGTATCAAGCGTCTAATACGTGTAGCGGGCCCTACGATGTCGGTGATCTAATCGTGTGTGGTTGTACTCCCTTATTGAAAAATGGTCCAGATTGTATACTAATATTATAGTCAGTCCCTGTTCGGTCGCTTCAAAACTAGTACCGTTAAGTTAACTAATGAGTTTCACCGCTTCCAAATCTAATTTACGAACAAGCATCAATTTATAAAGTATTTCCCCTGTGTCAACGACGATGATAATTTACACATATGTAAAATTAATAAAGCGCATAGTCGTGCAGTTACGCTATATGAATTCGTATATTATAGTTTCAAATGAGTCGTCGCGTACCAACATTCTGAATCGTGAATCTGAATCTGATTGTTGAAAAAATTCATCAAGATTATAGTTCAGTGTACCCGAATACGCGGATCGAATCACCACCATCGTATATTGTGTCGCACGCTTCGCATAAAACCATTTAAAAGTGGAGTATGTATGTGGTGATCATTCCATGGTAACCGAAAGCAATGAAGGAACTAAGAGCACGAAAAAGAATTTGACATCCGAATGCAATAACCAAAACTGTATTGTATTCGACTTAAATGCACGAATAGCTGTGAGTGATATCTATATCTAGCGCAGAATAAGGTTGGGGTTTGCCAGTCTATAATCGCGGGAAAATTTAAACTGCGCGCTATTTTACGGGCTTGTACCTTACATAACGTTTGTTTGTGAACATTTTTTAAGTACATCGATGCATGCAAATCGATACAGAATTTTTTAAAATATAACGAAGAAATCAACGATTAAAAATAAATCGTTGATGGGACAGTCAACACTATTGTCGCAAATAGCGTTTTTATGATATTTATAGTTTTCTATAGATCTGATTTTCCCTAATACATTATTAATAGAAATAAAAAATGCTTTTCTAAATAAATAATATTAATTTTAATGGCATTAACAATAATCGATTAAATAAAATAATTTGAAACAGTGTAACGAGTTCCACTTATAAGGGAGCTATGCCAAAAATAAAACAGGACTCCTCATGCTAAAGTTGTTGAAAAAATATGCTTTACTCATAAGCTGTAAAATTCATTGGAATATACTTTCTCAATTGAAGTGAAAGTTATCGAGAATCGAAAAGATATCGTTTCATAATTATTATATACCTTGACCGATCATTTTTACTCGAGCCCCTGAAAGATGAAGGAGAAACAAATTGTTAATGAAAGTGTTAAAAGAAGTTATGTTCAAATTAAAAATGTTGATGAGGAGAAATGTAAAAGTGACAGTAGAGTACCAACGTGTGTCCTTTTTGCCTTACCAACCGCTCGACGCGTCACGTCCAGAATTATCGATTTTGGAGTTCGAGCGCGTGGATAGTCATTCTTTGGACTCAATAACATTATACCAACTGTTATATTCCTGTACCTGGATGTTCATTTATCAGTTTTTAATTGGTGTGTGCCGTTAGAAATGTAAAATAAAACATAATTGATAAAATGAATCTTAAAAGGCAATTTCTTAAAAGAGTGACCATAGTAAATTTATAATTGATTTTTCTTTCTCGTGCATATATTTGTCCATTCTAGTTTAAATAGGCAATATAGGAATAATGAAAGATACGAGTATAAACGGGAAACATAAGCAATTAAAATATTTGATGAGAAGTAAGTGTTCCTTTAAATGCTAAGCCAAGGATAAAATCAATCCTCACTTTCGAAACGCGTGAACGGTGTTGCTCTTTTCTTGCGAATTTTAATCTATATATCTAGTATAAGCGTGTGGGTGCGTGTAAGCATATGTATATATGCGCGCGTGTGCGCGCGGAGGTGGGTGTGTATGATTGTGTGTGCACAATGCTGCATAGGGGCGACATATGTAAAATAAAGCAATCTTATAATACAGAAATTGCAGCTGAGCGCAAGTCGCAGAAAGCGAACCTTATAGCCGATAAAAAGTATTTTGGGTGGAGCATCAAAAGGATGTAACGGTCTCTACCCTTATTAAGATGAGATGTCTTGCGCGAGTAATAAATCAGCGCTGGAAGGGGAGGGGGTGTCCACCCTTACTCTTCGTTGATAAGACCTAAATGCCCTAGGAGAAAAAAAAAATAAATAAATAAAAAAAAAAGCACGTTTAACGTTTTTTCATTAGAATGGAGGAAATCCTAGTCGACGATGGGAGCGATAAGTGCGTGACGGAGACACCTGCCGCCGTAGTAAGTAGTCGTGGTAGTAGTAGCAGTGCCGTCTCTGCTTCTACGGTCGCCGCCGCCGCCACCGCCGTGGACGATCCATCGAGCCGCGTGATGTCAATGTTGTACATTCAGCAAGGAAAGCTGCACGCGAATCAAGGGAACAGTAGCGCGAGCCAGCCGCTCGTCCACGTCGTGAACAAGTCGCAGATCGCTGCGTTTAACCAGGTGAGTTTAACAAGCGGTCACGGGGGAGCTTGCATTTTACTCACGAGGCACCTATCCACACACACGCCCACACGCGCGCGCGCACACATGGCCGATGCGTCCATGGGCGCGCGCGCGCACACTAGAGAAGTGCAGCCTCGCTCGCTATACACTCGAGCGAGGTTTTATAAAAAGAGCGTGTTCACATACGTACGCTCCTTAACGCGCGGGGCTCTCTCTCTTATATGTGTGAGGTTGCTGCTCGGTAAAATGGAACTTGCTCGCTTTTCCGTACTTTCGACTTCCCTTCGCCGAGGTGTAATTTCCCTTTTATTCGTTCATAAGTGGTTGCGAGCGAGTATGGACATTTTTCGAAGGGGATGATGTGGATATATTACGAGATTCAAGCTTATACTGTTATGTAAAGTCATGTAAACATAGTAAGTGCCTCTGCTTTTTTTGTTGAACTCTTATTTACTATTATAGTTTTTCATATTTATAAGCGTCTCGTATCCCGTCTATACGGAACATTGTACCTTTTCCATACTTTTTGCAACGTTTCATATATTATTACGACCCAATAATGGATTATTTATATAACTTGATATATTTAACTGTCATGCCTTTTCATATATTATATACCATTATTTTCAATTTATGTAGCAGAAAAAGGGAGATTGTATTAAACAGTTGTAATATAAAACCCTTTTTTAAAAGAATATTATATATTAACCTTGCTTACCTCTTCATTTATTTAAATCCCACACTTTATTCTATTCTTTCATTCTCTAATACATTATAATGCAAAATACCAATGCACTAGTATTTTTACAAATAGTACATATTTTTACAATAAGTACATAGAAATTTGAAAAGTTTGAATTATCAATGAAAAGTATACACGTTACACACTGCTTTTGTTTATTATTTTCATATTCATATTAAGTAATGATCTAACTATCAATTTTTATATTTTCATACCAAAATTTTTTTATTAGAATTAAAGATAGTGAATCATTTAGATAAAACTAGATGATTTCAACCGTATTCTTGAATAGAATCCTTTTGTCACTGCTACATTATATTTTTTATTGATAATTTTATATTATATTTCCAGTAATATAAAAACATTATGTAACAATATAAAAAATTTTAAGTTTCATTTTCAGTTTTTACTCTGTAATTAAATTTTATTGATTGAGACTTGGTAGCTTAACTTTTATATTAATTTTTACATTTTGTGAAAGTTATAATGTTATTCTTCTTAAGAAAAAAATTATAATAATATTTTATAAAAACTGTTTAAAACTATTATTTATTATTCAAAATGAACAGAAAGTAGCAAAAATATAATACTGATGGAAAAATAGAGTTGATATGGTTTCCAAGGAATTATAATGAAATGCAAAATACATAGTTTGGTAAATTTGGGAAAATTATTATTAATGTATTTTTACATAATTAGTCAGTATAATACTTTGACAGTTTCTAACAGGTCATGATATAAAATGAGCTTAGATTAGTAAAGGGTGTAGTTTTTGAAATTGTAGTTTAACTTAATACCATTATTGTCACTTAATTTTAAACAATTATTCAAATGCCTTTATAGTAAAATTAGAAACTGCTTATTCTCAAGTATTATATAAAATTTATTTTTTATAAATTTTTTTGTAGATTGTACTTCAAAGTCTTAGCCAGGTTAATCAGAATCAAATACCACAACCTATTACTATTCGTAGGCAGGTTAATAGTGGTTTGAACTCTTCATCTGCAACTCAAACTCAGAAGCACATTTTGGTTCGGAAACCTAATGCATCTGGTGCCCAGATAATGCCACTCGGTACATCACAAGATAGTCAAACTCATAATCAAGCAGGAGGGAAATCTGGAATTGCTTATCTTGGGACAATTATCAAACCAAAGCCTCGAGAATCTGTTGTTATACCTGCAGGTAATCATGCCTTGGAACTGTATTTGTTCATTGACCTTAAACATATTTTAAAATTTGAAATTTTTAAAAGAGCTGAATAACCATAAGAAAGATTAATAATGCATATTATTTACATGTATATATATGAATGAAAAGAATTGTGTGAACAATTAATTTCCTTTATCATTTTTTACATGCAAAAATTTCATAAATTATTTTTAAAAACAAGTCATTTTGTTCAATTTTATATTGCCAAATTTTACATCTTATAATAAACTTTATAAGGCATTTTTCTTTTGAAAATTACATTAAGTATTTATTAAAAAAAAACTTATACAAAAGTATGTCCAGTAAATACAACACAGATTTCAAAGTCGAAATTAGTTATTGCACCAGTGATTTCGCATATTGCTCAGACAAGCAGTACATCTAATAATTTACAAAGTCCATCCTCTAAACATATGACTAACCTCTTATTGCCTGTGAGTATTCCACAACAGAGTGCTTCTACAACCAAGCAAAGTCTGAATTTTAAGCCAAACTTTAATTTTAAATTTAACAATGGACAAATCAGCACTGATGCCAAAAGCACAATAACAGGTACAGAATTATTTTTGAAGCATAATGTATAAGAGAAAAATTTCTTTAAAACATCAATATTAATAATAATAAAATATAAATGAACATACACACAATCACAATTCATATTTTTTAACATTTAAAATATTATTAATACTTTTATTTAAAAAATTGATTTTAATAAATTCTCAAATTAATATTTAATTCAATTAAAAATGATTAATAAAATATAAGATAGTTAAATAATTGTTCTTTTAAAAAGTAGATCCACTTTATAGTAATGAATATTGATCAAATTATATTCACCTTACAGTAATTAAAATTTTATTGAATTATTTTTATAAACACTACAATAATTTATTTAGTTTTATTAATACAATAAAATTATAATTGTTAAACAATTTTATTTATTTTCATAATTAGCTTCTTTAAATTTTGATGCATTTTAAAATGAATATCAGGGAGGTGTCTTATCTTAGTAACACAACATATTTAGTTTTAAGAGAATCTAAGACGTCAAACTCAGCAACAAATCCACCACCCCTACATCCAATAGCGAAAATGAGTTTGTTAAATGTATCAAAAAATGGTAGTAATTCTACAGACAGTATTAAAATAACTGAAAACCCAGATTCAGCTGTAATAACTCCAATTCCAAAGAAAGATGATAATAATCTTCCTGAGAAACGAAAAAAAACTATAAGCAATATTTTACGAGGATCTGTTGAAAAAAAAATAAAGAAACAAAGTTTTTCAAAGTCTTCACAAGAAACTGGTGTAGTAGAGTTGCTTGGATATACTTTAAATAGTCCGGAATCTGAACATGAAAAAGACAAGAAAAAAGATAAAGAAAGCGACGATGATATCACATTAATAAAAGTTGTCCCTAGTGAGGATAAAAAAATCAAACGTACTTCAGTATCAGATGACATTAAAATAGAAATCATTAAAGGATCAAATAAAAAAGACATTGAATTAATAGAGAAAGCAGAGAAAATAAATGGTAAACAAAATAGTGAAGAAATGAAAGATCAGAATTTAGCACATCAAAATGATCCAAATTTTGATGCTACAAAAGTATTAGACTGGAAAGATGGTGTTGGTTCATTACCTGGTAGTACGTTAAAGGTGAAAAAAATAATTTATTTGTCTTTCTGATTAAATTATAATATACAATTATATAATAAGTAATTATTTAATTATATGTAACAAAAAATTTTTAATTATATTTTTGTTTTTCAGTTTTGCATGAATGAGTTTGGTTTAATGGAAGTTGTAGATGAAGATGATAATAAGCAAGACAAAGATGGTAATATTGTTGATAAAGAAAATGTATGTTTTACCCAAAATTCTTCCAAATCAAGTACTCCAACAATAATCAATGAAAAAAAAACAGATGATAAAAAAACACGAACAGTTTCAGCAGATACATTTTATTGCTGTGAAGGTTGTGGTTGTCATGGGCTGGCATCAGAGTTTGAAAGTCCGAATTCTTGTAGTCCATCATGTACGGAGTATATTGAAGTAATGAAGCAACAAAAATTACGAAAAGAGAAAGAAATTAAGTGAGTTCGTTTCTTAAATGAATCTTTTAACATTTGCAATATTTTCAAATTAAATTTCATTTTAATATTTATTATAAAATTTATTTGATAATTTTTTCAGTAAAGAGATGCGAGCTAAGAAAAAGCGTAAAAAAATGTTGCAAGAACAACAAGCAAAAGATAGAGATAAAAATAAAGATTCCAATTCAAAATCTAATGATTTTGATGACAAAGCAAAGGATAGTGAAGAAAAATTTGATAAATTACAAGAGAAAGCAAAATCTGAAACTGATGAAGATACAAAAGATACAAATATTACAATAATGGATGAAGAAAGTCAAGGAGAATCTGAATCTAAAGTGAGTTTGTAATAATATTTATAACTGACTGTTAATATTTAATGTACTAAATTAATATAAATATTATTTTTCATTTAGCATTATCCATGGCAAACAGGAAAACTTGGATTTTCTTGGTCAAAGTATTTAGAACATACTAAAGCTAAAGCAGCACCAGTTAAATTATTTAAGGATGCTTTTCCATATAGTAAAAATAATTTCAAAGTAGGCATGAAATTAGAAGGTATTGATCCAAACCATCCATCTCATTATTGTGTTTTAAGTGTTGCTGAAGTTGTTGGTAAATATAAAAAAATTATTTTTATAGTAAAGCAATTTGAACGTTATTCTGATATGTGTTTTCGATAGGTTATCGATTACGATTACATTTCGATGGGTATGCAGAAAATTTCGATTTTTGGGTAAATGCTGATAGTATGGATATTTTTCCCGTAAGTTGGGCAGAAAAAAATGGACATAAATTGCAACCGCCTAAGGGATACGTGCAAAGTAATTTCAGTTGGAATGCTTACCTTAAAATTTGTAAAGCTACAGCTGTACCAAAGACTCTTTTTTCAAATAAAAATGTAAGCTTATCATAAAAAAATTTACGTTAATACCTACAATCTTTGCATTGTATAATTAAAAGTATTAATCCGTTTAAAAAATATAAATTTTATATTTGAATTCAATAATTCATTTTAGTCTATGCTTCCTACTGGTTTTCGTGTTGGTATGAAGCTTGAAGCAGTTGATCGTAAGCATTCTTCATTAGTATGTGTAGCAAGTGTAGCAGATGTAATGGACTCAAGAATACTTGTACATTTTGATTCTTGGGATGATGTTTATGATTATTGGGCAGATGTTAATTCTCCCTATATACATCCCATCGGTTGGTGCCATCATAATGGTCGTAGTTTAACACCACCAAATTGTAAGAGCTCATCTTTAATTAGATATAAGGAATCATGTCAAAGTACAGTTTTTCAAATATTATATTATATCTATCAAATATTCAAACATTCAAATATTATATATATGTATATATATAATTTTCTCTCTTTAATTAATACTTCCCATAAGAATTCTTTAAAATACAGAAATTCCTTTATTACGGTTATAACTAAATATTTCAGATTACAAAGATCCTAAATCTTTTTCTTGGGATGCATATTTAAGAGGCACCCAATCCATGGCTGCACCAGCAAGAGCATTTAAGCAACGACCTCCATGTGGATTTAAACGTGGAATGAAACTTGAAGTAGTTGATAAGCGATTGCCACAATTAATTAGAGTGGCAACTGTAGAAGATGTTAAAGATCATATGTTCGTTGTATATTAAAAATATTATTGATTGTAAACTATTTATACAAATTTCAAATACATTATAAGTAAATCGTTATTTTTGTAGGTTAAAAATAAGATTCGATGGATGGCCAGAAAATCATGCTTATTGGGTTGATGATGATTCGACTGATATTCACCCAATGGGATGGTGCTCAAAGACTGGGCACCCACTGGAACCTCCAATAAGTAATTACCTTTAGTAGAAACTTTCATAAATTTAAATGCTTAGATATTGAAATTATGTGTATTTATCTTATAATGATTGTTAGCTCAAGACAGCTTAAATGAACGAGCTGAATGTGGAACATTCGGATGTCGAGGTATTGGACATGTTAAAGGACCAAAATTTGCAACACACAATTCAGCATCAGGGTGTCCGTATTCAGCACAAAATTTAAATAAAATTAAAACTGTAACAGATAGATTAAGTTTAAAGCATGAAGCGAATGATTTCGATGAGGATATTACAGTAGAAAAATCAAAATATGATAAACCAGAAAGAATAAAAATGGAACGGTCGGAAAAACAAATTTTGACTTTAGAGGAAAAGCCGATTAAACTAGAAAATATTAAACAAGAAGATGGGGACTCATCGGATAAAAATGAACGATTAGATAATTCTGAAAGGTGCATTTCTAAAAATACTGCTATTGAAATATTTAAAAAAAAGTAGAACTAAACTAAATTTATGTCAATTTTATAATAATCATTTTAATATAATATATATTTTTGATATATTTTCAGACTTAGTAATAAGTGGCGAAATAATAGTGATGGTCAAACAGATGATGATGAGATCATTAAAAAACGAAAAAAACGGTATGTATTATCTTATTGATATTGATTTAATTCTACATAATACAAATTAATTTTTTGTTTATGTTTACATAAAAAATGCAAATTTTTGTTATAATTTCCACAATATAAATATATAAATCACATACAAATATTATTTTTTTACTTGATTATGTAGTTTCAATTAATTTCTAAATTAACACAATTATAGGAAACATACAAATGAAGAATCAAGTCTTGTGACGATGCTGAACTCAAATCATGATACCTCAGCTACGCAATTGCCTTATGCTTCAAATATACCAGATAAACAATTACGAATGGAACTTTACCATTCTGTTTATAATCCAGGATATAATCCTCTGCCAGATGCACCTCATATTTGGGCAAAACACAGTAATGCTTTAAATAGAGTAGTATCAAAGCAAAATACAAATCCCCGACGTTGGTCGAATGATGAAGTTATAAAATTTATTCAAAGTATACCAAACTGTAAAGAAATAGGAAGCATTTTTAGAAAACATGTAAGTATTCAGACCTTTTTAAAAAAGTATGTATAATTTGCTATAAAAATAACATAACGATTTTTATACATTTACGTATAAAGAAATTTTTTATTTTAATATTCCTTTTGAAATCTATATCATGCAAAAATTTAATATTTTCATAATTATCTTTATATGATTATTGTACGTATGCTACAGAATAT
The DNA here is from genome assembly GCA_018907135.1 of Kradibia gibbosae. NCBI lineage: Eukaryota > Metazoa > Arthropoda > Insecta > Hymenoptera > Agaonidae > Kradibia > Kradibia gibbosae. Next base: position 6,324,556 of record JACCHX010000007.1, read on the forward strand.
TGATGGTGAAGCATTTTTAATGCTGACGCAAGAAGATTTGGTATCTCTACTTAGTTTAAGACTTGGTCCAGCAATAAAATTGTATAACAGTATTGTTTTATTACGAAAAAGGGCTACGTGAAAATGCTTCAGTCAATAGTTTTTCAACTATACAAGTAAATATAGTGGAAATCAAACAAGAAAAGTGATGTTTAGTGAACATTAATGAATGTTCTTTCATTTTATTTTGTGATCGATCAAAGAAACTGATATTTTTTTGTTAAAGGGCTTATAATATTAATGCCTTTAATAAAGACAGAAAAATGTGAATTTATGCTTGACCTACGAGCATCATAGACTTTGTTATAATAAGACTACATATACGTAAGACGTGTACTTACGATTTTGCTTAAAATCCTTTTTTTAATGGCGAGAGCACATACAATCATGTACAAATGTAAATATGTTATATCTAATAATTATTAAAATATTGTAATACGAGGAGCTTATTTCTTATTACAATTTAATATTATTATTATTATTATTATTATTATTATTATTATTATTATTATTATTATTAGTGATCTGTTTTAATTTTTTACAAGTTACATATTTTATTTATACACATAGTAAATATATAATGAAAATTTAAGTTATAACATTAAAACTGTGTGTTTTTTATTTTATTTTATAAATATTTATTTATTAGTTCTACTTTTTAATTTCTTTTTATTTGTATATAGAGCAAATTCATAAAAATTAAATAACTTATTAAGGAGTGTAAGTATTTAGTCTAAGTATAAAATGGTAATAAATGATTAATTATTGAGCATATAAGTACTTTCCGTCTCTCTATCTCTTTATTTCTGTATTTATATTTTTATTTCCAAATACATGACATATTCGAAGTTTTGTATCTCTAACAATATTTATTACAAGAAAATTGTCAATAATAGAAATCAATTAACGTTTCTTCTGTGATTATCATCAACGTAACATTAAACGATTATAAGTATTTTAAATGATCCATTATAAAATACATATTGTTTACTTTGGCCAGAAGGGGCTTAAAAATATTTTCAATAGAGTATATTATAGTAAAAAAAAATTAAGTTAAAATAATATATTTAAAAATAAAAATAAAAATACATGAATATTTATGCTTAACTATTCTACATTAATTATAGTATATTAATTTAAATAACATTTAATTTATGGCACACTGATAATAGTTTGAATCACTAATTTAATATTAGAACGATAAATTAAAAATTATTCATAAATAGGTGCATTTATTGAAATTGATATATTGAAGAAATAATATTCAATCCAATTAAAAAGATTATACTTAATAAAAGATTTTATGTATTATATTTGTATTTTTAACTTCATATAATATTCATTTATATGTGAAAAGAACTATTAAATTTCTGAGTGTATTTGTTTATTTACAAATATAAGTATTTTTGGTTTTGTAATTAAATTAAAATCTTTTAAATAATTTATCATTAAAAATATTGCGAAATTTTCATACTTTAAACTATTTTTATACATTTGTAAATAAATCTTCTGATAACTTTAAATAAACTGCTTACTTTAGATATTGCAATTCTTTTAAAGTATACCTTTAATATTTTACCCCTAATATGTGTTACGAAACTATTTAATGGAATTACTGAAGAGGAAAAATATAATATAAGATGTGAGCTAAAAATCTTTTGAACGTTAGGTGTAAAGCGTTCTTAGGGTATTTTTTCCACCTAAAATTTCACTTTATATTGAAACTCGTATTATAAAAATTATATATCATATATAATTATGAGTATAATATTACTCATTATTTATATTTTTTTTATCTCATACCATAGATGATTAAAATAAAATTAAGAATAGCCTTCATAGTGTATACGATTAAAAAAATTGAGTACTGGTATTAAAATAATAATAACTAAATCGACTCATTTATTTACGCTTTCAATCTATAATTTTTTTAAATAACTTTTTTAATTATATACTAATAGGTCAAATACTACACAAGTTACAGAATATAAATTAAAATTTGGAATTATTCAAACAGTCACTTTAGTTCATTTGATAATTAAGTAAATGTTACGGGTGCTTAAATCATAAATTTTTACATATTTCATATGTAAATTGTAATACTGACTTATTGAAATAGGTAGAAAAATATTACATTCTAAATAAAATAATAATATATATCTTCCTTTACAAATTCTTACAAACATTTTACAATAAGTCTTGCGAGTTTTCATAATTTTCAATAAAAAAACTGAACAAACATTCTTTATTTATTGTACCAATCAAGTTAAAAAATTTTTAGCTTCTAAAAACTCTTCTTTAATTATTCTTTAATTTTCTACGATCCAATTTAAATTTGCAGAAATGATTTAGATTTGGTTTAAAAAATAAATTTTAGCTGAAGTATTAACGAATGAAAATATTTCTTTAACAATCAGATATGTTTTTGTAACAATGTTTTATTATTGAGAGGGTTATGGAAACAAATTTGAAGTTGAACGTTTATAAAATATTGATATATATATATTTTTTAATAAATATGTCGTTTAAAATCTAAAATAAAAATTTTAATAAACCATCAAAGGTATTATGGAGACTTACAAAAGATGATTTTGTAAGATACATTTATCATAAAATGATGAGCGTCAACAATAAAATCAAGAAATTTAAAACGAAGCATATATGATGTGATAGAAATGTCTAAAAGATAATTTTGTTAATTAATTGTATGATTTTTTTAATACTCATAACCCCTGCAGGTAGCAAATGCTCACAAATGTGTGTAAATCCTTTATTTATGCACAATCAAATGCGTATAAGCATAAAAAATTATTTAGTTTTTATCAAAATCTTTTGGAATTAGACAAACACAAATTATATAATATTGACAAAATAATTGTATTGTTAATTGACTTATCGACGCTCTTATTTTCTTTTGTTACACGCTGTCATATCACTTATTTTCTAATGAATGAAGCGTAATGTACTAAAATAATTAATAGTCGAGGATACGAAGGATGATCTTGAAGGTTCATAGAATGTCAAATTGCATCCGCAGCGATTCAGGACTCAATGTTAAAATAAAAAAAAAATAAAAAAGAAAAAGAAAAAAAAGATGATATTAATTCAGCGTAAATTTATCGTCGAAGGCTAGTCGGACTCGGGTGAACAAAAGGATGAATCGTTGAAAGCGAAGGGGAACGAATAGTTCCGAGACTAGAAAGGACGCTGTGTAACAAACGATTAGATCGTGCGTGCCGTAAGCTGCTGCTCTTTATGGATTAACAATCAAAGTGTACAACGATAACGAGCTTCACGCATGAGAGCACAAAACGAGCAAAGGAGAAAAAAAGAAGGCTGGGATCGGCAGACGTCGCGAAAGCTGAGGACTCGTGCGTGGAATGGACTCCTCGAAAGGGAGAGAGCAGACGTTTAAGATAGTCAGGGCGGGAGAGCGGGAGTGAAAGAGTATGAGAAAGAGAGAGAGAGACAGAGAGATAGACATAGAAGCAGAAAGAGAGAGAGAGATATATAGATAGACATAGAAGCAGAGAGAGAGAGACATAGAAGCAGAGACAGCCTTCCGCGAGTCCTAAGAGTCCTAACTATTCCGCAGTCCACACTTTTCTCTCGCTCTCTCTCTGCTGCGTCTAGCGCGAGCCCCGGCCGCCGCCCCCGCTGTTCACCTGCCGCCGCTCGTTTCCTACCTCGTGCGCCTCGGTGTGTCGCTTTTGCCGGGGGCGCGGCGCGCGCGTCTCCTACTCCGTCGTGGAGTTTAGCCCGAGGTGTGCGGTGCGCACTGATAATCGTTACTGGCTCGCGCGCACGCCGGTGCCCGTGTGTCCGCCCGCAGCGGACGGAGCGCGTACAAAGTCACTAACACTACGGCGAAGCCATCGGCGGTGGAGCTGCGGAGCGCGCGCGGGACGCACTCAGCGGTGCGCCGCAGTTCCAACGGGGCATTGTCGACCGACAAGAGAGGTTCCAACGGGGGCGCGAGGCCGAGTCCGCTCCAGTCGGTGCCCGTCCGTCGTCGCGAAGCGTTCTCCTCTACGCCCTCGGATTCTGCCGGCCTCTGTCTATGAGATCGCACGACCGAGCACTCCGGCGCCGCGCCGACGAGTAGCCCCGACCGGGCGCGACGCGATGCGGCTCCAGCAGGATCGCAGCCGCGTCCGTCTATCGGAGCCCCGGATGCTCTGAGCCGAAAGGGAGAGACCGAGAGTCATAGAGAGAGAGAGAGAGAGGCGGAACGGCGTCCCCGACCGGGATCGAGAGAGTTGGACCGAAGAGGCGCCCCGGAGCCTGCCTCGAGACAGTGCCCGCGCACCCATGAGCGTCCTCCCCGGGGGCTCGGCGCGCTCGGGCCTGCCGGACTGGCGGCGCGCGCTCTGTTTTGCGGCTAAGCGTCCGCTCCAGGAAGAGGAGGAGCCCGTCCTCGAGGAGCCGGGGCCCGGAGGCGGGGCCGCCATGTCGCGAGGCCTGCCAGGTCGACGGGGACTCCAAGCCCTCGTACTCGTCATTGCCACCGCCTACGCGACCGTCCTGCTCTACCAGGCCGTCGCTCCCAGACAGGTGAGGCGAGACTCTTGCCTTCGGCCGCTCCTCCTGTCTCTGCACCGCCTTACCCCTGGTGGATTTTCCCTCGCCTCCTAGCCGAGGACTCGCATCCTTCTGTCCTTCGTCTCCTTTCCCCTTTCTCCGATTCTGCGATTCGCGATGCTTTTACTTGGCCTATACGGAACTTTGCACGCGTGTTAGTTATTACCGAGCACTCTAGAGCCTTGCATTAGCGTTGCGTACGTTCGCGCTGTGAGCGAGATAAGTCTGCTTCTGCATGAGTGCACACCTCGTTCGCGCTTCACACCCTGGTGATTCTTGGCAGTATCTTCGTGCGATGCGCATTCCTAGTCTTGAACGTTTTTTGTGTCCGGTCGGGTTTCACCGGCAAGATCAACAACAACGACTGTTAAAATTGATCAAAGCTCGATAAAGCTTCATTGATTACGATCGTTTGACGGAAAAATCGGAGTTCTGGAATACATTGCACCACTTAAATACTTTGTTTATTCTTTCAACGTATGCGCATGGAATGACGACAGGGGACACCTTCGACGTTGATTAATATTGATTCGTATCTGACTGCATTTTACGTTTGCCTATTATTTGGAAATCCATTTGGTTAAAAGTAAATGCTAAGTTTATATTGTTACCGAGCAAAGTTTTTTTACATTGTTTCTAAAGACCATTATGTTTCTTGTATAATTGTTCGGTACTCTCTTGAGCATTAAGTATATACCCGACTGAATGTTTAGTATGCAAAATGTTTTTCTCCTAAAACAAGGACTAGTAAATAGTACTAGTAAAGTCTAGTTTTTCTTTCTAATAATTTATATTCAAAGCAATCTGGATGCCAGGAGTTACTTGTTCCAAGATCATTCTATCGATTTTCAGAACTGCAATTATGGAATCATAAAATTATTATTAGCTTTAGATTTTTATAAAATATTGCTAATCTTAAACATCTAAATTAAATTCACTTCTCATACTAACTGTTCTAAAAATAAAAAATTAGCATTATATACTTTCAATTGCACTGAAAGAAGTTTCGAAAACGTAATATTTGCTACCAGCGAATACTGCAATTCAGCGTGCACTTATGTCAACAATTTTCAAACAGATAAGTTGTTAACAATTAAATTGCCAATAAGTAATAATAAGTCGTAGTAACTATCCCTTCGTTCAAATCGCAATATTCATTGGAAATCCTTGTAATTGTCAATATTAGGCATGTTGACGTGTAAAGACGAGAGAAGCAAAAGTAGCGATAAAAGTGCAACGAAATCATAATGATATTTGACGCTCTCGAATGCTCGAGAGTGTGCATTCGAGTCGAGTGATTCAATACGCGAGCCAAGAGGAGTATGCACGGTTTATAAGGAACAATAACATAATCTTTATCCTTGTCTGACTTTGCAGTGGATCGACGATCAGGACGTCGAAGAGATAAGCGGGGACTTGACAGTGGAGATGCCGCTGCCGCGGCTCGTCAGGTCTGGCATTGAGGGCATCGTCGCCGAAGACATAGCTGCGGTCACTCCTTCAGTGGCCACTGCGACAATGGCGCCATTCCTCACGGATCTGGACGATATCTTTATCAGCGTTAAAACGACCCGACATTACCACCACTCACGCCTACCGGCAATCATTAGCACGTGGTTCCAATTCGCTAAGGAACAGGTCAGTCTTGCACGTTATTCGCCAATCTATACACACACACATCCTTTGGTTTTAACATTTTTTACCTCGCCTACGTGTTCAGCCTACCTCAGGATCATAGGATAAGGTTTTTTTGTGCAATTATTACTGGAAAAAGCGCGTTAATTAGTTCTTCTTGAATCAATTAGTCGCCGGTATGGTTTGAGTGTTACTTTCGAAGACAGGCATTCACGAGTTTTAAAATAATCTATACGTGAAAATTAAAATTATACAACATCAAACTTATTTTTATTTTCATTAAGGTCTAAATGTTATTATAACAATAATAATAATAATAATATTTCTGCGAAAATTTCGTTTTTTAATCCATAATATGATTTTATTTTAATTAGAATCAATCATCTTACAAAAAAGACGGCAAATATTCTAAGTCCTAGACGTAGATTTAAATCTACGTCTTATTTTTTAAAATTTATTTTATACTTTAAATGATTTAAATCTAAATACAAATTTTAATACAAGTACAGTTAGTAGCAGATTCTAATATAATTCACTCTAAAAGTCTAATTTTTGATAAAACAATTTTTACAATTAGTAAAAAATTTTGGAAAACCATTTGTTCGATCGAACCGTAGTTTTTATTTAAGAGTAATTAATTTAATTTAAACGAAACACTGATCGCAATTTTAAATAAAATTACAAAAATTGATAAATTTATGTTCATAGATTTTTTACTGTATAGATTTTATCGCTTAAGTATTTTAGTAATTTCTTAATTCTTAAAATTCATACATTCAGTACAATTCAATGAAAAAGAAATGTGTAATAGTTTTATCTAAACATGCAGATAAATGTAAAAATAATAATGTTTTATAATATTAAAAAAAGGTCCCTTCATAACGTAACAACGTTGATGATACTTGTGTTTTAATAAATGTGTCTTCTGTAATTTAAAGACCACAGTCTGCTTGATTTTGGTAGAATTGACTTTCATGATTAGTTATTCCCTTACGTGATATAGTAAACACATATGAACATGTCTTTCAGTATTCAACGCTAAGTTAGCATATGGCAGGCAAAGTCAGATAGACTGCGCGTCGTTATGTAATTCAAAATGAAACGGTAAACAGGAGAATTCATTAAAAGAAATTCTCTCGAGCAGGCCCTGCTTCTACTTATGCCGACACGATTCTTTTTGCGCTCCCTCGCGTCAATCTGTGCAACACGAAGCACCCTAATGAAGGCGCGAGAGAATGCAAAAATAAGGGAAGGCGCGCACATAAATCCTGTGTTCCCACGACACGCAGCTTAGCGGCGCTCATCAGCCGTACAACTCCAACTCAGAGCGAAGCTCTGCAGCCCGAGATAGACCGCCGCGCACGCGAGCACGTGAGAAAAAGCGCAACACGCGTGTAGACAATAAACGTGCTCGCCTTCCGTTTTCCACCTTCTCGCTCCTTCTTGCCGATCTGATGTGTGAGTCTTGGACGTCGATGATAGGACTTAGGGCAGCTTTGCCATGCTTTTTTATTGTTCGCCTCAGCGATGAGTTAATAATACAAGTTGTTCCGTATTGTTTTTGTCCCGTGCCCCCGTCGCTTTCCGTCTGGAAATCGAATCGCCGATGATGGAGGAACGACTCGCAGTAACGAATAACGCTCCGGTCGCTGAATACAGAGTACTCGTTAATGTATCTGCAACCTGCATCTTAAAAATCTTGTGTAGGGGCCGGGGGGGGGGAGAAGGTGGTTCTTAAACGCGCGTTTCTTCCCTCGCTGATACATGCTCTTTTAAGAATGAGCAATAGAAATTTGGTTATACGACAGTTATTAAATTATGAGTATTTTTATTGTATACTTAAAGATGAAAAGGGAACTTGGTAGAAAAAAAGAGCTAGTAAATTTATGTTAGTGACTGGTGTTTGTATCATTTTAGCTGGTGTTACTTATTTACAAAATCTTCATTATTATTTACGATTTCATTTTACTGGGCATTTTATTATTTTATAAGGTACTTGCAACTATTAGTTTTACTTTGCTTATTCATTATTTCATTTATTTATTTATATCATCAAACATTTTCGATAATATTGGAACACTTTTAGTTCGTGGAATTTTTACCTTTTATTTTTTAAATTTGTAATATTTCAAAATTCATCACAATCATTTTTTCCTTCATATAATAAAGTACATTAAATTGTAATTATTTTAATACAGATTACAGCCTTTAAATTTTTTGAAAAATGATATTAAAAGAAAATCGTCGTAATCAATCTCAGCTTCATGAAATTTGTTATTCTATGTGTGTAAAAAGCATTATTTTAATATTTTTAATCAGTAAAACTTGATCAAGTCTAAAAATAATATTTACTAATCCTCTAATCCTCTATACGTCTTTGGAACTCGCATGATGGCTCCAGTAGCAGACTACGATTCTACTTCACTTCATCTTCTACTTTCAAGACGTGGATATTTAGCGAATCTTAGTAAATTGTATTCTAGTGTATGTGTGCACGAAGCGTAGTGACAAGCCTCACTTGATGTAAGTGTAATCTTGATGTTTCCTTTGCTACCCTTCATAATCTCCGCTTTCATAATAACCGTGCAGACTTTGTAGCTTAGATGATGGTTATCAGTGAAACGAGCCGACCAAGATTCGATAATTACGAGCGAAGGTTAATAGTCGGGGTAAGTAGGTTATCGATAATGAGATGATAAGAAATATATTAGAAGAACGAAGGGCGAATAAGCCGTAATATTGTTATTACAATCAGCCGCTGTACATTAAAAATGAGTAGCTTTATTTTGCATTGATGATCGACTGATTACCATGGCAACAATTTTTAGTTGCTATTAAAAATTTCTTTATTTTTCCAATATTAAGATAAAGTTTTTATTTTATTTGACTCACTGTATACTAAATTTTCTCGTTTTTACTGTTGAGGGGATACGTAATTATATATTAGCAACCGCTTAGTAACGACACACATAGATAGAAGCAATCGATTATAAAACATATGCACTTTTTCAAATACGTTCAAATGAAGACGGAATTATCGTGGAGGCTTACAATGAAGGCAATTCGATTAAAAACTATCGGCCGACAATTGAACGCTAACTGCTGGACAAGAGGCGAATGCGAGCACGAAAATTTCGTGCATCGATCTCGTCCGATCAGTCCGGGTAAAGGAAAATCACGCGTAACGTGTGCTCGTGATCGTTGCCTTAATATCGTCTGCAAAATACGAAGCTCAACGGATGCACCGCCAGCAGTAAGCGCATCGACGATTTGGGCGGTTCGACTCGTGGGAAGATTACACGGAGTTAACTTCGACCTCTTTAGTGCTTCATTGAACTCGCGATTCTCCGGATTCCCGATGTGCATCGAGGGTAGCTTCGATACCGGTGAAATGACGCATCCCGTCGCTGATTCAGTGCCCCCTCATCAACTCACGTACTCACACCCGCGCGAGCACTTATTTCTTTCTTGCTTAAGCTTCTTATTTCTTTCATTCTTCCATTATTTATTATTCTTTTTTCCCTTCCATCTTACCCAACTGCTGCCGATAATTAAGCGATGGACGCGCGAGAGAAAGAGCAGCCGAGCGTCGAAATTCACGACTCCTCCTTACCTCCATCCCTCCTCCTTCCCATCCCTTACCCGAGGCTACGCGGCACATGCTCTAGCGAGCGAAAATTGAATGTCGGGCAAAGGGAAGGGAGTGGGGGTCATCGCGGTGTAATGAGGGGTTTTGCACGAAGCAAAATTAAGGAAAGGCAAGAGTGTGGCTACGGCAGCACTGCTACGAAGATTGCTTGTGTGCTATAACCATTCTCCTCCATTTTCTCCTCTTTCTCTTCCCTCTCACTCACTTACTCACAAGATCACTCACTCGCTCGCTCACTCATCCTCTCACCCTCTCGCTCTGACTCACACCATCTCATTGGTTTGCTTTCCTACATTCGCGTTCAGCCAAGCAATTCCAAGGTGTCAGTCGTTTATCTTTCGAAGCGAGCCAAGATTCTATCTCGGATTCTTTTACTTTTTACGCGTTCCTAAATTTGGGAAGCAGTAGTTTGATATTATTTATTTCCTGCGACAACCGAAACTGCTTAGCCACTATAATTATTCTAGAAACCAATGATATCTTTCTTTTCTTGAATTACGTTTTAATTGATTATTCAACAATTTCTTACACAACGTTTCGATTACCGAATTTGCTGAATGTATTGTACATTTGTTAATTATTTATATACATTTAATCAATTACATCGATTTCAATTGATTCTAATATAACGAATTAATAAGCCAATCAAACTAATTGGCCATTGCAATTATAATCAATTACGATCCTAGCAAAGAGTTAATAAGTTATATATTACTTAAATCTTTAAAAAATCATGCGGTTTCATATAATATAAATTACTATGAATATTTTTTTTTTAATTTCATCTAAGATGTTATATTTCGTTACATTTTCATTATATTCAAAATAGGGTTTGAAGAAAAACAAGTTAATTATTTATAGAATCAATTAAATATTAAAAATGTTCCTGTAAATGTAATAAATTCATAATGCATAATCTTATGCATTTTTTAGTAAAAGAAAGTACTTATGTCTTAAATAATACATATTTGATAACTCATTATTTTTTAGTTATTACATTATTTTTATTTATTACTTGAATTCAAGTTTAAATCTACATTAGATTGACGCAAACAATAATAAAAACAACTCTTGCTTTATTTTCAGTTCTCCGTCTGTATTTTTCATTATTTACCCACACACACACACGCACAAATACAAAATTATAATATTTCTTTGCAGTATATTTATACTCAGTATTTGATTTCAATTTGAATTTAATTTTTATCATGAAAATTATTATACAATCATAATCTTTTATTAAAATTTAATTTTTCCCATCCTTTCAGTGAATACTTGTTAATTTTTATTGTGTGAAGATATGCTTAAAAAAATAAAACTGAAAAATTTGAAAGTCATAGAATCACTTGGTAAGAACTGACAGTAATAGTTTTCATAGGACAAGTAAAGTCATAATTCTATCTTATACATGTGTGTTTTTATTTTGTCAGTCATTCCTTCAAATTACTTGAATACTCATTACTAACACAAAGGAATTTTGTGAAAATAACAAAAGAGAAGTGATTTACAAGAATTAATAGAGCTGATAGAAAAAAATGTTTTTTTAAAGTCGAATGCATAATTTATGCGAGCAATTAGTTAAAATTTACTTTATGATTTAATTCATATTACTAACAAAAATATTTAAAGCGAATGTAATTTTTTTTATATAAATCTGCTTAAATATAGTGATTAAAAAAAATTATTTATACTATACTACTTGAAAAAAGTATTTTTAACTAGTCTTAGTTTAAATTTTTTATAATTTACTACGATAGGTCAAAAATATAGTTTTAATGTATTATCTTTTTTTTATCAATTAAAAGGAAAAATAGCAATTGTATATTTAGTACTATTAAAAAAATTTCTTTAAGCTTAATAAAAATAAACTACTTTAATTCTACTATTTGATTCTGAATTTTTTTTATTAATACAGATTTATGTAATCATTTCAATTTGTATAAAATTGCATCTTATTCTTATTCAGACTATCTTCTAAATTTAGTTTCAATTCTTCACTTCTTTTCAACGTTCGAACATTGGACCACAAGCCAATTTTGCCGGAATACTCGTTTTTAAGTTGAAATACAAAATTGGTCAATTACAGTGTTTTTCTCAATTTTTTTTAAAGAATAAAGCAACAAAGTTCTTTTTTGTGTTTATGAACTTGATCAATGATGAACTTGAGTTAGTTGATCGATAATCAAACTATTTAACTTATTAAACTAAAAGAATAATTTAATACCAGTAATGAAAAAAATTAATTAAACTGATTTAATAAAATAAAGAAGTTAATTTCAATAATTTTCATAATATTGTATTTTGTCAATTTATAGAGGATTTATATTTCGAATTTATTGATAATTTATAGATAATTTATAGATTTGAAATAATCAATACAGTTATTCCAGTATGTTTTTATGTTTTCGAAGAGTAGGATTATATTTTATATTTGCATATAACGAACTTGTCTTACATTTAATTAAATAAAATGTTTGAATAATTAAAAAAATTAAAATGACGCTAACTATAAATTAAATTTAACAAATAAATAGTTGAATTTAAAAACAGCCGTGTAAAGTATTTTATTAGTGCTTGTTTGCAGAAAATATATGTTCCTGGCAGAATAATTACGGTGTATTATATGTTTTTTTGAGAATAATTCTTAGAGATATATATATTTTTTAACTAATATTTATAAATTTTTCTACAAATTTTTTTATCGTATAATATAAATAATCGCCATCTTAATAAGTGGTTATTTATAAACTATTTTTGATAGAAATTTCAAAAAATTAATATTTTATTTATGGATTTATTGATATTAGTTTTTGTAAATACTTTTTACAGAGAAATGAAATAGATATCAAAATACATTTTGCTGAAATTTATGCAATCTTAACAATTATTATCTTAATCTTAACAATATTATCCTTGGTATTATTTAATATTTAAAAAGAAAAAATGATTAATTAGTTATAATTAGTGTTATTAATGGACTGTCTGAATGTTGCATTCTAAAGCTGCACATATGACGTCACTTGAGCACTAATGTCATCACACTTATTCTTTTTTTTCATTTCACCGTATTTAACGAATATCTTGTTAACACTTCTTTGATCTTACTGTCTTTCAAGGAATGCTTATACGAAACTCGTAGATTCCACTTCTCCCTGTTTCTCTGGTTTACTTTATTTCTCTGTCCCATATAAAATGTTAATTTCCTTCTCTAATATATCCGAGTTTCTGCTTATTTTTTACTGAAACTTTCTAAAAGTATAAATATATATGGATGTGTATGTGTGTTTTACATCATGCATCAAATCCTTTATTACTCTTTGAATTTTTTTTCTTTCCGACAGTGTTACATTCTTCAGCAATTTAATACACTTTTTTCACTGATTTCTTGTCTTTATCGCATTGCTTTGTTGATTGGATTATATTTCAATCTTTTTATGTCTGTGAAAAAAAAATTCATTCATAAATTTTACTTATATTAATCGTTACAAGTGTAAATTAAATATTTTTTCAACATTATCACATATATCATTATTGATAGATTTGAAAAAATATCTTTTACTCTGTGTAAAAAAAATACAAAAAATAAACTCACAATCAATAATATTGTTAAAAAAATTTGATTAGGAGATTATTTATATTATTTAATATTATTTTGCGTTTCCAATTAATTTATAATTGATTTTTAATCCTGAATAAAACCATTTTTGTTTTCACTTCGATTTTTAATTTCTATATAAAATTCAATATACAATACATTAAATTACTAGTATTTTTTCTGATACCTTTTATGAGTAAATAAGAGTGTTGTTTAAGATTTAATTACTTTGAGGGGTGATAATATCTCTATCCTATCTGTAGATTTGCGAAGAGAGATATGGATTTTTAACTGTTGTAACATTTTTACACCACATACTTTATCGTGAGATTTAAACATACTTTGATCATTAAAATATATAATTATTCTCGTTAATTAGAAGAATTATATTTTTCACTTCGTATTTACTATCTTTCTACTTTTGTCGCGTTCAATAATAAATACTGAAACATTAAATTTAAAGGAAATTTCACTATACTTTTACAACAATAAATTAGAAATTGTGTAATATTTTAATTGTATAATTATAGTTTTTCTTTTAATTTATATTATATAAGTACCTATAAAATAATTGTGTTTATAAGAAAAAGACAGTGTAATATGTCTGAACAGTTACTTGTTAGTTATTATGGATTATATAGAGTTAATAGATAGATTAGACGATCCAGTGTAATTTATTTAACAGTATAAAAATATATTGTTGTTTACATTTTGATTTTTTAAATGTAAAATCACTTATAGTGCTAACTATTTAGTTAGTAGAAATTTTTGTTTTAAATTATTAAAAAACATGGACTTTTAATATTTTAAATTACAAGAGTCTGGAAATTTTTAGCAGATGAGAATGAATATTTATTAATTATTACATTTGCATGAATATAAAAGGTAGCTTTAAAAAACTGTTATTTACTCTTTTTTAAAACATATGTTCAATATTATATTTTCCATTTATTATTTAAAATATTTATTAATAAATTATTCGTGTCTAGGATATTGGACAGTTGCTTCTTTGAATAATATATAATCTGAGTTGTTAATATATTTAATTACAGTGTATTCTGTTTCAACCAAAATGTTTTATGTATGGAAAATTATTTATATAAAAAAAATAATTTTCAATTAAGTGTATATATAAAAAATTTTTAATATTAAATTTCCTTTTTTTGTTTCAGACTTGGTTTTTTACTGATAGAGATGATCCTTATTTTCATAATCAAACAAGTAAGTATTATTAATTTTATTACCAATGTAAATATATTACTGTAAACATGTATTTTGTTACTACTTCATTTTATTTAGCTACATATCACAATCATATTAAAATATTATAGCTATATTATTTTTAGTTGCAACTACAAATATTTTACAATAAAATAATTTACAACAAAACTTTTTTTTGTGTAAACTACAGTTAAGCATCAAATTAGTTTATTTGTTATTAGATAGACGTATGAAATACGGAAAATTTTTGTATGAATAAATTTTTGTACTTTAATAAGCTTTTTATAAGTAATTTAAAATAGTTGATTTTGGCTTATGTAAGGAGGTGTTATTCTATAATTAAATATTTGATTATAAAACTGTGGGTAAATTAAAAAAATTCAATAAGCGTTAATTCTACAACCAAAATTTATAATTTTTTAAAGTATGTATCAGAAAGCAGTATTTCATTGATGTTAAATGTTATTGAGGATTTTAATTATTAATAATCGTATGGGGAATAAAGTAATTATGATATTAAAATAATTCTAAATATACACTAATAAATTAAGAAAATTTAATACGAATAACTGATATACAGCGACTAGTCATTCATTACTTAGCATAAAAAATAATTTTGAAGTAAAAGATAATAGTAAGTTCTTTGTCCCGATATTTTTCCTTAAAAATTTAAATTAATAATATATTAATTATTATCAGATAATTGAAAACTATTGATCGTGTGATTTTGTATTAATAATTATAAGAACAGTTCAACATGATCAACGAAATTAATTGATTGAGTATAATATATGGCATTATAATTAATAAAATATCTAATAATTTTTCAATTAATGAATTTTTGAGTAAAACAAAGAGTGAAAGCTTCAAACATAAATGCACCTTTTTTATTTAAATTATTATTGAAGATATTGTCATTTTATTTAGTTTACTAATGAAAATATCTGATAAAATTTTATAATACCAAAGAAATGCTCTGTAATTTGTTAAGTAGTTGACTTGTTTAGTAGACTATTTTAGTTACATATTAAAGTTGAAGGATTAATCTAAATTATAAAAATAGTATGACCAATCAATACAAGTGAATCAATGTAAATAAATTATACGTAATAAATTAAGGATTTTATATTAACCATTATTCATATAAAAGAACGTTTGTATTGTACAATATAATACAAAGAGAAGTAACCAGGGGAATAGTAAGACAGGGTACACGCGAGCCTTCAGGCCCCATCTGACATTTGACCCGAACACGTGCTGATGAGCCAGACACCGACATACTTTTACAAGTGCTGTATTTCCTTGCACTTGTGAATAATCCCTTCTTCCTAAATAACTGCTAACTCGTAGCCAATGACCCTTACTTCACTTTCTTTTGTTCTATAAAGTCCCTTTATTTGCATTTAATACACTTGCTTTTATATTTATTGAATAGTCTATGACTTGAATACGCGTAGATTAGAAATTTGAAACTAGTGGGTTATTGTAATATTTAAATGGAATATTTTTACTTATTACAATGATTATTTGTTACATTATGAACAACTTCAAATTTTTCAGTCTACCAAGGGTTCTGAATTATCTATGTTTATATAATATATTGGTACTTCAGAATTTAAAAAATTATACTAGCAATTTTTTTTAATTTTTATATGTGAATATTTATTAAAATATATTTAAAAAATTTAAGTAATTAAGATTTATTCAACTAGTAGCTTCTTTAAATATTATATTCTTTAAATAAATATTCTTAAAATATTAATTATAACTAATTCACGGTAATAATTTTTTTTTGTAATAATAACAAAAATTATCTATTGAACACAATTTATTTCTTTACTATATTTTACTTACTTTGATTTTATAGCTGTCAGGTATAATATATATTAGGATTTTAAAAAGGACAAAGGAATTGAAACGCACCAACATAGTGGTCTATTTATTCCTTACGTAATTGATTAATTTTAATAAAAAATTCATCTTTGTTCGGGATTCTGCGGTATCCTTTTTAGTGATATTGATTGATATTAAATCCGTTCATTTTAATAGTTAATTTTTTTCTTACATTACCATAAATTTATTTATTAATATTTAACTTGAAAAAGTAAAAAAAAAAGAAACTGTTGTATAATTTTTTTTGTAAAACAACTTATTTGTTACATCATCTTAACTGTTCAAAACAATTTCTTTTACGTAAAACACCCTTTTTTTTACCGTGTGTACTTTAAAGCATTCACAATCGGCGGTAAATGGTTAAGGGATCATAATTAAAAAAAAAAAAAAATTTGAAAAAACATCCTTTTTTATTAGACAATGAAAATACAATATTTTTAGAGAATCAATATTTCAACCATTCTTCCATTAAATGAAGCAAACAAAGCTACTTTTGTGTGGTACTAAAATAAATGTTAATGTTAATGTTTCTTTAGCTCATATTTTTTCCTAAGATAATAGATGAATTACTATTAATAAGTAATTTTTTTATATTACCGAATTCATAGATGTACATTACTCAATAATATTTATTTATGCAGATTCTTTTAAAAGTGGAAGTCATACAAATTTCACCACACTTAGCCTAATTTGCCGGCAAGAAAAATGAATGATTATTATTACGAATAAATTATGAAAATATACGAACTATTGAAAAAAGTATTGTATTCGATATTTGTGCGAATAAAAATAGTTGCATTAATAATCTGCAATTGTTTTCAGATGGCCACATGATCAATACGAAGTGCTCATCGTCGCACAGCAGACGAGCTCTTTGCTGTAAAATGTCCGTTGAATTCGACAGATTTCTCGAGAGCGGCAGAAAGTGAGTGATGTATAATTTTATTTTATCTTTCTTTTTTCGTAACTATATTCTTGCGACTGCGTATGTGTTTGAGCTGTTAATAGCACAAGCTCTATGAATATTAATGACCGTTTAGAGGCGATCGTTTGGTTTACGGTCACATGCGGAATTTTAAAGGCTCAAATGAGGTGCTTTGCATCGAAAAAAGGTGCAATTTATGGTGTTTTGTTCCCATGGCAGAATTCTCTATTTTTCTGCAAACACTCCCTATAATTTTTTATTCATTTATTTAAAAAAATTATATTTTATACAATTTAAAAATATATTAGAAGCAATATAAGTTTTTACTTTGCACAATATGAGAACAGCGCATAATCATTAATTTATGTTAATTACTTATGTATTAACAAGTTTTTGAAATTTTATTAGAGATTTATTCCTAATCCTACTATTATTTATTATTATCTTTATTTAAAACTTACTTACTTCACGTTATAATCAGATTTAAAATAATAAACTAATAAAGAAACAATATTTATTTATTATTTTTTAAAATAAATGTTTGAAACTTTGAAGAATTTAACACATTTAAAAGTAATCGATTTAGGAAAAAATATTAAATATTTTACAATCACATAAATTGACTTAATAAACCAGAAAAAATTTATTTATTAATAACAACTATTTTTAAATTAATTTTAAAGTTACTATTTTCTAAGCGTTTGTAGTATTCTTTAATAGAGATTCAATATGTTCGATATATTTTATTAATAGTTTATACACATTTACACATTTATATATATATATATATATATATATATATATATACAAATATATCGAACGAATTGTACGAAAATATTAATAATTGGAGGTCCTTGAAGAAATTAACAATCTTAGAATCATATTTTTTGATGAACAAGATACTTTGAAAACTTCAAGGTGGAAGACAAGAGGATGCCAAATATCTATTCTTGACATGATTACGATGTTGCAGTCAGTTTGAAAGCTCGTTTTCTTGAACGAGACCCATAAAATACAAAAAGAAAATAACAATATTCTCAGAAACTTAACTTATTTCATTTTTTACTGTTACTATCCCTTTATTTTGAACCAACTTTACCCTTTTATACACTTTAAAACATTCGTCTCTTCAAAATCATTATTCGTATCCAAGGCACTAATTATTAATTAGATGCTTAACTGTTCAAAATTTTGCCAATGACTACACTGAATATCTTCCTTCGTTGGTGTGAACCGCTGGTATTTCTAGTACTTGTATTTTGTGTGTAATTGCAACAATTTTATAAATTTTAAGCAAGCGTAAAGGCGATTTGTATTTACATGTTTAAACTTCTTGTGCGAAACCATTATTTGAAATTAGCGAACCGAACAGATGCCTTTATTTCTAGTTCTATTTACATTTTCCTTTCATAATAACCCTCCTATTACATCTCCTTGATAAAAGCCTGTATTTTATTATTACTTTTTTATCCAAATGGTAAAAACATGATATTTTTAATTATTTAACTAAGAATTCTATAAAAAATTACTTTGAATTATCTGATAAAATTAAGCTTCAACCCTATCAATACCTTAATTCCGTTATTTTTAATGGAAAAGTTTAATATAAAATATATGCATATATTTTTGCATATTTTATTAAAAAAAATCATAACTATAATTGAGAATAGATAAATATTATTAAATTTGTTCCAATAAAAATAAATTATTAATAAGTTCTATCAAACTTGTATTTCATATACATTAAATTTATTAAATTATATATTTCGAGGTTTCTTACCCTTAAATAGTTTTTTGAACTGCTCTATGAAACAATTATCCAAAATAATATTACTATACATAAATATATAACTATATTTTATAATTAAGTAACTTATATTCTTAGCGAAAAACTTTTTATTGGAATAATGATTTTATTTGCAAATATTTGTTAATATTACATATTTATTGATACGAATATTCATTTCAGAATAAAACTTTTAGATAATAATACTCTTGTAATATAAGAAATTTGATTTATTTATTCATGTATAATATATGCAATTATTTAAACTATAAATAATCAGTAGTTGTCATTTTTTACTAAACAATCTTCACCTTTCTTTACTGCTGATTTAGTACATTGTAATGTAAAAAAATAAAATATTAATCAAACACTATTATTTTACCTTATTTAATTAACCAATTTTGATTTACAGTTTGTCTATAATTTTGAATTTGTTTTCGATATCTTTATTATTTTTGTATTTTTAATCTTATGAAAAATAGATTATTGTTTATTTAAATGTATATATATGTACGTAAATGATATTTTGTATTCTAGTACATAAAAGTAAAAAAAAATTTAAAAAGCTTCAATAGTTATTAATTTATTTTTATATAATTATAGTCAAATGAACATTTTTATTATTACTATAAATATATATAGTATATATTAATTAAATTCTCTTAATGTATCATACAACTGTTTTTATTCCGTATCATCAAAAATTAACGGGATATAAATTGCAAGAGGATTTGAGAACGATTCAGTCTTATGACGCATATATATATATATACACACACACATAATGACTATACCTTAAATTTATCTCCAGATCCTTTTGCAAATCGCTTGTCGTCGTCTTGTGCGTCTTCTCGTATTTAAGGATGCGGGTGCGGGCGTCTCCTGTTTCTGAAACAAAATTCAATCCTCCTTCGCTGGCTTTTTCTATCTGGCATTCTAGGTACCTTGAATAATACGTGTTCTTCCTTTCTCTGCTTTCAGATTATGAATTTTCTTAAAATTCGTTAGCGAATGTTTTTTAGAGTACGATACACAAAAAATACATGATATTAGGGATAAAGCAAAAAATTTCTAATTTTATGACCTCTAATTTAATGTTTAGTTTCTTCTTCAAATTAATCAAATAATTGAGTTATTATTATTTATATTGATGAAAATTTTGGTCCTCCTTTCCTTACAAGTTAAAAAGTTAAATACGACTTTTTGATATATTAAATTTCATCCTTTTAGTTGTTTGCAATAAACACCTATAAAGTCTGTAATCTACCATGCAATCAGCCATCTGGTCTTTTGGTACATATATCCTCTACCTTACTTTACTAACCCTTCACAAATATACATGTAATTCTATAGAGAAAAATTTTAATATGAATTAATAACTTTTTCCAAATAATTTGTTCAAGTGTGCGCGCGTTTAAAAGGCGTAACATTGATAATAAAATGTTATCAATGATTACTCGTATCCTAGATAACCAATTTGTGTTCTTTTTAATTCTAGTTCTTCATATTATTTATCTACATGTCTATTCTTTATTTTATGTATTTAATTAATGTTCTTTTCAAAAATTTACGCCTTCATTATTAGTTTAATAATAAGTAAATATTTTGTATAATGAGATTCCGATTTTGATTATTTACCATTTTTACATCATAATAAAAAATAAAAATGATAAAATATAGAATAGATTTTTTGACAAAAAAGCTGAGTTCGGTTACTAAAATGCTACTATTCATTTATAAAAAAAACCGTTTATAAAAAAATTACCAACTAATTCTCTTTATTTATAATAAAGTGATTCAAAAGCACAGAAGTTTTTATCATTGATATCACTATATAAAATGCCATTATTTTTATTTAAATTACAACTTTTATAAATTCCATTACAGGTTTTTTGAGGAACAATAGACATCCAATATATTTTATTATCGAATTTATAAATTTTTATTAAAAGTATTAATTTTAGAGAATTAATTACAGTAAATAAAACTTGTATTTAAGTTGATTAAAATTTTAGCATATTAGTGTAAATTATTGACATGCGTACTAAATTTTCACGTAGATTTGTATAATTTTATTTACAGTAAAATTCTTGATTATGTTCAGAATCAGTTTATGGAACCATTTTTATGTAATACGTAAGTCTTGTAATATAAAGTACAATACTTAATAATATTTTTTAATGAACCAAAGTAATTAAATAAATCAAAAATTAATGTAATTTTTAAATTGTATAAATAATAAAAAATAATATTTGAAGAAGAAGATACATAAATGCATAAATTATTAAATAAAATATTACTAATATAAAATTAAATTAAATTTATTGACGTATTTTATACTTGGTACAAATATTATTAAATTTTTATCAAAATATTGTTAGAATTTTATAGGTCATTCTTTAGACAATACTTTAAAGTAATTAAAATTCTAATGAATGTTAATAATATTTATTATAATATTTGATATTAAAGAAAATTTAATCGAATTCAAAACTTTTGTGTTAATACATACTGCTATGAATTTTATTATATTAAATAGTAGTTTATTTTATAGAAGAATTTATAGTTAGGCATATATTAAGTAAAACGGAACTTATATGAGTTTTCTAAAGTATTTTTTAATTAACTATGCACAATTAAGTGCTTATGATAAATTGAAAAATTTTAATTTTTCTTAATTAATTTAAAAATAAAAATTACTTTAATTATTGGCGTTGAATGATTATTACGTATATCAATCTGTCAATGACAGAATACGAGTAATAAAATATAAAAAAGAAGGACCGCGTAAAGTTATCAAATTTTCATCGATACAGTAATTTGTCCCTACTTTTTTCGTTATTGATAAAAACTCCGTAGCGTAATTACCTTTCGGGAGGTCGACCATTTTTCGATGTAATCACCCCGCAACGGAGAAGATAGAGCGAAAGAGAGTTTGTGTGTAAGATAGAGACAGACGAAATGGAAAAGAGTGCTAGTAAGGAAGAGAAGCAAGAGCCGGGAAGAAAAAGAAATAGACCGAATAAAAAAAAAATATGTAAGGCAGCGAGAAAAAGAAAAACTCGTCCCGCTTCTGACAGACGCGAATGGTCGCGTGACTGTAGCATTATATATTCGAAGGGTGCACGGTAATGCCGTATAATAAGTGTTTAGAGACGACGAAAAGACGTGCCTCTTTTTTTACAATTCTTTCTTCTCTCTTTCTCTCGTTCTATATGCGCTCCCGATGTTGCTGCAACTTCTATACTCTGTTGTTCTCCTTTCAATTCCAGTTCACTGTGTATAACCTACCTTTCATTGGATCAAGTCAGAGCTTATATATACATACAAACACATGCATACTCATTCAAGCTTTGAAACTCAATATTGATATTTTCGTTTAATTTAGTTGTACATTACTATTAAAATATCTTTGACATATAAGTGTGATAATTTTAATGGACCGATAACACAAAAGAAATTTATATATTGTTAGAGAGTACGCAGTATCAAAGAAACGGACAATGTAGGCTAATCTAGTACGTCGCGCGAATCATTGTTCGTGAATTTAGATAATTCAGTTCTCCACATAATAGTTACCTTGGTTTTGAACAATAAATTTTTTCAAATATTTGAAGTCAGTTTTAACATAAATATTAATGATAAACAATTACTATATTAAACATTAATTCAAGTTTCATGAATTTATAAATATTATTCATTGAAATAATCAAATATACAATAGTAGCAACGAGTAAATATTATGAAGAGAAAATTATTTTATTCATATAAACGGGTATTTGTGCTTGCATTTGTATGCAAGTATATATACTTCTTTGTTAAAACGGTTGTAAAAAATTAAATAATAATGTTTACTAGTGCAATTTCATTTATATTATGTGTATGAAATCCGGATAAAATTCACGGTCTGTCTATATAAAATCTTTGACGGAAAAATTATCTTTTGAAAAATGTATTTTTAAATTTAATATTATTTACGACATACATAAAAATGAGGTTCACTATCCCAGTACTTTTATTAGATTGTGTCAGCAATGAATTAAGAAATCTCTCGCATTTGTCGATATACCTATTTGACGGAACTGTTACTTGTCGGCAATTTTGTCGGCAAAACGATTTCAAATACTACAACTAATGTAAAAAAAGTACCAAAAAAGTTATAAAACCGATGATTTAATGTAACTTGGTCACTTAAAAAATGACAAAAATTTTTTAACAGTAACTACATGGTAACTGTCAATTTGTTTCACCTATAACGTATTTATCCTTATTAATATATTAGGTGTCTTAAAAAACATAAATTGGATGATAGTTCTTCCGAATGTAATAAATATATTTTTTATATAGAGAATTAATGGGTAAAAGTAAATATTTTATATTTTTAATGCATGAATAATAGTAATATACGTAAATAAGTAGTGGTAAATAAAAGATTAGTTTTATTTAAAATATTTATAAATCTAGAGGATGTGGAATAATTATTTCATTTCTTCAGGAAGGTAATTGAAATTTATTGATGACTCAAAACTATTCAGTTGCTTACTTTTGAAGAATAATTTTTAATCTGCTTAATATCTTCTTTTTTTCACTTTAAACATCAAAAATCAAACATGCTTCTCAATTTTGTTATTTACGTCTCGTTTTTTCCTCTTTCTCTCTTTTTTTCTTCTCCCGTTCTCTCTTCAAATTCACTTAACCTCTTTATTGTCCTTACTTTATTTTTTTCATTGTCTTTCACCATCAGTTCTCTCCAATTTGTGGTTCTCTTTATAACTCTCCTTCAGCCTTTTTTTATCCTTTTCTTTTCGTCTGCTACTTGAAGCTCTCTATGTCTCTTTGATGAACTCGAAGGGGGCAACCAGAAAAAATGTATCAGCAAAAAATGCAGTGCAACCATCAACTACCGCCATGATGTGTTTCATTCATCGCCTTTTAGTTTTCTTACTTGTCGACGGATAAAACCAGAGTGTGTACATACAGCCATATGCTTCTCTTCATCCGTCTGTACTTCTATAGAAGTTTATGTGTAAGAAAAAAATTACTAAATTTTTTTAATAGGTGTTATTGATACGTTGAATACAGTAATTTTCAAATTTATTCAATGTGTACATTTGTTCAAATATGAGGATTTTCATTTACCTAGTATTGAAAATTTGATGTTACCTTCGTATTTAATTGCTTAATTTTGTTCTAATTAGTTTTTATTTATGTATTGAAAATTAACTATTTTTCTATCTTTCTTTTTTTAATAGTATATGTACATGTACATTAGATACATAACTCAAGTATCGTAATTAATAAATAAATGTTAATAAAAATATTTAATTCATGAAAATCGAGACGCTTACAGATACTTATAGTTTTATATTAACTCAATGTGTTAAAGAGAAAAAATAAAAATTGTTTACAAGTGAAAAATAAACATTTTATTTTCAAGGAATGAAGAATGGTGTGGCAAAGAGATTCAACTTCAAGAGTACACGAAACAGCATTGAATTTAAAATCGTTTACTACTTAAAAATCTTTTCCCAAGGATATTCTTTCGTAAAAATTTACCTTGATTTACTTTTCATGAAATTCAAGTGCTGTAACTGTCGCATAAATGAATTTGGTATTTGTTGTTTGGTTCAATGTCTGTTTACTATCTTCTCGAGCTTTGCCTCCCCTATTCTTGCTGCAAAGGAATTTTCTTATGAACACAAATAAGGTATTATTGATGTCTGAAATATGTAGACTGTGTATTTATAATTAAAACTGTTCGTCACAGATGTTTTTTCTTTTACATGAATACAGTAAAAGAATAAATAACTTTACTAGGTTGTTCCATTATTACTTATACAATGCAGAATACCTTTAAAACATAAAAGCTAAAAGAATAACATTTATTTTTAAAAGAGAATAAGTTCACATGAATTTTGATTTTAATTTATATTTTTTAAGTTATATTGGAATGGATCTTGAATTGCAAGTTCCTATTTATATGAACTATAATTAGTTATCAAAGGTTATTAAGTATTTTTTGTAAACCATATATCTGATATAAAACAAAATGCGCCCTTATAAACATGAAAAAGTTTCTTATTCGATAGATAAAAGTTTTTAAAAAGTATTTATTTCAATTTCTAAAACAATTACAGACCTAATTTTAAATTGGCGTTTTTTTAACTAATTTTATAAAATAGTGAGATACAAAGAGACAGTCAGATGTATTCAGCATATATATTTCTGTCGAAATTTGTCGCTTGTCGGGCTATATTAGATTGCCGTACATATAAAAAGAATATTTTGAGTTAACATTTTGTAATTTTATTTATGATATTTTTGATTAATAAGAATTGTGACACATTATAAATAAATAGATAATACGTTTTTGTGAAAAATCATAGTTTTATTAATGATCTTATTGATAAATATGAATTTTTATTTGTTATAATCCGATTAATAGTAAAATGTTATGCATTACTCGTTTAAAATATAGTTATTTGGCACATTGGCACGTATATGTTGTTCAATTTATTCTTCTTTAATAGAATAATATTTTGTATAAAACAAGAATGACAAAATTTCAATAGCAAAAATTATGAAAATATTGTACTATTTTATAGAGCTTATATATTTTAAAAACTTATAAAAAATGTTATAGATTTTATAAATGTAAATGTGTTAAAAGAAAAATGTCAATTGTAGAATAGTTTGTTATTATTATAATTTTGTTAATTTATATGATTGTGAACATTTAATTATTTACAGTATCAAAGATAAATAAGTAATATAAAAAAGTACCGAATTGTATGAAGAATATTAACTTGAAAATTTAAAATACATAAGAAAAGTAAATTTGCCGCGACTTGACGACATAAAAATGGTCGCCGCTTAAAATTCACGGAAAGCATTTCGCATAAGCAGCTACCGCTTATTTCCGGGGACGAATAGCATAATAAAAACCACGCGAGCGTGAAAAGCATCGACGCGCGTCGTTTAGATTTTTCCTTCCGTCTCAAAGGAATGGGAAGAAGACCATTTTTGGTTCTACATTCAGGAATTTCATTTCATCCTTGAACAATTTATTTAATGTGCCAACTGCATACTAGTCCTGATGTATTTTTTTGATTCTCTATACGAAATTTTTATCTTTACGGACAATGATTTTCATGATGAATGTAGATGCCCGTATTAAAATGTATAAGCCTTGAGATAATTTTTCTCTTTTTCCGCATTCTAAAATTTTTTTTTTATGAAGTAAAGGAAATATATATGCAGACGCCAATATGTTAGAATAGTAGCTGCTTAAATCAAAGTCTTTTCAATAAAAAGGTTTTAAACAAAATTAAGTAAAATTTTATTATACAAGCAATTTAAAAAGTTTTTGATAACTATTCTGTAACATAACTGAAAATTTTTTAATATCTTTATACTATTTATAAATATCATTTTGTATTTTTAGTCATTATAGTTACGAAAAAATTTTTGTTTCTACATTTATACATTTATTTCATCAATATTTTTATTATAATCTGATTAAAAATTAAGCATATGAATTTTGAATATAAATAAGATTAAAATACAATTTTTTTTATCCAATTTTTGTTTTTTTATTTAAATTGTTCCTACACTGTAATTGATATCGTTAATGATGAGCGTAAAAAACATATGCTAATACAAGCTAACCACGTTACGAATACTAACTTACCTTTATTGTGTACCATAATTTTGAACTTTAATAAGTAATAACTAATGTATAGTTTTAATTAGTATAATCATTGTTTTATAATTCATGATTTTGCTTATATAAGCATAAAAATAGGATGTTATAGTCCAGTTGAAATTACATGACAACCATGTTAGAATTCTTATAATATAATAAAGTAGATACAGTTTATAAGGTAAAATAATTTCTAATATTTGGAATTATTAGGAAAAATAAGCTTTGTCTTGATTAATAAATAATATCTAACAAAAATATCTAATATTTTCGTAAATGTATTTTTTATATCTAATACTAAAATTACGATTTATAGTTATTTAAAAGTTTTCTTTATATTTATAATAATTCAAGAGGGTTAAAGTAATATCTTCTTATTAAAATCAAAAAAAAAAACCATAATCAAATGTTATTTATTTGTAATTCATGTAATATTTGTAATTTCATTTGCTACGTGATCTAGGGATGGCGTTCCAATCGGAACTATACACATAACTTACGAGTTCAGATTTTTTTCTGGATATACGCTATCTTGTCTTTGCGAAATCTGATGAAATTGGTTTGGTAAATGGAGGAATGTAAGGCACTGTTTTTCAGGAAACTTTAGAAGTGTCGTGGTTACAATGATTGCGTGTGTATGGGATGACTTGTAACGTAAATTAATGCGGCGAAAGAATGACATTATAACTATGCTTCACAAAAGTACACGTGTATGATGCAGTACATGCGTGTGAATCTGCATATATGCCACCTGAACGCAGTTCTGTGGATTCGATCTGTGGTTCGTAATTTTTCCATTTTGTTTTTCATCTTTTTAGTGCCCTATTTTATAGGATTATTTTTACGCAAGAGTTATTCTCATTGAAATTTCATACTTACATTTTTGTTGGTAAGTAATTTGAATCGTAGAAAAAACAATTTATAAAAATATCGATGAGAAATCGAAACCAATATGATAGCTTAAATAAAACATTTGATAGCTACATTATACTTACACGAATAGTCTATAATAATTGTGATAAAATATGGATATGGTCGATAAAATATTAGAAAAACGACAATAACCATATTCTTATTTATATTCGCTTTTCATTTTTTTCTAAAAATTAACCATATAAATAATTCCATTTCTTTATTTGCAGCTAATGTAGCATACGTTAAGAATATTACCCGAAGTCAAGCAGTTTTTTCTTATATAAGGAAAAATAATTATTTCTTTAGTAATTGCGTGATCAAAGTCTTGGTGAACGATATATTTAAATACAGTTATAGCATTCTCAATACATGTAACTGTACGTACCTTATCAAATACGTATCGTAATATTTATTTGTTAAAATTCGTTGATGAAAATAAGTTACTTAATTTGATTTTTAGAATTTAAAATTAGCTATCACAGCTTTTTACCCTTTTAACTTCCTTTCTGTCGCCTAATAAATGCGCCTGTGTCTGGCTGGACAGTGCCTGTGCCATTCGGAACAGGTTTGCACCTGATACTCAGCTCGCGATTGAATGTCGTGTTCCAATACATGTCGTGGCCGTAGCCGTAGTTGTTGTCCATGTTTTGCTTGCCCCTTTAATCCCCCTTTGAAGTGATTCCTTACGCATTATCTTTCATCTACAACAGTGATGTTTACTTCACTTCGAGTGAATATTCCGATATATTTGCACGCAAGGCTTAAAAATTAACACTGGGTTTTAGTTTGGGTTATGGTGTTAAGAACGATTGTTCGTTTTCGTGTTAGGGTATTACTGTTTTCTCTTTTACACTTGGTCTTTTATTTTCTTCTTACCTTTTCGCAAAGTACATTTGATGCACGATAATTTCGGTTTTCAAACTTTTAAATGATACCATATATATGTATCTAACAGATATAAATATTGCTTAATTTACAGAAAATAAGCAGAGAAACCAACTAAAAAATTACACTAATACTAAGACAGAACTAATAATAGGTCTAAGTAGTGGGTCTATTGCAATTGATAACTGAGTATCAGTTTATTCATTATTGTTATTTCAAGTGTCGGGTAAATTATTTTATACAATAAACTACGTTTTTCAAGTACTTTTTAGATCAGTTGAGGATTTTACAGTATTATATGTATTTACGTGAAATTAATAATATCAATCGATTTTATGATTTTTGAAATTATTTTTAATATAATTTTTTATATAAAATTATTATAATTTTGTATAAATAAGCAAGTATAAGAAAAGAAAGAAAAGGGAAGAGGATTGATTGATGAAACAAAGAAATAAAAAAAAACATTTTGCGTCATTTGTTAAAATTTTTCTTGTAAACTTAAAATGCAGTTTTTATAAGGCATAGAATAATCATATGTCATAAAAAAGGTATAGAATATTATTCATACTTTACTTAAAAGTGCATTTTTTCTTCTTAATTTAAACAAATTTTCGTATTTTACATTTAATTCATTTGTATTAAATTTAACATTATCGCTTGTTCATAAATTTTGTTTAGTTTGTATTGTGACTTTAAATTTTATTTATATTATTTTTGTATAAAATTTTTTTAATATTTATTTTACTTAATCTTTTTTTAATCCAAAAGTTATCTTTTAGTTCTTAGATATTAATTTTACCACATTTTCATTTTATACAAAAAATTTTCTAATTTATAAACTATATTTTCTTTTTAATCTGAAATTAAACGTCTCTTTATTGTTCAGGTATCTGTAGTAGTAAGTTGATGGTGGGTTTGAGATGAAGAGGAGAACTAAGATTATAATTTTCCATTATACGTGCCGTACTTATTAGCTATTATGTTTAAAAAGAGCAAATTAATAGACGCTTTGCAATATAAGTTGCATCGAATACCTAAGTTTAACAACATTCTTTTCGATCTAAGATATTTAAATGTGCCTTCTCAAATATAAATAGTGTCTTTCGGAGAATTAAAGACAAAACGTTATTTATTACTGACTATAATCTCATATACTGAATATTAAATTACTTTGTTAAAATAAATATTTTATTTATAATTTCAAGTGTAACACTTTATGTTCTAAAACAACAATAACTTCTATGATGAAAAAAAAAATATTTGATTTAAAAAATGTTAAATATTGTATATATAAAAATATTTATGAGTTGAATCGCGTGTATTTCTGGCGGCTTATCCTGAGTTTCATAAGCATGTAAGGACAAAGTAAAATCAAGCAAATGGTTGAACAGAAGTGATCAAAAAGAGACCATTTTTCAAAGTTGCGTGCCACTATCAATACAATCTGTACCTATAATTTTGGTTGTGTCAGAAAACGTAAAAAAAGTCAATTTTTAAATTATGTCTTGAATGAAAATAAATAGTATTATATTACTTTACAAAGTATTCAAAAGTAGTATATATTTAATATATACAATATTTATTATTGATATCAATATTAATATTGCATCTGTAATATATTTACAGTGAGTGTTTTTTAAAAACTATTATATTATATTTTATTTACAAATATGAGTTATAATTACACTTTTGACTAAAAGATATATTTATAGAGAATATACCTTAAATTCATGACATTATTTACTATATTTGAAATAATTCTCAACTTATGCCTGCACTTAAAAGACGTTTATATAAGCAATTCAGAATCCTATGTATGAAATCATTTTTTTCGGTTCAACTTAAATATTAATGTTATTTCTTATTAATTATTGATTGAATTGTGAGTCGGCTCAACTAAGCAAAGATTTGCTTTATTACATAGACTTCATACATATAGAAGTTCCTTTGACACGCCATATTAACATATACTTTCTTTATACACCTAAGCATAAAATATGAACATCAAAAAAGTAAAAAATTCAAAAAATAAAATTTTTGGATGTATCATCTAGTAAAGGAATTTTTTACATATTTACATAGATATATGTATTGTCAAAACAGAAAAGTAAGAAAAATTATTACTGTAAAGTACGTTTATTTTCTCATATATTTTATTTGAGTTACTAATAATGAACAAATAAAAACAAGAACTACATATAAATAATGTATTTGTTTATTAACTCATTTATCAAATACACATACAAAATTTTGAAAAAACTGGATTTATTCTTGTAAGCTCAATTCATTCCATAAGTTTTTCAAAATATATGTTTATTTTAAAAATTATGAAGTAATTAAGTCAAGTAGGTATGTTGACTAGATGATGTAAATGTATTTAGTATATCATTAAATACAATTGGAAATATCATTATCAATTGTAAGATTTCTCAAAATACGTATAAAAGGACAATCCTTAGATGATAGGTAATATCATCAATATGATCATCAATATGAGATATGATTACTTTTTTTTATTATTTTACCGTCGTCAGAAATTGTACACGTAACAAGGGCGCATAATACTTTACGTGAGTACTTTCAATTGCTAGAATGACGAACGTTTATCTGTGAAAAGAGACGATGACAGTGAGTGATGTGGATAACACATTGTAAATATTTTCATCGACTGGTTAAATCGTTGATTAGTCAAACTATGAGGACGGAGAGAAAAACACGTGGACGAATTTTACTTACACATACGTAGTATACGTTAGAATTGCATAAGCATTTGAAGATTAACAAGCAATAGCCACTCCACGAGTTCTCTTCACTGAGTTGATACGTGACTTGATTTTTACGTTAAATTTTGATTTCTTCATTTCGCTAGAAAATACTTCAGCCAAATTTTTCTCAAATTTTTTCATCAAATTGTCTTCTCATTTATTCTCATCGGCAAATTTTAGTCAGAAATAGAAGATTAAAAAAATAGGGTTTAATTATTTAAAATTGAAATTAATGACGGGATATTTACAAATTACTAGTAAAAAACCAGGTTACTGCGACATATAATAATGTATAAATTTGAATTTTTCTTTCCTTATTATATTTAATAAACATTTTTACAGTTTTTATACAGAATAATATTTAAATTTAAAAAATTTATGGTAATAAATATTAGTATAAATATGATAATACATAAATATATGATGTAATGAATTTTATGTGGCTATCAAAACTAGGTTTTTAATTGTGTATGATTTTTAAAATAAAACGTTTCCTAATTATTGACACATTAACACATAGTACGTTTAAATCAGAGGAATTAAAAATTTCATAATTAAATTTTATAGTTTTTTAATCGAAAATGTACGTGTTCTATTATATTTGTATGCAACTTTGATCAGGGACAATTAATTTAATCTTACGTGTATTATATGATATATGCTTCTAGACCGGATGTACTGAATCGACTATGTCATAAAGGGTTTATTGAATAAATAATATTGGGAAGGGATCGTTAACTTTAGGAAACTATATACGTCTCATTACGAATTGGAGTAAATATTAATATTCTTTTATATATATTCATGCCCTTATATATTCATCAATATATTTACGTCGTATACGAATTGTAATGACTAAATGAAGTTAATTTAATTATGTTTTGTACTTATATTTTTCATTACTATATTCTATAATTCGTATACCATCTATTTTTATTAAATCTTTTACTAAAAATGGTAGATATAGCAATTTATATATATATTAATGATCTGTTCCTCACAAGTCTGTATTAGTATTACACTACTAAGAAATTTCTTTCATATGAAATTCATATAAGTTTCATACCCCACTGTACCTATATATTTAATTTAAACTTAAATTTTCACGAAATAATAATAAACAGATCTCATAATTACTTACTTTTTATTATTTTATTTAATAATAATAATTTTGTTCTTATTTACTTATAAATAAGATGAAATAATTATTGTCGTTGTTGTTATTTTTATTATTATTGTTATTATTATTATTATTATTATTATTATTATTATTATTATTATTATTATTATTATTATTATTATTATTATTATTATTATTATTATTATTATTATTATATTTACAATTTTTCAAAGTTCACTGAATATGAGTTTCAATACCGAGATATATGAAAATTATCATCAATCACTCGCAAATTTTACTTACAATATCGTAACGAATGAATTAAGAAGTAATATATTTACTTTTTTAATAAGATTTGATTTTATATTCAGTACAATACGTAATAACACAATATTTATTTAAATTAAGGTGAATGTAATTAAATAATTAAAAAAAACATTTTTCTCTTATTAAACTGAGTAGCAACAAACAAAAAAATATAAATGCATAGGTAGAATGAGAAGGTTGAGGGAGACCGTCGGAAGTTTCTTGTTAACTCTTGGTGCGTTACTTATTGCTTCATCCGCTGTAACTATACTACTTTGGTAAAACTGTCTTTACATTAATGTCGATACTTGCATCTCCAAATTTTTCGACAAGATTTCCTTATTTATTATCTGAAGAATAAATACCACAAGCCTTTATTGCGCATGCTCTTATTAAAGGTAGCTGAGATATGATTTTATGTATCCTCATTGCAGAGATGTTGTAGACATTTGAACAGTCATTATAAAAATAATATAATAAGTTATCGAAGAATTTAAATATCTTTATGTTTGTTGTATTTCGACAATAAATTATTTTTTATTATTTAAAGTATCTTATTTAAATTATATTTTCTTCTTATTGCGGATAACTCAACAATCTTGAGAAGGTTTCTTTCTAATTATTATAGAAATCAAGTTTTGGTGAATATTGATTTAATTATTTACTTTGCTAAATTTCAATTTTGTAGGATTTGGGAAATTAAAAGTAAAGTACATACTTTACTCGTAAAAACTTATATTATTATTTCTTTATTCAGTATGAATAGAAATCGTTAAAAAAGTCATCGCATTAAATATTTTCATTAACGTTTAAAAAATAAGTGTAAATAAATTCAGCTATTTAATTGTAACTAAGCTTTCAAATATAAAATTATAATAACGTGTAGTGTAAAAAGCATAATGCTATTTGCGCATAGTGACAGGCTAAATTTCTTACAATGTAGTGATGTGTTGACCAATACTTGTGGAGCAGCTTTTTATACATATCGTGTATCCACAGTATTCGTGGGGAGCTAGGAAGGGCCGCACACAGTTCACAATATCTGCTGAATCGGTTCGCTCCAGTCGAAGATTTATAGAGGTTAATATCCACGCGCTTTTATGCTTTGAGACGAGGGCGTGGTCGCGAGATAAACGGCTCAAAAATGAAAATAACGTCTCTCGAACACTTTCGTGTTGGTTCCCCTCTGCTTTGCGAATGCTTCGATTGAAAACCCAGCTATGGGTAATTCCTAACTATTTTGACTCTTACCTTGGTTCGAAAGTCGAGTCGAATGGACTTTTTTAACAGCTACTAGTAACGTCGATGATACCGATTTTGTAATTATCGTGCCTTACTCCCTTTCGAAGCGAATGCTTGCCAAGAAATAATTTTCTCGATATAATTATAATATTTCAATTTTAGTTGCTTTATCTATTTACGAAGAAATGAAAAAGGCATACATGCTTCAATTAATACGACAACGTTTCAACTAAGGTCAAATATTAATTATATCAAAGCATGAATTTTATAGTATTTATTCCCTTGTTCAATTGTTTTCCAATGGTATATTTTACAGATGCAAAAACAATGCACCCGATAAAATAATGGTGACATGTAAGCACCTAAAGGCACAGGCTGAGATATAGGGAAAGGGGACACAAATTTTACGTCTGTAAAATTACCTCTCGTACATTTGCATAATGCGACGATATGCAAAGCTTTTTGCTTGATTAATCTCCGACTTTAATAATTAATAGTTTCAAGCTGCTGCAGGCCAAGTAAAATAAACTCGAAAATGAAGGGAAGACGGAAAAGAGGGCTATAGAAGGACAGAAGTTGATCTAACTTTCATCTTGTCTTGTACAGAGTTGAGATATACAGCCTGAGGGCTGCACGTGTCCAGACCGAATTGAAGATCTTCTTGGACTCCGGCTGGCAAGATGATTTATCGGAGAGAAATGTTTGTTGCTCTCTTTACTTGGCATTGATATTTGCGCTTAAAGCGTACTAAGTTTAGCTTTTTCATCGACAAGAGCTGTTTGTTATGCCATATAGATCTGAATATCTAAAATGCTTATTTTTAATATTATTATATAATTATAGAGGTTACCCTGTATTCATTTATAATTGCATAAATATTATTTATGACTCGCGTATTATAAATAAATACATTCACTTGTTTAGTGGTACTCGATATTAGCATTTGACAATTATGGCATTGAAGATAAATTTAGTGATAAAAAACCAAATCTAAAGTATTGAAAAAAAAACACCTTTTTTATTGAAATGAATTATATATTTAGTGAGATATAAGATTTGCATAAAATTTAATAAATAAAAGGCTATTAAAACTATATTAGTTACGTGAAAAAGCACAATCTTTTTATTGAAGATTATGTAATGTAATTAAAATATTCATTCTATTATATATTATTTATATTATATTTATTTTTTATTGTTACATTAATTAGTTCTTTGAGTCTATTGAATCTTCTTTTAGTATGTTTTTAACCGTAAGAGTGCCGAAAAAGGCCGAGATTTTTATTCTCGCTTGGACGCACGCACAGGAAGTCCAGTTTCGTCACACCTCTGCGACGAAATTACTCGCGTTTGCCGCTGACCTTTTTCTTTTTTGTGATATTTTTTTGGAGGAGGTGTCACGCAGATGTGAAGCACAATTTATATTTATATTATCTAACTGCATAACGCAAGCTTGGAAACATATGTAGAAAGTATGGGATTTTATCTCTTTGGTTTGTACCCTAAAGGGATGTATTTTTATGTTGAGCTTATATTCGCCATACTTATTATGCTTCCCATCAAAATTTTTTAAATAATTTCACTATTGACGGCATGTGAGAAAGTTTGCAGTTTCGTCTAAATCATATACGATTAATTTTACAGTTTTAAATAATATACGATTTATACGACTCATTTATTTTGATTAAAGTAATTTTTTACCAATTTACTATATAAATAATTTGATATTAATTGTAAATTGAACAAGTGTCACATAAAAAAATACACCAAGTATCACACATGAAAATTATAACGAACCTTCATTTATCCCGTTTTAATAAAACAAAGTTTAAAAACTTATTATTGTCGAGAGAAAGTTTAGCTTTGACTACTTTTCTATTTGATGTAAAAAAAGTTTTCTATTCTATTCCGTATAATTGAAAGGTTTTTTGTTCCACTATTAACTAATAATAATTTCCTGATACACAAGCATTGCTGATTTGAACACAAAGAAAGTATAAAAAGTTACGACAGCATAATATATTCATTTTTCGAAATTAATATTGATCTCGCGGTAATGAATCGTCAATGTATAGGTATGTAAGTACAATTTAAGCAATGTGTATGGAAGAGTGGATGCACAGGCTCAGATTTCAGTATGGCGATCGT
The DNA here is from genome assembly GCA_018907135.1 of Kradibia gibbosae. Lineage (NCBI taxonomy): Eukaryota > Metazoa > Arthropoda > Insecta > Hymenoptera > Agaonidae > Kradibia > Kradibia gibbosae. Next base: position 6,360,966 of record JACCHX010000007.1, read on the forward strand.
TAAAACGACACTTCCGTCACTTCTACTGGCGTCTAACGCGATCGGATAACCGCAGTGCTGATCGGTCGCAAGATGTTGCTCATGGGCGGCGCAGCTCTTTCTTCTTTCTTCTATTAAATGTGTGCCTTTACGAGGGACGACAGTAAGAGACTTTATCGAGGTTAGTAGAGGCTCCTTCGGCTCTTCCTCTATTTTACTTCGGCATTGTCTTGTACTGAGTTACGGGAGTTACGGGAAACTGGAAATCATGATAAAATACGATGGAATCTCAAAGCTTACGTTTATTTTTTATATTTGAGAATTCTTTCGTTCGTCGTCTTAATAAATAAGACTGAAATATAAAGATGAAGCATGTTTTGATTTAAGAATATTCATATTTAAAATTTTTTAAAATATTTTTTACAAATGAATTGAAAAACATTTTTTAATTAATTAAATAATTCATATTTTTCTGTATGAAGATTTTCAAATAAAATATTTGTAAAATTCTATAATTAATTTTTAAAGAAAAACATTACAAATAATTTATTTCGACATTTTGTATAAAAAATACCACATTTCGTGTAGAAAGCCGCTAAACTTTTTGAGAGATGAAAAGACACTTTATGTAATTTAATGTAAATTGTAAAATAAAATTTATTTTAATAAATATCATTAAAAGTTTTTAAAAATTATACAGTGTATGATTTTTTTTTAAAAGCCGGATTATAATTATTTAATCATTTTCACTAAAATCAATACAAATGCGATATTATTACAGTGAAAACAATATTTAACCAAAAAATTTAATTTCATTCAAACCTAATTTTATTATAAATTGTATTATATTGTAAATTTTATTAAGTCATTTAATACATTAAACAGACAATAGAGCACTTCTATCATTGGAATAATTTTCAGTGATGCAATTAAAAATCTCAAGGCAATTATTATATCCTTACTATTCTTTAGTGTATACTTATGTAAATGTATGAAATTGCTTGTATAATCAATTCATATTTTTAAAAATCATTAAACAGAATAGTAATAGCACTTTCATATTAAAATAATAATTAAACATGTTTTTTTAGCCGTTTATGTAGCATATTATATTTGCTTAGCTTATCAATCTAACGTTTGCCTTCTTAGCCTATAAAAAAAACTACGATATTATGGAGTTCTCCAATGCAGTTATTCTCTATCTGGGCGCGGTATCTCAAAATTCATTTATTTTTTTCTTCTTCGAGAAATCGACAAAGCGAAAAAGAAGAAAAATATAGAAGAAATGAGAGCAAGAAACAACAATAAAAGACAGAGAGAGATAATATAATAAGATACGTTAATCATCTTAGCCATGTAATTCATTTGTAACCATCGTTTTTTCCCTTCCCAGTAAAATAATGAAGCAAAGTTATTGGTCCGGAGTGAACTCTGTTAGTTGAGTTGTCATCATAAAAAAGCAGAATTTTATCCGTGGTGGCTTGTATTTAATATATTTAAGGCTATACTTTCTTTTTCATTATATTTTGACTTGACTTTTAGTAAAAAATGAGTATATTTAGTATCTAAAAACAGTTATACATAATTTACTGTCAAAAATAATTTGTTCACTTAAAGCTTACTAATATTCTTTAATAAACTATGAAGTAAGTTATATATTTGTATTTTTGGATTCAAATTGTTTAATTTATAATTATTTTTTTTTTTTAATTTGGCTTTGGAGAATTTGGATAGGTAATTTGTTAATAACAGAGAATGCATTGTGACAAATAATATTATTCAAACAATGAAATAGTGTAAATTATCTTTTCCAGTAAATTCACTTATTTATTGGGTAAGTATGTGCATTTGATTCATTCGGGAGTTACTTTAGCTTAGCTTAGAAAATATTTTTGTGCAATTAAGAAACAGAATGTTAATAAAAAAGGATCTTAATATGTAATAAAAGAAACACTAATAGAGAGATAGAGATAGACACACAAATAAAAAAAAATAATATTGAACTAAGGTCTTTATGAATCCATATTTTTATACCGTGTGTAGGGGTCAGATCTTTAATTTTATCAATATAAAAGGGAATATTAAAAAAAATAAAATATATTGAATTGATACACAAAAAGTAAAGTAAACCTATTGATTTGTTTCTCATTTATGAAAATTTGATCTGTATAATTACCTGATTAAAAAAATTACAACATGATCCGATGCTAAAATTATAATATAGTAATTGGTATTAAATGAAGAATGAAGTAGATTGCCGGTGAGTAAATTAAGTAACTTGATTTTTAATTCGTAGAATATCTTTCTTAAAAATATTATGAAAGGACGGTAAAGGATGCGCAAATATTTTCTGAAGTAGCCAATGATAATGAAAATAAAATGCTCGAAGATATATAGGTATTATATTTCGAGCTGAATTATAATATCAGAGAATACCAATGCCCGATCGTTGTAATTTAATATAAATTTTTAGCTTTTTAAAAATAATTTGTATAGAAAGATTCCAATTTTTTGTACTTCTTTAAATATTTAATGATTAATTGAATTTCTATAATGAAAATTGGAAAAATTATAATTCAAAGATTTAAAAGAAAATGTTTATAACAATCCTTAGTTATGAGCAATTATTTGCTAGGAAATGATAATACACAAATCATATATACAGGATTTCCAGATATCCTGTATATAATTTGTAATAAATAATTAAATCAGTTTAGTCTTTCTTCATTTTAAATAGAAACAATTAATAAGTTCAATTGTATATTTTATAGTTTGTTAATAATAATACATAATGTATTAGTAAATATACTAACTTGCATCAAAAATAGGAGTTAAATAATTTAAATCTGTATTAAGTAAATCTGGTACACACACACGCCCGCCCACATATGTGTGTATAAAAATAATTTAAAATAAATTATTCGATGACCTTTATACATATGTATACACGTAATTAAAAATAAACATATATTAGTTTTTATTTTTATTTCAGTCAGTAAAACTTTTTGATATTTCGGAACAACATCGTTGTGCCATAAAAAATTTTGAAAATAACTTTTTTGATATATCCATTGAAACAAAATATAACGAAATAGATAATTTGTCTATTCTTTTATTATCATGGTGTTAATAACCAAGATTACCATCATTACCACGATTGATTAATAATTATATTTTTAATAAATTAATTATGCTCGATTTATTTTAGTATAATTAATATTACCACTGTATTAATTCTTAAAGTCATTGTTTATACTTTTTTTGCAGATTTTTAATATTCTACATTTGATAAGTTAACAAGTATTTTAATATATATATATAATATGTATAATATAATTATATAATATGAATATATAAAATTTTTTATGTAAATAATACGTAAAGAAATCATAAACTAGTTTATATTCCGAGGAATTCTATATTTTTTACGAATATCGAACAGCTTAGCATGCGACGTAGTATGCATGTGGTTAGTTTTTTTTTTTTTAATTCGTCTTTCATTTCATATTTTCTTTTCTTTACTTGAAACAAAATTTGAGTCTTTGCAGCATCCTAAGTGAAGGAAAAAAATACTTTATATAAATTACAGCGCGTGCATGCACGATAACCCACAATGCAGAGCCCCGTGGATCAAGATTGTTATGCATATATGTGTAATAAGGGCGAACTAGATCGCCGGAAGAAGGAAATCCTTGTAATGAGAACATCGGAAAGCACATCGTTAAAAACTGTATTAAGTTCGTACGTATAGAAGGTCGAAAGAGTGGTGGATAATAAATATCCTTTCAAATGAATTTTTCTAACCGCTATACTTTTTTTAACGTTTTACTACGGCCACAGGGTGGAATAATAATGAGAGAGTTGATTTTTTAACGAGTTACTTAAAATGAGGCTTAAGAACAGCCCCGATCGATGAGATTCCCCTTCGCCATGTTCCTGGCGTATGGCGCGTGCTAGGATACATGTATGATATGCGCACATTTTTACCAACAACAGTATGAGAATTACTGTAATTTTATGTTACGCGTGACTTAATTTTCCTCAAGGCAATATTTGCTGTTGATGTTGAGCCCTCAAGTAGTCATCTGTTATGATTGCAAAATTAAATCTTTCGCAGAATCGATGCACGCATATATATGTAGTATAGCATTGGGTAATAAGTAGCATGTCTTATTATAATTGACGAATTTCTAGAAATATTATTGGTTTTTCAAGATCATATTTCTTCTATTTTAATGACAGATTATCAATGTAATTATTCTAATGATTTCGGTATGCAAAAAACTTAATCAATTTTTGAACACTAATATATTTATGCTTTGGAACATCGTCATAAGCAATATTATTCTTTATTTAATATCTTTTATTAATTATATATACTACAGTAAAAATATTTAATTGTTTTAATTTAAATAAATGCTTTAAATTCAGATTATATATAAATGTTATATATAAATGTAATTTATATTAGATAAAAATTTTGTTTCTACTTTTGTATTTCAAATCAGACATAGTTTTAAACCCTTTAAAATTCTACACATAGCCATAAACTTGACCGAAACTTCAAAATGAGTTTAAAAATTAATGTATATAAAAAACTTACGGTAATACTTATCTTTAATACACAAGTAGTTTTTGGTAGCTTTTTATAGATTTTTATAAATAAAGTGTGTGCAATATATGCATTAGTTTTTTCTATTAACCAATTATTTACAAGAAGACACAAGAAAAACATATTAGAAAAAAATTTTTTATCATAAAAATATATTTATAAACGAAAAAAAAACGATAAAGTACGAGATTTATTATAGTTGATGTATAATATATCTTAATTAAAAAAAAAGTTCGCAAATTTTTGAAATATTATATATTTAAATTATTTACCCAATATTGGTTAATAATTTATAAAATAATGTTTCCGATTTTTGTAAAAATTCCTGGTGATAAAATCATTAATTTATAAATCTTTTATAATTTCTATTACAAAAAAAAACAATTATTGTCTACAAATTTTAAGCGACGTATAAAAAGTATATAAATATATCTTATAAATCAAATGATCTACATTACTTCCGAATACTTTTCTTCAGGAATTTAAATAACTTTGAATTTTTGCACTTCAATGAGTTCCATAAAATTTACAAATAGAACTTGGTTACAGAGATCGAACAAAAAATCTACGTTAATACCTTTAGTCAGTTGAAGTCGATCTAAAAAACTGCTAGAGTTCCTTCGAGCATACTCGTCTAATTCCTTCTCCAAACCTTTCTCAGCTACATAATTAACGTACTTCACTGTGTGTCTATCAGTTCTATCTTTGTCCATCTCTGTCTCTCGTTGTATCTCTCGTTCTTTCACTCATTCACTCATACATTTTTTTCTCTGTTTTATTTTTCTGTTTTCGCGATTGCCAAAGGATAAATCGACAGACATACCCGCGAACTGCTGCAAAGACAGACGATAGAGTAGGGGCAAAAAGACATGCTGAAAAAAGGAACAGAAAGCAACCGCGTGATGGGGGAGAGGGGGAGAGAAAGAGAGAGAGAGAGAGAGAGAGAGAGAGAGAGAGAGAGAGAGAGAGAGAGAGAGAGAGAAGTGAGGGGAAGAAGACAGTCAGGAAATAAAAGAAAGAGATAGATATATGGAGAGAAAGAGTAGGAGCATTTGTAGACAGATCGGGTGAGGAGGAGAAAAGGCAGAAACTATCGATATGCACACGAAAGTATATGCAGTGCGTGTACTTGAGTAAGTCAAGTTAGTGGGCATCCGAGTGGACGGTAATTACGGCTTCACCCCGGGACTAGACTGCGATGGTTAAGCCGATTAGGAATCTTCGCTGCAGAATATAACTATATGCATGAAAGTCCGCACGTATGTGTCTCCTGCTCCTTGGCTTCGGGGCATGAACAAATGCGGTCTGCTACTCAAAGGCGTACATAGCATCTGCACATAGATATGCAGCCGTCAGTTCCTCCCTGCTTTCACTAATAAATACTGTATACGAGTAAGCTGCTAATGCTTTGTGCTTGCTTACGCTACACCTGAAATCATAAAGAAAAGTCAAATTATTTAATAAATTTTATTGATAGATTGTGATTTTTAAACCATTGTCTTAACATATAAAATTTTTCTTTATATAGATTATTTTTTTATTATCGTATATTATAAAATAAAAAAAAAACATTATATTAAATAATTTTGTAATTGGAATTATAATTAAAATTCTAAATATTGTATAAAACTTTTTAAAGTTCTATACAAATTTATTTTCATTTAAAAAAATTTATTATTCGTTAAAAATATTGATTTAAAAAAAATTGTACGTTCTTCGCATTATTTTTATGCCGATACACATTAGGAATGCAAGTCGAATAATTTTTAATTCACAATTTATAAGAATGAAACAGATTAATTGCCGGTGAGAATTCTATTTTATAATATAATTCAGTAATAAATATTAATACAAATTTAAAAATTATAGAATCAAAAGAAATTGTATTTACAGATAGGATAAAAATAGGTTATTATTCTTATTTTCTATAATTTTGTTTTATTAAACTATTAACTAACGTGAAAAAGTAATTTATATTTATCGTAAATTATTCATTTTTGAGGCAACGAATAACACTGATTAAGTAATATTTCGAATTTGAATCTTCCAATGACTCGCTATTGTTTTATATCATGGTTCGTATTTTTAAATGTACAACTTGTATAACATAAAAAACGTTATTAAAATTAAAAAATTCACTTAAATTCATAATTTTTAAAGCCACAGCGTAAAGCTATTTCGTTCAAAGCTACTTGTTAAGAAAGTAAGATGGACGAAAACTACTATAATTATACGCTGACGAATAATGAAAGCGATCGCATGTCCTATACGCCAAAATTACTGGAGATAAGAAATTGCAAGTAAGTATTTCAGTCGTTTCTCTTGACAATTCTTGCTCAGAGTGATTACAGAAATCAAGCTAAATTATATTTAAAAGTACAGTGGAAATAAAAGAGAGAGACGTAATCACTTTAATTAAGCGCTTCAAAGAGGATTATATGTATGGGTACTATATATCTGGTCGCGCGTTCCTGTCATACTTACATTCTCAATATGAATCGAGAGAGGCGGGATTTTCTCAATACACCGAATGCATCCCTTGTCAGTCAATGCCACACAAAAAAAAAAAAACGAAAATTATAAGAATCAGAGTAAATTTACACGAGAAATGAATACACATATTTATATATCAACTGCATATTAGAGTATTTTGCATAATTTTAATAATACAATTTGTCTCTCGCCTCGATTTTGTTTAGAGCGTATCAATTATAAAAGAAAAATGATCGTTGAATTTATCAAATACAATTTTTCATTAATTTGTAATTTTTAGAACTCTGATTAAAAATATGAAATCACGTAGTTACATAATGTGATTTTTATAAATTAACATGCACATAATATATATATATATATATTATTTAAGCTATTAAAAAAATTATTTCAACACATTTAATTAGTAATTTAACACAATATTTTAATTACATGTTATATCTAAGTTAAATTTTAAAGTTGTAATATAAATTCAACAAGTACTTCATTGTCAGCAACTAGAATTTTTAAATAATAAATAAAATTAAAAAAAAAATTTTAATTTGATATAAACTAATACGAAATTAAAAAAATTGATTAGGCCTCAACCTGAGTCTAACATTCTTACTGATTAGATACTGATTCAATGACTCGAGGATCATTACAATATTTCTAAAAAAAATACTTGTATCATTATTAAAAACTTATAAATAGCATATGACAAAAAAAATTACTTCATAAAAAAATATATTGCGCATCGGAATACATAAAACGTTTTTACATCTGTTTATAACATGGAAAAGAAGACTACATAAATGTGAGCAACAGTTAATTTTTCCACTGAGATTATTTAAAAATCGATATATGTGAATTGTACGTAAAGCATTATTGTCAAATTATGTCAAAATCGAAAATATTCTTTGCAATTAAGTTTTTCTTACAGCTGTATTGTAACTTTTTCTATAAAGTTAAATCTAAAAAATTAAAAAAATTTATTTAAGCAAAACTTTCACTTGTGTATTTCGATCTACCAAACTGTAGAACTGTAGAACTGTAGAAATTAATTATCAATAACTAATTAGTCGAACATAAAATATTTTACGCAAACTTAAAAATAATTTCAGTTATTAAAAAGATTTAAAATTTTAATTTAATATATAATAACTAATGCATGAAAAAAATTTTTTTCAGATATTTATTATCAGTGAAAATTTTTTATTTATATATCTCTAAAATGAATGATATTTTTAATTAATAGTTTAATAAATACATTATTATATACAAATGATGATTTTATGGCTTTGTTGATGTATAAAAATAATTAATGTTTTTATAATATATCTTGAATATGTTAATAATTAAAACTGCTGTAAAACTTTTATACAGTAGTAATAAACCGAATTACAAAGAAAATTTATTAAATTAAATTCGTTAACAACAAAGACATTGGTTTTCTTCGTTAAGAAGAAAGCCGTAATACTAATCCATTTTATTCATTCATATTGCAGATGGTTTTGTCACTTTGATGATGATAATTATGTGAATGTCCCACGATTATTAAAACTTCTTGACAATTACAATCCTCGAGAAGATTGGTATCTTGGCAGGCCATCAATACCAACTCCTTTAGAAATCGTTAGACAAGTTTCCGATTCTTCAAAAAAAGCGGTAAGTTTTAAATATTGTGTTATCACTTTTATTATATATATCATGACTTTTATTATACTTATATCAATTAAATTTTCATTTGAACTTTTGTTTTGAATAAAGTAGACTTCGATAATTAAGATGAAAATTGACAATTAATTTTTTTTTTAATATTTTGAAAGTTCTACGTGAAATGTTTTTAACAAAAAGAAACGAACAACCATTGCAACAGTAGTTTTTTTCCACCTGATTGAAACTTTGCTTCAATTTGTTATACTGAATTGGTCAAATCTTGTTTAAGTTTAAAGTGACACTAAAGTGAATCAAGAAAATAAGTTTCTCTTACTCTATGATGATTCACTTAATATACTGACTAAGTTTTATGTATGTTTAATAATATTACTAATAAAATTAAAGCCTTCAATTAATTGAAATCTTACGTATTAGCATATAAAAAAATACATTTCGATTTCAAAACAAGAAAACAAGAGGTTCAATAGTTTTATACATTTAAAAGTAAACTTTATTCTAAATTGAATATGATTTATACGCAACCCTTTCATAGTAGATCAAAAAAGAATTATTCACGGAGGGATTAGTTTCTCAAATTTTGTACTTCACCCGTGTCAATTCAAATCGGGTACCATTGTCGCCGTCGTTTCCATGCGCTTGTTTATAGGTCTTCTGACTCGCAGTCCTTGCTGTATAAAATATTTTATTAGTTAAGAATTATTCTACTATAAATTTAGATATACTATATTTAGATAACAAGGATTATATTTAAAAAAATTAATAAAAGGTAAAGTTTTTTTAAATGTTTTTTTTTAATTTCATAGGTTCAAACCAAAATTCGAAGATTTTTGTTTCTCAGCGTTTTTTATTTTCTTCTAATTCTTATATCACAAAAAAAATTCATTAATGGTCTGCGGATTAGTAACAGCGGTAAACGTAAAAGTACGTATAAGGTTTGCGCCGCTGTTGCTTTGTTGCTACCATCCATAATTATAATTTTTGTAATTTAACATAAAAAAACATTAAAAAATTTTAATAAACAAGGATGTTCTTACTTACTATTTAAAAGGTATTTTTGTAAATATTTATCTTTTCAGGGAAATCAATCAGATATTTTTCCAATTTTAATAACTATTTTAACATATGAAATATAGGAAGTTTTTAAAGTATTAAAAATGATAATATCTAAATACAGAAGCTTAATACACTATAACTTGAAATATGAATAGAATAGCTCATATATACTCGTACGTTAGCAGTTTGTTATCTATCACCCGAATTTCCAAAGTTTCATCTTCCATAAAAAGAAATCGTTATATGCATTTTTTGAGCAATCAAATGACTCCTATCTATTTCTATTTTGCTTTCAGTTTCCACTCACATTTCTATCTCTCTCTTTTCTCTCTTATTTTTTCTTTGAGATAAGAGATTGGTTTTTGTTTGATCGGATTTATATATATATATATATATATATATTTTATTTATTTCACATAATTGATTGTACAATTAAAGGCTGGTTTTTAAAAATGATACGAAATTGGCCTTTTTCTACAATAAAACCATACTGTTAATATTGTAAAAAATATATTAACGTAACATTTAAATTATTATAAGGAAAAATAGAATGTTTTTTTAATTTTGAAGTAGCGTATTTTATGATACATATATAAGATATTTATATTTTAGCTATTCTATACTGATAAATAAATATTTTTTAAGCATGATTTTTCGAAAAATGTTGGCGTTCGTTATTCTACAATTATTAAAAGCAACTAAATTTTTTTAATAATTATTTAAAATAATTAATCTTTATTTTTAATTATAGCAATTCAAAGTTTACAAAAAGCATAAAAATTAATGTTAAAAAGTAAAGCACAATTTTTTTTTACCAAAAATATGAATTCTATTATAAAAAAGTGTATATATTAGCCATTTTCTTATCAGATCTGATTAAATATATATAATTTGTAATAGAAAATACCTATTTAGAAATTCATATTACATTTTTATATTCATGGTGTAGATAGACGAATAAAAACAAGAAATACAAAATATAATATAGCGATAATGTTATATGGAAAAGTAGAAAAGAGTAATAATTCTGACATAGCTAAGTTTGCAGATAATTGATACGCTTATAGTTTACTGTTTTTGGTCTGTAATAGCTAATTGATACTTTTGTAAATATGTGCGTGTTGAGTATTATGATCACAGTAAAATGTTTTAATAGGTAGGTACAGTTGGATTGGCTTACTAAGCCATAAATATAAAAAGAGAAATTTTTTTTTATTTTCTCTTCTAAGAATACCTTCTAAGAACAAAATGACTGAAAATTATTTTTATTTGTATTCTTATTATAATTTATAAATTAAAACAAAATTTTTAATCATTGTTTTATATATATATTTGTCAGCACATTATATTTTGAAAGGCATGAAAATTCGATATTGAAAGAACTTAATAAATAAATCAAAAGTAGAAGTGAAAAACAGTTCTCTCCATAGTAATAAACGAAAATGAACAAAGCACAACTGTGAATAACAATATCGATAATGTTTTGTTCTTAAAAGATACATATATTACATATTTAACTTATATGATTTTCATTTAAAAGGATGAATTAATTAGTTTTGTATCAAAAAAATATCAAAAGCTATTAAATGATTGGGAGTCAAATGTTTTGATTTGAATATAGAAATGTATGATTAATATAATGTTTTTATTTAGTTGAGTAAAATTTTAACTATAATAAAATTGTTTTTTATTTTTCAACAATAATTTTTCTAAATAAATTATATGCAAAGATTATGAAGTAGAAGGATTCCTTACATTTTAAAAAATATGTTCATAGATTATGTTTATAATATTTTTTTTTTTCATCGATTAATTTCAACTTACATTAGCTTTGTTTTTATATACATTACTAAAGAATAGAGGAATAATGTTTATCGTAGTAAACTGTTATTAACATACATGTGTAAAATTATTTTTAATGATTTTAAGCGCAAAATTATTTATTTGTTTTAATTTCTCAACTGAGTTTTTTTTGACTATCTGCTTTCTTTTTTTTACTTTTCTTCGATTTCCGATAATTATCGTTGTCCAATATAGGTTGCTGTTGAACATTTTATTGTTTCGGGAATATAAAGCTACGTGGTCTCTAAGAATTTATTAAAAAACAACGCTACTGTAGATGCTCCGATTAGTTCTCATTCAAACACTTATGAAACATGTATTCTACGGAACTTCAATCACGCTCTTTTTCATAATTTCCAATCACCACACGGATAAGTTTTTAAAACTCGGTATTATAATAATTAAAATTCATTATCTTCTACTATGGTTTTTTGTGTCTTTGTATAAGAAATAGTTTTTATTACTACCGATTATTCTTAAATACTTTAAGTGTTTATTTATAAATATATGCAATATGTTTAAATAAAGCACATGACAAAAAAATTAATTTTCATCCAAGTTACAGAGAAGTAAAGGGTTTTCATTTTTAATCATTATAATTATTTTCTTACCAACTATTTTAGTATATTTATTATAATTAATATTAACTACCACATTACTTATTTAAAAACCTTGCCTATATTTTTTTTTAAACAAAGAAAAAAATTAAGAAAAAAAAGTTTATAATTTGGTTTCAGGTGGCTTATATTAACTATACACGAAAAGTAAAAACAATCATCATTTTAAGTCGAACGAATAGTGTCTAAAATTAAATTTTTTAGTTAAGTAAATTTACACTTGGATACGTTTAAATTAAGTTCAAATATTTATATAAACGCAGATTACATGAAATTTAAATTAGAAAAAAAACGTCTGAAAACTAAAGTAAGTAAAGAAATAATTAAATAGATGTAATAGAAACGTTATAATAATAGTGAATAAAATTGTCGGCTAAAAGTATTCATGTTAGATTTTAACGTTCAAAAATAAGGAAGGTTAAACCGTAATCCTTTTTTATGTTGTATTTATAAGATTTAGTCCCCTTCAATAATAGGATCTAGAATAAATAATTTAGCTCCAAAACGTTTAAATTAATTCCTACATTATTGAGGCTTACGTTTAATTAAAATACTTATTTAATAATTTGTATCATTTAATTACATTGTTAATAATACGTTACTAATAATAATTACAAAATTAAATTTGTAAATTAAATGAAAAAGATGTATTTGTAAAAAAAATTTTAAATGTAAAATTAATATTATTCTAGTATAATTATTGTAATAACCCTAAATACTTAACTAAGTGAATATATTACTTAAATTTCATAATCAATATTAAACAAAATTAAAAATCATGAATATATATTGAAAAAATAAGAAACACATTATATTAAATGGTTTATTATAAATAATAAATATATATTTAAAAGCACTATAAGAAAAAATGTAGAAATATCAAACAATATTCCTTTGAAAAATATTGTTAAAAAAAAATCTTCAGTTGTGTTATATTGTTACAATTATTCATTTTAAAGTAAAAATCGAGAATAAATTGAGTTTTTTAATCTTAAATTTATAGCCTTTAATCTCTCTTCGTATGTAAATGAAGTATTTTGCTATTCTATCCTCCATTTATCTCTCTTATACTATAAAAGTAATAAAATTGGATGTCAATAGTTTAAATTTTAATTTCCTTTCTCTTTTCGCATTCATCTATCTATAAAATGGTTTCTAATCTCAATAAACTACGAGCGCATGTCATATTCTTAAAAATAGCTCAAATTTATATTCTCTATACATTCAAAATTAATGTACCATCGAAAAAGATAATAAAGAATAAAAGTGAATAAAGTAGCTAATCGATGAAAATGTAATGAAAAATATTAACTATAAATATTAAAATTTAGTGAAGAATGCCTGTGAACTGCAGAAAAAATATGAAACAATTGAATTATCTTTAAAGTATTAAAAAAAAACTACGTTATGAAGGAAACACTTTGACCCATCGTATGTATTTTTTGCTTCTTCTTTTCTAATTCATTACGCTTAACATTATTTCGATAGAAAAGCAATCTAATTTATCCTAAGGATGGTTCTAATCATGGTTGCCTTTTTTCCTCTTTATTAAAATATTCTTGTGGCTTGTATGTATTTTTTCATACAATATGTGTAGATATAACATATGTGTAAAAGGTAGCTGTTAGCTCAACTTCGTGCAATCGCGCTCGCAGCTAGTATGCATGTGAAAGAAAGAGAGATTGATATATAAACGGTATATATATGAGAGATAGAGAGAGAGAGAGAGAGAGAGAGAGAGAGAGAGAGAGAGAGATACAGCATAAGTTGGAGAAAAAAGAAACAGGCGAATATAAAGCATTGCTCGCATAATAAATGAACAAGCTGAACTCAACCTTATAAGCAGCTCCAAATGCAAATAAACACTCTCTTCAGGTGTATATGTTTCATATCCAAATACAGAAGTATTAAATATCTATATTTTGATATTTAATAAGTTGAAAATAATTTGTTGATTAATATATACGTTAATACAAAAATAATGGAAAATTATACAAAAATTCCAAAATATATATTAAAATTATGAAAAACAAAATTCTGTAGTGAATATTATTCAATCTTTTATTATACAATAAATGATTAATATATTGCATTTATGTATGTTATTTCATTTTATAGATAAATGTTTTTTACAGAAGATATATGTAATAGTAATTTTAAGTATTTAGGCACTTTTCATATGAAACTGGATTTCAATTTTTTATTTTTGTTTTCTTTTGTTCTAAAAATGTAATTTGTCCAGAGTTTTTAACAATGAATGAAATTTCGTTATAAAAATACATATTTTCTGCTACATATATATGCTACATATATTTTTTTAATTCTACACAATTACTGTAATGTAACAAATTTTTCTGTTATATTAGGTAAAATGAATAAAGATAAAAATTTATCCTTAAATTTTCTAATTTATGGTTATAAACACTACAATGAGAAATAATTAATAACAAGAATTAAAAAAAATTTTAAATCGTGTTAAATTAATAAAAAATGTTTTAACTATGTAATGGTATATCATTTGATAATCTATAGTGAGGATAGCAATGAAAAGGCTATATTTCAATAATAAAAACTGAATTATTAAGAAGTTGATTGTGAAATCAAGTAAAAATATATCTATGAACAGGCAATAATTCTTTTGTGCTCTCCATCATGTAACGGCACTTGTGGTGGTCTGCACGGTTAGTCTGAGTAATCTATTTTGACTTTGCGAGACTTTCATTATAAGCACTTTTATATTATTATAACTAAATAGCGAAACAGTATGATAAGCCTTTTAGAAGCATTAACCTATTTATATAAATTTAACGTGCTATTATTGTATTCAATAAGGTGATGCATTAATTTCCATGATTGAAAATATAAGGAATTTCTATGTTTGTAAAAAAAAAAAACAAATTTGAAGAAAATAAAAGGCCTTGGAATATTGCTTGTCAATATTCTTTTTAATTTATTTTAATTATTAAATAGTAGAGTAGAGTAGAGTAATCTAGTATTAAATAATGTTTACATCAGCTTATTGTATACAAATATATATTTATATGCAAATATATAGTGCAGAAAGAGAAAAAAGAGAGAGATTTTAATATCATTAAATTAATTTTGTAATTTTATATAAAAACGAAATTGTAAGTTTCAATCCGTTGAAGATTCTTCAATCGTGGACATACATTAATTAACTATAAATAATAATTAGAAGGCTGTCAAAATATTTGTATGAAACGAATAAGCTTTTAATAAATTTTATAAAAAATTTATAAAAATACATCGTGATTATCATTTTAATTCAAATACAATTTTAATACACATTTTCATTTGTCTGTCTAGTATTTTAATTTTTCTTCTATAAATTACAAGTACACATTAATGTAAGATCTACGTGTTCCGTTTAGATAATCTTATCAACTTAATGATTGAAAACGAAATTTAATGGTGCAAAATCAGTGCTCTTAGATATATCATAATTACTTATTTATTTTGTTTACACTTAAGTGTCAATCATGATAATCTTTTATGTACCACTGTTGGCTGTGAATTCGATTATTCATAAGAGTAGATAGTTACGTACATGGTAGTATAAATAATTAAGAAAGCTTGTAGGTGTAAAGGCAATATTCCTAAATCTAAAATGTATTTTTATAGGTCATAGAGTAAATGCAATCTTCAATATAAATTAAGTATAATATACTTTTATTATAAATGAATATAAAAGAAAACAAAAGAATATTTTTATTGAAAAATTATTCAGCATTATAAACTAGTCTGTGTATATTTCAGAGATTATATCTATTTACTTGTCTAATCGTTAATATGATTCAAACTGTGTACAAATTATTTATTTTAAAATCAGATTTGAATAACAAACTACATTTTAAAAATACATTGCTTTTTAATAATAGTTATTGACATTGTTTTGAAATGGTAATTAAAAAATACTGCTATTGTTTCTAACTCACTTAAAAATTTATATTATTGTATGTCTGCTTATAACGCATTCAATTGGCTTTTATTTACAACTGCCTTGCAATAAAAAAAATTCCCTCGTTGTAACGCTGATATGAATTTCTGTCTCTTCCTTGTGCAATAAAAAATGTGCAAGTAGATTTGACGGATAAAGGAGTCGTGAGCAGAAAGAGAAAGAGAGAGAGAGAGAGAAACAGAGCGATAGAATAGCTTTAAAGGCACGAGTAAGGGAGGAAAGGAGACACGTAACCTGATGATCGTTGGATAAGATTATGGCCTGAGATCCCTGACTAATTACATTTCTAACTTAGTGGGGTGCGAGAACTCGGAACACGTCGGTGCAGTTCCTTTTCGACAATGTTTTTTGTTTGCATCCGTTTCCATTATACGAGTATAACAATTGACTATTCAAGAAAATAAATGAATGCATCTTCAATGGTGCAACGATCATACGTGTCTCTAATCATTCGTCATTGAACACACTGTACCGTGAAAATCTAATAAGACTGTTGTGTGGGATACAGATTTTACAGAAAAAAAAGAAAATTAATTTATATACTCTTTAGAAATTTTGTGAACCTCGAAGATATTTATTTGCTGAAATTAGCTTATAAATTTCATTTAAAAAGGTCCAGATGATTAAATGTTTTTAGAATGACTTGGTACCAGTACTTAAGGCTGAGTCTTTTGAAAATGTTTTATTAAGTTTTTATTGCAGTATTAATTTCGTATTTAGAGGATAAAGATGTTTTCAAGAAATGCTTTGATATATGATAATAAATCCTGTTGATGTTGAAAAAAAATTTACAACTTGCCAAATTTTTTGTATTATTACGACTAGAATTAGTATAAAGAAAAAATTGATTCAACAATCAAATTTATATAAATTTATACCATTCGAACATCTATGAGATCAAATCATGATTTTTTAAATTAATTTTGTTTGAATTTTTATGAATCTAAAGCTTTTTTATACTTTTAATATTTTATTAAATATATAAGATTTACTATTACAATTCATCTAATATTTATTTGCATGATTTTAAGTTTTTAAGCATTATAAAAGTATTTTCATTATTAATAACAGTAACAATGAAAAGGAAAACAATCATTATCGAGAGATATTTCAATTTATATTATGACTATGATGATTCCTTATAACCAATTATACTTTCGGATTGAAACACTTTTTATTCAACCTTAAATATTTTATTTAGTAGAGGCAGTTTACTTGTAGATTACGAAGAATAATCTCACTTAAAAACATAGCCCGCTATAACTTTTCGCTTGTGAGTAACCTTTCGTAATTAAAGCCATACCTGTATACGTTTCGAACAACATTTTCAGCCCTCATTCCACTAGTTTGTCTCTTATCATACAGTCTACATCAATTTTGGAGCAGCTCCTAATAACGAAGACTGACATTAGCTTCTTCGTCAGTCTTGGTTCGTTTCATACACCAAGCAGACATTATCGAGTCCACGTTTTTTCCTCGACATGTTTCATTAACGTGAACGGGAAGACATTTTTTTACTTTTCTTTTATACTTTTACGTGTTACTTTTTTTGGAAAAAAGTGAGATAGTTGCAAAACCTTTATGGCCTTCTCGGTTCTCTATTTATTCTTAACGACCCATGTGTAATCAAGTAAATCTCTTTTTCTCTCTCTTTTAATATAAATGAGTACGCGCTTCATTTTTTTAAATATATTTTAATATCATAGATATGTTTACAATTTATAATAACTTTAGAAGGAAATAGTTTTTTTATTTATTACATTTTACTCATTACAAAATTAAATTTTTTAAATCTCACTAAGTTTTTTTCGTAGATTTCCTATTACATAATAATAATATTATATAATGACATATATATTAACATAATATTATTTTATAAAACGATGATAAATCATCAGCTTCTTTGTTTAGAAATGTAATATGCAATAACTATAGAAAATGTATCCTTTTATCTATTATTTTTTTTAATATTTAATTTTTCACTTTGAATCATGTCAAAATTTTATTTTTTTTGTTCAACTAATCGCAAACTATCACAATCTCTTCACAAGAAAGAGGATTTTGAAGGAAAACCATAAATTTAATTTATATAGCAAAGTCTTACTTAGTGAGGCCGAGAATGACGGAAGGAGAGGAAAGAACTATATTTACTCATACAGATATAAAATCTTCGTATATGTTCATTACTTTAATATGCGCATTTTAAAAAATGGATGCATGAATTATTTATTCTTTACTCATTGTGATATTTATTACAAACTTGCAAATAGGGTTTATTTTTCTTTATTGTATTCATGCATCTTCAGAATACGTAAGATTTTATTACTTTAAAAACTAAAATTTGAACTTATTAGTGACAGCCTAGTACTAAAGGTCTTATTAAAATAAAATATTTATACTAAACTCATCTTAATCATATCTTTCATTTAATTGTAACAGTATATTAATAATATCAACTTGCTTTGCATTTTATTTATATAATTTTCTATTAAGGTACATTTACTTAAATTAAATTACTTTTTCAATTTATTACTGAAATATTTTACACTATAAATAATTAATATATTTTTAAATTGTACATAATATGATAATAAAAATAAAATACATACAGATACGTAAATAATGTCGAATTTTACTAAACTAAAGTAGTTCAATCATACATATATAACATATATTACATATCTTTCATCTGAGCATTACCATAAATTTTATAATGAAAATTTTTTAATTTTTAGTTGGTAATAATTAATAATTATTAAATTGATTTACACTTTTCGAAGAAAACTTTTATCTACGTTTACATAATATTGATAAGTATCTGTCAAATATAATAACCTAAGTAATTTTTATATTAAAAAATAATTTTGATTTTATTTAAAATATTTACAAGTACATCTACTGTAGGTTATATTTGTACTACACTTGAATATAATTGCGCGTTCAAATAACAAGCAGGGGTTATTAATGTCAAAAGCATGTGCTGCAACCCATACGTATCTCGTATCCTTTATGCCAAACGGATTCGAATAATTCCGTAAGCTAGTTGATAGTTCTTACGACATAATTTTGTTTTTGCATATTTTCTCTTTGCCTCATGCTATCTTTTATTCCGTCTTATTCTCCTTTTCTCTTTTTTTGAAATTATTTTTCAGTCTTCTTGTACTTTCTCTTTTAGTCTCTTATAAATATCTACATCCGTCCTTAGGAAGTACGCTAAATATGAATGTAAACACTTTTCTCCAAAGTAATTTAAAAAAACGTTTTTGTAAAAAAAAAAATCAATTTTTTATTATACTATAATCATATATACGATTTATACGACACATGTATATGATAACGTTTAAAGATACGACTGAACACTTACTATACAATAATTTGCGATTTACTAATGTAATTTGGTAATGCGAATGTTAATGTAATAACTTAATGAAAAAAAGTAAGCTTGAAGAAAAATGCTCTTTTGTAAATAATCTATTGTATTTATTAGTATATACATACTTTATTACCATAAGAATCATCTTTATTTATCATGTTCATTTATTCCATAATTTATTATATTTTTCATATAATATTCATGTATGAAAGCACGATTTTTTTAGGTTACTTTTTTACTTAATATTTATTAATTTTAGTTTTAATGTTTATTATTTTTACTGTAAAAAAAGATTCTAAGGATAAGGTTTCTTCATATAAACGAACAGTACAAGTTTTTGATGCATATAAATTTATATGTATTACATTATTGAAATTGTAAATATGATAGAACTCAACGTCGATTATTTTTTTCATAAAAAATGTTTCGAATTTATTTTTAATAATTACAAATAAATAAATCATAATTTTTAATAATATTAGAAATGATAAAAGAGAGTCGCAAGTGATCGAAAACTCTTACTGACTTAGCTAATACAAAATAGCAATTTATTATTTAAATTTATTTTCTTTATATTGAAAAAAGGTGTAGAGCAGTAATTTAATGTTTTCTTAATGAAGAACAATACTAAGCTGTACTTAATGTCAATTGTTTGTTCATGAGTTACATTTTTTCAAGTAAAATAAACACCAGGAGATCGTTGTGGATGGAACTATAGCATTAATGGTACTGAGATTTAAGAAAGGTTACAGCATACATATATCATAGGAGAAATATTGTATTAACCAATCTCATGTAGCCCTGGATGTTCTTTTGTTTGTTACAGCAGAAGGTCCGATTCTGGTTCGCAACGGGTGGCGCCGGTTTCTGCATCAGCAGGGCGCTCTCACTTAAAATGATACCAGTGGCTGGGTGAGTTAGCACTTCTCTTATTTCATTATTATTACGATTTTTAGTATTCTTAAATTATCCTGTACCTCAAATTATTTATTTTCTTTATGAGTTCTTTCAATGCTTTAACCTCAACATGTGTTATTCTCTCATTTATTACTCTGTATCTAATGAATTCGTATTTACGTTTGCAATTATTATCAGCTCTAATACTTACTTATAATTTACAAGTAGAATATAAAAAACTGTATTGTTGTAACGTTAAAAACGTAACGTAGTTACTCTAGATTATATTGGATAGAATATCATCAGAATTCTAATTGTAAAAAAAATGTTGAATTAGAGTTTATGAACAAAAACAGGATAATCAAGGAAATTTTAATAGTCAATGCTAATAAATTGTGTATCCTTGGTGATATGTGTGTATTTTATAATACAATACAATAATTTTTCGAAAAAATTCAGTTTTTTCTTCTATGCGTAGACATTACCGTACGTATTTTCTTTTACAATAATTTAGTATCAAAGAAGCTAGTCTTTTCTTTATATTTTCACCGTAATACAAAACACAATTCCCACTTTAGGATTATCCCATTCAACTTTTTCAAACTAAAAATTTTTTAAAAAAATGTAAAGCTCACTTCAAGGAATACATCTTTATTATTTAAATAAATTTAAATAAACGCTTTTTATATTTCTATCCGTAAAAGTCATAATTTTAGAGCAATGTTTTCTACAAACTTTGATTTATTGTAAATGTTCTAATTTTCGCATGCGTGTTAACAATTCTTATATTTAGTGAAACAATATCGATCACTGATTTTCGCTTATAAAATTTCTAAGGAAAAAAGTAATCTAAAATTTCTGTTAATTACTTGCTTTAACTATTAAAATGAATTTTCTTTTAGATAAATATATATTTGAAAAAAAGAGAAAAAAAATTAAACACTTTCTAGTTTATCAGTGCTTACTTTTTATTAAATCTAATATTATTAAAACAAGTATAATACAACATTAATGACCTATTTTAAAAAACATATTTGTCGAGTTTATAAAAAAAAGATTAAGAAAAATATAGAATAATGTCAGTAAAACGTATATAATAGATAAACAAGAAAGCTTATATTACTGAAGGAAAATTTTACAGAGAACAAAAAAACATTTAAAGGGATGGATGTGAAGTACTTGTTATACAGCTCTTGTTCGTTTGATGAGACTAGAGACTGAAACACAAAATTTTTAAGGAGATATTTTGTTTAAAAATACTTATTTTTAATACCACAAGATTGTTTTTATAAAAAGCCTAATTTACTTTTAATAGACTATTTTAAATTTATATTTATATACATATATATATATATATGTAAAGTATTCCGTACCTTTCTCCGTGATGCTAGCTGTTTTGTTGATGTTTCTTCTTTTTTATAGAGGTAATAACAAATTCAATACAAGCCTTATTCAGCTGGTAATTAACTTGCCATAATATCTTTTCAGCTTCTTTATAAATTATATTTTTACAGTATCATGTCAATTGTGTAACAATAAATTTTAAACAAAAAAAATATAAATCTGTAAAAAATTAGTATAAAACTAATCAATTTTGTTATCCTTTTTTCTAGTTTGATTCCTATATCTAAATAATAAAGAAATTAGATTTTTTTACTAATACATTTTTTATTAATTGATTATTTAAATATAATGGTATTATAATCGTGTTGATATTATTTCCTAAAAATTTTCTTTTGTTTAAAATTAAAAAATTTTGGTTTATCTGTGAACATGCTTATAATGAATACAATATTCATTTTAATATGGTTAAAAAATATTTTTAATATGTTTAATATTATTATCCTTCTCTATTGCTTTTTAACATAACTTAAATGTTTGAACACCATTGATTTTTACGCGTGAAATTGACAGATGAAGACAGAGACTTTAATAAATCACGTTTATTAAAGTCTATAAAATTCATAAAAAAAAACTTCAATTCAATCCAAGCATTAAGGTATCTTACATTCCATCGCAGAAACTAAAACGTTGTGAGACTCGTCAAAATAGGAAAAAATCCTCTCATTTATCGCATATAGCTTAAATCACAAGATTTATATCGTAATCAGCATGAAATTTTCAGCTTCTGTCCATTAAATCTTCGTCCCTTTTTAAATATACCTATATATATATACGATATGAAAAATAACTCTATCTTTTTCTTGACATATTCTGGATCGGCTTCCGGAATCTCGAGACATCAAAACTCGTCAGTAATGCTAAGCAGTCCCTTCTTTTCAGTTCTCGGTTATTTCCATAATCAGATGTTTAATTATATGCATGAGAAAAAATCGAGAAAAAATCTAGAAAAAACTATGAGAAAAAATTACTAACCATATACAAATACATGTACGGCACAGTATAGTAACACAGCAAGGGTAATGATTGTTGCGCTTTGTATAGGAAATGGTATATCACATGCGGAAATTCATCAATCCAGAACACGCAAATATAGCATTGAGAACCGCTATTACATATTTAAAACGCCTTCTTTCATTATATTATTTTAATAATAGTTTTTCTCACTGCATCATTATACATTAAGTTGGTTTCGAACCCAAAATTTGACTACTCCTTTTATGATGAGTTTTCATCACACATTAACGATAAATATAACAAAAACTAAGTAATTTAGGAAACAAATTCTAAATACATAAATAATAATACATTCGTCTATTATGTATGAAACGTTTTCTCCGAATAAAAAATAACTAAGTTTCTGGTAATAATTATTTATAATCATAAGAACTTATTATACATTTTGGTATGCTCATTGAAAAATATTTTTTTAATTTGCATTTTTTCATCTACATATGTATTTAATGATATAGAGAAAAAAAGAAAACATAATTTTATATTACAAATTAGTTTTTTAATTGACTGATTAAATTGCTTAATAGACAAATTTATATTAAGTATTTTTATATGAGTGAAATTCTAAAGAAAAAGTTTTTTTTACTTTTAAATATATTTTGATAGTAGTAAAGAACAATTTTTAAATTAATGTACCAGATCTACATATCAAGATATTAAATTCATCTTTCAGATAATATACGACCTGTTTTTAGAATGCATAATATATTACATTGCGCGCGTTGTATATTAATTTCAATTTTTGATTTAATTCTTTTTTATTAAATGGAATCAAATTTTATTTAATTACAAAAAAGTCATCTCATCATTGTATTGCAGTAATTTCTATTCTATTTCTCGTAATTTCTATACACAAGCTCAGATTTTTTAAAAATTTATAGTAAATTTTTTAACTTGTTATGATTAATTCGAATAAAGTCTTATAATTTATATTTATAATTAATACAAGCGATGATGAAATGAATAAATCCAAGTCTTACATTAGCTATGAATTCTACTTAAAATTAAGTACAATTTTAATGTATATAACAAAGTAAGATTTACTCTAATCAATAGAATTCAATACACTAAGCAATAATTACTTTAATCCAGAAACATCATTAATGTTGAAGATGACCGCTTACTATTTTGGAATTCAAGTTCATCAGCAAAAAAATTAGCCACCTTTGAGAATCGTTAAAAAAACGAATGAGTTACCAGTAGTACTAATCAACATCAACTAGTCGCAGATCTGTAAATGATTATACTCTCACTTTTTTCACATAAATGACATCAAATATAAAGCAATTCGACAATCCAAAATCTTCAATTAAATCATTGAAACATTTAAATTGCTAAATTTTGCGTAATTTTAAAAAGTTTTCTTATACATAATCTATTCGAAGTGTAAAATCCCATAAATTTCGTATGTAAATTAATACTAATTTACTTTACGAAATAATTATATGCATGAATTTATTAATAAATTGCCGTTGTAAAAAAGTTGCCGTAGGTCCATGTAATAATTTGAATTAAATTAAAAAAAAAACAAAATTGGTTCTATTTTTTATTTATTTAAAAGATACAATTAATTGATATTAATTTTACTGATTAATTTCATTATTAATAAATTGATATTTAATAATAATAAATTAAACTGCACTAATACTGACTATAATAATTATGAATACCTATGAGGGTGGAAATAATGATGAATTCAAAGATAAAAATTAGGTAATTAACGATGTTTAAAAAAGATAGAAAGGTGTAAATATATCGTAAAAAATAATGTAAATATTCGTACCCAAAGTAGAATGTTGTGGTGCTAGAGAATATTGAATCTAGCAAGAGACTTGTGGTAAGAGGGTGTGAGACTAAAGTGGAAGGACTACCAAGAAAGTTCATGTGCCTATCTGCGGTAAACTGAGGAGCCATAGATCAATCTCGTGATCTTCCTCTTTTGCTCTTTTGTATTTCTGTTCGGAAGCCTCTCTGTTCTCTCTCTCTCTCTTTCTCTCTGTCGCTCACTTGCTCGGTATCGCGCTTCTTCTCATTCTCTCTTTACCCGTTGCTTCCGTCTCACTTGGTGCCCTCGGAATGCCCAAATTGGTTTTACGATCCACATCGTGCCGCACCGTTGATAGCTATACGCCTCTACCAATGCTACGTCGCTAAAGCCGCAATCGGCCACGACCAAAGGAATCCAATTAGACGAGTAATAATGGAACGATCGAACTGGCTATGGTGTTCCCATTGGTCCAATATTTATTTCCTCTTTCACTCTCTCTCTCTCGCTTTCGTATTTTTCAGATGTGCTCTTACTTTTCTATGCAGCAAATTTTTTCACAAGAATGCTCTACTTTTTGCCAAAGTTTAGTTTTATTTAACAAAAACGTACCCAACAGTAAATGATCGAATAAATTTTTTTTTAATAAAAATTTTGTACTCCTTAATTATCTTATATTAAAGCTTGACCCTTCATTAAACTTTATTTTTATGTTTTACATCTAAATACTTAATCTTACGGGCAGAATGAAGAACCGTTTTAAATTTTACAGGGAGTTAGCTATATCTATAAACAGAAGGGAATATAACTACAATACAATGAAAATTTTTTCTTAATTTACATCCAATTTTAAGTATTAAGCGTAATTTCATAATTTTGATGCAGTGTACGAAAAAATGGAATAACATAATCGACCGACTAATATTTATTTAGTACATTAAACATACGATAATTTAAAAATAGCAATACAATAAACCTTAAGGAGCTTTCATTATTATATCATTATATACAGAGTACATTACGCATAATAATTAAAAATTACAAATATTAATTTCTACAGCTGATTTGATTGTACAAGCTCATTTCATTATGAACTTATACATTTTTGAGGGAGCATCAAATTTAATATTTATTAGATATATATTTTCTGGAATTATGACTCATGTATAATAAACTGGGTTCCACAAGGTAGTTTTAGTTTTAAAGTTGATCTACTTTTATTTCCTAAATGTACGAATTAAATGATGTAATGTACTAATATAAGTTGTATCGTTTCATCAATTAGCATATTAAGTTGATTAAACGGTTACCTATAAATTTTTTTCATAGTTTTTAAGCCGATTTTTTAATCTATTTATTCATATAATGTTTAGCATTACAATAATTTTTATTTAATGACAAATATATTAAATTATTAAATTATAAAATTAAGTTATTCTTTGAATTACAGTAGTATTTAAATGCATGAAGAGAACATGAAAGAAGTATTAAATTTCTTTCTTGTTTAATAAAAAATATATATACATTTTTTACATGTACATTTTTTACAAGAGTTAACTATTCTGCATGTCTTAATTGTTACTTAGGTTTTTTTATGTAAATTTTGATAGTCATTTAAACGTTGATAGATATTCGTCGAAGAAATTATGACTTTCTATGAATCTATCGTTTTAAGACTAGTTTTAAGAATGGATAGATGTTGACAGGTTTATCGGTCACGTTAATGAGATCGTTAGTAACCTGCACCGTACTCAGATTCTTCATTGGAGTAGTCTTGTGAAGGCCTTGAGATTTTGTCGGAATCGAATAATGTAATTCAGAATAGTACGATATAAATACAGGAATACCATACTAATTATGGACATACGTAATATTTGACTAAATATATTAAATAAAATTCAATGTGGAATAAAAAATATGACAGATTGACAATATATATTCCAGTAGATCTGGAAAATAAATCATTAAATGTAATTACACTATAGTATTGTAGCTTGTTAACACGAATGTATTAAAATTATGAATAATTGATTTGAAAATAGTTGCTTTTCATAAATATTATTATCATAAATACATCATTTCCTGGATAATAAATGTATAAGAATAAATTTATAGAATAAAAACTTATGTAATAAGTATTGTATGAATTTTACGGATACCTAAATTATACGATATTTAAATTTTTTTATTTTCTTAGGTATCTCATTAAAAATTTTTTTTAATAATATATAAATATTCAGTGTTTGTAAATTTCATTTCATCGCATGTACAAATTTTTGCAATGTGTCGTATTCAAGAAAATTCGTACAATGTGGTTTTTATATTAATAGAAACGTAGAGTTTGTAGGAAATTTTTTGAAAATCTTTGAAATCAATCATAAACAGATGTTAATGCAAGCTTCTATCATATACATAATAATTGAATTTCCGTATAGTCGATACTGACTCAAAAGATATGCACTAACTATCAAAGAAATAACAAGAAACAAAGAATGAGTATAAAAAAATAAAATAAAATCATTAGAATATTCCAAAATAGAAAAAAGGAGAGATAAAACAAGGAGCTGAGAAAAGATGCAAAGGAAAGTTTCCGTTTATACCTTCTTGTTTCTTCACTCGCGCGCCTTCTGTCTGCTCCTCTCTTACTTTCAGTGCCTTCCACTCCAGTTTGTTCGATAAAAGCGCTCACGCACACGGCCACTTAACCTCGAAATTTCGATTTCGGCGTATGGTATTTTAACGAGGCCGATATTCGTTGGACCGCATGTACGCCTGGGTCTCTTTTCTCAATCTCATCTCGAAAAGGGTCCCGATCCCTCCTCTTACACTCTTACGCGCTGAATGCGAAGTAAAAGAGCCCCATTTAGGGATAAGAAATAGCTACG
The DNA here is from genome assembly GCA_018907135.1 of Kradibia gibbosae. Lineage (NCBI taxonomy): Eukaryota > Metazoa > Arthropoda > Insecta > Hymenoptera > Agaonidae > Kradibia > Kradibia gibbosae. Next base: position 6,388,535 of record JACCHX010000007.1, read on the forward strand.
AATACACGCAGAAACGTAGAACTATTATAAAAACAAGCATCAGACCAATGCGTGAAAGATGGCAAACTCTCCCAAAGTTTTAAGGGGCCTTTTTTTCCAACTAGCGCTGGCGATGCTCGATTAAAACGATCGCGCGAGCTTTGAAAGATGACGAGAATCGAAATGCTAGGGGTGGAACTGAATGTTCCTCGCCATTGATTTTTATCTGCATATGAAAATTGTTGTTAAATAAATGAGTAAACCCATGCAAACATTTGTATAGGTATAAATATTGAGGAAAGGGAGGTCTGCGATGCAGGGCACCGGTATTCACTAATGAGCGCCAGAGCGAAATGAAAGGAAAGAAAAGAAACGACGAGACCAATCGAAACGAAAAATGTTAATTAAACCGCACGTCATTGCGAGTCTCTTGTAAACTCCCTCTTCTATCTCTTCTTGGCCTTAACACCGCTGAATGTTTGCAGGATACTCTGAGTTGTATATCTCTGGCAGGACCCTAATTGGCAGGGCATGGAAATTCTGAAAGACTCCTCCATGTTAAGAACAACGATGTCGCTGTTCTGCTGAGTATAAGCTTTTTAAAATGGAACCGTGAGGGGATGACTACTGTTCAGGTTGATGTTTTGGACCTATACTTTTTTTCTGAAGCGTTCATTTCATGAATATCGTCGCGTTTTTCCGTAATAGCCGGTCTCTTTATAAACTTGCGAAAGTTGCGTAGGCGTTTACATTTCGAATTTCTCTAATACTTAATACTACTAAAAAATACCTCAATTATTACAGGATGATCCCTGAAATACCTACTATTATTGATATCTTTAATTAAAAAAATTAAAAAAAAAATCCTTAAAATTATTTGGTTTTAATTTGGTATTACTACTATAATATCTGTTAATAAAACTTAACTAGATTTAACAATTTAGTACGAATGCAAGAACATAGTTTGTGAGATTCATAGAGAACAATACATACAAAACAAATACAAATAGGCAAAATTATGGTCATAATTTATTTATTAGTATACTCAAATGAATATGATGAATATGTTGCCTCTAATTTTTTCCCCATAATTGTTAAACAAAATGTGAAAATTCTATTGTAAAAGTAAATGTGATAATTGCATTCAAATATTGCATGACTTGCAATAGGATCTTTTTCCAATATTTATAAAAGAGTATTATTCTGTTAAAATATTTATTATAAATCTACCCATGTATGTGTATCTGCATGTTTACCATGAATATGAATTGGTAAATAAATATTATTGAAAAGTCATAAAATAATATTTATATTAACTATCTGAAAAATCTATAGTTTTTGTACAAGTTTGGATTATGCACATATAACAAAATGATGTACTTAATTGCGATAAATAAAAATAGTTAAAGATTTTGAACATGTTACAAAACCACTTTTAATAGCTTTAAAGATTAGATATTATACATTATATGCCTAGGAAAAATTGAATTAATTTAACATAAATTATAATCGCTCTTTATAACATTAATCTTCTAATACGCACGCTAAAAAAATAAATTAATGCTTACATGTCACGTGCATACACCGAATAAATAAAATTAATAAAATTCGCACTGAAGTTATTGTTAAATTGCATATTTTTATTATAATCAAAAATGTTTATTTTTAGTTTTTCAAAAACGTATTGTCTAGCTCGAACTACTTTGTTAAAAGAAAATATATTCTAAAATGTTTAAAGATAATATAATATTAAGAATTCTATAATTTAATTAGTAATAAATTGTTTGAATATTAATTATAATATTTTTTTATTGGCAATATAGATAAGCACTTTAATGATCTCAATAATATTCCATGTACAGTTTTTATTGTGACTATTCGTATAACTCCGTTTTGTCCAAGCTGTACATATATGATTCTTCCTAAAAGCCATTTTAATGATGAAATGTCGGCATCTTTAATAGTCACTATTATAACTATTATTTCTATAATTTTGCAATTATGCCAATCTTACAAACATAAGAGTATTTAAATAATCATATTACCAGCGTCTCCAAAAATAAAAAATACTGTCGCATTTACTAATATTTGAATGCTTAACAGTGACTTTCCATAAAGCTTCTAAGTCAGGTGCTCGTGGAAGTTTAAAATTCCATTAAATTTACTAGTTCTATTTTCAATTGGTTTGTTGCCCTTTTTAATACAAATGCATATTCTTCTCGGAGTTATACATTAGTTCTTACAAAATTATAAGTATTGCCTAAATAAATAAAAAGAGTTGCACTTTAATTTGAACTGTATGATTTTCACTTCTTATATAAATGGCTGCACCATGTGCTCTTTCACTTGTATCAGTAAAGATATGGAATTGTAAATTACTATAATTATTTATGATAATTTTCCATCAATTGCCTTTTTAAAAAAATTTATTAATCATTTTTATTTATCTTACATTTGCTCTTTTTTAATTTATTTTTCATTTTCTTTTCAGTCAATTTTCAACTGCTATAATTGATGTAATAATAATTGCTTTTATAAGTATAGGTCCTAGTAAATTAATATACCTAAAGGATAATTTTTTTTAGAAATTTGAAATAAGATATATCCTTTAGTATTTTTTTATTCTAATATATTATCAGCTGTGTTACTTTAAGGTTTTAACCTTTGCATTCCATAATAAACCTTTTTATAAAGATTTTTATAGGTCTATATATAATAATAAATACGAACTTAAAATATGATTTGCTGAATTCTTCACTAAATTTGTATTATTCGATTCCCATTTTCATAACGGTAAAGCTTCTATGTAATCTCAATTAAATGATCTCATAAATGCTTAGCATCTTCATAACAATTGCAATATTTTAATACATCTTCTATATAAGAAATTCCGTAAGAACGTAAGATAGCCGTGGTAAAAATTTTGCTTTATATATTACCAATTTTTTTTTTTTTTTTGTTGCTAAAAATAAAGCCGATGTTTTGCCATATATTAAAGTATTTATTTGATACGTTTTTATTGCTGTATTTTACTCTCCTCCCAAAATATATTTTGATAAATACGATCTTTTGGATGAATTAGAATATACTGGAAAAGATTGTAAAAAAAGTATTTTTATTGTTTTAAATACTCAATGATTCTTCTTATTTTCATCTAAAATTTCAGCTGTAACTTTATTACAATTCATTTATTCAAAAAAAGATTGTGTATGTTTTAATGCTCGTGATACCGGGTCATTATATGATTTTTGCAAGATTTTGCAACCTACTACATAATTTACATTTGTTGTTTCCAAAGCTGCATTTTTATTTATTTCCTTAACTCTCAAGCATGAACGTAAATAACTCAACTTTAGTTGGGCGATAATTCATGGATTATCATAAATTATTACATAGAATGAATCCGAAAGACTAGGCCAATATGCACAAATATTGAAAAATTCAGGCAATTCTAATTTTTGTAAATTAACTGGTAATTGCGTAATCAAAACATTTTCTATCTCACTGTGATAACTTTTTCCTGCTTCTAATAATTTATCATTACAGTAGTTCAAATTTGTATTTATTCATAATAATGTTTACGTACGAAATAATTTGATTTTTCCGCTTCAAAATTTATTATTTCTTCCAGTTGCTCTTTTAATTATCTGCTATTAATGTCTGTTATTTATATTAATATCTATTATTAGTATTTTATCAAATTTTTCAAAATCAAATTTAAATGTTTCACATCATGAAGACAAATCTATCATTTCATCATAACATTTTCAAAACTGACTATAAATGTTTTAAATAATGTAATATTGTTTATTAGTATATGGCATAAGTATTATAACTGTTAATTCATGACTCACTTTTTTAAATTTGTTTATTTTTTCAATCTGTGCGTATAATATTATTTAATGAAGTAGAAAAAAGCTTTTTTTACCTCTACCAATCACGCATGGAAAAGGGAATAAATAAAATTAATCAATTAGAGAATATTAATAAGCTATGATTTAAATATAACACATCATCTACGTCTTCTTTTGTATTTGAATATAAATTATACTTATCTTTTTTATGATTAATTGAATATATTTATTGATTAATTAACTTATGAAAAAATTTTTTTACTTTCTGATTTTTCGAAAAATATTGCTAATGTTTTTTTTATAACAGAATAATAAGAAAAGCAAACATTTCTTATAATATGCGGAGCAATAAAATTTAGAATTATATAAAAACCTAAATTACTGATTTTATTTTTTTTTAATCGTTCATTATATCTGAATTACGTATATTCCCAAAGTATTTATGTTGAAGTATGTTTAAATAATTTTTAAATATAAATTACGTTAGTCACAGCGTTCTTTGAAATATTGATTCGATTTTAAATGAAAACTACAGTTGCTTAAAATTAGCCGAATGAGTTATTGGGGAGATCACGATCACACGTTCGTAATTGATACGTTTAATTACTATATTTTAATAAAAGACAAGAAATTCTTAATTTAAAATAAATAGAAATAATTTAATTTTAAATTCAAGAGAAATTCTTAAGAACTCTTATACTCTTAAATTCACAAGTCCGTATGTATAGCCAGCAAAGCAATCCGATCCATTAGCGATTAATCGGTAGGCATGTAGAATTCGAAGGAGCTTCGTGTCTGACGTATACGCATGTGTATAAAGCGTAATAAGCCGCTTTCATTTAATGGATCTGTAGCATTGTGGTTATATGGATAGGTATAGTATTCGAGAGAGAAGTAGAGGGCGAGACAGAAAGTGAGAGAGATGGTAAGGATCGAACGACGGCAGGTGCGATGAGGTTCCTCCCTAATCTCCATACGCTCACGGAGTCGGAATGTTGCCGAATTAAAGGCGGTCGAATAATTAAATTCCGCAATGAGGTGATTCGACCAGCTCAAAGAGTAAAGCCGCTCGAGATCCAAACGTGTTATTTATTTTTTCACGCGCTCTCGTTTTACTTTTTTTACATTTTATTTAATGTTTGCAAGGTTTATAGTGGTTTTTTGTTTTAGTTACAAAAACTTAATCTTTTACCTATAAATATATATATATACGTATAGATTTATAAACATATGTGTTTTTTTTTAATGGACTACAAGGTCTTTTTGCATATATAGAAAGGTCTTAGATGCCGTAGTTTTGCTACCTTTACTTTTTGCAAGATGAGATTTTGTAGGCTAAAGAACTTTTTCCAATTTCTTAAAAATATTGAAAAATTGTTTGTGAAAAGTTATTATTGCTAAAAAAATTTTAAAATTAACTTGCTTTTTTTTATTTCTATATTTGATAATGCTTTATGTGCTTAATAATTAATTAAGAATATTAATTAAATTAGAGATACTTTTATGCTTAATTCAACATAAATTCATTTTAATTAAAAAAATTATAAACTATTCTTGTGTAACTACTAATATAAGCTCTTATCAAATATGTACTTCTAAAGCAATAAATGTGCATATGTCAGTGACACTTTTCTATACGTATACATTGTTGGAGAACGAATAGTATTTCTTATAATGATTCGATTATATAACAAAACTTTACTTTAAATATATTTAATACTACTAAATGAGTTATGAATTGTCATTTTTTCATAACTAAAAAAAATGTTCGACGAAAATAAAAGAGTATTAAAAAAATTTTCTTATTCTTATTTTTCTTTAAAACAAGAGAATGAAATATTTTTTTCTTATTTCATGTTGAAATGATTTACTTTTACGTTTATTTATAAATTGATATTATAAAATATTTTTCAAATTCACTATATAAAAATTTAAAAATTATATTGTTTCTATGTATAATATATTTAGAATTTACATTTTATTATAATTACTTATCAACGAGTATATATTCGCCAAGAAATAATTTTTTTTATATACTTGTTTCATAGAGGTGGAAAATTTATCACAGTTGGGGACCGAATCCGATTACCTGATGATGTGACAATGGGATACATAATTGAGCATATGCTAAAAAAACAGCTCACCGTTGTCGAACAATTCCATTCGCATCTGGAAATCCTCAAGTTTCTAAACAAAGACACTTTTCACGACCAGGTTAATATTATAATTTTTTAATTATTAAATTAAGTTTTTATATGTACTTGAATTTGTTACTAGAAATTTGGTTTAATTCCTTATTGGCATCATTATAAATATATAATATAATTACAATATCAATAAGTCACATATAAATACTGATTAAATATTTTTGGATTTGCGTAAAAATGTTTTTAATGTAATCAAAGAATTAAACTAAGAATCGGAGATGGTAATATTTCTTAAAAAGTGAGTTTAAAAATTCTATTTAATCATATGCGATTCTTATTATCTATTGGTTTATAATGTAATATGTCGTTAACATGTAAATCTCATTATCAATTTAAATTTTTATTAGAGATTATATAATAAGATTGTATTAAGTGTAATCTTATTAGTTAAATCTAACATAGATTTGCTCTTAGTGTTATTAAAAATGTGTAAGATTTCAAAATATCAATGAATTTATTACGAACAAACCATGTTGTTTTTTAGAAATATTTTTTTATGTAAATTAATTGCAAATTTACATATTCGTTTACCTAAAAATGCAAGAAAAATGAAAAATAATTCTCATTCTAATATTCTTTCGACATTTAACAGTATGATACTCTTATCATATTAATAAAGATATACATAGGCATCAGTACGGTTTGAGTTCAAGGACTGCACTTGACGTTCATTTAAAGTGACATTGACATATCGAAGGTATTTGCGATGAAGTTGTCCAGATAAACAGGCATAACTTGTAAAATTTCTGTCTCATGTGCTTTGAAAATGCAATTATTTTGATAAAGAACTGTAACTTTTTTAGTACAATTTTACAGATGCATATCAAAGATTGATACTTAATGTAATATTCAAGTACATTTAGCGCTTTTATCAATTATGAAACACTTTATTTTACAACTTTTCGTTAATGACTTATTTAACAATAATTATAATTAACATATTTTCATTATATTTCGATAATTCATTAATAACATAGATAAAAATTATTAAATAAAAAAAAAATTATTATATTACATCTTTTTTATTACTAATTAGTATGAAGTTTATATGCATTATCAAATTGATTATTAATATTACAATGTAATTATAAAAACTAGACATATTTTATTTTTATCTTATTATTTTTGTATTATTTAGTACAAATATTAATCATTAAATGATACTTTCCATGTAATCTTTAAAGTCAAAAGTATATAAAGCGGATTTGTATTGAAAGGTTAAATTTTGTTAGATATTTTAGATAGAAAAATATAGATCGTAGTAAATTAGAACTCAAAATACGACTCAGTCAATTCAATAGTTAAAAATGAAATACTACTCAACGTGACTGTAAATATATAAATAATTAAAAATATATAACAAACTGAACTTAGGATTAAAAGGGAATTCAAATCAATAATATCAATTCACTATAAATCAAAGTCACAAATAAAATATTAAAGTTTACTTAAATTCAATATTGAAAAAATTAAGTAATTTTTGTTGAAAATTTTAATTGAATATGAGGTTAAATATACAATTATTCATTAATACTAATCATACTATTAATTTTAATTATAATTAATTGTTCGTAAAAAACTATTTCATTTATTCATTTTTTTCTTTAGTCTAATTGACTAGTTTTATGTTTGTTTATACTTATTATTTACTATCATTATGTAAATTACATTAAATAACTCGATTAATACATAGATTTTTTATGCCTATTACAGGTATCATTTAGTTATTCAAAAGGACCAAGAGATGACTGGAATATCATAAAAATAGATGGTTTCAGCATAAGAGATGATCCAAAAAGGTGAGAATTATTCAAACATTAAAAATTGCATAAAATCAGAAAGATTCGATTTCAAATACTACCTGAATATTTATATTGGGTATAGCAAATAGAGTTAAATATTCGATATAGAATATTTAATAAATATTAATTTTATTTAATTTTCTTTTATAAGTGTAAAGAAAATATTTAATTCTGCAAATTTAATTTTATAACAATTTTTAATATATATCAATGTAATGAAAATAATAATAACAGCATGTATAGCAAGTTTATTACTTTTTGAAAAAAAAAAAATTTTTTAAATACCCACATGCAAAGATATCAAAATTTGTATGTACGAAACTAATAATGTTATATTTATTGTAATACTGCTATTATGATTTTTCGTACTAATATGTTTTAATCATTAAAAAAATAATTTCCTTTCATTATTCAGGTATACAAATAGTAATTTATTCATATAACAATATGTTATTGTAACAAATATTGCATAAATCAACTATGCCAAATTCAAATTTTTTCAATTCGGAATCTGAAATATATTTTGGACATACAAGTAGTTTTATAAGAATTTGAATATATAATAAACGTAATTTTATTATAAAATATAATATATGTATAAATGAAAAAATTTCGATCATTTAAAAAATTTAAAAAATACAATTTTCAATATCTAGGAAAAAATTCTTTTTTTATATTTTCAGGATAGGTTTATTTAATTACTTAATGAAAAAAAAGTATTACGGAAGTAATAACGTAGTAGTAACGTAGTAGTAACGTAGTAATAACGGAAGTAGAAATGTGTATTCAAAACTTTATTCATTTTATTTATCTTTTATTCTTATTTTTGTTATCATTTTATAAATATATATATATATACATTTTTTTCTTATATCTTTACAGTAAATATCTGCGAAATTATCATGCAATTATGAAAATTATTTATAAAAAAACGAAAATATTATATTAATAAGAGTTTTAAAATTTTTTTTTTTCAACAGGTTCAAATCGTTACATTGCCACCTCTTTCCCGAAGTCTCAAATTGTCCACATAGATGATGACTTGTCTAATGATATGACAACTTCTGTTAATAATATTGAAACAAGATACAGAATAAGTTTGCGTTTTTTGAGAAAAATTCATCAGATCAAAGTGTATGTTAAAAACGATAGAGTATGAAAATGTAAGAAAATCGTTGATGTAGAATTAACTACAATTTCATACGTCTTGAATGTATATAACGACTAGTAATTTAACTTTTTCATGTGAATAGATGACAACTACTTCTTATTATTGTACAAATATATAGGAATAATAATTATGATTAAAATACTGATTAAAATATAAACTTTTATAAAAAACAATGAATATTTTATATTCTTTTTTAAATTATATAAGTTGTATTTGGAAAGTGCAGGATTTGACGAAAAAATTAAAAAAGCTATGCATATAAGAACGTTAAATTGAATGTTTCTATTGAATCGAAACTAAAGTTTCTTATGAAATCTTATTACGTATAAATCATTACATTTATTTTATAGTTGTACATTTTTCAAATGTAATCGTTACAATTCTAACATTCACTAACTTAATCAAAATTCAGTATGAAATACAAATCAACTATATTATATCAGCATTAGTAAATTAAAATAGGTATTCGATTAATTTATGTTTATAAAAAAATTTTCTAAAAAACATTTTATTAAGTATAGTGGTTGCTGATATTAAATATAAATAAATATTAGACAATAATAAATAATAAAAACTTTATATGGCTAAACAAATTTTTAATATTTAACCATATTTAATAAATGTAATTTATTATTTTTAAAAGTGATTTTCTGTTTGCAAACTTTTCATTGATTTTATAATTTTATACTTTTACTTGTTATGTATTTTTTTAATACATATATTATGACATGGCGCAAATGAGTTTCATATAAAAAACGAAAGTTTTATTTCGATATTTAAATATCGGTGTACAAGAAAACTTATAAAATATGTAAATATAACACTTGTAAATATTTACACGTGCATTATTTCAAGCTTTATAGATTATTAAACCATATTAGGTAAATACAGATATAAGAAGAATGCCTTTTTAATATTATTAGAGCATTCAAAAAAATTATTTAAAGGCCCGAGTGTGATACATATTGAGTTCAATAATAAATAGGAAGGAAATATATTATCAAACAACGATTTTGTTTTATTTTAAAAATAGGAATTAATATCTTATTAAAAATATTTTTAAACTATTCCTAAAGAATGTAGATCTTTCTTTCTAATTACGAAAATCGATAATGCTCGATCAGGAATATTTAATAAACACACGTGTGCAGGCGCACACGCTTTGTAATATAAATTTAAGCTAGTCCGTTTCGCAGTAGATTAGACAGCTATACACAAAATGTGATACGTAAGTCTTGCGTGCGAATGAATGAATAATTATTATATTATTATTAATATTATTATTTTGTTACCTCTTTTTATGTTTTTTCACAAGTACAATTTTGTACAAATGCGTGAGCTCTTCGAATTCGTTTTTCTATTTTTTAAGAATGTAGCAATACATCAAATCAAACTAATGTGCACTATGTAAATCTTTCATGAAATTAATCGAAGTTGTATGTCGAAAGTTTTATAGTTTAAGAAAACTATAAAATTGAAATCGTTTAAAATTTTCTTATCGACTATTGTGCAATTTTCAAATCAATTTTACAATTTTATTTTAATGGCATTAATACAAAATGTCATTAAAGTATATGTAATGTTATTATTTTTGTTTAAAATAACAAATATCAGTAAAGGAGATTAAAAATTATTGTTATTTTACCTTATCCTTGTATCGATTTTAAATAAGTATACAAATTAAGGTTCTTAAAATATTGTATTAACATTAAAATAATTACAAGAAATGAATTAGCTAGTTTTAATTAATAAAATACAACATTAAATGCAGATAAAACTTCGTATATGTTTTAGATATAAAATGTTTTTTTTTGCTTTAAAAATTTCCTTCTAAATTGAATTCACAACCCCATCTATAGTTCCATTATACGAAACTGTTGTATTTGATAAAGTAGATTCCTAATAATTCTGCTGCTGGATATTAAACATTTTAACTTCATATACCAATAATGCTCAGTATAAATATATTACTAAATGACTAATTACCAAGAAATCGAATAGTGTTCAATACTTAATATTAATTTAATACAATTATAAGATTACAAACTTATTTTTAAATTTAGTACAGCACTTGACAAGGTTTCAGAAACTGTAAATTATATGTGTAAATAATTACTTAAAATTGGAGCATATGAAACAAGTTTAATATTATTCATTAGTATTTTTTCTAATTATTAATATAAAATTTGTTTAAAAACTAAATAAATTTCTAATCATTGTTCTATTTTTTTATAAAACATGTATAAAAATAATATAAATAATAATGAATTATAAATATTTTTTATAATAAATATGATTATTTATTATTATAAACTGAAATATCTACATGTACATAAAAATTTTATATTTTTTATTAAAAATTTGTATTACTTTTTTCTTTTACATAAATTTTAGTACTTTTCTATTGAGTTCACGTAAATTACAGAGTAAAAAAAGTCGCAATTTCTTTTTAATTTGGATAATTGAATACCTGTAGGTAATTAATTATAGACTACATTAAATTCATCGAAATATTTTGCAATAAATAATTACTATGAGTTTACAACTACAATTTCGGATATTAATGCTACAGTATGAAATTCGATATTACTTAAAAGGCTTTGATGATATTAAATTATTTATAATTGGGTAAATTTTAATATAATTCAACAATATATTAATATACAAACACTAATTATTTTTGTAATTTTGGTCAACGACAACAGTATTTTGCATTTTATAATGTTTTAAGATAAAATCAATTTTTAAATATTACGAACGTCCGATTTATTATTATTATACTCAAACTTACGCACTAAATTAATAAATCTATACAATTCAAAACTATTCAATGCGATTAAAAGTTTTCAAGTTACGATTATAAAAATTTTATGCACATTTATGCGGTTGTTTTCATCACTCAACTGTTTTAACCTAAATTGTCCTTTAAAATTGTGCGCACGTAGGCAACACACGCATAAATATGGAAAAGATCAAAGAGGAGAAAGACGAGCAAAAGAGGAAGTTAGCATTCAAAATTACTTATTTTTAATTGCATAATTTTATAATGTAGCATAAGGAAGTTATTCAAATGAACGTGAGGTAAAGTGATCAGTCAATTATGTACAATTCAAGATATTTCGCAAGCAGTTTTAAAATTGAAGAAGTTTCCAAAAGTCAGTGAATAATCGTTTTACATCATTTGCTCGATGTATGAATTAATCGGCTGACCGGCGAAAACTTGTAACGCGCCGACTCGTATGCCGAACTCCAGGCCAATGAATTCACAGCATCGATTATCCGATAATCTGCATAAGCATTCGCACATTTCCCACATTTCGCGGAACGCCACATCGCCAATACAATGGACTCTATTGTCCGGGCGGTCCTCGCGTACTCCCCTGTGCTCGTGCGCACCATCCACAGGCGTATTCTTCAACGTGCAGTGAGGAGCGCAGTTTTATTAAGGGGCTCGACTCGAGGCGCGTCAGCTGCTTTCGACTCGATAAAACAACGACAAAGTTTTCGACGAGAAGCACTTTGGCTAGCCATCCCCTGCCTACCTCGACCCTGCTTCCTGGGCCCCGAGGCTCTTGGTTTTTCCTTCTCCATTAAAGCATTTTCACCTGGAGCTAATGTATACGTCGGTCGGTACAAAAGTACGCGTCCGTTCGTTGCCGCACTCTCTCAACACGAAGATCTACAATCCGTTTTAAAGAACTCTTTTGTATCGCGATGAAGTGCCTCCTCATAGTGCCGCTACCGTCATACTGACGCATGTAGTTTTGTTGTTCCTTACTCGTAATAGACGTCAGAGGGAGCTTGTTCGGCGTTTTTATCTTTTAGCGAAACGAGTTGATATAGTAGCGGTGCAAAAGCTCCTGCGCGTATCAATATCCGAATACCCACTTCACCGCTTTATGTATCTCATTGTCTTTGTCTACGCTATTTAAATTGAATCACTGTCCCTTCTTCAAGCTGTTCACAATTATTCTCTATAACGTATTTGTCGTTTTTTTAAACAAGCTCTATTTTTTGTTAATACTATAATTATAGACGTTACTATAACTGCACCATAATCAAATATTTCGCTATAATTACTTAACATTATTAGTTTATAGTTTCTTTCAAATTTAATATACGAAGTACTTCACAATAAATCCTAAACATAGGTATTACAATTATACCATATTAATTTTTATGCGGTTAACCAATCATAATTTCTCTTCAAATAAAACTTTCAGGGTGGTAAATGCTTCATCGAGAAGGACCCTTATATCAATTTCATTGCATATTCAACGACAGTTTTTAAATTTGCGTCTAAATGTATTACGTAAGGTATCATAGCATTATCATGAATCTAAAAAAACTAATAGAATTTTTAGTCTAAATTGTTTTATTGCATTATTAATCTGTTTTTCTATTTTTGTCAATATAAAGTATACAAATGCATTATTAAAAAAACTTCTTTTATATATATTAAAATATAAATTTATTTTGTAAATTTTTGTTTTTTCATTGTTTTTTTTTTCATTATCTGCACAACTCATAAGCAGTTACTACTACTAAGTCCTTTTTTTATATGTAGCAACAATCAAAACAATTATTAAAAAATGTTTAATTATACGCTTCATATACTACTTTTCTTGCGAAAATATTAGTGAATAACGTAAAAAGTTTATAAATAGAAATATTTCTTTTTAAATTCTATATGTACCTATAAACTGCCCTTAAATCATGTCATAAATACGAAAAAGAATCTACTATATCGAGGAGTATTAATATATAAACATTCATATAAAGTTTTGTAACTTTATCTATATATGTAGCTATCTATATATGTAATACTAAAAGTTCAGTTAGACAATTATTATTTGATTTTGAACAAATGTTGAACTAAAAAGCTTTTTTATATATATTATTTTTATAGACTTCCATAGAATTGTTAATATCACCTTTCTGAGTAACGACAATGCTCGAGCGATAGTAAGCTGCTTACTGAGTAAGATGAAGCTACTACGAAAGAGAGAGAAAAATTGAGTCAATAGTGAAGTAGAGGAAGACACAAGAGCGCAACGTACTTTGATCAAGCTCATTAGATTGTCCATAGATTTAATCAATAAATTAGTTTTTTCATTTTTTTTTAATTCGTAAGTTTTTAATTTATCAAGTCAAAAGAAAAGTTTAAAAACAATTTATAAATAATTAACAGACTATTACTACTGTATTATTTTAATACTATTTTTAGTATTAGGTATGAACTTTATTTGCAATGTATAATTAAAAACTGAAACTAATTTATACTGTTATTATTATCATTTAAATTAAATACAAAATTTTTTTTAAAGCAGAATAAAATTATTGAATTTTCATATTGCATTAAAAATGATTGACTAAAAATTGATACTGTCTTGATAGGTTTCAGTCAACTATATTTTCTGTTATCGAACGTAATTTCTTAATAAATTTATTTGATATACTTCGTAATATGATTTAATGTTATTATAATTTTCAGTTATTATATTTAAATTTTCAGGTATAATATATGTAATAAGTTAGAAACGTTTCATGTAACAAAATGAATTATTTTCAAGTAAAAACATTAGTTTAAGAAAATTGAAAGCGAGATGAAAAAAAGTGTTTTTATTCATAAGAGAGGAATTAATACACATAGATTTTATAAAAAATTTTACTTTCTCAATTATTAATAGTAATCTTCGAAAGTTCGCAAATTATACATGATAAGTTGGTATCGTATTCATTATGGTGTTATTGAAATCGGTTTTATAAAACATCGTGAAGAACACATAATATTTATAAATTATAAAAACAAATATTTTAGGACAAAGAAAATTATTATAAAAGAAAAAATTCAATTACCTAATAGTTAAAAATTTTAATATTAATTGTTTTAAGGCAAAAAATATTATTGTCGTATATGTTGGAATGTTTAAATATATAATATAGAAATTAAGTAATTTTAAATGATAAAATTAGATATTAAATTAGAAAAAATAAAGTATAAAAAGAAATTTAAAAAAATTAAAAAAAAATTAAAAATTCTAGAAAAATATAGATTTATATTAATTAATTTATATATATATATATATATAATTAATGTTACTTTGCGAACTCTACATAAAATGTTTAAAATATTAGTGGATATATATTTTTTTCAAATCTGGTCTTGAAATTGTAGCATTATATAAATTATATTAGAATGCCAATAAAATATTGTGAAAAATAATAAAATTTGAAATAAAATTTATAATTAATTATTATTCAAATATAAAAAGAAAAATAAAACATACTAGTATTTGCTTTAATGTTTGTAAAAAATTTTATTGTTCGATGTTTCATTAATTTATCTAACTGAAGACATTATACTGAAAATTACAGATTTAATTTTAAATTATAAATTTTTTTTTGAAGTTAACCATTCTATGTATTAACGTAAACAATACGTAGAAAATATTCATAAGAAAAAATTAAGATACAAACTTTTTTAGAACACTATTCTTAGACGTTGAATATGTTAAATAAATATAAGAGCTTCTTAAAAAATAACGCATCAGATTCTTTTTAAAATTAAACAGTTGCATTGTGTAAGACGTAGTTTCATTTAACAAAATATAGTAAATAATATGTAAAATATTGATGGAATCTACAAAAATATTTTTTTAATATTATATTTAATTTTCGATCAATCTTTTAATTTTAAATTATTCCTTTAGTAACTACAATAACTCAATGATATGAGACAAAAAAGTTCAACAAAATAAGGTTTTAAAAAAGTAACATAATTGAACTTTTTTTTATAAATAATATGATACTATTTTATAACTTTTATATTGTTTCCAATTAAGTGTAAACAAAGAAAATAGAAACAAATTGCTTAATAAATACAAAAAATTTGATTTCTATCATCAATGTAATTATAAATTGTATTAAAATAAAGAGAGTTATTTTCGTGAATTAGATTTTCATCAATATTTTAAAAATTTATATTGTGCTAAGGTCATTTTGTAAAAAAAAAGTTTTAAAATATAAATTTCTAATAATGTAATGGTTGGTTATTGAACTTCATACATAATCAAACATAGGATATAGGTATGAATGAATAGATTAAATACATAATAGGCATCACACAGTAGATCTTTGTAAGTGTGTGGTGGTTCTAGGTACGAGAATAGAAATATCAGTATAAACTTTCAACTACTGGGCTCTGGTCTGGGCCCGGTCACGAACCCGTCGGAAATCAGGTCGTGGCACTGACAATACGACCTACATTTATTTGCACTCTCCTCTTATTCTTCCCTTTCGAATTGAGAGAGTTCACCTGAGTGTTCCATTGGATGGACGCCTTTATGTATACTCACTTCATCTTTATTTCTCTTATTACTTTTCGATATCATACTATCTTCTCTCCTCAGTTTAGACTATTTTAACAGTTTTGCGATTTCTCAGATTTCATTCACTCTTCAATTTTTTTTTCAATTGAATTCATTATTTTTCTTCCTTTGTCTAATACCACTAACTCTTTACACAACTTCCCTCATTTTTTTTATCTCCTTGTGCTTGTAACCTTATCTGGATCATTATAACTACTTTTAATTTTAATTTTTTAATATTTTAATTTAACTTTATACAATTTCTTATAAATGAAATAATTCTTCTATGTTTTCATTTATAGAAAAAATTACGTAATTTTAAATAAAATAACAAATACATAAATATGATGTAAATATGAATTGGAATTATGAAAATTATATACAATATTAGGAAAATATTTTCAACTTTATGATTATTTTGATTACCATTTTGAACTTTAATAGTTATGCATGAATTCAAATATATTTTAGTTTTTGCAAAAATTTATATTACTTGCTGCAATGAATTATAAATATTATATTTGTAATGTAAAGTTAAAATAATTATTCGTTATAATAGAATTTTCATAATTAATGTTTAATAAATTAATTTTACCATAATTTTAATTCGTAAAAAAGTTCACCACAAAATACATGTAATTAATCTACGTTTATGAAATAATTAATGCTTTTTTAATTTTTAAGACTATTATAAAACAAATTAATTTTTATATTAAATAGATAGATAATTTAAATGATTTTAAATCAAAACTTTAATAAAGATTCGTCGTTTATTTTTAAATTGATAAAATATAAATGATGATGACCTTACTTAAAAAGTAAATAAATATATAAATTATGCAGAATCACCTACTAGAAAAAAAAATTAAGCAAATAGCCTCATCATTGCACTATATGCATAAATATGCATAAGGTAAGTACATTTTTGAAAACTAAAAAAGAAACGCAAGTTTCAAAGTTCCAGCGTCTCCGATGGATGAAACCAAATTTTTTGACTTTGTCTATCTAAGATAAAAACAAATTTAAATTATGTGGTCTTTCTCATTATCGATATTTTAACTGAGTAATGCAGATGTATCAACTCTTCCATACAAAGAATAAAATCATATGTAAAGAACTTTTCATTAGATAAATACAACATATTGAAAGAAATGATTATTGTAAAAAATCATAAATTTTTTATGCTGATTCTGAAACACAAAATCTTTGTTTACTATCTTTGTTTACTATCTTTGTAGCACTAGAATCTGGCTTTTTACGATCAAAAAGAAAATCGTTGAGATATTAATGAAAAACAATGCCACATAAATTCAGGAAGCATAAAATTTCCACTACAGGAAATGTATACTTTATTTCGATATTCAAAAGGAGTGATTTCTTATTTATTTACGCATTTCCATTATCTAAAATTTGTATAAGATTATATTTACTAGGAAGTCTTATAATTTAATTTCTATAATTAATACATGAAATACTGTATGATCAACATCTACATTGCAAAGAAAACTGCGTCAAAATCGCAAAGACTCCCAAAATGGACCTACAGAATGTATAGAACAGAACGTAAACATTTGAATGAAAAAAAATCCAAGTAATAATCATGAGATATAGAGAGATAATAATAGCATCCATGAAATAGTTAAATACAATGTTTGTATTATAAATTTTTTTATTAGATGAGTTTATTGATGAGCATATAGATGAGCATATAGATGAGCATATACAACATATTAATTATAAACATGCAATGAAAATTAAGTATGGAAATTTTATAAAATAGGGTTCACTATGTATTTTGAAATTTCATTAAATAATGTTTATATTGAACTCTATCCAACGATGAAATGTTTGCATGTATCTTGACAATCTGGATTGCAGAATAAATTGTAAAAGAAATAAGAAATTTCCTCTTGTATATCCTTAATTTTTTTCTTTGCGTGTGTCAACTAATTCATTCTCACTTAATTTTTACCTGTTCGTCTATATTCTTCACTTACTACACTTTTTTATTTCCTCCCACATAGATAATTCTTATACTACGTGTACAACTAATTTCAGATATAAATGAGAGTAGTAAATGAGAGAATAGTAGAGGAAACTAAATGTGTCAAACAGTAGCTATAAAATAGTAGCTAAAATGGTGGCGTTGACAAATAAAGTAATATTCATATCAATTTAGTAATAATTAATCGAAATCACTTTTTTATTTATAAATTGTTCGTTTTTTATGCTAAACCATTCAATCCAATAAATTAAATTAAAAATTTGTATTTTAAAAAATAAAAAAAGTTAAAATTAAAAAATTAAATAAAAACTTACAAAGTTTGCTTATACAAATTTTAATTTTTAAAACAGAAAGATTACTAAATTTCATATGGATATGAAAATAGTGATCAAAGTATCATACTTCTCATACAAGCTTTATCTGTATTTAACAAATTAATAAAATGAGTAACTAAATATTTATTATAAATCTTAAATATAATTGTACTTAATTTAAACATTTTATTTATATTTTAGTTTATAAACAAAATTGTAGTAATTAATCCTATGACTTGTTGAAAAATGGATAATTTAATTTAATTAAAAGGCGTTTTTAATAAATACATAGAATTAAATTTACAAATACCCTATATATATTTGCTAAATTACTCTAAATATATTTAGCCTCTAATAATTTTGAAGCTGTTGATTATCAATTTGAAAATTCATACAGATTGAGTTTTGATGTTCATTCATGGATATCTAATATTATCAACTCATGACCTTTTCACAACACTCTTAAAATGGAATTGGTACTCATATCAGATCTATCGTATAGCGCGAATGAATACTTAAAGAGATTTATAAAAAAAAAATCATTGCTACTACTTACCTAGCATTATTTAACAGCATATTCCAGGATCTGCTTTAGTAACAATTTATTACTTTCTGTTAATATATGTTATAAACTTTTTTCATACAATACTGTATTACATTATCCAATAAAATAATTATATTAAAAGATATATTTATCTTAATATTTTTGTACTTTTTTTATCAATTGTTTCGTAGACATATTAAAAATAGTAACTTTTTTTAAACAACGGAAAAAGTATGAATTGACTAAAGAGTAAGCAAAATAATAACGTCACTGACCCATACATTAATAATTATTATTCCATTTTTATGCAAATTAAATAAAATAAGTATGTTAGAAGATCGATAAAATTTTCTTTTTAAAATACCTTCTTTTAAATGTCATTATTTCTTAGATTTCAAATAAAAGAAATTAAAAACATTTTTCAATGATTCCAAAACATTATGAAATCTAAAAGTACAATGTAATTAAAATTTATACAAATCATCTTGAATCGAATATTAAAATACTTCTAGAATATTTACGTAGAATATTTACATTATTAAAATTGCCTATCAAAATCATCCCTATTAAAATTTAAAAATAATGTCTGACTGAAATTATCAAATGCTATTTCAATTACTTGTCTTGGTTCTAAGGTTTAATTACGATTTAATACAATTTTGTAAAATTGATCAATTAATTATTAATATATGAAAACTAATGTCAAACACAAATATATATACATAAAATACATTGTTTTTAGAGAATGTTTGTAAAAATGTTTGTAAAAAAAGTAAAATAATCAGCTTGTAGAAAAATTGTATATATTCATTACTGTATGTATGTATATATATATATATATACATATACAAAATATACCTTTTTCTGTTACAAAATTGATGATTGAAATAATGAAATTGATATATAATATGTAAATTAAACAAAATATGTATTTAATGATTTAAATAAAACTTGAAAAAAAAAGTTTGAAAATGACATTAAAATTCATAGAAAAAATTTTTAATAATATATTTGTATTTCTAATAAAAATATAATATTCAAACCTTTACAAAATTATTAAATTATAAAAACAATATCAAACTTTTACGATTGCAAATTGATAGCTTGATAAATATGAAAGCAGTTACATGCGATTCAATAAAGATAATTAATTTTGCAAGTCTTTAACTTCCAATAATTATCGGAAAAGTTTTTCATGAACTAAAAAATTAAATTATGGAATGAAATGAATTAGTTATTACTTAGTGAAAAGAGTGTCTTCGACTATGTAACTTTGCAATATATATATCGAGAGCGATTGAGATCCTATGAATCTCCGCTTAGACACCGTTCGCACGACAGTATGCAATGTGTATAAATAATATATATATATATCGCAGACTCACACAACTCTCTAACTCTTTCACTCTTTCTGTCTCATTGTTTCCCACATCTTTTTTCATACTCTTACTCTTCAATCCCTCTCCGACCACCCTCAAACTCGCCAATTTTATGGCTCTCTCACTCCCTCTCTCGCTCTTTTCACTAACTTTACCTTTATCTTCCATCCCAACATTTCAGCTCCCCCTCACTTGACTCTTTATATCGATCAATGCGCACAACTCGTAACATCTCTGCGTGGAAACTATATATGTATAAAATGCATTTCTACAAATATTTGTGTGCATTTTCTACATTACATTCTTTAATATTCATATATATACATACATATATATACATATATATATATATATATATATACATATAAATAAAACAAACCACTATATTTCTAATTTATTATTTTAAATTATTCATAATCAGTGTTTCAGAAAAATCGAATGTTCATAAATAGCTAATATTATTAGTGTGAAAACTAATATTTAAAAAATATTATAAAAAAGCAAATAAGATGATTCTTCTTACACAATATGTTCATAGAAGGTTACATCGCTAATAAAATTAATTTTTCAGTTAATTGTTTTTTGTACAATGGTTGAATTAAAAAATAATTTGAATAATAATACAATAGGAGAAGAATAAATTTTCTATATAGAAGTCGAATATTGTTATAATGAATTGTATGTTTTAAAATGACATTTATACTATTTGTCTATTTAGAATAGAAAGAAATTTTTTATATTTATATTACGATACAACTATACAAGTAAAAATTATTAATTAGTGATTAAGATTTAAGAATAATGATAAAAATATCATTATATCATTACATATTATATTACTTTCTTATTATAAAATAAAAAAAAAATTTTGTATCTAAATATTTAATTCGAAGTTTATTTGCTTTCCAAGTCTGAACTAAATATAATTATTTACGTAAAATATACATATAATATATATTACATGTTATTGTATATTATATGTGTATGTAATATATGTATACATGGATTCAATAATTCAAGGTATACGAATTTATAATATACTATCGAAATGTAGTAAATACAAAAATAAATTAGTATTCATAATTTTTATTTAGCGTAAGTACATCTTTAACGCTCAATTATTTAAAAATGTAAGTTGTAAGGCTTTCTGTTACGTATATAGAAAATGAAAAGAATTATTCATATGATTATTTATTCTTAGTTTCCTTGTAAAATAACTAATAATGGAAGAAATAATTAAAAATATAAAATAAAACATTTACTACGTTATTAAGCCTTACGCCTATTGAGCATTATCATTAGTAGATAAATAGCATATATACTAAAAATCTCCTAAGATAATAAAACATTCTTTATCAGTATTTAATTTACAAATTGGAATACTAAAGGCGATAGACTCATAGAACACATGATAATGATTCTTTAGGCAGTGATACTAAATATGAATAATTAATACTATATGAATAGCCATATTACTGCTTGTATTTGGAAATTTAATATATTAACTTATATCGAATCATAAAGTAATTACCATAAAATATTACTATAAAATAGAACACCATCTTAATTAATTTTTTTTATTATTTTCTAAGTACTTCAATAATATACTTATAGCAAAAAAGTGAGGTACTTATTTGATGTTACATAATATATATCTGTGTGCGCTTACGCGTGCACTTATAATAACAATAAATTTTTTACATTGAACAAAACAACAAAATCTTTATTTATATTAACAAATCTTAATCAATATTTTGTTTGATTTATTAGAGCTGTATCTCTTTTTGCTTTTTTTGAATTCTCTTTAAAATTTAATTTAATTTGGTTCTTTTAAATTTGTTTTCAGATTTTTTGAAAATGTAGAACTTTTTTAAAATAAGAAATAATATAATTTTTAACAGTAATTATTTTATCAGATTAACTTTATTTCAATTATAAATCAGTATATTTAATATAACCTTATACGAATAGGTAAATAATTGAAAGAAAAAAATGATTTAATAATTTAATGAAAAGTTTACTTGATAGATTTACCAAGAGGATCCATTATTTATACAAAAAATTTTATAAAGAGATAAAACGTTTATAAATATTGCATTTCATTAATTTTAATTATAAATAATTATATCATTAGATATGTAATTTTGTAATAAAAATCCTATGAGTATCATCATAGATGAAATAATTTCTTTATAATATATTAAGAAATTAATTGTTTTAATGATTCATTTTGTATTTACCAATATAAAATCTTTTAACGTTTTGACTTTCCCTATATATTTCCCGAAAATTTTGAAAAATAAATAAATGTATAAAGAGTATATTAAATGTTGAACAAATAATATGCACTATTAAAACCATTTTAACCAAAAAAAAAAGACAAAATTATTTTCAGTTGTTGTGAAGACTACAAATTCAACAACTCAATTCATCTGTCAGATCAAATAAAAATTTCTTTTTAAAAAAGAAATGTTAAAAAAGGAAGCTCCATAGTATGTACATACATTTACATGATAATGGGTTGGTCTATGGATTCGTATGGATTCATATGTGCGTGAGAGAGTGAGAAACAGAAACATTAGTCATACATTCTAGATTAGTAAAATGAAAACAATCTGACAGTTGTTTATTTGAACTTTCTTTCATTAACCTTGTATTTTCTTAAAAATTTTATTTCTAGGTATATTTTTTAACTATTTTCTTCAGCCATTATCTATTTTGGTAAATAATTTTTCTGAAGATAGAAAAAAATTAATTTAAGTACTACTGAAAATATATTTATAAACTTATACACAAAATGCGCTTTTTTGTATAATGTATACATTTTAGATTAAAATATAAATTGATTAATTTCCAATTCTTAGTAGTGTTCAACGACTTAACGTTTAAAATTAAAAAACTTTTTTTTTAAATATATGATTATATATAATATCCCTTATATATGCCATTTAATAACATAACTGTTATGTGTACTTTAATTATTAAAATTTGATTGGATCTTATAAATAATTTTTTGTTTCTATTTAATATGAGGTAGAGTAACGAAAATTTTTTAGTTTTTTGTAAAAAGGCTTAGAATATTTGATCATAATTCAGTTACAGATAAATGCATTCAGATCATATTATTATAATTTGTATTATATCAACACATTATTTTGCACAACTTTGTTGAAGTAAGAAAAAAGCAGTGTCGAATATAAGGAAAAGATAAGTGTACGGAGTTATTGGCATGGGGTAGATGGAAGCTCCGAAAGCTTTCCCTTTTCCATCGTCAGTGGATAGATAAAAACCAATGAAGAAAAAGAGGGAAACAGAACGTGGTTGGCAGGTGGCAAGTGAGAGAAACGACAACAGTGATAGAGAGAGGGATTGTTTGGCAGAAAGAGGAAGAGCGATAGATCAGGAAGAGAGATAGATGGATACTGTGATAGATATAGATGACGGCAACAAGAGAGAGAGAGAGAGAGAGAGAGAGAGAGAGAGAGAGAGTCAGCCGGGGTCGCTTTTTTCGCAGTGATGTGCGCGCGACGCAAGCCCCAGTGGTAGAGAGTGGGAACTAGGTCAGATCCTCAGCTTCTCTCGCCCCGACTTACGAGCGAGCTCCCCGTGCCTGACGGTAGGCTTACAGCTACCCCAGACAGTTTTGCTCGGCGCGGGCGACGACTCGCTTCGGTACCAAAGTTCGAGAGTTGCTCTTCCACTAGTACATGCACCACTATGATTTATTCCAACTGATACTATATACAGGCAAGATAGAATTTAACTCCATTTCGCTCACTGACTTATTTACAAGAGCAAATCCAGTCTACTAATACCGGAATCATCTTATCGCGTCTTTGCTGAATAAATATTACACAACGAGGGTTAAAACCATACTCTGAGTCGGAGAAACAATAACAGCGATGTACATAAATCAGCTATTACAAGAGGAATACAGTCTGATTCTTTCATAGGTGTTTTAAAACGAAATGATTTTTTACCTGCTCGGAATGAAGCATCTCGCAATTATTACGAGGTTGATAAAGCAAAGTGACAATTACGTTATTATAAAATGTGTATAATACTTAGCTGCATTTTCATATTCAAGAATAGCGAAAACCGTCAACCGCTTAAATATCGTCCTTAGCAATTAAAAATAAAATAGAACAATAGATGCAATTTTGAATATATACTTTATCTACTTGTGTGCACGCGAAATGACACCAACGGCACCAAGAAGAATTTATTTTAAGTGGAGCAGTAGTCGCAGCGTGACAGCAGTCGCGAATCGCGGTCGTATTCAGGTAATTGTTTTCTCTATTAAAGATTCATTGACAAAACGTTAAAATTTCACACCAAATGTACACAATAGCATTGTCTACTTTCTTTCTAATTTCTACATTATTAATTTTGTTCGTATCAGATTCATTCATTCTTATAATTGTCGTACACAATTAATGTAAACATTGTTATATATTATCTTGTTATTTTAATTAACCTTTTTTAACTAAAAATTATGAGATAGTGCAGTAAACTTATTTCTCATTTAGACAGAATTCCTTTTTACCAAATCAATAACTATCAAAAACATTATTTTATCAAATTTAAATGACTTCATTTGCAGCGAATATAATTAATTTTACTACATTTTTGTACTAATTAAACATTGCTTAGTTTTCATAGTGAATTATACTCATAATATTATAATTTATTTTTTTTTTTAAACAATTATCTATCAAGGCGATTATTTGGTACACAATACCTAAGTAATATATGTTTAATCGTTATATTTATTGATAAAACATAACGAATTTTTTTAATTTGTCCGTTTAATATAAATAATTTTTTGTGATTCTTTAGATTGATCTTTCTATATCCCTAGTTGAACTCGAATTTAAATACATAAGACACATTTCTCTTTAGTATTGTAACTTTAATCGATGACCGTATATCCAAATGTAATATTATATATTTTTGACTTCTTATAAAATAATCGAAATTATTTTTATACATACATTTTTTATCTCCGGTATATCACAGAACACAATTATTTTTCCATGAATTATGAAACTTTTATTAAAGATTTTGATTGCAATATTCTTCCGTTTAAAAAGTGTAACGTCTTTTACAATATTTTTTATATCGAAATATATAATTATAATTTCCGTACGTGAAAAAACCAATTATTTATTAAATTTGAAACTTCACAAGCCAATATAGTAGTATAAAAAAACTTGTAAACAATTTTAATCCGAATTTTATATAATTAAATGTATGTAATCTAATATTAGTTTGTTTGGTTTACTTATAAATAAAAAAGTAGAATGTATTAATGAGTGGACGTAAATTGAAAAAGATGTATAGGAAAACATATGTCAAGGCATTGTGCAATGGTAAAAGCCTTGAGGATAATAATTTTTTGTGCAGTCTTACAAAAATATTTGAACAAACAGGTATGACATTTTAATTGTGCAATATTTTTTGATTTTCTGATTTACGAGTTCAAATTTTTCTTTATATATTACTAATTAGATTCCTTCGCGTAAACACGTAAATTATCACATACATCGACGTCACTCATGTACTCGCAAAAAAAAACACAAATACTGTAATCCCTTTATTCTATCCGAAAAAGGATGGCTTAGTATTCATCAAATACTTTTGATAAATATGATTCTGCAATACTGATTTCTGCTGTTGCCTTTTGTATTAGCTGATCGAATGCACACATAGTAGATTGAAAAACAATTGCATAAATCACATGTGAATTAGTAACGGTTGAAATAAATTTTTTTAAATTGTTCAAATGATAAATATTTATTTTATTATTCATTTCATCTTTTTTAATCAAGTTATAAATCTTAATGAATAAAAGAACTAACCTGTGTACATTTAATCTTTTCATCACAATATTTAAGCTAAAATTAACTTCTTGTAAAAATGAAGATATATTAACGTATATGAATATTATTTGTTAATTATTTAGTGGATATGTAGTTATCTAGTGGTAAACTTTTTTGCAAGTATTACTTCCGAGTTTAATGTGCATCTCTTATTTATTCGCACCTCGAGTCCACGTACGTTAATTAAAGATAATAGTATTGGGGTGTCGATCGTAAGCTAAATGTAAATGAGAAATAAGAACTAGAACTTCTTTGAAACAAATTGTTTGGTATTTCAGTATAGCTTAAAAAATTCTTTATGGGTGAAAATAAATTGAATAAATATAAAAAATTTAAACACTTCGTCAAGAGCACCGTATATGATAATAAATTTTTAGGAATTATAGAGGTAATCACTAATAGAATGATGACGCCTAAATAATTACTTGTTACTAATTGTTGATTTTAATTATCTTATTTACTATAAAATATATCTTAAATGTGAATTGTGAATTTATTTTTATCTTATTTATTCCTTTTAAAAATGAAACATAAAATAATATAATTGTTAAAATCTACTTACAGAAATTATGAAACCCTACTCCATTGACCCTTTTTATAATAATATTTTCCAATGCATTAATGTGCTGTAATAAAATTATTTAATAGATATTATAAGTTTGCATTGAATAATTATTTTAATAAAAATTTAGATAAATATGTAATAATTTCCACTAATTTTATGCGATAATTAAATTAAGTTCTATAATTGATTTTACCATAAATAGTCTTTTTCTAAAATATTTTTAAAAATATTATTAGTTTATTAGATAAACAATGAGCTACTCTGTAAATCAAAATTTCAACCAATATTGAATACTTTTCAATTTCTTTCAGAGTCTCTTAAAAATTAATATATTTGTGAATTGAATGTCTTAAAAGAGCAAATAATGGTAGCTAGTTAAGGCGCCTGAAATTATATTTTCTTAGCAGATTCACCTTTACCATTAACTTTTAAGCTTCAGCGTGATCAAATTTCAATTTTTTTTTAATCATATTTTTTTATATTTCATTACATAAAAATAGCTTTATATTCTAATACGAAAAATCACTTAAAATTTTGCAGAAATATATAATACAGATATTGAGGATAGATGCATTTAAATATATATTAAAGTACAGCATACATGAACGTTAGTTAAAAATGTTAACTGAAATTTTAACTTATCAGCATCAGATTTAGTATGTAAGTTTTTTAATTCTGCGAGCTAAATATAAATATGAATTTTTATTTATATCATTCATTTAAAATTTTGTTTATTTATTCTGACGAATGTTTATTCAGTTTTAAGATTTTATGGAATTTATCCTGAAAATAAAATTAGATTCCATCGGTATAATTGCTTTCTGAAATTAAGCTAGTAAAAGAGTCTATATTCAATATTTGATTTGTTAATATTCAAATCCATTAAAAACCTTTAGTTTCATCAATATCAATTATCAATTTCGTATGTTTTGTAAACTTGTTTTTGTGACAATCTCGAATATTTTTTAATTACAAGTTAAATAACAAATATAAATATGCTTAAAGAATAATACTGAAAGATAAAAAAGGTTACTTTTGTAATTTAAATTTTATTTACAATTGCTTATTCGTTCATCTAGCGTTTTTAAATTACACATTGGTGTAATATTTTGTGCTTTCAATGCAATCAAATATATTTTAAATATGTTTATAATTTTTTATTTTGCTGCATATGATTTAAAAATATGATAATAAATATTTATATTATTCAATTTTAAATTTTTATATTATTTTATTAATTGTTTTTTATTACTAAGTTTACTAATGTTTATTGTTACTCATTTTATTTTTCATCATAAAGAACATCAAATTCTCTTTTGAAATTTAAACTTGCAATTGTCTTTTTTTTAACGAGTTTTATGAAAATTTTTGTAAAATAGCGATTTGTAAACTTATAAAAAGTTAACAATTCATTATATTAAAGATTCTAGCTAAATTATTTCGCTTTTTTACCTCGATTGTGCAGTAGCTTAGCAATGCTAGTCTAGCCTGATTTGGCTTGTTCTTTAATGTTTTTATCAGTACTTTTTACTGATGGCCTAAATTAATGGTATAGCCTTCATTTTATATTCCTTATTCTTTTTCTTCCTTACTCTTTTTCTTCATAGATATAGAATCGAATTATTAGGTAGGAGACAGATCCGTGAATAAATTAATGTGCATAAGTACTAAAAGCAGGTTATGTGATTTTTTATTTCTTGATTACGATTTATTAATTTGTTAATAGCATAAATTAAATAAAATACTTTTCATAGACAATTAAAAATATAGTATAATTAAGGATTTTGTTTGTTAAATCAATTTTTTTAATATTTTTTATTATTAATACTATAGATTAGTAATGCAAAATGTATTTAATAAAAAATTTTTCATTCTATAATTTTTATTATATTTATTATTTATAATATATTTAAAAATCTTTACAACCTATTTATAGTTTTTATTATTAAATAATTAATATGGTATTTTTATAACGCTTTTTTACAATATCTATATATTAATATTATAGGATACATACAATAAATGCTGAAAATCAGGATCATCAACGACAACTATCGAAGCCACTGTTGACCACAACCTATTATTATACACTAATTTTCCATTACTTAAGAAGATATTTTGTAATTGAAAATAATACTACTTTTCAGGATGAAAGGTTCGTTGAATATTTTATTATTGACTATTTACTAAAAATAAATTTAAAAATTAATTTTTTAATCGGTTAAAAGATTATATAGCCCTACATTATATTATATACCTATAAATTTAAAAACCTTAAAAAATAATTATTAATCCGATTTAGTTACATTTGAATACGTTATTTTTCATGATTTTTTAATTGTTATTGTTTTAGGTTAATAATGTATAACGTAGTGTTAATAGGTATTATACGTAATGATAATTTTACGTAGTAAGATTCGTATAAATATTGTAAGTTAAATAATTTAAAATACATTAAAAATTTTAGTATATGATTTTAAAAATACTTCCCATTCATTAAAAACTTGATATATTTTTATTTAGTAACTTTATTATTATTAAATTATTTTTATTATTTTATACTAATTTTAAAATCCTTTATTTACTAATTAATTCATTTTCATTTGTATTTTGAAATTCGTGATTTATTTGTGAAAGGTTAATACAAAATAAAGAAAACTTTTCTTGGAGCATATAAATACTTTAACCGTGGAAATATTACGATCAATCTAAAGAATACAAACATACTTGTGCATGTATTAACTTTACAGTGATATATTAAATAATTAATAATTTGTTTCTCACAATATATACTACTAAAATTAAAATTTATAATTAAACAGCATTTAATTATTTAAAGAAAAATTTTTCATCTTAAAATTTAGATTACCGTTTTTTTAAGCATAATATAATTTCTAATAGCACTAGGTGATTACTTTTAACTTCTTTAGAAAAAGTCAATCAATTTCAATTTTTCATTTCAACTAATTAAATATATGTATATGTATAAAACAAATACAAAATCAATATTATCGAGTTTAAAAAACAAAAAATAAGAATAAGGTATAATTTTAAATATAGCTTAAAAGAAAAGTCCTCCGTGTTATGTAAAAATGTATACATCAGGAATTCGAAAAAAATTATTCAATAAAAAATAAAAAAAATATATTGTGAAAGAGATAAAAATGTCTAATGTACATGAATAATGAATTTAGTAACGAAAATACTATTAACGTATAGAGCATCAATAGTAAAATAATATGAATTTTAAATAGTTGAACTTAATTAAGTATATTATTGACTTATAAAGGCTGACGAGATGAAAACTTTGAGAAACTAATTTCTGTCTTAGTTCTTGACTTTCATATCTTCTTTTTTTCAATACACCTTGAAGCAATCTTTACTAAAGTTAAGATAACTTAAGTCTGAGCTTAGAAGCTTACATCAGTGCCATTAACGGATTGGCACATGGAATTAATTATTGCTAGTCTTTTTGTCATACATTAAGACAGACATAATACAATATTAATTAATAAATAATTGCTTAATAATGAAAAGTTTTAATTCAGAAAGATAATTTCTGATTTAATTATTACTTAATAACGTAACTTTAACATGCAATTTAAAAAAATGGTAATAATTTTTTTTTAAGTATTAATGTACTTATTAGTAAGTAAAAAGATATAAAATTATAAAGTTTTATTCTTTTTTATTTTTCTTTAATTACTTAATATTTCAATAATAAGTAGGTGATAATATGAGTAAAAATATCTTTATTAGATTCGACTTTAGATTGTTCATGAACTTTTGCATTATCAAAAAAAGTTAATATACATCAGAAATTGAATATTGTATACCTATTTTTTTCAACAATGCGAGAGGGTATTCGATAGATTATTTTATTCACATTTGATGTCGATTTTAGATTACTAAATTTGTTTTATGTGTTTTTCAAATCATATGTATATTTATAAAATATTTATAAAGCAAAATACTTTACTGAATTAATGACATTATTCAATTTTTTTTTATAATTTTAAATAAGATTTTAATTAATTCGTTATGATTATTAAATTAAATACAATTAGTTTTTTATATGAAACTATTGAAATACACAATAACAAAAAAATTAATAATTTTAAAGCATCAATACATATTTTAATTATAATGATATGAAATATATACTGTTATGAAAATAAAATAAAATTTATAATTAATTTCTTAATAATTTCCTTCAATATTTAAAAAAAATATGTTAAAAATTTATAATATCAATGCAGGTTATTCATTATATGTTACATAACATCTTTTTACATAATCACTTAACCTGAAATATCCAATTAAACATTTTAAATACTCATACCATCTTGATTGACAATTGTGTCATACAAGAGAAGTCATATTTCTCATAAAATAGAAACACTTACCTTAATAATAATTTCTGTCTTATAAAACTTAAATATATCCCATTAGCTTTGTTCATGTTGAAAAATTTTATTTCAAATAAAAATAAATGTTACTCTAAAAGCAAATAATTCAATATATTTCCTGCCCTTTTATTTTCTGTCTTTCTTTTAAGCTTTTCCATGTGCATTGAAACAGTCACCATACCCTGCATTATATTACCTCAAATTATATGATGACTTTTTTCTCTCATCTACAGGAACAGAATAAAGAAATAAGCGTACCTCACCTTTTGAAATTCTAGATCACGTCCATAAATTATAAAAACAAATGTAAATATTGCACTAATAATTACATTTTGTTTTTTGCTTCTAATTACATAAATAATTGTCTAAGTAGCTAACGAGTATAATCAATTTTATTTATTTACAAAGAGATTTACATATTTTTATATTTAATAATATTTTATAACTGTATGCAAAAATTATTTCGTAGTATCATTTTCACTTGCATATAAATTTTCTCTAATTATTTTATTTACATTAGGATAATTATATTCTATTTGTATTATTATAAATATGCATTTTTATAGTCTTACTATAGATTTCATAAATGTTATAACTATATTATATATTTAACAACATCAATTTAACAATATCAAATTTTAAAATAATGTCATAAAAAGATTGAGAAACCAATATAGTCTTGTACTTTCTTGACTGTATTAAATAAATTATAAAATATAACTAAATTCTTTTATTTTATTTTTCCTGAAATTTATTAGATTTGAGTATATATATATTCAATTATATAACTTAGCTATATGAAATAAATCGATTTCCAGGTTTTAAAATTCAAATCCTGATATAAAGCCGCGAATACATAAGGCATATCATAATATTCTCATCACTTAATAATTCAACGATTCACAAGTAATTGTAACGAGGTTTAGCTGCTACTTGATACATTAATTTTGGCTAATATTAACTCGCAATATATTAAATCCATATATCACTCATAATTTTATAAACTGCGTTTGATTAGAAACAAAAATAAAAATACCTTCAGTTAACATATATTTTGTCAATATTTTGTAAAACCTTTAAAATATACTAAAATATTAATACTTAAAATTATATAAGAAATACAAACTAGAATCATCCAATAATTACTTGGATTATGATTTATTATATTAATTTTTATGATTAAATTCGCACAAAATGCAAAAACTTAAAAATAAATAATTATCTAAAAATAGTTTGTTACACAATAAATGTTTTTGTAGTAATAAGATTTGTGACCTTTTCTTTAATTTCATATAATAATATAACTCTATAAATACTATGCTACACCATCTTAATTTTGTTAATTGCTACTAAAAAATTATGTTGCATGAAAGAGATTTTAGCATGGTTAATTTTATATCTAAATAGATACAAACTATTTAAGTGAAGACGGTATAATATAAAAGTATTGATTGTGAGAAATTAAGAAGAAATAATCATTAATTATAGATATTCTTGTATCTGAAATTCATTTGATAAAAATTCATCCTATGATTAGAAAAAATATTAATAAACATACACGAAAATTTTAATAAATTCATAAGGTTTAAATTGCTATGGTTACAAAATGAAATTTCCGAAGATTAAATGTTTGACCTCTATTTTATATAACCCTTTCTAATAACATTAAAGCCTTTATTAATTTAAAATTTCGAGATTCACCGAAAATTTGTTTTATAATTCATAGATTAGGTAACATAAATAGCCGTATTATTCTAACAGTATTTCAGCAAATTGTAAATATTTTACCTCTACTAATCATATTATACAATCTGCATCGACTATGAAAATAATAATTATGCAATAAATATACATTTTTAAATTATTATAAAAAAGTAAATAGTAAAAGTCTGATAAAATAAAGTAAAGTGTTATTAAACACTACCAAGTAACATCGTTCAATTTTTCATTTCGATGTAAAAATTATTATTTAGAAATTTAAAATAGGGTGGTTTAATTTTATCAAATGATCTGATATTCAATAATTTGAGTATTGAAAGTTATAAAATATTATCCATAATTTCGGTATTTATTGCAACAGTTGAAATAATTTTTTCAAAAATTATATTTTTTGTAACTGAATAAAATGAATATAAGATGTTCAAGAACAATTATAAAGATCTCATAATTGAAATAATAATGTTTTCAATACATACGTATTTAAGTATTTTGAAGTTTCCATAATAGACCTACTTATAGTTGTACAAAGATATTTTTGATTTGTAAATATTCATGATTATTGGATTATTGGCGTTTTATAAATAACTAAGCTATAACTAGAAACCGTAGAGCTCTCTCATGTAAAAACAAGGTTGATTCTCAATATCTTTCCCAATGAGTTTGACTCAATGTAAGCAAATTTCATACGAATCCGCCAATCATTTGTTTGCCAAGGTAAAGTTGGTACCAAACTGCTCAATACATTTTATACATCTACTGGTGTGGATAGCAACTATACTGCAGTAACTTATCGCATGCGCATTAGACATAAGTTAAGTTCATTGATCCTCGCATGTGTAAAGAAATAATTTTTTCTATTACTGTTAAAAATTGTGAACTAATTTATTAGCATAGATACTAGGTTGGAAAACTTATGAGCTGCGAACACGCAATAAACAATTACTTTCGGTCAATTTTTTTTATTTCTAGCCACAAAATAACCCGAATACTTAAAAAACAGAAAATATAGTACAAAAATTTGCTACAGGAAGAAAATAAGGTTAGAGTTAAAACTCCCTAATTGTTTATTTTAAAAATTTTCATACATTTAAAAATGTACAATACATGAGAAGTAAAATAAATTCAAGTAGATATTTATCAATAATTCTTCAATTCTCGTATTCATTCTAATCATTACTTTAGCATTATGTAAGGAAAATTATTTCTTTAACTATCTATAATTATTTCCTAGGGTTTAAAAAGTTCACTTATTCGGGAAACCAAGTATATACTTTTTTCAAAATTAATTAAACTAGCGGTTAGAAGTAGAACAGCTTATAGATATTGTATGTATATATATATATATATATATATATGTATATGTATACATTTCACGATTAATTAAAGGTATTCCCTTCTATTTTCGAAATCTAATTTTTTTTAAATATTTGAAACTTTAGAGTAATAGATATTTCTCTGAAATGTTCAGTTTACTAAAAATGTGATTATATATAAATGAATGCATGCAATGAAATTCTCCACTTTCATAATATAATTTCTAGAACTTTCTTACAAAACTTGTAAAAATAATTATTAATTCAACTGCTGTGTTATATTGACAGATCCTGTAGTTATATTTTAGAGTTATCTCAATTACATTTTGACTTTATTAGAAACAAAATTTGTTTTAAAGCTTTCTTAAGGTTAAGTTCTGAAATTATCTCAACGTGCAATTTATACTTCCTGTAAAAAATAATTTAAATTTACATTACCTACTATAAAATTTTATCAATAATTTTATTTATAAAAATAGCTCTAAAATAATTTACTTAGAATGAAATTGCTTGAAGCAAAATTTTTTGTCAAAAACACAGTTATACTGACGTATGAACATTTACAAATTTTTAATAGATATTAATTTTTAATATCATAATTTTATGATTAATATCTTAAATGATATAAAAACTTTATTCAAATTTTTATAGATCAAACAAAATAAATCGAATAAAATATTCATACATATCCATTTTTTACACAGAATGCCCACTTTTGATTGTTTTAAATTAAATTCTAATAATTACATTAAAATTATAATTTTGCTCTGAAACAATATTTAATGTTGTTTAATATAAAATTATTTTTTTATTAAAAATCCTAAATTTTTCATTTATGTAACTATATCCCTTTAGTAGAAAAACACAGTTATAAATATTTTTACTCTTATTAAATTTATTAAAGCTTAATAACAATTGAAAGTAAATAAAATCATAGGTACTATATCATACTGTATATAATATATATATAGTGAAAAAGCCTTGTTCCGTATTAAAACATATTACTAAAGATTTGTTTTTCTGACTATAATTTAAAAAATTGTTTTCATTTATGATTAAATACGTGCTTATATGTACGTAACGTCGAAATTCATTTTTTTACTTTATTTTTTCTGGTATTTTTCTGTTAATGCTATTAATTTAAAGCTTAGTAACTCCATTTAATAGCATAAATGCGACACAACAAAAGACCGTCACCGGTGTACTATATATTGAGATATACCACTAGCGCTGACTGATCTCTCGATTCCAGTATTTGGTCTATTTTCGGACATACATACGATCTACCAACAAAAATATTGCAAAAAAATAATTAAAAAAGGAATTCAAAATTAAATAAGGAATACAAATAGATATGGAATATTTTTATTCCTTATCAAACAGAGATTTATTGAAATCGATTCTAAGTTGTGCAAATTATTGTTATACAATTCTTACATAAGGTACACTTTTTTATGGTATTACATGTTAATTTTTAAATACAATTAATAATTGTTATTCAATTACATTTTGTTTCATATTTTTTATTTCATAGTTTTAATATATACTTCCATGTATGTTACTTTAGTACAAATAATTAAACAATATTTAGAAATAGACCGTATTACGTATAAAAGATATTAAAAAGGATATATAATTTCGTTTAGGTTATTAATGAAAATATTATTTACTTCCTTCAGTATTATTAAAAATTGTGTTACAATTGTTTTAAAACAAAATTAAAGCTGCACTTCTGTGTAAAATGTACTTTTTATTCAAAGACATTTCATCTAAAAATTATTTTTTCTGATTCCATTTAGAATTATTAATGTGGAGTTTAAAATATCCAAAAAATTGATAAAATTTGAATATGTTTTACAAATACACATAATAGATTGTTTTTTTATTTATGATTAACTTATCCAAGTATAATGTATTTTTACGCTGTATTTTGTAGTTGTTTATTATTTGATGATTCTCAAATAAATTATATATGATTATTTTTTAGTTATTCTTTGCAAAGATAAAGTTAAAATTAATATATTTCAAATTATTTATTTAAAAAAATACTAATAAAAAAGTTTACTACTAATAAAGAAGAATGAAGTAAGAAGAGGACTACTTTTTCATCTAAATTAATTAATAAAATATTACCTTCAATATGAGCATATTTAAGGAATAATGTAATTTTTTAGTTTTGATGAATTTTTAGGAATATTTAAGCAACTTTTTTTACTTACACGATTACACATATATATATATATAAGAAAAAATCAAAATAAAGTGCTCAAGAAATCATTATTATTGTGACGCAACTACAACTTCCATTTTGATTTATAATTCATATGTAACATATAATGTAATGAAAATACAATTTCTTTTAATTATTTAATTTGACTTTTTCGATTCTAAAAATTACTCTGTATTAAATTTAAAACTTTATATGTAATATTCTGTATAAAACGATAATATATATCGATGATAAAATACGATATTCTATAAATGAACGATATAAAAACATATGCTAGTGTATTATAAACTAAAAAATACGTTTTCATTCAAATTTGAGCTAAATCTCTTTATTTAAAAGAATTGCTAAACAATTTTTTTAGTTTTTAAATACGTTTTTAATTACGGTACTGTCAATATAAGAGAGTTTGCATTTTTTTTTAAATTTCTGTCTAATCGTTCAGTTTATAATTCATGTATGGTATGAGAAAGAAATAGTGTTTAAGTCACACTGACTCGAAAACCCTATCATTTATTTAGCAAAGAACAAAATCTTTAATTAATGATGGTCTAATTTGGTAAATCAGTTAAATTGAATCTAATGCGATCGTAAAAGGTACATCACGAATCCTTATCGCAAATCGATTAGGTAGTTATGCTGAAAGATACATCGTAGTCTTATATCGGCCGCGGACTGTTGTAGCTACTATGATCTGTAATTAAGCATAAAACCCTGGTTCTGTATAGCAGAACTACTCATGACTGTAATTATGATAAAATAAGGGTAAGCCTAACTATATTGGAGAGAATCTATGAATCTAATTTCTAAACATATCATGTGCTTCCGTGTATAAAATGTTATTGAGAATGGAATCTTACTAAAGTGACGACCGATGTCTCCTTAATAAACAATTAAATCTATCTCGATATTTTCTATCTCCCACAGCCTAATTGTACCAATGCATCCCGATAAAGACAATTACAATCATTTGTTTTTAGCTCATCCCTCTCTAATTGAGCTGAGATGCAGTTCAGTCACGTTTTTTCAATAATACTGGGTCACCTGTCAGCAAATTTCATAAAACCACAATGCACATTCTTTCATTCAAAATTGAATGCCTATTATACATTTAGGAATGCTTATAGTAGATGTTATCTATAACTTTGTAGATAGATATTATACCAAAATACTAAGTAAAAAAAATTTGCCTCTCTGTAAAAAATTTGTAAAAATACATTAAAATTTTATATACATTTTTATAAAAATTTTCATCTTTTATACTAAATGTGTTCTTCTAAGATTTCGGTACATTTTTATAGTTGGATACATTTGGGTACATATTGCATTAATTTTTAAATTATATTAATCAATTACCTATTCACAAAAATAATGATTGATTCAAAATATTCGTTAGATCTATTTTACTAATTGTGTACTTGTACTAAGTGATTTTTTTATATATTTCTTGATTTGTAAAGCCATTTGAAAATTCTTGTGTTTATTGGATTATTTAAATGAACATTTTATTGAAAAGCTTTTTTTTTATAGAGAGAAGATACCGTTGAATGGTATGGTTTTCTCGCTTGGACCTTTTTTGCTTTCAATGTTTCATCGGCAAGAAGTTTCTAAATTTTATCACTAGTAAAACAAATTTTAATTTTTTAAAATTTTTCTAATGTTATTTTAAATCTTTCATAATTTTAAATTTTATTTTTTTTCAAATCTTTCTGTATTATCTTTTTAACTATTTTCTTTTTTAAAAGTGTATGAAAAACTGATTGGTTCAGGAAGTTATTTGAAGTAAAGTCATATTTATTCTTATATGTCCTCTTTTTATAATTAATTAAATATGTATTTATGTCCTTGTTTTTTTCATTCTTATTATATACATATACGTATATATTTTACTATAGAGTGATAAAAAAATAACAACGATTTAAAAAAAGGTTTATTGTAGTATTAAATACTGAATACTTTATTTAGAGTTTTACTAGATTAGAGTATTATTAAATAAATATACTTGTTTGCGCGATTTCAGGCCTCGTCAGGCCGCGAGTTCGCGAGTAGGTGAAGGAGCGGAAGGTCGATAATCGATAATAATCAAGATACAATTTGGGCTTCTTAATAATTATTTATTGGCCTACGCGATGTACAAATGGCATAAAAAAATCCCTCGGTGTAGGGGAAAAAGACTCGTTAATGTATCCACGGGACCGCTACCCTCACAATAGCATACACACTCACACATACATACCATATCTCGCAACCTTATATATATATATTCGCACCTATTTTACCCTTCTCGGTTGTGCCAACCTCTCGCTCTTCGCGTCCTCTGTTCGCCGGGGACAGACCACCTGGGGATCGCCAGCGACCGAACTTCGTCCGCCGTTGCTCGTCGTGGGCCGATCACAGAAATCGCCATGACGCGGAGTTTTCCGATGCCAGGCCTCTTGGCGGCGTCACACGCACCTGGTTGTGGATGGATCGTCCCGATCCAGCTACTCTTCTCCCTTTCTCTTATCTCTTTTTCTCCTCGCGAAATCCACTCGTTGCACTCGTTGCATCTTGCACTCTTGCCCCTCTTGGCACTCTTCCCTTAGCGACGTCGAAGGTCAAGTCCCTCCTCTCTTGCGGGCCCGATGGTGCAAGACTTACCTCACATGCATCTATCGGACCCTTCCGGCTTCCGCAATTTTCCGATTTCCCTCCGACTACTTCCTTCCGCAGCGGCGCTTTCCCTTGCGACGCCGCCGTCCGCCGTTCACGCGTATCTCGGGCCAAAGTGGCCCGAACAATACTGTAATGTTATTATTCACATAAAAAAAATACCATATATTTTTATAATATTAAATAGTTTTTATTTTCTCTATTTTTATAAAATGTTTGATTACTGAAAGAAAATCTATTTCAGATCTGCTCACTATTATATTACAGTAGAAATATAAATAAGCGTTTCCATAAATGCAGTCAAGAAACATTATTATTTTTACATCATGTATGAATTTAAAAATATATATCTTAATATTAAATTATTAAATTTCTAGAGTATTATAAATTAATACATATTCATAAATTAATATTTTTTGAAAACACCAAAATTCTTCTCTTTATTCACAATATGACAAATATTTTTCTGATTAAGTTTTTAATATTTTTAGCCGTTCATTTTCACGAAACAAGAAATGTTATATCTGCGAATAGATTTAATTAAATGATGCAAATTTTAAAAAATCAAAATTTTTAAAGTCTTATTGTATGATTAATTAAAAAAACTATATATCGGACACGTGTAGCAGCTCAAATAGCTCCATTAGTATGCCATCCACGTACGTAACTATGTGGCGAAAGGAAGATTAATGTTAGGGTACCTTCATTGAATTGTGCTCTTTCTCTTTCCCAAGCAAAACAATATCAGCTTTTCATTTTCGCTAATTTAATACATAAACTACTTGTTTCATATTATTGTGCTCTCCACAATGATCGTTACCTCTCTACAAACGTTAAACTATCTTTACTACTGGACATGAGTTATTTACTTTTTTGTATTTTACATTGTATACTAAGTACTTATTTTATGCCAAGAATAAACATCTGTGTACATCCAAATTGTAATTCAGGTTTTTTTCTAAATAACGCATTATTAATTCAAAGGTATATTTATAATTTTTTTTTTAGTCTTCAGAATGAACTAGCTATTTTATTAATAGCTATATTTTTATAATAAATTTACCTTATTTTAATAGAAAAGAAAGTTTGTAAGTTATTATAATTGAGAAACATTTATAGAAATCAAATTATGCAGTATTTTTAAAACTGGAAATTTGACTACTAACAAATTGCGAAGAATTTTTATTCTTTAGCTTATATCAATACTTAAAAAAATATTTATTAGAGATTTGCACCTCCCTCTTTCTCTCTCTTTCTTCCTCTCTGTTCTTTGCTCCTTCATTTTTCTTTCATTTAACTAAAGGCAATTTGAAGAGAGATCAGTTAGTGCACTTTCAGTTACTTAACTAAAAGAAATCACTCAATTTCTCGTACATTCACGTATTTATTTGCTTTTTTACAGATAACTGAAATTAGTAATACTTAATCTTGCCAGTTTTAAAATTCCTTGTAGATATTTGCATTTTTTATAAAATTATAAGCTTTGCTCCTTCACTTCGTTACTGCTTCCTTTTATCCTAAATTTATAAAATATGCAGGAAAGTAAAATATTTATGTTTTTAAAAGATAATTCTTTTTCATATTAGCAAATACATTTTAAAATTTTACAATTACCGAATAGGTTTTTTTATTTTATTTAGTTTTTAATAGTTATTCATTAGTTATCAGAGAAAATCATCTTAATATTCACATAATTAATAAACATGTTCTATCACTTTATTAATAAAAAATATATTCTAGACAATCGTAATTATAAGTTTTTGCGCCATTACCAAGCGTCTCAGTATACATCACCGCATCGTCTATGTTGTGACTTAAGTTTTCGTTTTTCATAAAATACAGATATTTCGCATTCATTATTTAGTTATTTATCGTATTATAACCTAATTCCAAATTGCGTTACGCAACAATAATATGCATTTTATTGGTATTTATATATAAAACTGAATACTTTAAAAGGAGTATTATAATTATAAGAATTAACTTCATCATAATTACAATGTTAAAATGTCAAATAGATGAGATAAAATATTTTATTATATTTTTAAAGCTAATGTTTAATTTTGAAATACTTTATATAATTAAAAAAAAAATACAACTATGAAAAAATTAAAATATAAATAAGTGAATTTTTAATAATTTAAAAGTTTTTGTTTTTACATACTTGCGCGACATTAAAGGGTGCAGATATAAAATCTAATTGACTACAAATGGTTACCACATATAATAATAAAAATTTAAAAACTGAGTTTGGATGATGGAGGAAAAAATACTATATATCACAAATAAATATTTAGAAAGAAATGCATTGTCTTCATATGTGCTTTTTATATAAAGATAAATAGCTATGTTAACACTTAAAAAATCTTGCACAGTGCTTCGCTTGATATTGATTCATCCTAAAATCTGGTCAATTTCACAAGGATCATTGAATTAAATAAATTTTGAACCTACCGAAAGGCATCAGTTAGAAACATTATACCTTATTATTACACCATTTACATTATACCTTAACCTTATACAGCAAGATATTTAATCTAATTTTGTGCATGTAATTATAAAAATGAGAAGTTGTTGAAAGTCTTTGTAGTATAATACGACAAGTAAGATTGATTAATAAAGTTATGTATTTAATTTAGAGCAAATATATGTACACATTTTTATCTTTCAATTATTTTACATTATTTAAAATTATTTTTTTTTTTTTAGTAATAAATGTAATTTAAATTGAATAGAAGAGTTAAATTTCTTGTTTATGAATTTAATTATAAAAACAATATGCTGAACCTTCTTTAACAGAAGCATTAATAAGATATATTTATTATACATCTAACAGAGTTCTTAAAAAAATATTTGCATTTTTTTTTATATTTTATTGCAAATATTTTTTTTTACAATATAAATATTAATGAGCTATTTAATTAAACGAAGAACATAAAAATATATATTTTATCTAGCATAAACGGGAAAGAGATTCTAATAAATCATTGTTGAAACTAAATGGATAGTTGTATACTAGAAATTGATAAGAGACAACAGTAGAACTCTACTTTCAAATTTTCTTTTCAAATGCAAAATAAGATTTCTCTTTTTATAAAGCAAACACTTAAACAAAAATTTCATATACAGTTTCAAAAAAATATAATCAATATTTTATGATATAAGTATTAAATCAAAATTCATTTTTTTTTAATATTTAGCGAAATATTTAAATTAAATTAAATATTTATAAAGAAAGTTTACTCACGATTTCCCAGTCTTAGATTTGCCAGCTTATATAAATGTTAAAAAAACTATAAATTATGCATTTAAGGCATAAGCTCTAGCAGTGGTGTACTGTTATAAAAAAACGCCAGTAACATGTAGATAAAAATATGAAAGATACAAAGCTGCGTATCTTTCATCCTTCTCAATCAAAGCAATGAGCCATATTAAAAAAAGGCATATCTTATTTTATTTGACTCTAGGAAAATTTAGTTAAACATTTAATATTTTGAAAACTTTCAAATATACTAGAAAAAACGGAGAAAACTTTAATAAACACAAAGCTTTGTGTGAGGATCTTTGAAAAAAAAAAATAAAGAGAGCACTATTTAAAATAGTAATAATATATAAAACCCTAGTTTTTTCTCTCTCTCTCTCTATATATATATACACAAATCTCTTATTGAGCTCTTTGTTGTAATCATTGCTCTACGGCTCCCATCTTCATTCCGTCAAACCTATAAAGCTTTACCCAGCGATGATAACGGTATTTGACTGACGCAGTCGTTAACCTACGTGTCACTTGCCGCATAACTCCAAGATAGTCGAAATCCAAAAATTCGGATATAGAAAAAATAACGCAAGCATAAAATATTAAACGCAAAATATATATAAATTTCATTTTATAATTATTTTTATTTCATTACATAAGTACAATAATTTATATTTTGTTGACTGAATCCTAAAGTAAATATTTCAGCATAATAGCAAAAAAACATATTAATCAATAATAAATAATATTTTTTCAAAATATAAATTTTATGTAAAGCATTATAAATTTAAACTATAAAAGTGTAAAAATGTATTGAAAAAATAATTTTGAATTGATAGGATAAGTACAGTGGCAAAAATTACATTATTTCTAGTACTCTATTTATATAAATGACTGTGGAAAAATAAATAATTGTATGCCATATAATCTAAGCTATCTTATATTTTTAATGACCAACATTACAATAAAACCTTTTTGTTATTTCAAATACTTTATACTAAAGGTCAAACCTTAAAGTTAAGGAACTCCTTAAAGACTTTGCTTAAGTTTCCTTGAATAGTCAATTTAGTTTCACAAAATGAGATTTGATATACATTTTCTGAATTCAAACTAGAATTCAACTCATTCATTCTTGAGTTTGAAACAAATTTTCAAACATTTTCTCATTAATATTTCCATATCCTCCTGCTCCATCCATAGTTGAAGTACAACTCGCTAAATAAATTCTATCAATATTCAAAAACCGAATCTCTAGTTTTCGGAAATGTCCTTAAATGTTGATTACTATAAATAAGTTGATTACTATAAATCTATTAACTCGAATCGTAACTGATAAATTAGATAGACCCTTTTTTATGTACTGTAATATATTTAGAAATATAATTTCTTACTGATCATTAATAACTGAATATA
Source organism: Kradibia gibbosae (assembly GCA_018907135.1). Classification (NCBI taxonomy): domain Eukaryota; kingdom Metazoa; phylum Arthropoda; class Insecta; order Hymenoptera; family Agaonidae; genus Kradibia; species Kradibia gibbosae. The sequence goes on from JACCHX010000007.1 coordinate 6,432,596, forward strand.
TTAGTTCTAAGATAAAAAGTATAATAGATCCATGATGTAGACAAGCAGCTTTAATTATTTAATATTTGAATAATTGAATGATCCCAACTCTAAGTATATGCAGTAGATTTTTAATAAGGAAATTATGTTATAATTATTAATTTTTTAAATTAATAAATATGTAAATTACTAATTATTTATTTGTAAAAAATAAGCTTGTATTGTTGGTAAATAAAGTGGCATATTTTTGCAAGCATGCTATGTTATTCGAATACTAACGTTTACATAAATATCACAAGCTGACGCATAAAATTAGCAGGTAACCCTTGATTTCTTCCCCATATCTAACTTTAGCGAAGTAATAGCAAAGTTCTGCAATGAAATGGCAGTAATTATGTCATTCTGCTTGTCAACAACTGAGTTCCAAACTTATGCTTATTTCAAATTACTGCAATTCGATGACTGAATCAGCTGTAATATTCAGGATACCTAACAGCCGAAGAACAATTGCCAACAAAAAATTAATGTGCTGTAGACCGTGTAGTATCTCAAATGACACTTCAGTATCTGATTTTTTTTTCAAATAAAAAAAACCATTAGTTTCAGATCATCTTTCTGCAATCAAAATTTTTTATCAATACCTAAAAAAGATCAAATTTTTAACATTCACATTAACTTACATTCTAATGGATAATTTTACTTTGATGTACCTGAAACCATTCGTAGAAGAGTGATGCCTCGTTATCTTCTATCGATGAATACTTCATTCCATTTTCTCTAGCAAGCTAATCCTTCATTCAGGAAAATGTTGTATTTGTCCCTAATTTCAAGGACGTATTCACTCTACATAATAACTATATTATAAAAATCTATCTTGCAGATTAAAAGGTCAATTAACAGAGAATTAATCGCAGATTACCTTATAAAATTGCGTCTGCGTCGGACTTTACAAGCATAAATATTAAAACTATTCAAGTCTTATAACAAGCATTATTAATATAATATGATAAATTAAATTAAATTAAATAGAAATTTCATTCTATTAATTATGTTCAATAATTGATCTGTTCTATTATATTGAAATGATTGTTACAATTAAAAAAAAAATTAAAGAAATTTAAATAAAAAATTTTTAAAATATTTAACGATTTATTGCCAATTAAGTTTTTTAACATATTGCAACGTACTTTTTATTAATTATAGATAAAAGTAACTTCACTATAACTAATTTAAGGGATAAAATAATTGAATTATAAATTTCCAACATTCTATATTGACGTAAACTTTTAAGTTTTGTCATTTACTACTTCTACAACTAAAGTATTTTAGTACTTTTTATATTTTCTAGATTTTTTATAGGCAACGAAAAACTCAATTATTAGAAATCTTAGTAACTATGATAATAATATTTACATTTAAGAGTATAATAATTAATAATCAGCTTATTTATTTTAAATTAAAATACACACACCCACAAAAATACATACATTCATATACACGTACACCACATATTTTCAAATAATTACATTTTTAATAACTTTATAGCCTATATTTGTATCAATATATAAAGGCCCTTATTTGCATATACTTCCAGATTCCGGAAACATAAATTGTTATATGATTAAACCATGCAATGCAAACCATCTGTAAAATTTTAATTTAAATATATTTGTCATTTTTAACATTTTTTTTTTTTTGTAGATTTATTTGACTAATGTCTAACAATATTTATGTAGTAATAATGATTATTAAACAAAATTATCATGATTATCAAAACAAATTTGAATAAAAATTGCATCTGAATATGCTTTTGAAAGTTTATGCTTTGTTTGGTTTTAAATGGGAGTCTATTATAATCTTGATCCTAACCCTATATCTTTTTAGATTTTTTCACCAATATTGTCCCTGCATAATAGCCGAATATGTAGATAAAAATAATTTTTAAAAAATTGTTCTTCTATCCAGTAATAGGAGGTGCATTAATATGATATAATAAGAAAATAATATTTGTTTATTAAAAATTATATTAATCTAATAATTTTTTTGTATATTTCCAAATATCAGAACATTATTGTCATGTAGTAGTATGTTAAAAAAGCTGCAGTAAATATAAAAAAATTTTTAATAAATAAAAAAAATATAAACGCAGCCATGTTTTTTTTAAATGTGTTAGATAAAATTAAACTTTAATTTTAAGTTTTAAATTTGATTAATTTTTTTGGGTGCAGTTTACTATAAGTTTATGAATAAAATTCACAATATTCATCAGTTATATGCGTAGATGTTCGTCGAAAATTATTCAGTCACTTATTCTAGCATTACATGGAAATTGTATATAATTCATAAAATTCCTGAAAACATAGCGACAGATAAATAGTATTGTAAGAACTTAAATGATTTTTTGTTATTTCAGAATGTTTATCGGAAACAAATATTTACCTAGCGAACACGAGCTGTAATTTTATTACTTTCAAAAAAACTTTGCTCTCTTATTATTTTGTGACTAAGCACTTGAAGCTATAATTTTTAACCTACTTTAATAATGTTTTCCTTATGTATAAATAAATGTATTAAAAACTACTTAGAATTATGCAAATGATAAAATTTTCTGCATAGAGTATCATCGATTTTTTAAATATAATAAATAAATCTAAAAAAGTATAGCTTGCGATAAATTGGAGCTGAGTAAAAAAATTTTATCTGTTCCTGAGTACAAGTTTTAAGAAAGTATGAGAATATAAAGAAGATATTCTAATTTATTTGTTTGTTCACATATTTTGTCGGTAATGTACTATAACTACAAGCGTAATGATGGTTAGGTTGCGTCCGCTGTTCAGAAGTAAGAAGGTTTGTACTGGGATCGGCTCCGTGGTCCCAAATTAAGCAATTATTAGGAAAAGAAATAAGAATATTTTGTATATACAAATCATAGTTAACGTCTTGTCGGGAGACACGTAAGCCTATAATTTATTAGATCGAAATAAGAACAAAAATAAAACTACTATAAAAGACTACTTACTATAAAAGAAACGCACTAGTTGTGATGAGTGTCGCTATCTAAGATCTTTCGCATCCCAGGTCTCGGTAACCACGTGCTGCTTCCTGACCTATAATATATAGTGTACCTATAATACATACCTTGCCACTCACCTCGCAGGTTCCACGTCTTGTATCCAGACCTACGAACCTTCACCATCGATTCTCACAACCGCGCAACACGATTCCTTCGCTGAAGGATCCACGAGACTCGTCCCGGGGCCTGCGCGAGAGGGTCCTTCAAGCATCCGCGGTTGACCCCTTGCTCCTCGCGGACACCCAGGTTTATCTAGCTTTATGAGCGGTTACACGGAAACAACGTGCCCATTCAAGGACCACGAAAACGATTGGCGAATATCTCTCTCCGAGTGGTCACTCGCGAATTTTCAAAATTGTCGCCAAGGACGCGATTCCTTCTCGCGCCCATTCACTTTGGCCACTATTTGTCGACAATTTATTTAATTATTCGAAAAAAAAGATTTATTACAGTAAATCTAATTAAAATGTAATTACCTCTATACTGTTAATTAAAATTTTATTTTATTAGTAGAAAAAGCAGGAGGTAACGACTTGATTGTTCCACAAAAAATAAGTGATATTAATACAATAATAAAAAATACCATTATTTCGTAACAAATTAGATACAAGTAATATTTATCTGCATACTTTATCGATGTATAAATCATATTTTACTTTTAAATTGAACGAGTATTAAAAATCAATATGTGGAAAAATAGATTTATAGCAAAAAAATTATAGATAAATTTTAGATTTGTTGTACAAAAAATTTTTTTAATATTAAAGTAAATGAACATGAAGATATAAATCAGAGAATAATTTCGAAAAGTAAAAAGTGCCAAAGGCTACTGTGTGTTAAGAAAACTGTATTGGCTGATTGTCCAGTAAAACTGGATATCTCAGATTTCATAAAAAAAAACTGCTACGTTGTAGATATTTGTGTCTCCTCTAACTACCGAATTTCTTTTAATCACTTTTTCATGTCTTATATCATCTTTTGCTTTTTTTTATTCAATCTCTTTATAAATATTTCTAATCTTCAGCTCTACAGAATTTCTATTTCTGTCAAAAACTAATTTTTGTATCAACCATTGTCCGCTTAGATAACATATCGTAAATTGTAAAATATATTCAAATTTTTTTCCAACCATGAAAAAAAGTACGTAGAACAACTCAGCACAACTATATATTTTATTTATATTAAATAAAAGTAGAAATGGTAAAAAATAAAAATAGTCAAATAATAGAATTCGAAATTTAATCAACCATTTTATAATTAAAAAAACATATAAAAATTTACTAATCAATAGTACATCATAAATTATAAACATCACTAATGAAGTATGGTTACGCCTTCAATTTCAATATTTCTATAACATTAATTTTTTATTTTGGGTTAAGCGAATCATGTTATAATGGAGAATGCTCTTCTTTTTTTATACTTTTCTATAAAAAATTACTTTTTTGCTCTTCAATTTTTTTTGACAATCTATCAATTTATCTTTAGATAATTTTTCTTACACTTCAAATATTATATTTCATACCTTTCCATTTATTTTTTATCATATACCTGTTATATTATTCCAGTTGTACTGTGATTTTTATTTTGAAAATCGTCCAAATTTTTTATAGTGTTAATGCAGAAACTAAGTAATATTTTTAAATAATTTATCTGACAAAAATTTATACAACTTAACAAATACACAATATTTTAAATAATTTAATATTAGTAAAGAATATTATTAAATTTTAAATTGTTTTGAATTTTTTCATATATAAGTCTAGTTTAAGTAATTCTATAATATTCATTTATATAAATTGTATACTTAGTTATGTATCATAGTAAATCAATGTATTACATCATTTTTTGTACATTCTCTTATTTAAACTATGTTCAAAGATAATACGTTTCAAAAATATAAAAAATACATGATTTCAACATTGTCTTAAAAATATTTATTTCCTAAAAGTAATTCTATTATCAATTTATTAGATTTAATATTCCTGTCCTAATTTAATATATATTAAAATTTTAAAAACTGTGTAAGCTTTTTAATTTATTTTACATAAAATCAGTCTTCGCTTCTAGATACTTCGAGGAGAAAGTTAAATTCGCATAATTTTCTATTGATTTCTCATGATATTAAAAAACTCAAATGCCTTACTACACCGATTTGAGTATCTTATCACTATGTCCTTCACTCTCCTACAGTGGATAGATCACGCCCCAGTAGACTGTTTTTTTTTAAATAAAGAATTCTTTAGTGTCAATAGATGTCTATTTTCTTTAGGAATATGATTAGTAGCTCTAAATATTCGGATTTTACACTTTTGTAAGTACACAATTTAGATCATAAGGTTTAGTTTAAATTTTTAATTAATTACTATAAATTTTTACATAAACTGTGCATTATTCTTTTATATTTCGTCTCTCTAAAAATCTAAATTAATATTCCAATTATTATAAAAATACTTAAATTCAGAAAAATTTATAAGCACACATCTTTATTATAAATTTTTTCTTTTTTGTTGATTTTTTAATGGTTCTTAACTTTTTTCCATACTCAAGAAACATATATTAAAAACATATTTGGATAATCTTAAAATCTACTATGGCACTCAATTTTCTTATTATTTTTTATTAATTCTGTATTTAATAGAATAGTAAATAATGGAATACATATAAAAATTTTATTATGATAAGTAAAATTATAAAATATTTTGTTATTTATGTATGATAAAAAATTCAAAAAAAATTAAAAAAAAAATCTATATATATGTATTTATTACAATTTATCTATATATATTTATATTAAAAAATTTTTTGTATTTTATAAATCTCCAAATACATATTTACTTTTTTCATAAGATGTTTTAAAAGCGTTTATTAAATAAACCACAAATATCATGAGTTTTACTCTTGATATTTGTGGTATTGAAAAAAAGAAAAAAATTAAACAAATAATATTAATAATTAGCTTAAATTTATATAGTTGAAAATAAAATTATATTTAAAGACAATTCGCAATTAAAAATTCATGTGAAACAGAATACATATGAAGCGGAACATAAAGAACATTATAGTTGATTCTTGAATTGAAATTACGGTATGCATAAACTAAAGCATAAATTACTACAAATTAATTAAAAGTACAAAATTACCTGCGGTACAAACTATGGCATCTATGATTCGCAGCCGATAAGTTTATTAAATTAGTTTTCAAATAATAATTATATCCTGAGATGAATTATTAGCAAAACCATCTAATCTGTTCATAAGCCATAAGCTTTAATTTCAAAGATAAAGCAATAATAATAATATTGGAAGTAACATATTTTACACCCTTAACAACTTAATAAAACTATTATTATTTAAACTATATTTTATTAAGAATCTATTAACACAATAGAAAAAGCTTGTATATTACAATATAAAAAATAAAAAAATTTCATTAAAAATTTAATTAATTGTAAAAAAGAAAAAAATTGAAAAATTTTTTTTAAGGATCTATTTTTCATAATGATATTTAAAACAAATCAGAACCTGCTGTTCATATTCCCGGAAATCAATTGAAAATTTTCTACTTTTTATGGATATTGTTAAAGTAATTAAAAATAGTAAAAGGCAATTCATAAGAGAGGTAGTAAAATGAAACTTATAACATAGCAGCTTTTAAAAAAGGAAAAGGATGGATTTGAAATCAGGTACTACATGAATATCTACATATATAGAATTATAAATAAAAATTCAAATAATAGTTTTACATTAAAAAAGAAGTAAAAAAAAGAAATAATACATTTTAAAAACATATTCTGATTGAAAATTTCTTTCGAAACCACTTTATACTTTAATTTTACAATGTTGAAAATTCTGACATTTATCTAATATAGACTTTTAATTTAAATTTATACGTACATACATACATAAATATGTGTATATATGTATATATATGTATATATATGTATATATATCTATATATATATATATATAGATATATATATATATATATATATATGCACACATGAATGATTAATCTATTATAAATAAATTGTTTTTTTTTAACGAAATAATATATACACACCCGTTTGTATATCATACCTTACATACATTATTAAAAAAAATTACAATTAATATTTAAAATAACGAAACATAAAAAATGATAAATTTGCAACCAAAAAAGACAGTGCTTTAATTAGTAAGGTAATAATGTAGTGAATAAAGTAAAGAGAAACAGTTTAACAAGTTTATAATTTTTTATGAGAATCTGTTAATTTACTAACTTCTTTTAAACTCATGAGACGGTTCTTTTTACAATTTTTTTAATTTAATGATAATGCTCTTAATATAATTTAAGAGCATTTTTATTAAAAAACACAACTCTTATTACTTTGAAGTTTGCATAAATAATATATTTAAAACATCTAACTTGTTAAGAGACATTTGATAATAAATCTGTTTCCTGTTTTAATTTCCGACTAAAGTAGATACTTAATTATTTTAAACTTATGAAAAGTATAAGAAATGATTTACTTTATAATATAAAATACTGCCAATCTGATATTTAGGTTTTACGTATCTGATTTCTAGGTTACGTATAAATGACTTTGAATAATAAAATTTACTACATATTGACATTTATTAAAGACAATTTTTTTCACGAGTTATAAAAAAAATTTTTTATATTTCGTATAAATGTAATTCTTAATATTTTTTAACCTCATTTTATTTATCGATAATATAATAAATGAAAATTTTTAACAGTGCACATAAAGGAATAAAAATCGTTATATAAAAGCATCATCTGCAACTTTAGATAAAATATTAATTGTTAAACATATAGGGAAGTGAATTTAAAATAATATTAAACAGAGGATAAAATACTAAAATATATATATGTAAATGTGAAAATTTAGGAAATTAAAAAAAATTTTGTATAAAAACATTATTATCTTTTTTGGTCAGTTAGTTAATATTTTACAATAAGAAAAACTTAATGACTATAAATGTTGAAATTTATTATGATTGAATGTATTTGAAATACTTTTTTTTCTTATCTAAAAAATTTACAAGCATGTATTAATTGTAAAAATTTACTGTAGTATAATATAATTTCTAAATACTACAAAAATAGCCAGTCATAAAAATTGTTTTTTGTTATTGTAAAATTGTAGTATATAAAAAATTTGTAATGATTCATTAGTAACAAAAATATTTTTAATCATCAATATATATTTAGTAAAATACATTATTGCAGTTAACTATAAGTTTTTAAAATGAATAAATTAATAATAACAACAACAACAACATAATAATAATAATAATAATAATAATAATAATAATAATAATAATAATAATAATAATAATAATAATAATAATAATAATAATAATAATAATTTGAATAGTCTTTTTTATACATAAAATTATGTATCACTAGTTGGAACAAATGTAAGTTTTTATTGTGTTCCGCTTTTCATATATTATGGTTCAACCATTATTTCTATAATGTAATAATTTTCATTCGAATCTTGCTTTTTCGCATTTTAAATATCTCAATCGATTTAAATCATCACCCGATTAACTGTGTAAGTAATAAGTATTAGATAAAAATTTGTCGAATTTCATTTCTCTACATTATTTCATGAAATTTATTTCACCATAAAACAAGGATCCTTCATCCTTTACATTTTTTTGTTTATCTATTGTACGCGTAACATTAAATTATTAACGGATTTTATTATATTTGTCAAAACTACATTAGTTAGTTGTAAATTATCACATTCTTAATACTATTCGCATAATTTGCGGTTACATTTCTACAATATTTCATATTATTGTCAAGGGTGTTCGTTAGATTATTCAGTTATTTCTTAAATTAATTTAATCGCACGTTAGTTAGCAAAATTTATCTTAACTTTATCATATCGCAATGTAACATCTTTATATAAATATTTCTCATAAAATCTGAAAAATTTAAATAAATTATACTTAAATTCTAATTGGACGTATTTATATAGAATCTAAGCATCTTCAAAAATTTTAACTTTGCCATTTAAAATTCTTATTATAATTTAAAGCCTTAATAAAAATTTGTAAACCAAACAGTTAATTCCTCATGTATGCAAATTTTTCCTCTTGGAGGCTATACCAACAAGTACATGAAGAGCTGCAGTGCATAACACACTGTGAACTTTTCAGTGGGTCCAAGGCGCAGGAAAAATGAGTATATATCCCAAGAGAAGTGAAAATTGTTTTGTGTATTTGAAAGGATAAGTGCGTCGCCTTGGTAAGGAGAAGAGACGCCGGAAACCAAAGTGGACTCCCCCGCGAATAACAAATAAACTAATCCTCTCATTTCAACATGACTGAAATCGGTCATACACACGTATCTCATTCTTGATCCCACCATTATTTCGCTCTCCTTATGCTGTTGTCATATGCTTTAAAATTACTGCTATGACTTAAAATTAATTAAATAAAAATGATTTATTCAAACAAGAATTTTTTTTAATACAAATTACTTCAAAATGCTTTTATGGGTTTCAAGAATATCGTTAAAAATTTAACGTTATTCATACATAAGTATCAATTTGTTTAATTTTAGAATAAACTGAACAGCTATAATTGAGGATTGACAATTACTAATGCTGTAAATAATATGCTACTGCCTAAGGTATCGTTAAAATTTGTAATTGAAATAGTAAAATACTATCCTTTACATTTATATATACTTTATATATACTTTTCCTAATATAATTTCAATATGAGTTAACTATCATACTAGACGGTAAATATATTTTTAACTTACAATTTTTTTTTGGGATTTTCTAGTGTTGCTATTAAACTATTGTGGGAATATCATTATGCTATTATCAATATTATAATCAATTTTATTATTGGCATACTAAAGTAATTTTTTTTTTTCAAAAATTTAAATACACAAATCATTTTCTATTATATAAAAAAGTACATTTTTTAGTGAACAAATAGGATATGGAATTCCAACGTGTTGCATTACCACGATAAACAAATTCATGTAACTTTTTTTTAGATTATTTTTTTCATTGAAATAGAAAATATAATATTATATATAAAAATGACAAATTTTTTCTTCTATATTTTACAGGTTCGTGTTGGATATTTTACAATAGTGTGCTTATTGTAACGACGGTACTTAGTTGTCGACAAAGTGAGTTTTTATGTACCAATAAGCATTGCATCAGTCTTAATAAAGTATGTAATCTTGTGGATGATTGCGGCGATAAAAGTGATGAACATCAGCAATGTTCGCGTAAGTTAATATTTAATTTCTTCATATTAAATAATAAGCTTCTTTACTATTATAACCAAACGATATTCAATTTAATAAAATATTGTCAAAAATTTATGCAACTTATATTTTTTAATTTATTAATAAATTGTTCAAATTAGAGGTGATTATTTTGATATTATGTTTAATTTCATTCTTTACATAAACAACTATTTCTCGATTTAATATACATTTTATACTCTCTAATGCTATCGTTAAAAATATAGTTTGATATCAGGAAATATATAAAATATTTATCATTGTTAAGATTTTTTTGCTTTACCTTCTTATTTTCTTAACCAATATCAGGATATTACTAATCTCTAAAATATAGTTTTATTTCTCTCAAAAAACAGCATCTTTTAAACAAGAAGTACATTATGCTCATGATATTTTTATACCACTGTTTTGTATTTTACAAATTTAATGCTCGAGGAATATGCAGAAATAGAAAATGTCTAATTTGAAGTTGGTTACTCTAAAAAAGAAGGGGTTATTTTCTACTGATGTCACAATCAAGGAATCTCTATGTCCACGCCTAGTTTTCTTGCCCAGACTACTCGTCGCTCTTCACTTTTATTCTTTCATATAGTATTAGGCTATGCTTTTTTCATAAAAAATTACTCTCTTCTTGGAGAGTACAATGATATTTGGCTGCATCGTGAACCTACATAAATTGCAAATTTGATATAAAAAAGTCAAAGTGATCGTTCTTCTAATGTCATCTAAAAATTATTTAGTATTCGATTAATAAATGTTTAAAATATAATTAACAATTGATTTCACCAATTTACACAAAAAGCAAAGCTTATTATAAAAAAAAATACAATTTAATTACTAAATTCTGCTAAATCGCTAGCAAATGCCAATTTTATTTTTTTTTTTTGTAATAAACGAAAAGACGAAAGTGATTTCTTTAACTATGACGTGCTGCAATATATGAATTTAATTCATTCAAAATATTTTTTCTGAGCGTCTAATCATATTTCAAGCAAAACAGCATTTCTTTATTATATTTTATAATTTATACTTTTTGAAAATTCATATAAGTGATTCAATTAATATTGTTTTTTGGGTATCAGTTATTAATTTTTTCGATAAATAACATTAAGATTAACTTAAATGCATTCAAAACTGTTAATTAAAATTTTAAATAACACAATAAATATGTAAATATATTTATTCGGAATTTATTATAGTTATGTCCAATCATTTTTAAAACGCCTATGTTTTATATTTTATTTATATGTACTTAGATGACTGATTAAAATTTTTTGTTAGACAAAGTATTTAATATTAAATTTATGGTAAGATTTTTGCCACTTTTTTTTAAAAGTAAAATATAAAAGAAAATTAAACAAAGTACTATAATCTCAAAATACACAAGTTTTGGTGTAATGCTTTTATACTAATTTCTGTACTTTATGGACTAGATAATATTTTGTTTTGAATTTCATTGCATATTTTAAACACCTCCATACGCTATATACTTGCTGCAATTCAAATCATAATATTTCTAAGTTTCTAATACTGTATCATACGTCCCTTTATTCTAACTGTATTAATTCAATAAATCTCAAATTACACCGACCTTATAGAGTTAAAGCCTTACAATGAAATGTATGTGGTATGCACTAGATTTCGACTATGTTTTGAAATAGTTGAAGCCTAAGAAAATTCATCCTTTACTTACGCTAACGCTAAGACGATTTTTAAAGTGCAAAATCAAGTAAATTATATCCTGCTAAAACTTAATTAATATTTCAATTAAGTAAGTTAATTTGATTCAGATTTGTAATAGTAAAGAAAGATAAACTTTTTATTTATTTTTTTATAATGCAGAATAGATTTATAGATCGCTTTACTCATTATAACTTGATTCTGAAAAAAGAGTTACGGCATTATTAGAAATGTAAAAGCCTTGATTGATTATGGATATTAAATTCTGTTATACAGAATATGACTCATATATTATATTTAAATGAGACTAATATAGAAAAATGTATTATTTTAGTGTTTAATACAATGAGTATTGTATTAGATTGCGATAGAACTTTGAATATAATATATACTTAAAGTTAAAGAAAAATATTTCCAATAAAAGATAAAGTTACTAATAAATATTCTATACAATTTTCCTTGCTCAATCGATATCATTAAGCAATACGTAAATTTATTTGTCTAAGATATTTGATAAGTATCTACGGTAAATTTTTTCTGATCATGCTTTATTAATATAGTTTATTTTAATAGTAGAATAGTCCATTTAATTTTTTAATGGTATTTTTTGTACAAGATACAATGATTTTATAATCAAATATCAGACTCAGTTTTTAAAATATATTTTATTACTTAGAAGCGTTTAAGTTTCAAAAGATTGATATTTTGTTGTTATAAATGAATGATATAAAAGAGAACTATCATTAACTGGCAAAACTTAACATAAGAAAATGCAAAATGGAAATTTAACAACAAAATTTTTCAACTATGTATAAAAAAATCTGATTAGAATGAAATTTTTTAACTTCATAACATAAATATTATAGAACAAACATACTATGCATAAAATTTTTAAAATAAAAATAATAAGTTGATTATAACTTTTAATAGTAAATAAAATTTAAAGTTAAAAGTTTAAATAATTTGTATCGATATTAGTTTTTTATTATATAATGTATATATTCTTTGAAAATTAAAATTTTGTCAATAAAATTTTCATATACATAATTCATTTACGCAAAAGTTCTATTAATTTTGATATATATATATAGTTTCTGAAATGGTTAAAGTAAATCATATTTCTATAGAATACCATACCATATGATTATTACTATGCCGTTCATAGGTTAAAATGATCAAGACGAAACAATGCAACCGCTTAACTTTAATATACATGTTTAACACAGACCGTGAATTCTAAGAATTATATTACCCAAGTTGGACGTGGGGACAATTTCATAGGGTCATTTACTCGATAATTTATCTTCTATGAGACTGTAGTAGCATAAATCTACCGATATTGCATGGTAAACATTATTCGTAAAAAGCCTTCATCATAGTATAATAACAGAAATATTGTACACAATAAGGTTTTCAACTTACCATAAATATAATATTCAATTTGTCATCCACATGATCGATAAAATTTCAATTATATACGCAAATCCTATAAATAAGACATTGTACAGAAAACAGTTCTTCTATATTATTCCATAAATTGATAACTGTCATTTTATTATTTCATGAAACACCAATACCTAGCTTTTCTTAAAATTAAAAAATTTATGCTGTTATGATAACGCAATAGCGAGCATTAAAATTTTCTTTGACATTAAATTACTGATTTGAATCGTTATCATTCTCAACTTGATAACAAAAGTATCAATAACCAGAAGATTTAAACCTTCCAAAAATCAGTTGTTCATATATTGTAAAAAAACTCATATTCTTGTATATTGTAATTAACCCCAAAAAAATAAATATCTTATTTATAAAATGCTAATTAATGTCTCATTTTTTTTCAGATCATTTTAAATGATCGAATAATGATTAAGGCCGTATTTTTACAGAAATTTAAATTTAATTAGTTTAAACCAAAATTTTAACAATATTTATAATATAAAATATAATAATAAAAAAGCTAAATTTTATTTTTTATAGATGAACATGAACTGATTTAAAAAATTAGTTTATATGTTATTAGACACTATAAACTTTTAATTCTTATTTGAGACTTATGCTGACGGTTCTACATTTACGAGAAAACAAAATCTACAAAGATATCCGAAGATATAAATGTACATTAAAACTTTTTTTAAATTATAAAAATAATACTATTTAAAATTATTGCATAAAATAATAATATGTATAAGCAATAATACGAATGTGTAATAGTTAACTTTTTGAAATCGTGCAAAGCAATGTGACGAATTGTATCAGAAAATTTATGAAAAGTAAAAACTCCAGTTTTTTTAAGTATATAAAAAATATATAAATATATAAAATGTACAAAAATTAAAAAAAAACTATTTTATTATTAAAAAATTGGTCAATAATTCAAGAGATTTTATTTATTTTAAACAATATTTTTATAGATAAGACCTGTTCAAAAGAGTAATTTTAATTTAATTTTACAGCTTGTAATAAAACTTATTATGGAGATGTCGGGAAAACATATGACCTTGAACTCCATCGTCCAAAAGAAGATAAGGTGCCTTATGTCTGTAAACTCACATTCAATGCACCAGGTGGCGATCTCGGTGACATTATTCAAGTACAATTTCTCTAAACTTTTCTTATATAGCGATTAGGAAATTACTTTGTACATTTCAAATTCAGAATAAATTCTCATAAAAAAGATGATGCATATTTTAAGAACATATAAACTTAAGTATATAAATTACCCATAAATGCAGTCATATTAAAAGAAGCCATTTAAAGGCCATGTGTTTATATTTATTCTATATTTGTATATCTACAAACTGTTGATGACTATTAGTGAAGCGATATTTTAAAAATCATAATTAAGGCATGAATGAAGCATAAGTGAATAGATAATTACATAGTATCGATAACCTTTCCTATGATGCTCATGTTTGATGACAATTTTTAAATTTGCAGCTAACGTTCGACAGCTTTACGCTCGGGAAATTCGTATCGTTCACTGTGGCGGGATGCCCAGACGGTTCATTACAGATATCAGAAGCGAATCGGCCGGATGTTGGTGGACACTGGTGCGGAACATCTTGGGGACCAGCGATTTACTACAGCGAAACTCCAGTAGTTTCAATAACATTACGGCTTTTTAGACTCAGTAAAGATCAAACGGGATTCAATTTCGACTTTCGTATGGCTTATAAGATGATTCGACGTTCAGATGCTGTTGTGCGCTACAATAATCCCTTTGTTGGTTAGTTACTACTTTTATGCTGTAAGATAATTCATATTTTAAAGTTTTATCACAAAAATACGTTTTATAGAAATATGTTGGTAAATATCAATAACTGTTCAAAAAAATTTTTTTCAATGTAGCTGTCGTATAATTTAATGAAAAATTAAATACAACTTTCTTTTTACAAAAATTGTTACCATTGTCTAAAATTAAATATAAAAGCAAAATGTAATTTTTATAAATTTAAATTGTTCCCATGCATTTAAATTTATTTACATTCGTAAGCTGTTTTTTAATATCAACAAAAACAGCTAAAAATAAGACTACATTTTAGATTTTTTATGATGAAACATCTCTTTGTAGGAATTACAAATTTGGCCTTGATCACGACTACAAGTACCAGTACTACAATGAGTTCCAATATTCCTACTTATCAGTCATCTAACAAAACTGTGAATTCATCTACAAAGAGCGAAACGATATTTAAGCCTACAACCACAACCAAGTTTACGAATGAAAGTCTTCATCCGACACAGACATCAACACTATATCAAATTGAACCAATAACGCGAA
Source organism: Kradibia gibbosae (assembly GCA_018907135.1). NCBI lineage: Eukaryota > Metazoa > Arthropoda > Insecta > Hymenoptera > Agaonidae > Kradibia > Kradibia gibbosae. The sequence continues at coordinate 6,448,400 of JACCHX010000007.1, forward strand.
AGTCAATCCCTGAGCAATATTTGGGAGAACTAATATCTGGTACCTATTGTTCCAAAACTTTTAGTGACTGCGACAAAAAGAGATGCAGATTACAGTCACCAAACTTTCCAGGACTCTATCCACGAAATCTAACATGTTATTACGCAGTAAGTTTTTATTAATGAACTATTATGAAAGAAAATAAAGTAAATAATAGTATTCATAAAATACTAATATCTTTTTTTATATTTATTGATTCGAATGATATAATTAACTTTTTTAACTGTAAATTGTATTTTAGCTTTACTAGAACTTTTATGTATAAAGTTTTTTTATGAGTGGAAATTTCTTTAAATTTATAAAATTCTTCTCCATTTTCTAAAATCTCGTTAGTGTATTTTAACATCCTTTTTACATACTATTTTAACATACTATTTATTAACTTTGTAATAAAGATCAACTTTAGGATATGTGCTTTATATTTTAATGAAGGGAGGAGAAATATCTTGTTTGGATTTTATATAAATTTAATTTATAATATAAATGTAAATTACATATTAATCAGTAAAATACCGGGGTTTTTTTAGTAAACAATAAGTATTAATGCAGATGATAGCTGCGAAATGTAAAAAAGATGTGTCTACGAAAATAAACTATGAAACGATTATGAGTATTTATTATTAATGTAACAACATTGTGCAAGTAAATGACTAACTGAAAATTGCATGAATTTTCAAAGTCGGTTTCAAAATTAAAATTCAAAACTATTATATGCCTTGTCTCAATTACAAATTACGCTTGATTGATTTTAACGGGCAGCACCATTAGCCTTATACTTTAATTTATTTGACTATATTAGCTAGATTTAATAGACGCTAAAATCTGTGTTTTTATGCTAATTAAAGAAAAAAATATCAACATTTTAATTTCATGCATTTAATATTTAATTTTCATTAACTTATACTTTTTAAATTATTTATTTAATATATCCATTATATATTATGATTGCATTACACTACTTTCATTTTTTATTTCAATATTAGGGAAGGAATTTAAATCTTATTTCACCATTTTTAATAGATTCGTCAGCATGAAGTACCGGAAGGGAAACACCCATTAATATCTGTGAAACAGCCTCGAGGTCAGTTAATAGCTGTACGATCAAAACCACCCACTCAAGCTGAACTTCCACCACGAGAGCTCCAACTTTGGGATGATTGTAATATAGTTAAGGTATTGAATTTTATAAAACTAGTTTTATTTTTAATTTGAATAATATTTTTGAATTTTCAAATAAATACATTAATAAATTTTCTACTTAAAGCAATAAGAATTAAAAAATATACTCACGTACTAATAAAACATTAATAAAATACAATATTTCTAAATTTATTTGTAGATTTTATCTCTAATTTCAATACGTTTTAATAATTTTAAATTATACTATTTTGTATTAAATCAATTTAAAACATTGCCTTAAATTAAAAAAGATCGAAAATAATAACAAAAAATATAAACAAATGGCTATGTTTTATATAAAAAATATTTGTCTTTTAATGTATATTAATAGTTCATAAAGCTTAGATTTTATCTTGAACTTGATGGCACATGATATAAAATTTAAAGTTTTTTAGTTAAAGTAATATTCATTTTCACGTTATCAATAAATTTGTATTCAAATAATTTATATCTGATTTATATTTTGCATACTAATTTATTATAATATAATTAAATTTTATTAATAAAAGTGGAGCTTGAAACATGTGTACATGTCTATATGTTGATCTTATTTCACCTCATTATTGTAAAAAAAAATTTAAGTTTAATTAACTATAAATTTAATAGTATGCGCCTATTTTTAAATATGGAAGTAATTAGCCCATACGATTCTATTATATTATTCAATAGGATCACGTAACTATTTACGATGGTTACAACACGATGGAACCAGTGATCCTAAAGTTTTGCGGAGGCGGTAAGCCTCTCCCCGAGGTCGTTAGCAGCGGAAAGGATCTTCTTGTCGTGTTCACGACATCACCATACGGGACGTTTCTCCATCCATCGCCACCTCACACATTACATGGATTTCAGCTGGACGTACAGGTAAGCACGTCAACAACTGATAGTGTTAAGCACATTTTACATTTTATACTTATAACGATGTCATGTTCATTGATTTTCTAGATTTTTGCTTTATATAATAAAAGTTGTTTATGTGTATAAGAACAATTGAAAATTATATTTGTCACTAAAAAATATTCAATTGGTAAATCATAATCAAATTCGGTAATAATTTAGAATTGAGCAATAAACGTATTTGCAATAAGCAAATAAATTCAAATTTCCTGAAAAATTAAATATTCTGTATTAAGAAAATATATAATCAAACGGATGCAATTTCGCTCTTTCTCACACACATTTATTTACTAGTGTAAACATACATTTTCTCTGTTGCAATATATATTTTGTAATTGTATAATGATGTTATTTTATTTGTTTATATAAATTTTCTTTGTTTTTGTTTTTTTTTCTTTGATTTTGCTAACGCGCAGGTAAAGTTCGTCGATTCGAACTCTACTACTTACACTAAAAACAAGCGTTGCGAGTTTTGGTTGCGCGGTGATGCCAGGGGTGTGCTTACTTCGCCACAACATTCATTACCGCGAAACAGTACTTGCCTCTATCATTTGCGCGGTGAAAGCAGTAGCTTCCCTATTCCGACATCGCCGAGGCCAATACCAAAGTTCCCTACCAAAGCTGATATTAAATGGGACAGGCAAAAATCCGTAATACCTCAGCCCCAGTTTCGCGTTTGGTTGTCGATACTCAAGTTTCACGTGGACACAACGCCAGCCAATGCTGATGACGAATGCTCCACGACATTAAAGGTTTGGGATGGCGAGATGATGCCTCTCTCAACGAGTGATTGCAATGACGTGTTATGGTTAGTATTATCTCCCTAACTTTCAACTAAAACATTAATCATCTGCTTTTTATAAACTGTATATATTTTATAATCTATTAGTATATAACTTCAGTAAATAATTATCCAAATATTAATTATTATAAACATCATTTAGAAAAATGTAAATGATTTTCTCTGTTTTTCTGACCTTAATTGTTGTAAACTTCATTACTTACCTATAAATACAATGTGAAAAAAATAAAGAATAAAAAAAGTCTTATAAATATGCTTTTAGTGAAAAGGATAAGGAGAAACTCAGCGGTGGGAATAGTATAAGTATTCCCATTCAAAGTAACCGTTTAGCGAGTAATACGTCTCTTTTAGCCCGATACTGCAAAGACAAAGTACCACGTAGTTGTGACCATGCAATTTTACAAAATACCAGTCGACCTTGTTCACTTGGAGAAAGTTTTGTGTCATCTGGTAATAGTCTAACCATTGAAATACAAGTAACCGAAACAACGGCTCTCAGGCGAGTTTATATTAACTACCAACTGCTTCAACACAAACTGTTTACTTTCTATTTAAACAATTTCCTAGTTTAATATATATATTTAAAATTATAAAAGATATATTTTGTTAGAACATTAGGGAATACATTTTATAACTCAAAGATTATTCAGAAGAGAAATTTTAAAAAATTCAAAACTTTTATGTGCATTTATACCTAATTTATTTTATATTAATTCATAATATTATGTTGAGAAAATATTTGAATTTATGTTATAAATAGTACGATCTAATTCTAGTAAACCTAAATAAATTACATAAATAATATATCAAATTCAATATTAATCCAAAAGTTAATTCACAAAATTTTAAGTCTAGATCAAGTTCTAGATTTTACTAAATTAAATATTACATAAGTACTGCATGTTAAATAAATATGATAAATATGGACTTTGCTAAATTTAACTTTGAAATAATTAATATTAAAAAATACGCTTGTTGTTAACTAAAACTTAAAATTATAAATATTAAAAATCAAAATTTTACTTACTGTCTATTAAGTCAGCCTATCATTCTAATACTTTAAGTATAAAAATTTTAAATTATCAATAATAGACAATTATATTAAAATACACATTTAAGAAATTAAACGTACATGTAATGAAATATTGTAAACTTTTAGGGTAATGATTTAAATATGATCCTTCAAAGAATTGCGTTTACAACTTGTTTATAAAAATTGACGGTGTCCCCTTTATATTATCAAATCCTCTAGAAGTTAAACGAAATAATTTACGAGTGCTCAAACAAACAAATATACTACTATTTAAACTTTAATTCTTAACTTAACTTAACTCTAAAATTTAACTCTTTAAATAAATATTTAAATTCATAAGTGCACATAATTTATACATGCGAAAAAAAAATTGAATGTAAGTCAATAGCGATCGTGATTGATGGAAAAACTTTAAAGAACACCAGTATTTTAGATTCTGGTTAGTGCGTCAAAGATATTTCTCAAACGTTATAAAGAAAAAATCTTTTCAATTCGATGGCAACCAAATTTAGCAAATGTGGTAAAAAAAATGTTAAGCATAAGTAGTTGTTAGCCTTCTACCATATGCTTTGAGCTGCGTTCAGATCTAAATACACATAAAACTCCGTACTTCTTTTTAATGTAAGTACATAGTGGAGTTTGTGCTTCAACTTTTAAAACAGTGATTAACTAAAAAAACTTTAAACAATAACTAGTATATCTGGTTATATATAATATTATGTGATAAAGGATGCTCAATTGAATTATGTTACAAGGCCTACATTAGAAATCCCATTCACTTTTTATATCAATCTTAATTTTAAATAATTTGGATATTTTTAAAAAATGAAAATTAAAAAAATAAATAAATAAATTTATATAAGTTAACAAATTTAAATTTTCTTCAACCAAAAAAAATTTAGCTTTTTACATATAAATGATTAATAACCAAAAAGTGAAAAATGTTTTCCTTTATTTCTTTATATTTAAAATATAAAAATCAGTGTATTTATATGAACATAAATTCGTCGTTCTTTTTACAGACCCCTAGATTTTCGTGCTCTTTATGAGTTTGTTGATTTATATCAAGACGGCGATCCATATGGCAATGCTCCATGTTCCCGAGTATTTTACAGCCGGAATCGGGACACCTACCCAGATCACAAATTTCACGCTCCGAGAGATATTTTCCTTTATGGGCGTGGTGGAGCAAAGAACCTTAGGTATACTATTTATTTTATTGTAAACAGTGTTATATAATTATAAAAAAATTAATAAGCGATTTTAATGAACGTCAAGATTCTAAAACTATGATTTGAAAAAATATGTAAGAATTCATTTGCAAGTGAGAAGCTTTCTGATAAATTAGGTACTGAAATATTTTATCATCTTGAAATTCGTTTATTCTTATAATTTAATATATACAGTTAAATATACATAAATTTTTAATCATACTAGACTACGAGAATTCAAAAATATTTAATCAGTGTTATAACTCATTTAATAATTCTAAAGAATTCATATGTGTGTATAAAAATAGATATGATACAGCAACCTTTTTAGTCAAAAAGAGATCTATATTTAAAAGTACAAAGTTTTGTACAGAAATATTACTAGAAATGATATTATAGAAAAAGGAGTTTATGCTAAAATAGAATTCATTCAATTCTGGGTGTTCTTATAATAGAATAAAGAGATAACAGTTAATAAAAAAAATAAAGTCTTTTAAAAACATCGAGTTATTCAACTTTCCAAAATTAATATTCTAATATATTTCTTTTTATCCAAATGAAATATTAAAAGAGATAATATAGTAATATATAATATTTGTATTGACATAAAAATTTGCATTACAGTTAAAAGTGTATGTTACTATCCACGTATTCCTTTCATGCTGAAAATCCAATTTGTGAATATAAGGACCCAAGATGCTTGAATTTCTTATTCATGAAGCTCTTACCTCTTGTTTCAACAATTAATTTTAAAGCAAAAAATTGTTCAATTATAGAAACTCTACGTTAACGTTAAAAAGCTAAGATATTGTAGAAGAAACAAGAAAGTAAAATAAAAAAAGACTCGATATGACCAATATATTCAATAAATTAGAATATTCAGTTAAAAAATTTTTTTAGTACTTTTATAGATATTGCATTCCTATAGCAAAAGCATGAAAATTTACGAGCATAATATAAAAATGAACTTAAAAAAACCGCAAGGGTTGTGTAACATGGATCTTTGTAAGCATTAAAATTCTTCGGAATTTTTCTACTTCTATGAACAATTATTATAGAACCAGTGATTAGATATAAATTTCTGTATTTAAAAAGGTAACTTAAGATACAATGTCTATTAAAACGCAACCCAACCTAAATCTGACCCGACCCTGGATGAATTACGGTATAATTTTTTGACAAATCGTATATGCATTTGCACTCATATTCCGATGTCTTCTAAAGTTCTTTTAATCAATAAAAATGTAGAAATCGTGTTTCATCTTTAATCTTTGTCTTATTATTATGGGGACAATTTTCGATGAATCTCAAGCATTTCTCGGATCTAATTCCCGGCAAGTCTAAACGAATTGGCGCCACTCGTGTTTATAAACAACCCGCTCCTCCGTGTAAATACTGAGCATTGGTGTCCTAATATTTTGCATGTAACTTGAAACTCTTGAATACCATTTGAATAATTTAAAAACCGAAAATAATATCCAAAGAAATATCAATAATTGTAAAATCACCTAAAAAACACATAGGAATTGACTTACAAAGCTTTAATATTAAATATTGATTTTATTTTAATAAGCATAACCAAACACAGCTGTATTTTATGTGCTTTTTTAGAAATAACACGGATCCCGTAAACAAAATAAAACTATCTCAGCCATTTTTTCCTCAATAAATTCTTTTGACGAAATACGACCTCATTAACAAACAAGTTCCTCATAGACAGACTTCCATAGAATCAATAAAATAGAAGAAATTATTTTGCAAGTTCAAAAACATTCTATTTTATTGAATTATTTTAACAACATTGTCATTATAATACTGTTTTACACATATATAGATTACAATAAATTTATAAATATATTATTTATTTTATACATTAGCTGTTGAAATATCTAGAATAATAATAATTTAATTAAAATTTTGAAGGTAGAAGTTACAAAATAATTGAAATAAAGAATAACAGTAAGAATTTAAACTAAGATATGCAACTTTAACTGTGATTTTAAGATATGTACGCAATACATTGGTAATATTAATGAACAAAAAGTTTTTTAACTTATAAAAAAAAATTAAATACAAAATCTAAAGTATTTAATAAAATTAATTGCAAGCCAATTTCATTTTATCTCGTTATGTTATAGTTGTGTGTACCGCTTTGAAGGAGAGCAGGATGAAATAGTTAAATTGCGATTTAACAAATTACTTAATGGTAACAGATCTTGTCGAAGTGTATCTAATTCTGATTACAATCGACTTCTTTGTATTGGATCAACTGAGTTTTCTTTGAAGGTAATAACATAAATGTGTCATGTTTTAATTAAAAAATCATTTAGCAGTGATGCAATTGAAATATATAAATGTAATGCAAAATATTGCTTTATTTGGACCAAAGAGGTAATTGATGTTTCAATTAAAATACTAAATCTTTTTATTAAAAAACAAACCAGCTTTAAAAAAACTTGTTAATTTTACAAAATACATTTTAAAAACAAATTTTATAATACATAATTTCGAAAAAAAGTGATCGAAAAAAATCAAACATATTTAAAATTTTATCTAATTTAATTAACAAAATGCTGAGACTTTTCAGCAATCTTAGTATTTATAAAGTGAATACGATTTCTTAAATTAAATGTTTCTTTAAAAGTAGTATTAATTAAAATTAAAAAAAAATTGTTTAATATTTTATAAACATACTTTGTGGTTGGATATTAACATGTATTCAATAATGTAACACTATAAATGTTTTGATTGGATTTAAAATTTGTTTTTAAAATGTATTTCTTGGTAATTATGTATATAAAGTTATTTAAAAATATATAAATTATAATAATAAATATACTTACATAATTTATTAATAAAGATGATATTTGTGTAGGTAATGGAACTACCATGGGGAAATGCATCACCAATTCAACGCGACTGTTTATGTTCTAATCTGTCTTTACCAATCAATTTCAAGTCGAAATCAAGTATTGTCGAAGTACATTTTAAAGTGCATGGTATGAACTCACTGGATGACTACAATAACTTATATTTCGATGGTACGTGGGAATATTCGAAGATTACACAATGCATGCAGATAAGACGGGTTCACGGGCCTTCTGGAGAGATAAAAAATCGTGCTTCTATAACTGACAATGAGGTAGGTGATAGGATTAATTGTATTTGATTAAAAATGTATCAACTCAAATAAATGATCAAGATATTTATATCAAATATACAATATTATAAGATGCGATGGTTAGTTTAAAATATGCAAAAATTTATTGTTACAAGATGAAATATATTTATTAGAATTTTATCATATATATTTAATAATTTTAATTGTCGACTTAAATCTTCTTACAATCAATTTTATTAATTAATGCATAATTATGTTTTCAATACTTTGAAACTTAAAAATAAATTTACTTTGAATAGATTCTAGCTAGATTTTCTAAATAAAATATTTACTTTATAATTTTTAAAATGCTTTCTGGTGTATTAAATTTTTCTAATTTCAATTTTCCGTGACTAATAAGCTCATAATAAGCTTGATTCAGTTTTCAATTTTTATTCAGCTTCAGATGATAAAAATTGATTGGGCGATTATACGTTGCTTTTTGTATTGCAATACATTTTATTGTATGAATACATTTTGTTAACGCTTGAACTTAAATTAATTCGCGTATAGCAATAATATACGCAATGTGTGAAAAATCTATTATTTCTATTTGTTTTAATTGATTTTTAACTCATTAAATACAAATTGCTTGACACTTGACGTGGTTGAAAATATTCACCATGTGTAAGACCAATTTACGCTTATTTTGCGTTTATTCAGTGTTTTATATTAAAAATGTTGATCGATCAGCAAAATTGCGAGAATTATCCATGGCTAATCGAGCCAGGGCCGAACCAGTACCTATACGTAAAGATGCCAGGGGCACTTGCGACCAATCGCACAAAGTGCGAGACCCAGAATCGCATTGTTGTCCATACAGCTGGAAAATTGTATACGGCTGTTTGTCCAAAACCAGTATCTGACTGGCGCCAGAATATCGTCGAAGTATTCAGCGACGGCTGGACCGTCAGAGACAGTACGATGATAGTAGCGGCTGGCCAAGATTCAGTGAGGAGCATCGCCGTCGAGTACATTATCAAGGAAGATATCATGGACGATGATGAATACAGCATCACGTGGCTCGAGCTCACGAGGCGGGGGTACGTACCAAGTATTTAATACAAATCAACGGATTCGCTTTCGGTGATTAGATTATTTGAAATGGATTGCTATATGGAAGGAAAATATTTGTATAATTCTAATTATATCCAATTAAAATTTTAACATGGGTCACTAATGTAAATTATTCTTCTAACACGATATTTTATTTCTTCGTAATTAATTGCATACGAAGCATTATATTTGGTACACATTTGAATTCAATTTAATCTTAATCAATTTTCAATATTATATCACCATGTATTGATTAGATAAGCCACAGGTATATGAATTTTCAAAATTAAATAAAAACTGATAGTTTTTTGTTTAGCAATAATTATAAATTACTAATAGTAGCAATAATAATTTAATGATTATTGAATTGGTTTCAGCAATTATTTAATTTTGAAGATTATATTAGTATTCGTACACATATTCTCGTTTTTGTTACTAGTCTAATGAAGTTTTTATATAAGAATTACCAAAATACTTAATTATTGCAATAGTTTTGAAAAAAAGCATTTTGAACGTATATTTACTCCCTTCGCATTGACATCCCTGTACGTTGGAAGTAATTATTTGGGCTGAAAAGAAAGCCTCGATACATCTTCGTTAGTCGAGTCAATTAAGGATGAAAGAGATTCACGTAAATAATTTCATATGAATGCAGGCCATTATTGAGCTCGGCATTGGTGGGCTACCGGCTCGATCACGATTGCGAACAGCGCTGCCCCGAATTGGATGCTTGCATAAACGCATCGCTCTGGTGCGACGGGGTGAACCACTGCCCGACCGGATACGACGAGGCCCTCACGCATTGCTCGATTCTCCTGCGGATTCCACCCCTTCACCTCGGCCTTGGTGCAATAGCCTTTATTTCGGTCGGTGGTCTTCTCTGTATTGCCTCCTGGCGTGCGTGTCGATATGGTTCCAATGGCCGCTCCATATCCCAGCACCGACTGAAGAGCATTTCATCGGAGACAGCGATCATCGATGGCAAGGAGGTGATTTGCTGACACAGCGAAAGTTCTGTCCGTTACGTTGAGATCGATCGCGTCACCACCGTGTGACAATCGACAATCACTAAAGCAATTACTCGAAGAGCGACTAATGATTCGATGAGAGGTCTTTAAACGACACACAGGTGTCGTAGATTCCCTCCATCTGGTAAGAATATTAACAAAGACATCGCAATAATTTTATTCGCTTAGTTTGCTATCACTACGTTTTATTCAATAAACTAATTTCCATGAAAATTTGAGAAAATAGCATACTTGGGAATTCAAACTCGACAAATAATGCATAAATATAAATTTCTCATTTTTTAATTTTATTTAAAAATTATGGTATAACAGTTAAAAATATTTTATGAAATCTAATATTGAATTCAATTTAATATCTATAGGATGTGTCAACCTACCATTTATTTGAGAGTAAATAAGATAACACTACTGAAATACGTAGTTAAGATCGTAGAGATATCGTTAATCTACTAAATTAATTTTTTCATTGTAAATCTTTTTTTCTTTTTTAATATAAATTGAACTTATATAAAATGATTATAATAATAAATATCTAATACAAATTTATATTTCTTCAAAATCTGTTTAAATGAGATCTTCTTTTAATTTCTTTTTTACAAATGTAAAAAATTCTTGTTTAATTTTAATGATAAATTTTTATTTTCATAGAATAACAAAACTTTGTACTTATTTGCTATCCTAATGTGATTACAGGAAACAATCTATGGAATTTAAGTAAAGATTTTTAAACAAAATTATTATGTCAATCTTCTGGTCAACGAATTCATCAGTGCTCAACGTAATATACAGAACTCATCCAACTGAAACAATTAAAAATATGCACAGCTATGCAGTGAGCAGATTCATTGTATTATTTACGATAGATTATTCTATCATTGTCGAATTTCGGAATCAATCCTAATTGTAAGTCTCGCTTTTTCAAATATAACAATATTTGAAGTTTTATAATTATAAAAATATTTATTAAATGCTTATAAAATGTTTTAATTTTACACGAATGTTGTAATGTCAATTTTTTTAAACTCAAAATTTCAAAAACGTTTCTCGTTAAAAAGTTCCAAATTAGACTTTAAAATATGCCCATTGTAATATCCCCTTATATAAATATAAATGAACTTTTTGAAATTATACATTTCAACCTAAATTTTGAAAATAAGTTTTATATTGTTCTATATGACCAATGATAATTTTTCAAAAAGATTAAAATATGTATTTGAGACATAAGTTCTGAACGTAAAATAGATTCTCTACAGATTTAGATTTCGAATATAATTATTAAATAAAATAAATATAGATAATCAGAATGAATGTGATAAATAATGTTGTATCGATTGATAAATGATAAAAATTTTAACTATTAAAAACACTATTTTTTGCAGAGCTGTGCTCTGAAATTGTTAGTCCATTGATACGTCAAACGATTTTGTTATCTTTATTGATAGTAAATTAGTTGTCAGCAAACATTTTTTAGTAAATCTTTTTCAAAATGTCTAAAATCATTACAATAAATTATATTAATATTATGTCTTGGTTCTCCAATAAAGCAATGATAACATCATCTATGATACGTATTCATATTTGAGAGAACTGTTAATGGTTATAAAAATGGAGTGTATTAAACTTGTATTGATTTTATGACATAATAAACATTTTTTTTATACAATATGTATTTGAAATTTATTTCAAAATTTTAAATATCAGATTAATTTTAAGTTATTTTGGATAAAAAATTATAATTAAGATTTTGTAAAACGTTTTTAATACTTTTTTGACTATTCTCTTATAAGCGGTCTTTTTTAACTTGTCTTGAATGCTAACTGAACTTCAATAATAACATTAAGTATTTAAACGCCAATATTTTTATTGGTAGATTTTTTTTCTTTAATAAGTAAAATAGTACAAATATTAATATTTCAGTTTAAAATAAAATGAAATTCGAAGTGATACAATAAAAACAGCATAAGAAATCATTTTTTAAGAATTACATATAAAGCTGAAAAAATAAGATCGCTTAAAAACTATTAGTCTATAAGTAAGGAGTATCTTTGATAGTGTTTCAAAAAAATATAAATTTTTTTGAATAATTTTTAAGATATAAGAAAGAAATTTAAAACCAAACACAAACGAATATCGTATAACCAGTGCCAACAGACAAGGGCACTACAAATTAAAGTCTGTATTTAAAAATTACTCGTTAGCGTAATTAGAAGAGCAATAATTGTAAAAAAACTTTATCATTCTTAGTAGTTTAATAATAGAAAAATAATTAATTTTAAAGATAATATTCAGGCAAAATAAAAATTATCTAAATCTAATTTATAAAGCGTAGAGGAAGGCTATATATAATAAAACTTTAATAATTAATAATGGTTATATATTTGCAGATTTGAACGTATTATTAAAATTAAAAAAATTTGCATTTAAAAGAATAAATTGAAAAAGATTTTCATATTTTTTAAAATGTTTAGCAAGTATATATGAAATATTTAGAAGTGCTTTGTAGTCCATAAACTGTCTGATTATGAATAACGTGAGTAATATATGAAAAAGAATGTAAGACAAGCTAACCAAAAACACCGCCAGTATGTAGCACTGACACTATAAACAATAATGTATCAAAAATCTATAAAATGAATTACTCGATAGAGATTAAAGTTGTGCAGTACTATAAATATTTTATCTTTAAAAATAATAATGATAATCTATTTATAAACAAATTTTTTCATGAAAACTAATAAGTACTATGTATGAGTATATACTACCTAATAGTCCGTAATTAAAGTACGCAAATTAAATAGTATTATAACAAATATTTTAATATTGTTTAATTTTTTTTTCTATATAATTATACAATATACATGATATTTTTAAATTATTTGTTTGGTATATAAAATAGCAAAACTAGTATCTTTTTATAAGATTAAAAATATTTTAGGATTACTTAATTTTTTAAATCTAAATAATCTCAAAAAAGACTTCATTCAATACAATCAAATTTTGTTAAACAATACCAATACATAATTCGCTTACTTATCTTCAAAATGTTTTATATGATATTAAAAGGGTTTGATCTACAATTCAAATTTCAGAAAATTATAGTGATAGACTTATAACTATAGATAAATTTGATACATGTTAAAACAAATTTTTAAGTAAAAATGTAAAAACATATTCTTGTAAATAACATTATTAAATATAAATATCGATTAAAAACATTAATTTTGTTTTTATTCGAATGATTTCTTTAGTATATGAAAAAATTTATTAACACGTACTTTTCATGTATTCAAAAATGCCAAACTTGGTAATATGATCACAAAAATTCTATGAAGCGTTAAAAATAAACTTTAAGTTTTAAAGAAACTTTATTATATTACATCTTCAAAGTAGATATTAGAATTGAACACTATTGATATTAATAAGCTGAAAAATATATAATCATGTTAAAAAAGAACCAGATATATAAATTTACATGTGCTCATATACGTAATGTACTTAATTAATAGAAAAATCGGTATTAGTTAAGAAGCTTTCTCATGCATACGTTAGTTGTAAGCTGTAAATACAATAAAAATGTAATCTAAGATTTATTTCAAAATTTTTGTAAAGAGCTTTACAAAACTCAATGATAAAGAGATTTAAAAACAAATTTTTGATTAGAAAATTTATAAATCTCTCCAAAAGAAACTTTTTGATGGATTTTTTATTAATTCAACGTTAAAAAGTCATAAATTCGTGTACAAAATTATTTTTCATTTTAATTATAAAACAACGTTTTAGATTACATATCAGTTACTTTTTACATACTTTGATTTTATTTATAGATGAGTATTTTAATAAAAACCTCAGAAAGTTATCTGTTTATGTACTTATGTAGATTCGGACTGATATATCAATATTCTGAAATTTATATCTAATTAACTACAGAAGGTAAAATATTGAAAGAAGAGCATGAAATAAATTAAGACATCGTGCGTTTAATACTTGAAATATTGTGAGCTTATTATTGTGATTGCAAAATTATACTTTACGCTTTATGATTTATAATATTCGTTTTTCAGTTGAATTTCATAAATTTTATTCATTTTCTTTCTCTTTGTTTCATAATTTATTTAAATACATGATTTTAAAAAAATTTTAATATTAAGCAAAAATTTTTAAAATATTTCTAACAAAATTTCTTGTTGTTAGCACATAAAAAAATATAATTTTTATAAAATCATAAAGTGCTTTTAAAGTAAAAACTATGATTTGTTTAATGCTGCTCTCCTAATAATCATTAAAACTTGTTCGATGTTACTTCATAAATATAAATTGAAACTACACAAAGAAATGCAGTATGAACAAATTTATTATTTATACTTATTTTACAATAACAGTTACATTTGTTGTTACAGTAAAGGCTTTACAATAATAAAATAGGATTATGTTTAAATATTATGAGGTCAACAATAAACTGTGAAATTACTTGTCAATACTATGAATTACTGAAAATATCTCTTACACGATCCGATGTATACAATACAATAATTAATTTTTGTTATAAAATATGATATAATAATTTTCATAACTAGAGATAAGATCGAACAGAAACTAAATTCTAATAAATATTATTTATTCTGTGCTTTATTATTTATAGTTACGAAAAAATAATATGCACTGACTGACTTAATTAATGCAACAATAAAATATTAGTTTAAATTAAAAAATATACTTTAAAATAACAAAATATTATAAAGATAGAAGCTATAACTTTATTATAAAAAGTTTACATTAATATAACAAAAAATATTATAATTTAAAATTTTTAAAGACTGATAAATGTTTATGAAAATATTGATCTAATGTTTTGTCGTATGTTTGTTTACATATAAAATAAATAGGTAAAACTTTACTTAAAATCTCATAATATGGATAACATAATTAATTTTATCTAATATACACCAGTGCAATAGATTTGTAAAAACTGTTAATTTCAAATGTAGGCAAGTACCATAATAATAGATAAAGTAATAATGACAATATAATAAATTTATTTTCTATAAGAATAAAGTTTCTATTTATCAATAACTAGTAAGGTCAGGTAATAAAATATGATATACTAACAAAAAAAACGTTATTATTACGAATATTTTATAAAATTAATAAATAACAACTTCTTAAATGCTTTTTCAAGTACATATATAATTATTATTATATATAATATTATAATTTTATGAATCATTTTTAAATTTTATTGTTCAAATTTGATTAAAATTTACGTTACATAAATAAATTTATATATATTTTTACTTTTAATTTAAAATTTTTAATTTTAACTTCTAATTCAATAATCTCCTAATTAAGCAATGTTTAGGTTAGAATACTTGCTTGAAAAAGATTTAACTTGGAGATGTTTAACATTGATAATAAAAAGACTTTGAATACGGATAAATTGATTCCTTTTGAAGAATACATCAACTGCTATAAATTTAAAATACCGTTTATCAGGTCAAGAACGTCAGGAGATAGCTGACAATAACATGCAATTTCCCATAGATATAAATATACATATGGAAATATGTATATATACTATGTGCTTATGTATTTAAATTTAAAAATAGTATTGGGATATAAAATAAAAGGTATACGTAGTTAGGTAAATTACCAATGACTTAATAAGAAAATGAAAAAATCAGTTAACGTTCAAAACTCAAAAAAAAAATTCGACGTATGTTTATGAAACGCACACAAAAACTCAATTTTCAATGTATTTATATATACACAGTAGGTAAAAGTACAAGTATATATATAGGTGCAATTGATTGTTCGTGATTTGTTATTTAATTTCATCGCTTATTGTTAAGGATGAACTTATACGATTAATAATAAATAAGTAATAGTCTGAATAAAAATTTTACTTATTTTCTAAATGATCTACTTAACTATCGCTTTTTAAAAGATCATTAATGGTTATAAATAAAAGCTTATAGTTGAAAACATTTTTTATTCAAACATCATTTTATACAATAATAGTTTTTTTTATGTTTTAATGTGTAAAATAGAAGTTAATAATATCAAGATAAAAGAATTTTTTATAAAAATATTCATAAGAAAAAATGTTTAAATACGAATTTTTATTCAAGCTATTATTTGTATTATGTTAACATAATTAAATACTATATTATAATTCAAGTTATCTATTCGTCTCTTGCGTAAAAAATCCAAGTCTTCTATATTACATTCACTTTTATATGGTGAAAAATTATCTATTATTCTGAGATACATATAATAAATATAATTAAACTGCACATAATATTATTTTAAGAAAAAAGTGACGTGAGAATAAATTTTCGTTGTACGAAAATTTGAAATGGACTGCCGAATTAATAAGGACTCCGTTAGACATCGTCATACAAGCTCATACAATACGAACAGTTACTATATAACACTATTGATAATTATATAAGAGAACATACATTGCTATTTATCAAAGCAAATATCAAATATGCAACGTTTTTAATAAATTATTTTAAAAGGTTGCTCGTTCCGTTTTATTAAATGCCTACCATCATCCTCAATTTACATCCAAAAGAGTATTGTATCTTACTTCCTATTTTTGGATATGAATTCATATTTTGCGTATTAAATTATTAAAACTCATCATTAGGTTTTTAGAAAAATAAATAATAAATGATAAAAAAATTGTATTGTTGTTTATTGTACTTTTAATATAAATTGATAACATTTTCAGTGCTAATATATATCATTTCGATTACGATACTGAATTCTCAAATAAAAAGTTATAAGTCTTCACCTGGTCAATCCTTTTAAAATAAAAGTATTTATTAAAAAAATAATTTTGATAATAATGTAATCATATATTTTTAGATATATATATAATATGTAATGCATATAAATTATGAATAGACGTATTCTCAAGAAATACCAATATTACATTAATATGACCGTAAGCTTATAATTAATTCTTTATTGATACATAATAATTTATAAAAAAATTATTTGTTTATTTTTTAAAAATTTTAAGTACTATTTACATAATTTAATCCATTTTAATTCTGTTATATGTTATTATATAAGATAGTATGTAATGAGTATTCTAGTAATTCAACATTTATATTGCCAATTTTCTTATGAAGTATTGAAATAGTTCTCTTTTTGTTACCCCTGAAATATAAACAAAATTAAATTAGTAGTTTAATTATTATAATTTATTATATATACATATGTGTGTATGTATGTGTGTACATTAATACTTACTTATTATATAAAAGCACTATTATTTGATTATTTTGAGATTTAAAAGCAGTAACTAGAATATTTCTGTTAGAGCTTTTAGCTTCTATTTTGATAGATGAACGTTGTACAAATTTACTAAAATGAGTCATTACATAATACAATGGTTGCTTAAAAAAAATATCTCGTTCTGGTACAACAATTATTGGTGCGTCAACATAGTTTTGTACCCAATTTGGTCCTCCTTGAACGTCCAAAACGAGATTCCAGTCAATCCAGCCAACAACCCAATGATTTATATTCTAAAAGCATTAGTTTATTCATCATCAATTAAAAATAAGTACAAATTGTAAAAAAAATGTTAATCAGTAAGTATTATAAAACTTAGTATTTGATTATTACTCATAGTACTACATAAATAACATTACATACTTCGAACATTTTCGTTATTAAACGCTCAGCTCGTGACCATGAACCTAAAATTACTTTTTGAATGTCCCATGGAAGTTCACCTAATTGTAATAGATTGTTAAATATTACTAATGTATTATATTTCGCATTATAATTATATATTGATATTTCTAAATTTAGAAAAGTTATGTAATAAAAAAGAAAAATATCTTTTTTCTAATAAATGTACATCTAAAACATTAATTGTTTAAAAAATATTTTAAAAAACCAATTACCTACACAAGCCTCTGTGATCAAAATAAATTTATCAGGT
Source organism: Kradibia gibbosae (assembly GCA_018907135.1). Classification (NCBI taxonomy): domain Eukaryota; kingdom Metazoa; phylum Arthropoda; class Insecta; order Hymenoptera; family Agaonidae; genus Kradibia; species Kradibia gibbosae. Next base: position 6,466,765 of record JACCHX010000007.1, read on the forward strand.
GCAATTCGATGAGTTACGTCAAGTATACTTGGAAAACTAAAACTGTCACTGTACCAATGAACAGCAATTCCCTTTACGTAGTTTAAGAAATCTTTGTGAAAAAATTTCACGTCTAGTAAATACCAAGGTAAATCTATTCTTTGATCGTCTAGCATCAATATATGCGTGCTATTACTACTAGAATTTTGCAATATAGGTCCTAAATTCTCAACAACCCACTTTGATACCATGCGTGGTGACCAATACATTGAAGTTACTTTAGTGAAAGGTACTAATGAAGTATACGGTTCATTTCCTGTTGATATTGCCCACATTTCAAGATTATTTTGTTTATAACTGTCTAAAAATTTAACGATGTATTCTGCGTATGTTTGATAATATTTTTCCAATAAGTAACCTAGGAAGTGGGTATCACAATAAGTAATATTAAATACACAAGTGTTGAAAATCCTCATTAAAAAGCTTAAAAATAAAACAACTGTTAATTATATTAATCGGTATGCAGTTATTTTCAACTTCTTATTTGGAATTCGAATGTTATAAATTGAATTGGTTGAGTTGAAAATTTTGCCCTTAGTTTCATAAATAAATGAAGAAAATAAATAAAAAAATAGAATTAATGGTATAAAATAAATATATTATAATTTTAATAATCACTGTAGCCATAATATTGTTGACGATTTTTCATCCATATTGGTGCCGTCCATGCAGCCGCCACAAATCTCAATGATGGATTTAGTTTCAAAGCCCTTTTCATAATTGGGATCTTATATTTATAATCTTCTGTAGCAAGTGTAAAATTATTTAAATTTATATCATCCGGTACATCGTCATACGTATAACCTCTTGTAGAAAAGTCACTTCCTCCTATGGGTACTCGGCCAAAATTATATTTACTTCCATTGGTACCAAAATAGGATCTAGTATTGTAGTTTGAAAAAGATTGTATTCATTTGATTATATAAAAGTAAAATTAATTTCAAACACGTGAAAATATTATATCATCTAATAAAAAAAAAACAATAATTTTTGTAATAATTAGTTAAAATTTAAAATATTAATTATATTAAATATATTTAATATTAAATCAATGTAATTATTATATTATATTGCAGTATAGTTTTTAGATTAACGTATATATTATTGCATAAGAGAAACAATCTGTATGCAATCAGTCATGTGGACTCGGGACTGAGATTTGACTTGATAAATTAATAAGTTACGTGTTCACTTCTTATCTTATCATAATTATGCCTCTTAATACCTCATTAAAAGATAATGGATAATTTATTCAATTTTAAAAATAAACCAGTTACATAAATTAACGACATTACCATTTTTGAGTCACACAATTATAAATAATATTTAAAAATGATATATATATGTTTCAATGTTCATTTAAAACTGCTCATTAAAATATTATAATAATTATTATAACAACCTTATGATCGCACTCAAATATTAACTTAATAAATTACAAACAAACCTTAATAAATTTTCTTGAGATCCTTCACTAAGTTTCATAATATTTATAGTTGCAGCATCAGTGAATGCGCCACCAAAACCTTCCATAATTTGAAATTCTTTATCCGGATCAATGTTTACCATTGATTGCCCATTAACAAGTGTTTTCGAAATTTTACCTTTTGATCGACTCAACCTTTTCCCACTTTTGCTGGTAACATACCAAAGAAATTCTCCTTTATCAAGCGGTTGTGGATCAACGTAATAATCGCAATACGTAGAATTGCATTCGCATACTATACTACCTTTACCAAAATCTACGGGATTACAATTTTGAGCAAAAGCTGTAAATTATAAAGGAATGCCCTAATTAAATTTTGATTTGTAAGGAATATTTATTTTCTTTAAGATTTAAAAAAAAATTTTGATATAAGTATTCTACATGTTTTTATATTATGCGTTTGAAATGCAAAGCTGAAAATGAAATCAAAAAGATAAATATTTATACCTGTAATACCAAATATGGTAATAACTGCTATAAGATAATTTATCATTTTCTAATCACTTATGCAGACTTTGAATACTGGAATAGAAAAGACTTTCATTAGAAATCAATTGGTAAAATTCACAGGTATTATTTGCTTCTCAAGAGATTATAAATATAATGTACGTAGTTTAAATGTTTAAATATTCGTGTTTTTAGATTAATATTATAAATTGTATTTTTGATCTTTAGTATATATTTCGTTGAATTTTAAATAAAGATAAAAATGTTTAAAATATATACTCCTTCGCTTAGCATATCCCGGAAGCTTGAAATGTTAACGTTAAATTTATTACTTTTACCAATGGCTTATGCTATTATTGCTATAATAATGTAATTCAAAAGAAACATCAATGAATTTATTTTACTAGTGAAATATGTTTAAAACTTACTATGACAGTTGGGGGAAGGTTATATGCATAAATATTATCACCTCCCCCCAAGTTTATAGATAAATAGCTTATTTCATCTGTACTGCAAGCATAATTAATTTAACAAACATATTTAACTTATTAATATAGTCTTAATATAATACCAAGTATTTATATTGAACGCATGTTTTGTTAATTTAAATATAATTTAAAATCTTATATATTATGATATAAAACTCTCTTAATCATCTATCAATTCTTATTTATAATCAGCTTTTATACTTATCTAGTTAACGAAAATGAATTAATACTAATTATAATAAATTTTTTTTATATGCTCTTTTATCAATAACATTTTAGCAATCATCACATGCAAACACAATATTTTTAGAAAAGAAAAACTATACATGATTCTATTTGTAAAGAAATTTTTAAAATAGGTTTTGTAATTAAAAAATAAATTAGTATGAATAAACAGTAATATATAATATATATATATATATATATATATATATATATGTATTGTATGTATATATATACATACTGAAATATTTGTAAAATATATGTTATTTATCTTATAAGTAACGTGTAGTTATAGTATTATATAATGATATAATGAATCAAAGAAATAAATAAATGTTTAATTATTAATTATTAATTTTTAATTATTAATTATAACATTTATAACTTGCTCCACTTCGTGAAGTAATAAAAAACAAAATGTAATTGAAAACATTAAAATTCAAGTTTTCTCCTGAACTATTTTTATAGAAATGTGTTATCATTGCACACACTTAATTTACACAAAAATGAAAAACTATTGATGTAAAATTATTGGTACAATATTTTGAATATAAATATTTCATATTATATCCGTGAAATAAATGTCTTTATGGTAATTAAAGAAGTTATGTAAAATACAAATTAAGGATACATTAAAATTAAAACAAATATTTATTTAAGAAAAAGACTTTAAAAAAACTTCAAAAATAAGAAAATATTGTTGAATACAGTATTACATCAATACTTATCAATAATTGCTACACGAATTTTTACATTTTTATTTAATGATTTTGTACACACCCAAATGAACATTTTTAATATTGCAAGTTATTATCATATGAAAAATATTAATAGCACGTTGATATTTCTTATTAAAATACATTTACATTAAATATAAGTAAAATTATTTTTTGAAACTATTATTTAAAACAAACATCGTTAATACTCTTGCAATATTTTAAGAAAATATTTACTCAATATGTTACTTACAACTTAAAATAAATGATTATATTCATTAAAAATACAATTTCTTTCTTTAAATGTTGGATATTATTGAATAAGTTTGTAAATTAATGCATTCTGTGAACTTATTTATTTATTATTTTAAAAGGGGTTTTTTCTAACAGAATAAATTAAAAAATTTCTAATGATGTACTACAACACGCTTGCAATATAAATAAAATAATAAATGTTTTAATTAAACTTTTTGATCCTTTAAAATTTATTTACGAATTGTAAGGAAGAATTAAAGTGAAAGAATAAATTCGAAATTCTCATGCAGCACACTTTAGTTCTTATTGGAATTTATTAAAAAATATTATTTAATTTTATTATGAACTTTACCTTTTTGTTTAAAAATTTTTATTTTAAATATGAAAAATCAAATTTATATGGTATACTAAAATTAATTGAGTTATTATAGATTCTTTTTAAATAAACGAAATTAATTCAAGTAAAATATTTTTGTTTGTGTAATTTCTTTTTTTATAACTAGAAAGTATAACAACTAGAATCGCATAAGAAAAATAAAAAGCATCAATGAAACGTTTAATATGTTCCTTATCTCGTTATTATTTTCTTCCTTTTCTTTTTAATCTTATGTGATAATTTTGATTCTAATTAGATAAGTCAAATATCTAATAAATATTGAAATAAATTTTGATAATATAGTAAACTTTTTTATAAGTATTAATTTTTATATCTAGTATTACTTGTTAATTGACATTTTAAAGTTAATTATTCGTTAAAATATTTTATAGAGAAAGATAAAATCAATAAATACAGTAGCAATTATAAAAATTGATAAATTACTTTTTTTCTAATACCATGTATTATAATTTCCATTATATTACAAAATCATTATATTGTATATAATTCCATTATATTGAAAATATATATCCTTATAACTACTATAGTTTTTTTTACATATGTATAATAAATATACTTTGTGTACTATTTGTAATAAATATTTTTGCACTATAATTAATTATATAAAAATTGAAAAATAATAAATTAAAAAAAAGTTTAATTTTTATTAAATTTCTTATAATTAAAATGTTTAAAATATTATAAATATTGATGCATTTAATGCGTGTGTAATATCAAAGATACACAAAGTTTATTTTTAGCCAATTTTACAATTATTTTTTCTATTATATAAATCAAGAATCCGTGTATAAATGAGTCTGACTCTAAACTAATTAGGGTAATACTTGCATCATGGGAAGATCTAATGTTTTCCATAGACCGTTAAATATTAAAAGTGTATTGTTATTTGTACTGTAGAATGACATGCATTGAGTGCATTTATATATATATATATATATATAATATATAATATATATATATCATTTTATAAACTTTTAAATGACTCAGTTTATTATATAATCATTAAATAAACATCTTCAATAAACAAAAAATTTAATTACAATTCAAGACGTAAACCAAGTAATCGGTCAATTCGAGATAGTGAACTAATGGCTACTACTAAGTAATGGAAATTTTTAAAGATTTTTTAAGTTATATAAAATTAAAAAATTGAACTGTTTTAAAAAATAAATTAATTAATTATGCACCAAATACATAAAAATTTTCAAACAAATCCGATATTTTATAAAAATAAAGTTTCTACTTTGTTCATTATTAAAAAGCATTAAGATTTAAAAAAAAATCGATGATCTACAATTTTGTCTTTCTAATAATCTAAGAAATAAAAAAAAAATAAATATTTCATTTAGAAACTTTGACAGTAGGACTTGTGTTATACTTGTAGAAAATGCGTCAAGATTTTTAATTCCTGTTGAATATATCCTCCAAAAGATAAAATGTTATAAATAATTATAAATTTGTTATAGTTTTGTGTTTGTTAAACATGAAAATAATAATTTATGATGCAGTCGAAATAAGCTGTGAATATTAAGACCCATATTTATAGCAATAGCCAACTAAAGAAATTAAAAAAAAAATACGATTATTATGTTATATGGATGAGACTCAAAATTAAGTATTTAAAAACCACATATCACTTAAAACTGTTTCGACAGGTAATAATTAATATTTTTAAAATCGTCGGGATTCTTAATATAAATAAAAATTATTCGAATTTTTTTTAACGCTTTATATTCGGATGGACAAATATTTTACCGTTGAAATGATAAACAATCATTTGTTTTTTGCAGAAATAGCTGTTCTCGTAATGACACCGTTTTATTAAATATTTATAATGTAGTTGGTATGAAATATATAGATAAATAAATAATTCAGTTCAATAAATAAAAAATTCAGTTTTTATATGGTGTTTTTATTTGAAAATACTGGTGTAATGTATTATATGCCTAAAGATTACAATTCTTTAATTCGTAAACAATTCAAATAATAAACAAATAAAATATTATACTTTGTCCATTACCCTTATAATTATTAAATAGATGTGACTTTAAATATATGCATATTAATTAACATAAAAATAGTTAAATTAAATGCTAAATAGTACGATCAGGTATTTGAGTTAATTGTTAATGATGAAACTTCCAATAATTTAAAAAAATTTATTCACGTGCGTATTAAACTTACTTATTTATTCAAAAACAATGTTTTTGTTCCTCGTTCCTTTTGAATTAAAAATATTATCGAATGAAAATATTTAATCCAGAAAACATTGCATTGCTAAATGATAAGTTCTGTACAGGTCATTAGTTTTCTAGCGTTTAAAAAACTAATTTTATAACTTAAATTTCAATTTACGAGCTTTTGCGGGTATTCACATCTCAAACACCGTAAGATTGTTGATTTTATTGACACTAGGTTAGCAATATTTTTGGTGTAGAAACTAACGTTAAATTGAAATGAAAATTATGAGCAGTATATAATGGAAAACTCTATTAAATGGTAATAACATAAATTCACTAAACACAACCGTTATCTTGGAATTCCTCTGTAATTCGATCAGACGTTTCCTATTTTTCCCTTCCTAAAAGAACTAACGCTTCCGTTCAACTTTCTGAGTAGACTTCGCCTTCGAGAATAATATACATTCTTCCTTATCTCATTTTCCCTCTCTCTATATATTCTCTTTAAGTCCTTCAGCGCTTTTCAGCATTCGTCTTACCTATCACTCGATTTCATACACTCTCTTGTATCATTATCTTCTTGCTTCCCTTCTTTAATGAGTCGCTATATTTTAAAAATATATACTCGAAAGCTCAATACAATTGTACTAAGTACATGTATAATAGTTATCTCAAGTTTAAAATGGCTATGTTTATTATTCATTCTTTCAGAAATATACGATTTTTTTTAATTAGTTGTTTTAAATTAAAAAATTAAAAATTAAAATTTAAAATTATCAATTTATTTATATAATTTAAAATTATGCTTTTTATTAATTTTTCAAATTTATTATGAGACAAATATTTATAAATTTCTGATGATTTTTCATGATTCAAAATGATTATAGTAATTCATTACTATAAAGCCAAAGATTCACAATTAATTAAAGATTAAATTTAAAAATTATTCTTTTGATTTATTTAACCATATTGATTTAATACAACCATTATAAATTAACCATTTTTTAAAAACCTTTAACCCTTTATTTAAATAGCATTGAACTAAATTATATAGAACTTTAAATTCTTCAAAGAATATTCATCAAATGTATCAAACATAATTTATATGTAGATATTTCTATATTACCTTATATTTATGTACATTAATAGCTATGTGGTAATAAAAATAAACTAAAAATTAAAAAACCTTCCACAAACAGACTACTTATATATTATAAAAAGTGTATATTATTTATTACATTTTTACTCTCAATATTGTAGAATAATAAAAAAACTTGTATTAAGATACGTGTCATCAAAAATTTGTGTATACCTCTAACATTACTAAATAATACTATTATTATTTTATATTATCTTTGTACAGTTTCACTACATTGTTAATAAATGCTTTGAACAATATTAAGATTTCAATAACTTTTTTCAATAAATTCATAAAAAAAGAATAGTATCACAAAATATTGAAATAGTAATAATGTTTATAAATTATTACATTTGAAAGTAAGAAAATTGTGTTTTATGTCAATTGAAAAAAACGATAAGACAATTTACTAATTAAATATCATCCTAGTTTTACTATTTTGTGTAGTCTGCAGAACAAGAACTTAACATTGTCTATCCTATTATAATAAAGAAAGAAGTTACGAAACTAAAAATAATTGTAATAAATAATTTATAAATAATGTAATATTTAATGTAATAAGTAATAAAATAAATCTCACATTGTTCTGAAATAGAAATTACTGTCATGGTAAATAACATTAAAAAAAACTTTTTAAAATTTAAGGTTAAACTTACAATTTTTTTGTTTTTTTATTTATTGAAAAAGCTTTATAAAGTTTTAACTGCATAACATAATTGATAAAAAGGCCGTTATTTGTAACCGATATTGGGTGTCATCTTTTTTTCGTTAATGTTATTAATAAATGGATATGGTAACGTGGGATATAAAAAAACAAATAGCATGAGTCACAGTGTTTTTTCCGTAATGACCTTAACTATACTCTGCTACATTGCACTTGATTATAGTGAAATTGAAAGAATCGCAAATCGCAATATTAGTAACGTTCAAGTAATACGAGCAAAATCGATGTTTTGGAAGTAAATGATTTTTTCTTTATTATTTCTTAAGAACTTTATGTATTAAATGTCATATGTAAATTGAATATCAATGACAATTAAAATAAAGATATAATTATAAAGATATTATTTATACATAATGTGACAATGTATTTTAAAATTATTGTTGGATTATTTAAAGTGATAAAACTAACTAATGATGAGAAAAAATAGATAAAGCAATTTGAAGCACTTTACATAATAAGAAAATGAAAATCGAACAGAAAAATAATTAGGAGAAAATTTAAAAGGTAACTCAAAATCGGTGGCGAAAATGTGTTAAAATTGTTAATTAAGAGAATTTAAAAACATTTCTTTAATTTTTAATTTGTATGTAATGTTTGAAATTTATACTGTGTATGAAAAAGTACTAATTAAAAAATTAATGGTTCAATAATTATATTAATTGATTAATTATCAAAATTTTAGTTTACGAAGTAAACTATGCTTTAAATGATAAACCAAATTCAATTAGTTAATCTCAGAAAAGTATACAATCGTTTTCATTAACACTACAAAAACAAATAAAAAATTCATTCTTAATAATCTTGTGATTTTTTTACGTGATTTGAGATTAAGTAAGATAAAGATTCACACGTTTATTCGTATTTTAAAGATAAGATATAATTATTTAAAAAAAATTAAATTCAATAATACCATATACTTATTAATATTGAACCATTTATATTATACTACGAAATATATACGGTAATGTAATAGGAATAAGAATAGAATACAATAAGAATTGTAACAAACTTATTTTAAATGGCGTTTTTTATCAAATATTTCATTAGTAAGAATTAACATGTGTAAAAATAAAATTGAATTCTTGTAAATTTTGTCATTATATAAAGATTCCACAAATCATAGAGAAAACCGCATAACTGTATTGACAACTACTTCGTGACAACGAAAAATTATATATTAGACAATAAAATTGATTTACAAATTTATTTATTAATATTCTTACTCAAGAAACTATTATTCAGTACCTGGAACGTGAAAAAGAAGTAGGAAAAAAACATAAGATATCGCGCGCAAATAAAAATATCTATCGAATGTTTGTATAAAATTTAAACATTCGTAGCTGTCAAGCATATTATAAAATCAATATTTTCAATATTAGTGGTAGAGAAAAATGCATTTAGTACTATCTCCTTAAATAACAATGTACTTTTAAATTGTGTTAACGTCTCTTATGCTTTTTAATACACGCACTCATAAGCCATGCAAATCGCGTCGCACGTCGATGGTACCATCGATACAGTCAATTTCCATTCTTATCTCCTGGGACTATACAGTATACATCGTTTCAGCGATTCCTCAAACCTTTTTGTCAATTGAAAAAGGCTAAAGGTTGCATGGGAATTGGAATTCGGAATCGATGGAATCTGAAGAGTCGTATACTCGGATGACGTGGCCACGTTATTTGCGCAAATCGTACATTTGCATGTCATATCTTTCATTGCGCTAAAATAAGCGTTAAACGGCAAATTCACAAGTAATATTCAAACGACATTTACATAGGTGCAATAAATTAGTGAGTTTAAAGATTTTCATCATAGTTTCATTTCTTTATTTGCATTTAAAAACCTACAAGACCAATGATTCAATCACGTGATCGACAATAGTAACGATTCTGTCAATCTACATTCCATATACATATATAGATATGAGGATGTAGAATCAGTCTAATCCAGAAGAATTGCTAGATTGCTACATAACATTAATCATTTGAACGCTGATTCATACATTATTACCTCAGTAATTCGTCATCTAAACTTCATTTTTGAATAGTGAATTTTTACTATTAGTAAATAAATAAACGGTGAACTATTGTGTTTGTCAAACATTTTAAAATTATACTGTAATATCGAACTGTTAACCATTAATTCCATTTTGTACTAACCATAGTGAAAAAATTATTTGTTAATTTCCAAAAAATCATATTTTTGAAAATATTTCTTAATTTTTGTTAAATTTTAAAAATAAATAAAATTTTAATTCTGCTTTTTATATATTGATTTTAAAAAATAAATATATATTCCCATTTTTACAGATTGCTTTATATTTTAAAAAAGAACAGTAAAAGTACTACAAAATGAGTTACGGATATCAAGTGAGTATTCATTATCATTTCGTTTTAAATCCTTATTCTCTTATGAAAAAATAGAATTATTATTTCATATAATACATAATTACAGTATTATAAACTTAATGAATTTTGTCATATCAAACATTGAAAAATTGAACTCATTTCATACTTACTTTGTTGATTGACCTTGATGAAATTTTGAAACACAATTTATTTGCTCTTTATTATTATATAATATTTTTAAGTTAATACTATTATTTCATAAAAATTGACGATTATCTTAAAATAAATTATTAATAAGTAAATATAAGTTAAAATATTTTTTCATAAGGAATAGATTGTAGACTACATTTATAATTATCAAAATGTGTATTCATTTGTAATTTTTGCACTTTTTGCACTTGTTGTCATTGTTGAAAAAAGGGTCCACCAGTTTCATTCCCAGGACAAAAACCGCCGACTTCGTTCGGAGTTTCTCCAGGAACACCTTCAGCTCCCCCAAGTGCTCCATCATATTCTCAAGCTCCAACCTCTTTCAATATGCCACAACCATATTCTCCATATCCAGCTGCTTATCCATCGCAACCATCACCATATCCTAATCTGAATGGACAAGTGTTGCATCAATCTACAATGCCACAACCATCTATGACATATCCTAGTCAGAATTTTCCACCTTCACAAACTGCATATGCTTCACAAGGATTTTCTCCTCAGCAAATGTACAGCGTGCAACATTCATCAAATCAATTGTATTCACAACCACAACAACCTTATCCTGCACAACCACTACAACACCAGCCTTATTCCATTTCACAAACACACCATTCACAAGCATATAATCCGATTCAACTGCAGCAAAATCCTTATTCACAACAAAATTTTCCACCACAGCAAAATTCTATGATATCACAAAATCCTACTTATTCTACTTCTGGCTCAGGTTTATATCCTAATCTAAGTAATTTAGAAAAACCAGATCCTACTATTCCTATGCATAATAGTGGCTCGTCTCCTTATCCGATCAGAGGGTATTCTGGGGGTCGGGGTAGTAGCGGTAACTTTTCTTATGGAGGACCCCTATCACATAGTGTACCGGCCCCTCGAATGACTCAGGTTACAACTAAGGTGAGAGTAGAGAAAAAATGATCCATGCAAAAGTGAACAACCCAGTAATCACAAAATTTTAAAAGCAGATTCAATTATTGTATTTTCTTAAAGTAGAATCAATGTTAAATTCATTAGATATCTTAATTATAAATTTTAAAAATTCGCGGTTTAGTAAATACTTAAATATATGTAAAATTTAGACTACAGTAGATAATAAATAAAACGATAAAGAAAATATGAAGAACAAAAAAAATGTAAGCAACTTTAAAAATTTATATTAATGATTTAAACAAAATAAAGGTATTCAGCTTACTTGTGTTTATTGGGATGATTTAATAGATATAATTAGTTTTATTTAATTAATGTCTTAAATTTATTTTTTAGCTTTCACCAACAGTGGTTTCTTATCAGAACTTTGATTCAAAATCTGATGCTGAAATCTTACGAAAGGCAATGAAGGGTTTTGGAACTGATGAAAAATCGATCATTCAAGTTCTTGCAAACCGGAATAATTTACAACGACAAGAAATCACGACGCAGTTTAAAACACTATATGGAAAAGTATATTACTTATTCATTAATTTTATTGTGCAATTTACAAACTCTCATTTTATATAATCTTCTGCATTTATCAAACAGGATTTAATAAAGGATCTGAAATCTGAAACTTCTGGAAATTTTGAAAATCTGCTTGTGGCAATGATGACACCATTACCACAGTTTTATGCTAAAGAAATGCATGATGCAATGAGTGGAATTGGTACAGATGAAACTGCACTTATTGAAGTACTTTGTACCATGTCAAATCATGAAATTCAAGTAATTAAACAGGCTTATGAAGCCAGTAAGTTATTTATAATTATAAATTTATCTGATTCTATTAAAAATATAAAATTATATTTTTAATTATATTTATAGTCGTTTAAAAAATTTAAAAATGAAAATGATTCTATTAAAGAATAATTTAATTTTTAATAAAATTTGTATAATTTTAAAAATGTAAAAAAAATAATTTAGATTATCACATTCTATTTAATTTTATTAGCGTACTTGTCAAACATAGCTTAAAAGTTTTAAGATGTAATGTACATATCTCCATTAATATATTGAGATGATTGATTTTTAAAGCATTAATTAGCAATTTATTTAAAGAAAAATATAGATTGTATATAGGTATTAATTAAATTATTAAATTATTTAGTACTTAAATAACTAAAGCAAATTAATATTGTCAATATATAATACATTAATACAGTATGATACTACAGCAATAGAAAACTTTTTATGTGCAACAATAAAATAAATTAAAATCTTTATTGATTTATAATTGAAATTTATTATTAATACAACAGTAATAATAACAATGGAGTCGAATAACTTCATTAGTTAATTTGTAATTTGTATGTTGTAGTACATACATTTAAACGTAGATTATTTTACTGATTATGTAATCTCAATTTTTTAGTCTTAAATAATCGAAATAATTACAGTGTATGGAAAGTCATTAGAAGATGATTTAAGGGAAGATACTTCTGGAAATTTCAAACGACTTATGGTTTCTCTTTGTTGTGGAAATAGAGATGAATCTTTTCATGTTGATCATGCTGCTGCTGTTAATGATGCTAAACAGCTACTTCATGCAGGTAAGTATTCAATTATATGTTATACACAACTGTTAAAGATTAACTTGAAACTTTTTAATAACAATTTTAAAACCTATATACATTTAAATAAGTTAAAAAAAAAAATATATATATATAGTAAAATAAAAAAATAGTACAAAATAAAATATTTTTAACAACTTTTCAATAGGAGAACTCCGTTTTGGAACGGATGAATCAGTATTTAATGCCATACTAGTTCAAAGAAATATAGCTCAATTAAATCAGATTTTTGCAGAGTATCACAATATTACTGGACATGATATTGAGAATGCAATTGAGAATGAATTTACAGGAGATATTCAAAAAGGACTATTAAGTATTGGTATGTATATTTTGTATGTATACCTCTATACATATTTTTTTTTATATTTTTGAAAACTAATTATATTATAAATTGTTATTGTAGTGAAATGTGTGAAAAATCGAGCAAATTTCTTTGCTGAACAAATTTACAAAAGTATGAAAGGAATGGGAACGAATGATTCCCGTCTTATACGGTTAATAGTTACTCGATCTGAAATAGACATGGGTGAAATAAAACAAGCCTTTATGCATTTGTATGGACAAAGTTTAGAAAACTTTATTTCCGTAAGTTTATCAATTATTGTTTGAAATATTTTGTATGAGAACGTTAATAAGCAGTATAGTTTGTCCTTATACAAGATTGGAATAAACTAATAAATTAAACAACAAACACCTATTAATAATTATAATAAATACTTAGAATAAATATGTTTATAAATAATACTACTTTTTATTTACAGGATGATTGTAATGGACATTACAAGAAATGCCTTCTCGCTTTGATTTCTTAAACTAGTGATAAATTAAAAAATTCTGTCACCTACAACAGTTGTATTTATATATTTTCAAAGTTTCAATAATGATAAATATTTTATTATATTTATCTTAACGTTATTAACTTATACAGTTTATCTGTTTTTAAACATATTATTACCTTTTGATTACAATGTTGGTTAGAAAATGAATTAAAATTTTAGATATACACAAATTGTTTCATATTATTTAACTGTCATGATGTAGACATCAATCAAGGAATTTCAGAATGTATAAAATAGGATTCCAACTGTATTGTAATTTAACAAAAAAGTGTACATTGTCTTGCAAGTGCCAACTATAATTCGTATTTTCATAAAATTAAAAATCGTAATGTTTCTAACAAAAAATATTATTTTTTATATCAAATATTTCAATAAAAAATATATGTATACTTTTATTTATATACAAGATAAAAAAACATATTTAATGATTTTTAATACTCAAAATGTGTAAGAGATATATTAATAAATTATTAAATATTTAAATTATTTGTTTTTATTTCACATATTATTTTACGTTTTTGAACAATTTTGAAAATTGTCATTTTTATCACATTAAAGCTTATAAAAAGTTTATAAAGAATTATTAAGTTGTTATAAAGATTTAAACCCGGATTTTAAGAAGACATTTTTTTGAATTACATTGCGATATTTAACTGAACTACGTCAATATTTTAAGTTTATGATATTCTGTACAATTCATAAAGCTAATGAAACATCTTGAGGTACGCGTATGCATTGCTTAGATAACTATACAATTTTTTAATTATTATTTGATTAAGGAACGAGAAATTTTAGTTTTAAATACGATTTTTGATGTACATTATATTGAAAGTATAATGTTGCTTTATCAATTAGCAACATTTAAAGATAAAATTTTTGTGGCTATGAAATAACGTGAAAAATAGTCATTTCAAATTTAAAGGTAAAGGTACAACTACAAATTTATAACAGCTGTTCACCAGCAAGATTTATTCACTGACAAGTGTAGATAAATTAATCTTTTTAATAGCATTTTTACAATTATGAATATTTGTAATAAATGACAAAACATGAAATAAATACGTCTCAAACGCATTGTGCAGTTTTTCATGTACTTTATTCCATAAAATCAAGAGATGACATTAACAAGTAAATAAAAATGTACTGTATATTTTTATGAATTACGAAACCGTACGCTTTATTTTGAAATCGTATATTTGTAATAATAATGATTGAATATGTCATTACAGATGAACAAGTTATTAAATACATGGTTATAATTATAGTTCCTATTCCAGTATTTCTATACAAATAGCACATACCTAATTGCACTGCCATGTATAAAATCAAATTCTACCTTACTCTCCCGTCTTATATTAAAATTTTTTAACATTAGTTATAAATTTGAATAGCATAAATACATTAATTTTGAAATTGCTAAAATATCATAATGGTTATTTATATTGTAATCGCACTCTTTATGCCCGAATTGAAATGTAATATGTCGAATATTAAAAAAAATATCATTCGATACGCTTATTACAATTGGTAATAATTTTATCGGTAATATTTTATAAAACTAAATGCAAGAAATTCTGGTTTTGGGAAATTGTAAAATCTCACTACACTATAAAATGTTCGGTCCATACGTACAATATAGGTGAATAGTGACCACTTCAGTCACGTTCTGTTGATTTATTAGCTCGATATTCAATAATACAATTTTATTTATGCGCCTTTTCCTTTAACATAGTTTGTAATATCCTAGTCAATATTTAGCACAAAATATAGTGATTTTATCTATCAAATATTATTTACAGAGGAAGTTCCAAAGCTCGAAAAATTTTTTCACACTCTACCGCAAATTAAAAATATCTTTAATTTTTATTATTTTTCTGCAGTATTATACGTATAATATTCGTAAAAAAAAATTTTGTTGAATTAAATATGAGAAATCTATTCAAATTATTCATCATCTTCGTATCCTCTTCTTGCCTGGTCAACTATCGACAATAAATAAAAAATAGCGTAATTGAAATTAAAAAAGACAATGGAATTTCATGACAGTAACATAAATTGAACTATTAATACCACATATTCTTCTCAACGTTATTGTGTATGTATTAAAGTATTGATGAACGTATCTTAGACTATACGATATCTATTAATTAGGCAGAGAGAAAATAAACATTTATGAGAAACCCATCTTTCAAAATATATAAAGCCTTGAACTCTCCAGAGATTGATTATAGCTTATTATTAATCTTATTAAAGCTCTATAGTAATAGACAATAATAAAATACGGCTTGTCTCATAACTTTGAATCTAATCAATTTTAACATTAATTATTTAAATAGAGGTTAGCTTTATTTGTTTACATGTCTTATAATATTAAATGTTGTATTGTGCTTGAAAAATTATTTTTATTGATGAATTTATTCATAAATATTACGTAGATAAACAAACTATAAAAAAAAATTTTTTCGTACAAAAATTAAAATTTTTTTTTTAATGTCTTACATTTGGATGATTCTTGCATTATTATTCTTGTATATATTACGTGCTTAAGCATTAGAGCTTAAGCAGAAAAATGATAATTAAATTGTAAGTAAAGAAGTAATATGCCTTTATAATGATTTGATGGGAAGTGAAAGTAGAAAGAAAAAGGACCAAGAAATAAAGGAGAAATGAAACTAAGCATCTTAACTATTAATTAATTTGGCAAAACTAGTTTAATCTATTGTAATCTAAACAGTAAAGATCTATTTTGTAATTTTTAACAAGCTTCATCTTGTCTATGCACTTGAACCGTTATATCGTGTACTTTTACTGAGTAATTTTTTAAATACTTTAATCTTCACTCTTAACTTATCTAAATTAATTTTTTTTGCAAAGTACAAAAATATTTAATAAACTTTATAAAACTTCTTTCCTAAAATTTCTTTTCATGAATGAAAAAAAACAATATATGCTGTACAATATAGAAACAGTATATGTAGGTTAAAAGTACGTTATTAAAAATGTTCTGAATTATTATAATATTTTACGATTGGATATTTTAATATTGTGCAATTTGTTGTCTTAAATTAGTTAAATTACCCTATACTCTACCAATGTATTCGTTTAAAATCTTAATGTTATTATTGTGCCATATATTTTTATTTTGTATCATCGTAGAAGCTTCTCCGTATTTATTTGCGAGAGAAAAAGATAGGCCCACCGATTTCGGCAAATTCAAGGGAGCGAAAACCCCTCGGCTCATTGAAGATGTAATGTATATTAAAAGACTTTTTGAAATTATAGCTCTTACTTGGGGCTTTCCTTGCCACGGCGCTCATCCGATCATACGAATGGTCACATTTTGGTAAGAAATCTACGTGCCAGCGTCGATTGTCTTGTTTTGCTTTTCTTTGCTATGACATCAATAACATAGCTACATAGGAAAATATACTATGAATCTATTAATTTCCCCTCCTCCTACACTTCCTCAATTCCTTTCTCTCTCTCTCACTATTACAAGTTTGTTATTAGTGATCGTCTTTTCAATGACATCTGAAATCATGTTTCCTTTTTATATATCTTTTTTTTATAAAAATTTGATTTATCAAGATTACTTGACTAAAATTTGTAAATAAAAATATGTAAAATATATAACCGTTATAAATACTGAGTTACAATTTTGATAAATATGGAATAGAATATAATTTATACAATTACACACAGTTAGGTAATTACAAAATATTTAAAAATGATTAAAAGAACTCGTGTTATAGTTAATAATATTATTACAATTAAAATGTGTATATTTGATGAATTCATACTTGCTTATGTAAAGAAATTTTAAACCAATTTAATCAAACAAGACAATATTTATTGTAAGAATTAAATAAATGTAAGAAACTTATGGAGTTAATAGTTTATTATGTTACTCATTTTATCATTATTTAAAAAAATCCAGAATTTTATAATTTAATTTAACCAATAATTAAGTTTATTGCTTATTTATAATAATATTAAAATTATAATAATAGAGATAATTTAATAAATAAAAGATTTAATGTGCATTTCTTAGAAAAATTTTATAGTTAACTAATAAATAATTGTTAATTGTTAATTAGAATATTAAATTAAAATTTATAACATTCTGTATAAATTATGAATTAATAATTTATAGAAGTAGCCTTTGTAAGTAGTAAATCTCATAGTAAAAAATAAAATAGTTTCAAAGATTTAGAATAGAATTAAAATTTTGTACACATATTTATTCTTATACCTCCTTGAACCATTTTGCGTTTCATCTTACGTTTCATCTTACTCTGACATCTGTATATGTCTCTATTCCTTATACAGCAGATGACTATACATAGGAAGAGGCACAATGAACCGAATCGGTAGGTCTCTAGGGAGAGACTGCGAGAATCGCATTTCTATGTAAGTGTAAAGGAAAATTTGGAGGGAGGTACGAAAGAGACATATAGATATGTTAGAGAGAGAGAGAGAGCGAGAGAGAGAGCGAGAGAGAGAGAGAGAGAGAGAGAGAGAGCGAGAGAGAGAGAGAGCGAGAGAGAGAGAGAGAGAGTAACAGAAATAGATAAATAGACAGAGAGGAAAAACAAGAGATCCGGATTAGAATATCCCTTCTAATATTAAAGTGGTGGTCGGTTGTTTCTTTCCTCTCTCTCTCTCTCTCACACTCTCTCTCTCTCTTTCTCCCTCTCCCTCTCTATCCTTATCAGGGGCATTGTCTCTACTGAGCGAGCAGCAAACAAGAGCATGCACACCAACAACTAGGGGGGATCTGCGGGGTAGTGCAGTTTCATGTTGGCATTACTCTTGATTTCCGTAGTGACGTCGAGCTACGTGTTCTTCTCTGCCTTTCTCTCTCTCTCTCTCTCTTGCTCACTTTTTGTTTTCCATATATGTCTATCTTTACTTTATTTCTTTATATATATTGTGTAATATTAGCTTTTTTTTCTTTTATCTCAATTTCTTTCGTTTTTTTTTCTTATTTTTTTAGTTGTGTCTTTACTTTTCACTAGAGCTTTCTAATTTACAACCGTCATCTTGTATTTTATATTTTTTAAATTTTCGTGCAACAAATACATATATGTAAGAGTCCTTTTTTATATCTTAACTATTTAATCTAAAAATTCTTTGTGTTCAAATTTTATTTTTATTTTACCATATATGTTTTATTGTATTACTTTTTAAAAAATATTTTGCACCGAGATTTCTAAAATTACAGAACACGTTTAAAATTAAATATCATTAATTTCAATTCACGCATATATATTTATAAAATTTTAATTTTTAATAAAAAGGATTATTTTTTTTAAATACTAAAAAATCAAAATTCTAATAAAAGCTGAGCAACTCTATGATTTTCTTAAATTATTCTAAAAAATAGAAATATCAGAATTACAAAGATAAATTCCATTTTCAAAGATAAATTTAGTAGATTTAGCAGATATAATATAACTTGTGATTTTTTCTTTTAAGCAAACATATTTCTTATAATTTCAAAATTAAAAAACAATAACTATTAATTTTAAAAATATAATTTACACTTATTTGTCAATTTTTTTGTATATGTATAAATGTATGTAGATATAGAGAGATAAAATTTTAAATTGCTTGAATTTATGTACATAGCTGCAGAAATATTATTTGAGAAGGTCGTTTCCTCAAATTGATCGTTGTTTTATGTATCCTGATTAGCTACAAATTCAGATCAGTTCAGAATAATGCAGTACTAATGTGGCGACCACCGCTAGAGTCTAAGCCTAACATAATTCAAAAGGTAAAGTATAGAATTTCTATATTAGTAATCAATATATTTAATTTTTTTTGGCTGATATAAAAATATCGCTTAATCAAGACGCTTACTGAATATAATCTCACGGGATAACAATAAAAATATATTATTTTTTCCTGAACACATAATAATTGTGAGTTTGAAGTATCCTGTCATCGTTCAGCAAATCTTAGCTGCATTACAATAAATAACGTTAACTTACGTATAAATAGATACTCTCTAAATAACCCTATGGCAATAAATACACATTTTTATAAGTCAACTTACAAGATTTAATATTCCGTAATCTTAGAGTATTGCGTATTGCAATTTCTTGAATCAATCTGTAATACAAATATATATGTAAAAATTGTTAGAATTTTTTCTTTAAAGAGCATTTAAGTTAAACAAATTTAATGATAAGTATTACAAATCAGATACTGATTAAAATAATATTAATAATTTAGGTATACAGCTGAATAATATAAATATTCAATGGAAAGTTCATATAATTTAATGTACTCATAAATGTATAAATACTAAATATATTGTTCCATATATCATTGACTTGTAATATTTATATTAAAAAAGATCAGATAAAATGAAATGCAAAATTATATAAATGTATAAATACAGTTTTATTCTTCTTTGAAATTTTTATTTGTTTTCCATTTTATCTTCCGTATCTCTCCTTACACCTTCTCATATATATATACAGTGAGCGTTGTTCCCTACCCCTCATAAAACGATAAAGCTTCATTAACTATTTACACAGAAAATAATTTTTAAATTAAGTATACCATATAGTATTGCAAACGTACACATTAAGATGACTTAACAAATAATTTCTTAAAAGACACATTCTTATCCACTCGGGTGAATACAAAATAAAAAATATGAGATTCAAGTTTAAAGATTTTATCAATAAGAGTCTTACCTAATTAATTATAATTATTTTAATTATTTCTAAACTATTCATTTCAAAATAGTTTTGAAGATTACACATTATTACAGTTACATAGATTACAGATTACTTCTTTTTTAGTCGTAAAATATATTCAAATGCACATTATTATGTACATTAGAAGTAAGTTTAGTAAAAATAAATTTAAAGAAATGAGTTAATTAAATAAACATCAATTGTTCATCAAACTTCATAATATGATTGAAAGAAATAAAATAAAATAAAATAATTATAAAAAAAAACTTTATAATATTTTCAATATTATATAATAGTAATCTTCACTGTATATTGTATTTCTCCTCTGTTAAATCGGAAAAAATAATTTCCTTTTTATAAAGTCAAAATAAACAGTAATTAATTTACACAATCCATCTTTACAATAAAAAAATAAAAATGAAGATATGGATTCCAATTTTACAGATAAGAACTCCAAAGCTTATACAATTGAAAGCGTATATTAAATTACATATTATAACTTTATCATAAAAATGATTTAAATGTGTGTATTATTATAGATATAATGTTCATGAATTCGTAGCTTCTTAGAAGTTTTATAACGGGCAAAAAGGCTCCTACTTGCATAACCCGCGTTAAGAGTATTGGAATAATTAATTTATATGCAACGAAAAACAAAGAAAGGTCAGTGCTACTCTCCATTAGTTATCTACTTTTACATCATTACGTATATTAAAGTTACAGCAAATAATGTAATCGTCTCAAAATGTTTGTATGTAAATTCTTTAGTAACGCATACATGAAAATTAATTATTATTTGTATCCTTATTGGCCAAAGCTTTAAAACCGATTGCTAAGAAAAACTTCGATTAATGGCTGTTACCCCAGACGAAAAATCGATGAAAACTTGTTGTAACCCGTTTTTTCTGCTATCAGGCAGTGATAATATTGTCTATTAGCTTAATTTTCTCTCCCCCGCTTCTTCCCTTACCCGCTCTCCGTCATTGTTCCTCTTCTCTCTTTGAAAATATCTATCGGTAAGCTTCCCGTCAACAAGAGACTACTTACAAAAGAAGTCTTTGGCCGTTCTATAAACTTCTTGAACGTTTCTTTTTTCTTAAAAAATCGTCCTTTTCAGGTTGTAAAGGGTCTGCTCTGAACTAGGTTATTTCGACATTCTGAAGCCTGTAGTGAAGTATCTAGTAGCCCTGCCTTTGCTATATTTAACGTATTTCGAATCATTTTAGAAAAGAAAGAAAAGAATATTCTAAGAAGCTAATAACTTTTAGAAAATACTTAATCAATAAGTATTTCATGTAATACTTAAGTACAATTTTTTCAAAAGAGTAGTTTTTTCGCCTCCATGTGACTAAGAAAATATCAGTCTATTCTTAAAAGAAAATTATTTATTGTATAACGTAGTTCAATATAAGTCATGATAGCTAATTAATAATATATAACTATTTAAACACGTCATTTATTGTAAATTCGAAATATTCACGAAGAGGCAAATATTTTTTTACTTAAGAAATTAACTATATATATATGTTATAAATTTAATACTTATTTATTATTACTACAATAAGCCAGAATTTAATTATTATTTAAATAAAAATTATTTGTTGACTGATTGATAGTTATGAATAAATGAAAATGAAAAATGATATCTTCCACTTAGATTTTCCTGAAATCTAAGAATCTACTGAACTGAACAATGTCTACTGAAAGTATACAATGTTTTTAAACTACTTGCTAATTTTATAAATTATATTATATTATAAATTTTTTATTAATGACAATGCATATCTTACTTTTTTCTTAAACTATGGAAATTTTTGTTTCTAGAATTTTAATATATTAACCGTATCGTGAATAACATATTAAACTAAATAAGAATACGAATAATACAATTTACATGCGTAATACAGACTGTTCAGAATTTCAGAAGTTTTCAATATAAAATTTTTTTCCAAATATATAAATTTAGCTCATAAAGTTAATTAAGGTTAATATATTTATGAAATTGTTTTTTTTTAATCTCTTACCTGTTATGGATAAAAAAAATAGACCTCATTGCTTCGCAAATTTACTAATTTCATTAACTTTAGAAAATTTGTTCTATAAATAAACATAGGTAATAATATCTGGCTTTGTAATCCATGGTTACACTGTTAAAATTCAATTCGTATCATGGTATCCATAAATTCATTTATACACTGATAAAACATTATTTGGACATGCTAGCATAACCCACATTTATGCACTCGTGTGAGCTTTCGGCATAAAGGTATGTACATATAAGTCGTTGTTTCTTTAAAAGGTTAATAGAGATATGGGCTCTGACATTTTGGACGTCTAATGTACGAAGTAAATTCTACATCTCAATTAGTTTTCGGACACGTGTCGGCACGTGTCATCTATTGCCAGGGTGCGACTGTCTGCACCCCTGTGCGATGCACACGAATCGACGTATACTGTCCCTTAACGGAACGATGGTACGTAAGCTTTATCAAGTTATACATATGTTACAAGTGAGCGCAAGGATTTTCCTTTGCATGTTTAAATTGCCGTGCGCAACCAATGAATTTAGAAACAATTTAGTACAAGCTGAACGATATTGTGCGCAAAATGTTGAACGTTGAGGATAACGAGATTCTTAAACATTTATTATTGTACGAACGATTTTTTAAGTACCAATATTTATGTCATGCATATTCTGCTTTTTATAAATAGTAATATATTAAAAGTAAAATTATTATACATTCTAACAATGAGAATTTTTACTTACATGTCATTGAAAATTTTTTAATTAATTTTATAAAATTTTTGTTCAAATATTACATGCCTTTTTTGCTATTTTTGCATTATAAAGTACTATAATTACAAAATAATTATAAACAAAATTTTACATTTCAATTTCGAAATAGATTAATTTTTTTATAATTAAAGAATTAATTAATTTTCCAACTAATTAATTAGATAAAAATTACATTGTTGTAATAAAATATATGTTTATTAGAAATATCAAGTGAGGTTTTAATTAGGTATGTTTGAAATGATGTATATTTATTAAAATTTATAAACTGAAATTTGATAATATTATACTTGTTATACTTGCATTGATACCGATAAATATTGTAACTAATCAATTATCAAACTAATTTTGTAATGCAATGACATATTTTATATTTATTCTTTATTTCAATTGTTTCATTTAATTAATAAATATTCAGATCATATTCAGAATCATTTTTAAAATGAAAAATTATTGTAAAAACTAATGCATTTAAAAAATTTGACCGTTATTTATTTTCAAAATCTTAAATAGAGCTTAAGATACTTAATTTAAATCACAAAAAGGAACTGATGATTATATATAAATAGCCATATGCAGTGTATATTACGTACATTTTTCGGTCGTACACCGCTGTAATCGTCGTTATTCTGCGTACGCACAACATATTAACGGCTTAGTCGATAAGCCTTTTATATTACATTTTTCCCTATATGGTGTCGCGTAATCCAATGATGGGGTAGCTGACCCACGTTACAAGGGTGGCGTTATGCTCGATTTTATTTACGTGTGTATGAATACTCTAAGCTTTAGTTGGTACTTCTTCATGTCGCTTACAAAGAAAAGGTTCTTTATAAAAAATACTATCAAAGAAATTTTTGTACTCATGAATTATTTCCGTTTGTTAACTGCTGATTATAATGTGCAAAGAAATTTAGTAAACAACACTCGTTATTTAATTTCAAATAAAAAAATTACAAAATTTATTATTTTATTCTTCCATTCTACACACGAACATTTAAACTCTATTTTATATTCCTCAATCAATTTTCTAAGAAAAAAAGGATAGATCGTAATTGTACGTAAAAACATGATACATTAATATAATTTAGACTCTATCAGTGTTTAACTTAGGCTCCTGATCGATGACGATGACGTCATTATGATAAGCATAAATATGTTCAATAGTAGGTTAATAATTCAATAAAATAAGGTTCAATAGTAGTCAATGTGTTGCTAAATCGATAATTTTTATCAATTGAAAATGAATGTTGTAATAGATCTCGAATCCACGAGAAAAAAATAAAAGTGAACAGAAGCATTTTATGGATTTAAAAAATATCCAAAACTTCATACCTAAAATTATTATTTATAAATTCTTTAATAGCATTTTCAACTGTCTCAATTTTTGAATTTCTTAATCAATTCTAAAAAGTACTTAAAAATTTTGTTTTTTTTTCATTTTATGTATTGTTTTATAAAAAACCCCATTTAATTATTTAAGCAACTGAATTGTTCATAATTCAATTATTGCACAATAATAAAAAAAGTTTAAAAATTTCATTTAGCCTCATCTGTTTTTTAATTTATTTTATGATTTTAATTAGTTTATTTAGTAATTACTAATTATTTCAAAGTATTAACAACTTTAATAAAGTTTATAGGCTATTCAATATTACATTAATACATGCAATAATAGTAAATTAATGTCATTTTTATCAAAATTAATTTTAGATAGATGTAAAAAATTTTATGATTTCAAGTAGAAAAGTAATATAATTATTGTAGATGTAGTGATTAATTAACAAATAATAATTTTCATCAATAATACTCAATATATAACTCTGTTTACGGTAAAGTAATTATATTACGAGTCATCTTTTATAGGTATAAGCACTTACTTAAGAGCAACACTTAGTACGGCTATTTGTGTTGGTGTTTTGATGCTCTATCTTTATGTTTAATAGGAGATAGTTTGATTTTTATCCTATACGAAGATCGAGTTTATTCAGTCTTCATATTTAATTGTCTCCCAAACTTAACATTCTGCATGACTTTGAACCAACAAAAAAGGGAACATTTATTGAATTTACTCTCTTATTGTATGTTTCATTTATTTTACACGCTAAGTAATAAAAATTGTTTTCTTATTTATATTTTTAAGACATATTATTCAATTGTTTCTTAAAAAATTCTATTCACTTTTAAAAAGAGATGAGATTTTTTAATAATTTATGTACATAAATATGGAATGTAATATTTATAAAAAATTACAAAAGAAACAAATTATTTATCTAAATTCTAATAAATTAATAAACATTCTAATTTGAAAAAATATATTATAAGTCAACTTTTTTAAAATTGGTTCTCGAAATTTTTTTCTGTAAAAAAATAATACCATGTGACATTATATATATATATTAAATATAAAAGAGTTTTTTTATATTTATACAAACATTATTTTTAACAATTTTTTTTAATTTTAATAAATACCTTTTCACAAATTTATAAAACATTTTTAAATTAGTGAATTAGTATATAATTACTTCTATAAAAAAATTTTGAAGTGAAATTGGTTTTAGAGTTTTAAAAAAAATTGCTGTATTAATTTTAAAAATATTTATACTTATTATTATTTTAATTTGAACAATATCATTTTGGATATGGATTCATTGGATTTTGGATTCATATTTTGCATGTATAAAAATTGTAAAATGATCTAGATCTTGTGGCTTCATATATAAGCACACATTTTATACATATATTATACATAGTCACACAGAGTATGAACTACTGCCGTTAAAGGATAGATTTTAAGTTGTTATATATTATGCCAACACAATAAATTTTCGTGGCTTCGGACTTAAGTTACACCATGAAAATCTCGCCACGTTTTAGCAATAAATTGGAAGCTCATCCAACCGGATCAAGAATACTGCACTCTTCTGTTTTTTTTGTCATTGACTCTTCAGACAAGAAATCCACTTCTGATGAGTTTTAAAACTGTATCCAGATTTCCATACCGATGCTATCTCTACTTGCTGTTTCACACATTATGCATAAAACTCGCAGCTTTCTGCACGTAGAGGCTGCTTATTTTGCATTTCATTTGCTTTGTAGTAATTTTTTGTTCGACAAGAGCTTTTTATTCACCTCAGAAAATGTATATCCGCTTGGGACGATACATATATCCAGACTTTTGTGACTATTTACTTATGATCGTGTTGTCGATGCTATGTACACAACCGGTATTATAACGATAGCGAGAAATTGGCTTGTCATACCATGATACTGTAGCCAAAGTTTTTTTGTATTTATGATCAAAACTTATATAAATCTAATAAATATGAAGAAAAAGGGAAAAAAGCTATAGAAGAAAAACAAGTTACAATTCAAATTATATTTGTATGGAATACTATACTATTATAATAGATGTGTATATATATATATATATATATATACAGAATTTCAAAAAATTGTACTTTTTATATATTTTTCATATAAATATTTTATCATTATATATTTTATATATTTTCATTTTTTATTTCCGATTACATTTTGTAATAAGAAAGCAACTTTCATTTATTATACACAAACCCAGACGCACAAATAAACACACAAATACGCTCACGCATACATCACACAAATAGATCGATTCAAGTTCAATAACAAATTTAAAGATTTCTACATTTGCAAGTTTTCTACTAATTCATAATAAATGTTGGAGTATAATTTTTTTTTTACTATTTGATGTTTAATTTTTTTACATATTAAGTTAAAAGGGAGATTATATATACAAATTAAGTTCCAGAATTAATTTATATATTCAAAAGTATGAACGTCAAAGAAAAATTAATTTCATTACAAACCACAAATCATAAAATCAACTATAATTGTATTACTTAAATAAGTGAAATAGTATTATTAAAGCTATTACTAACTTTTTGTTAATTTTCAAAAATAGTTTAATATTTTCAAACTTTACAGATTTATAATTAATGAAAGTAATAATAATATTAATAATATTAATAATAATAATAAACAAAATTAATAATGAACGTATCTTATCACTTATCACACAATTGAATTTCGATTAAATTTTCAAATCATTAGAAATATTTTAAAAATTACTGTTATTATATTTAAATTAGCTTTATAAAAAAAACACATTAATAAACAGAAAAATTATTTTTGTAACCATAATATGATACTTTTGCATATTTTTCAAAATTTAATTTTGTATTCTGAATTTAAAAAAAAGTAATTTTATTTGATTAAAACTATTTTTATAAATTCATCATCTTAGATTTTATTATTTATCTAAAAAAGTCGTTGGAGTAACAATAGAGAGTCAGTAAGTTAGAAGTTAGAGAAGAAAAGACTAGGGGAAGGTGGATGGTTTGAAGATATAACATGATTTAGATATCGCTTTCTTGTGGTAATCAATTTTCATTTGGAACGAGAACCTTGTGTGTAAAGTCCGTAGAGAGACTAAGAAAGAGAAAAAGAATAAAGAAAAAGAGGCAGAGATGGAAAGGAAAAATAAAAGAGAAATAGAGAAAGAATTTGTGAGACAGACGGTGGGAGTGTGAGTTTATACATAAAGAAAGTTGACCAAAAAGGAAACTAAGATGGAAAAGCTGAAAAGAAGAAGGAGAGATAAAAGAATTCCAAGGAGAGATCAACTTTCATCAAGTAGTTGACAGATTCACTGTTAAAACAAAGCAATTATGTCTATAAACAATATTTAATAAATGTATTGCTATAGAAAATTTGGTGAAAATTAAACATATTTTAAACCAATTTAAATAGTATATATATAATTACACTATTGTATAAAATGTCTATGTATGTTTTAAATGTATATAAAGTTAAAACACATTCTATTAAAATTATTTTATTTTAAAAAATTAATTACATTAAGATCTAAGCATAAAATAAAAATTTGAACTTATTAAAATTAAAATTTTGTTGATTATCATATTTTATAATCTAAAATAAATTAAACTTAAAAAAATATTATATATTTTTTTAAAAAATTTCTTTTTCTTACAGCTTAATTTCTAATTTAAATAGATAATTATTTAAAAGTATAATTTTTTTAATTTATTTGTACACAAGATGTTGTTTTTAAATAATCTAAAATTTGTTTACAATTTTATAATAAATAGTAATAGTATATTAAATTTAATATTATTTCAATATTATCTGAAATAAATATTCACAATAAATATTTAACTTGTTTTTTTCTATAAAAAATACTTAAATACATTTTTAAGAGTTAATTCAATAAATCCAAAGTTATATCATCAGAATATAATATTGTATAACTCAAAAATATTTATACTTAAATTTAAAAAAAAGGGATTTTAATGTATTATGCAAGTATCTGCTTGAATTTTGAGTTATATTTGAAAAACCTATTGGTTATAATGAAAATAAATTTTTTATGATTTACTATTCATTACTATTATTATTTACTATTCGTTTACTATTTATTATTCAATCATAAAATTGTTAAAGTAAAGTTATCTGAGAAAATATTTCCATGATTAAAATTAAAAAAATAGGTTGTATGCATTAAAGGAAATGTTGAATATTATACCTACTTGTGAGAGGTAAAAATTTATTATTGAATGTCGTTGACAAATTGGAAAACTTCTAAAATTAAATTGTTTTACTGAATTGTATGTCCAAGCTTGAAATACCTAAAATTCAGACTTTCTTCTCTCCGATATTTTATATTTGTGTCTAAGCATGGATCTGATCCATAGTATCTTTTCTTCGATACTACTTTCTACACTAGAAACTGTTTTTCTCTGTGCCTTCTAAAACTAATTAAACTTTGATTAAATCAATAGACTTATATACATGTATAAGTTACCCATACGTAAACCGAAGTTCTATATAGAGTTTGAAAAAGAAGATGCTGACTGACAGAATCAAAGTTTCTCTTAAAATTTTAGTTGATACAAGTCATTTCGACTAAAAAATACGTGCAAAAAATAAGACAGAAATACCTATATGATTGAAATTTTAAGTTAATAAACTTTTCTCTGCTACAAAAATATAGATATATTGTTGTTTGCTAATTGACAAATGAAAATAAAACAAGAGTAAAGTAATACTTTAATGTAGTTACTTTAATGTAGTAATGTAGTGAGTAAAGTAATAAAGTAAAACATTAAAGTAACACTTTAATGTTTTTTAGAATTAATTAATCAATAATAAATTACTACGAAATTAAAACCAGTTATCTGTAATGGTTGTGTTTTTCTAAAAATTGTGCTTATGAAATATTAATAAATTATAATTGCCTCAAATATATCTTTTTTTAATCCATAAATAAGTACAATAAATGTTAAAAGATAATGAATTCAAATTAAATAAAAAATAATTATAAACTTTAACAAAAGTTAGCAACATACATTAACATAGTTCAATTATATTAATGTATTTTAATAATTTGTATGGTATATGTAAAAAGTATAAAATTAAATATACGAAAGGTATAAATTTGGTTTATATAGTTATCTATTTTAAATTGTGATCATCACAAAGAAGAAAATAAAAAAACCAAAATTTTTCTATCCATTTTTATGAATTAGTTAAATAAAATTGAATCTTAAAAAATATCTTTTTTACATTGAAAAGTAAATATTGAGCGATTTCATGTATTACGTTAATGTATAACTATTGTTTCTATTTTATTCCTATACAGGAATTACACTAAAATAGATAAAAATCAAAAATCAATTTGAAATCTAATTAAATTAGTATGTTGTATATAATATATTATATATTGTATATAATATAAAAGGTAACGTAAAATTAAAAAAAAAACTATTGTATGTGTGATAGAGTCAATTTACGACTTAAATGCAATATTAACTGAAAAATAAATATGAAATTAGCGGCATCGGATAGTGACTATAAATAAAAAACTATGACATAAAAAGAATTAATGTTCAATATACATTTATATGATAAGTGTCCGACTTTTTAGAACAATTTTTCCTATCGTAAGTACATTAAAACTCTAAAATAATTACTTTTGTTGCATAACACTGCAAATACGTGCATTTTTATAAAAAATTAATTTGATAAGGAAATGTTTTAGCAGATAATATAGGCAGTTTTAAAAAAGTGTATCTAATAAATGGTAAAGCCGAATCCCCTTCGGTAATATTTGAAATTATACGTGGACAGTGAAAACAAAAGGTGATACGATGGGCGCTTGTGCGTATACTTATGTGACCGTAGAAGGAGGGGAAGTTGCCGGCAAATCCTCGTACACACACTTTCATATCGTACGAGGTCGAAAATTCGGTCGGTCTCTCCTGATGGCAGACACGAGGCAGTATGATTTTCGGAAATTGAACGAGCTCACAGACTCATGTAAGTAGTCGTACGAGGGTGAGTTATTCGACTGGTTGCTAGTTCAAGAATGCGAGATATGTTTGGAACTCGGCTTTCCTCGCAAATGAAGCACACCGGCAGAGAGTCGGGCAAGTGGCTCGTCCCCCGGTGCGCGAACGAGAGCCGCCGCCGGGGCTTCGCGCTATACCGAGTCACGCGTATGTGCGTACAGCGCATCTAATGAAAGCACATGCGAGTACTTAATATGCCGACTCCACTAGAATGTAATAATTTCTCGAAGGGAAAAGAGATGTACTCGTTGCTGGCGCTGTTTCAAACGGCAAAATGGAATGGGACAGGTGAATGCGATTCAACCCCAGTAAAGCTGTGGCTGTTCAAATACGAGCACACGGTTATGCGAATTCCTGACCCGTCAACTACGAATATTGCCACACGTGCTGCAGGCTATCGCAAGAAAAAGCATTTTTATTAGTCCAAATCATTTAAATGATCATAGAATTTTATTTGCACCGTCAATTCATGGCTTTTCTAAACGTTATTCAGTTCTGATCGTTAGCTTTTTTGAGCAGTGGATCTCAGGTGCATAGTTAATTACTTTTGATCGCAAACTTTATCATTCAGCTCTACTCATGAATTGAATGAAATTAAAAATTATAATCAAATTCAATATTATAAAAATTATAAAAATCAAAATACTTGAATTTTGTTTATTAATTATCGAGCTGAAATTTAAATATATTTTTACGTTGTTGATGAAAGCGCAACTTAAACATTAATTTTCAAATATTAGCTAGCTTCTACTCGTGTAAAGAAAATCTTTTTTTCTCTAAATTTTCAATTAAAATTTATTATCTGTTGCAATGTAGTAAATATTCCCTACAGCCAAACTTAAAATCAGATTATTTGATTACTTGTTAAGACTGTATTTTTTAATCGTACATTAATGTACTTATAGAAATGCATTCAATTATAGGATACATTCTTTTTCTTTCTTAAAGTTTTCTTTGTTAACGTAAATCTTAAAGAATAAAAAAATAAAAAAAGTACTATAACAATAATTGGTTTGTTATTGCTGTGTAACTTGACATTCCGCGAATATTTGGATCACTTGAATATTAGGATAATGCGCGCACAACTCAGAGGCACATTTCATGCGTATATACAAGTCCAACAGGAAACATCACATATTTTACGATTATTCCTGTTTCCTATTTTACGATTATTCTTGTTTATAATTTAATTTAAAACATACATAAATCAATTACAATTTATATAATTGCTCAATTATAAATATTTACTGTTAAAAATGTTGATGTTTGTATTATAATATATAATTCAATAAAACAAAAAAATTAAAATAAAATTTGGAAAAATCAGTGTAATTATTAAATCAATTCTCTATATATGGATACAAAGTATGATTAACAAAGTAAGTCGTATCAAATTTGGTCAATTATCAAACTGAAGATTAGTTTTCGCTTAGAGGCGTTTGCACACTTTCTTCTGTATTCGACATACTGTCAATTTATTGTAAGCTACATCTCGTCTGTTTAAAATCGATTGCGTACAGACCATTCGTTATATCACGTACATTTTCTATGCAAGGAGGATTCTTTCTTAGTATTCAATTTACAGTTTCACATACAGATATACATGATTTTTTATTTCTTTTTTACTTTTATTCTAAGTTATTTGGAATAATCTGACACTTTAAAATAACAAAACAAATTTATTCTTGATTACTATTAATTAAAAAAGCATTTAACAATCAAAGATCAAAAATTTCTATATAAGTTTTACGCTTATTGAAATATTTGTATAAATCAATAGCATAAATTAACAAGTATAAATCCATAACAATTGTAGATTTATTATTTTAATTTTTAAAAAGTCCATAAGCAAGTTTTTTGATAATTAGTATAGCAAATTGATCAGTATTTTTTATTTAATGAAAATGGTATTGTTACCTAATAAATATTTTAAACTAGTAATGTTATTGTACATAGATTTTGATCAAAATATAATGGCAAACGATAATCATTGACGTGTTATAGAACGTATTATGTAATTTACATAAGAAAATATATTTTTTAAGTCATGGTTTTGCTACATCGATTGTCTTTATTATGATACAAAAACTAAATATATTCTTTCGTATTAAAGTAGATGACATAAATTTGTTATAAATTAAAAAAACTATTGAGATGTTAAGATTCTTTTATAAGTGAACTAATAAAAGGTTTTATAAAACTTTATGTCTCTGAATTTATCATAATCAATTATCAGAATAATTCAATTATTATTAGTCAAGTAAAAAATTAGTGTAATATTTCTAATTTATTAATAATTTACAATTATACTTCGCCAACCTATCGATAAGCAAATAAACATAAATATATATATATATATCAAATTTATATATTTTTAAGTATTTTTATAAAACAATATTGTTAAAAACTATCCATTACCAAGTTCTTCAAATTAGAAATCAGATAATGTAGTATAATTTTGTAGAACAATTAAATCTTGTAAGGAAAGTTTTTTTTTTATTGATTTTTTTACTTTTTGGAATATAAACGTTTTTGCGGTTTTACTGAACTTAATGCTGTCTTTTGTTTCTTTTTGTTTGCATTTCTTTTCGTTGCACAAAATTAGTCATCACTCACGCAGTGCAACTGGGACGTACTTTATGCGTCAGCCTTCAGCTTCATCCTTCTGGGAGTACATAGACCGATAATAATAAGCTGATAAACTAGTACTGCCTAGGATTAGTGAATTAATTTACTACATAAAGTTAAAATTAGAGTTTTAAAAAAGCAAATTAAGTATTAAATTACAACGACAAAAAATTAATCAAAAAATATAATAAGAAAATTATTTGCTTTTAAATATTTTGAAGTGTATTTATCCATGATAATATTCACGACCACATGCAATGAATCTTAAGTTTTTAGGAACTATTTCACTTAATAAATTATACATAACATATCATAAATACAATTATTTATACATACATGTATTCGTATTGTATATCATTACCATAAATAATTACTAAAGTATATAAAATTGAATTTTGTTTAAAATCATAATTAAAAATATCGATTATCAGAATAAATACATAATGAGATCATTGTAAAATGAATATATAAAATGTTAAAATGTATTCATTTAATATTTCAGTTACAAATAAATATGTAATTGCATAATAGAAATTATTTACCAGTTACTTACATAATTACTTATTTTATTTTATAACTACTTTATATATATATATATATATATATATATGATATAATATATATTTGAATTTAGAAATTTCTCAAATAACATTAGATAATGTTTCAATTGTTGTTTGTCATTAAAGATTGTACTCTAAACTTAAAAATATTTAATTCAAGAGAAACACTCAATTTCCTTTTTTTGCGCAAAAATTTAAACAGTAAATATGATGTAAATCGTCTACTACTATTTAAATAAAATTATTGCTTTTAATAATAAACTGTTTACTTTTGGAAACTAAAAATATTTGTTTTTAATAATATTAAAAAGACAGGCATTAGAAACTGATAGTTTTAAAGATTAATTTAATCAAAATTTTTAATATATATGAACCGTACTAGCAGTTTGTATCCACTCATAGTTTCATTGTATAAATAATAAATTTATATGGATAAATCTATAGCATGAGTTACAGTAGAGTAATTTAATCATATTATAATAACATTTGCTTACAATATATATGTACATCGGTATGAACTTCATTTTAGTTGATCGTCGTTATGTAATTAAAGCCTAAAAAGAGATTTATCAATGCACTAACAACGATGTAACTGCTACGAAACATACGCCAATCTGCTAATTGTATCAAAGTTGATTAATGCATGATGACAATGTAAAAGCTCATACTATAACTACTCTACTATTGATAAAGTGAATTTTCGTTGCTACAGGCCTATTATTACAAACCAATGATGTTTTGGCACAAGACAAATATGCGCGTTATTATCAGTAGGAAACGACATTGATCTATAGGTTCTCATGAGATAGAATGTGTAATGTTGTATTGTTAGATTATGTTGAAAAGTGTAATAACGAGAACTTCAAGCTAAAAATCATTAAAGATAATCGTGATTACTATCTGAATACAACTGTATTCATAGAAAATAATTTATTACGTGAAAAGCTCAAACATTCCGTGAAACTTTTAATTATTTTGTAAATTCGTTTAATTCTAAATAATTTTTCGAAAAATGATCTGGATTATTGATTGTAAACAAATAATCACTTTTAAACTTAATTAAAATATTATTGTTTTAATAAAAATTTGTCTTTATTTTTACACAATTTTCATGGAACCTGTAGTGTGTGAAATAACTTCACGTGTAAAAAGTCTAAAATGAGAAAATTTACAATGAGATATCAAAGCTATTCAATTTTAAGAATGACAGTGAAATGTCTAAGATTTTTCAAATTATTATCGAAATTTTACTTTACCTAGTTAATTAATGCTGATTTTCTAATATTTTCTCAATTCATAATTTATAAATATTACGTTATAATAAAATATTTAATACTTTGATTTAATATTATTAATAACAGAATTTCAATATATTCTAATAGTACATGTGCAATAAGTATTAACGATTATATAAATTTATTTACGTTTAATATGAATCTTTTATTTATAAAAAAATATACGTTAATGTCGAATGAAAAGGCCATAGCAATCGATTAAGAAAATTATATTTATTACAACCCAAATTGTTAATCAGGAGTTACTTGCAATTAGAAAGTTATTACAATTCATTTTGTAAATTTCATATTATAATATTACGACACCAAGAAGTAGGCTTAGAGGTACAAAAAAATAATACAGTAATTATGGAAAAGATCGAAGACATACTTTTTTCAATGTGTTTGCCATTTTCCAATTTATAATAGTATCGTATGTATTTTCCTTTAATTTATTGATTTTATACCAATAAAATACAAAAATATTCTTTACTGCTTTACTTCATTAATATCCTATAAGAGTAAAAATAATTAAAAAAATCTTCTCACATGTTGTTACATATATATTTAATAAAAAAATTATATGAAACTTAATTATTCGCATATATTTTTAACAGAATATCTCATTTATTTACAATTGAATTTTATTTTATTTAAAAAAAATGAATTAAATCAAATATTTAATACTACTTATCGAAGTTTTGTTGTAGGAATAAAAAAAATTATTTAATAATTTGTAATTTAAAATTGTGTTTTAATTATTTATATAAATAAGCCTAAGTGTATAATTTTACAATAATTGTTTTGTTTTTAAATTTGAGGATGGGATACTAAAATTATTGTAAACAGTGTTAAAATGTCAAAATAATTTTATAGATTGGACTCAAGAAGTGGTACAATCATTATAGTATTTGAGTATTGTAGTAATAATTTTTTACCGATTAGCTTATTTTATGATAATTCCGTTGTTTCGTTCTATTATACGAAACTTTTTTATATTAACATTTAATTAACTGTATAATTAAAATTGAACTACAAATTTGTAAAATAATTTTTCATAAACAAAATAATATTAATAATATATATAGATTTAATTAGGAAGTTTTAAAAACATTTAAAACTTACGTAACCGAACATAAATTCAATCACTTAATAATTAATAAAAGCGAAAGTTAGTGAAAATTGTCTCTAAATATTAACACATAACTATAAGAATAATAATTTTTTAAATAATGTTTATAATAATAATGCTTAAAATTTTCAGGTAAATATAAAAAAGTACTGAAAAATGAAATAACTGACGAGAATGATGTAGCAGAAGATAAAGAAGGAGAAGTAGCACCAGAAGCTGGTTATATTAAATTAAGAGGACGGCAGAACTCAGCATCGTTGGAAAGACA
The DNA here is from genome assembly GCA_018907135.1 of Kradibia gibbosae. NCBI lineage: Eukaryota > Metazoa > Arthropoda > Insecta > Hymenoptera > Agaonidae > Kradibia > Kradibia gibbosae. The sequence continues at coordinate 6,503,599 of JACCHX010000007.1, forward strand.
AAAAAAGATCGCGACATGCAACAAAAAAAGAGAATCATCGAGACAGAGAGATAGACTTATAAAAAAATGTATTTTCATTCTAGCAGGCCAGCAGGTAGTTATGCGTCTCGCTCTCTCTCCCTCTCTTTCTATCACATTAGAAAAAAGCGATTTCCCTTATTTTTCCTTTCTCTCTCTTTCTCTCTCTCTCCCTCTCTCTAAATCTCTCTATCTCTCTCTCCATCGCATTTTTTCTCCGCGCCGCCAACGACCATAAAAATAAAATTTCAATAAATCTCGGCAAGCGCGCAGGGGACCGAGCGATTGTTTGGTGGGGGGAAGGCAAAGTTAGGGGAGATCGCGCGGGGGCTGGGCTATGCTTTCATTGGACTGCTAACAACGAGGAAGGACACGCCCAACAGGTTACGGTTAGCGAAACGTTGCGCGCAGAATATCGTTCTCGAGACCTAGGAAAGGAATGAAGAGCCAAGATTGAACGAAGGAGAGCAAGGAGGAAGATAAATGCGTTTAAGGAGATGCGCCGATCGTAGATTTTTTTGCATTATCATTTTGAACGATACGACCAAGGCTGTTATAATGAAAGGGATCGTTTGATCTATATAAATAAAAATATAAGTATATATCTGATTCTATGATGCTTTATAATATGCTCGAACGTTGAAGCGACTAGGTTTAATGACATCTATATAACTAACAGTCCGATTCAAATACATTAAATGACGTTTCCAGGAATGCCAGAATATTTAATTTAGATAAAACAAATTTGATTTTTCTACATTGCTATATCTCTGATGTGCAGTTCACGACACATTCTAAACTTAATATTATAATATTGATAATTATATATTATAATAATAATAAATACAAAATTCATCCTTTCAACACAGATTTTTGTTTTTTAAAATAGTTTTAAAAAAAAGAAATTTTTCAAATTCTTATAATTTCCAAGTATGTTGAAAAATGTTTTGAATTCGTTTTTTAATATTTTTCATTTTGTATTTATGTTTTTTATATTTATTTTACATTTATGTTTTTATAGTTCATTGAAACTCATTGTATCGATAAGAGTGTACATTCATTTTTTATCTTTTTTTTTATTTTACTTATCTACATATTTTTATCATTAGATTATTCATTTTTTTTTAAAAAGATTCACTACTGTCTTTCATTCATATATTGAATTTTCTGTTTGAATATAAAAAGAAAATGTATTTCTTTAAATAATCATAAAAATTATTTATTGAAGTAATTTGATGGAAATTCAAAAAAATTGTTTTTAATGCTTCACTAGACAACTGAATTGTTGATTAAAAAACTTCTATATGATTAGACATCAAATCAATGCTTATCCATCAAATTAAAAAAAAAATTCAATTGCGTAGCATAAAAGATTAGTGCTTGCCGTAAACATTTCAGATTTTAAACTTGTATTATTTTATCAGAGATTGTACAAGTGCAATTTAGAAACTCTTTTCTCTTATTATCCATGTTTTGTATAATGAAGTTTCTAAAAGAAAATTTTATAAATCAAAATATAAAATCTTTAAAACTATGCATAGTTAAATATTCATTTATTGATTTCATAAAATGCTTAATACAACGAAACTAACATGCTTCTTTATTTATTGAATAATTAGATAATAAATAACGTTATTAATATCTAACAGAACATTTAATTAGGCTAATGATGTAGAACAGATGAAATTAAAATGCCATTATATTAATGAACTGGTAGTTGTATTACTTAAGACTATGTAAGGCTTTGATAGAATTAAAAGAAGTACAGTTAGAAACTTTGTCTCTAATGAGATGAACTCACCATTAGGCTTAGACTTAATTGATACGCTATATATAATTCATACTGAACAAAAACTATCACTTTCAATGATTTCAATTATAAATTATTTTAAAAGTGCACTTATTTAAAGTTTACGAGGATTTTATAGAACATTTAAGTTTTCATGGTAATTTGAAAAGATAATATTTCGAATTTCTATACGTCGTCAGTATTACTTTTTCTCTAAAAAAACATATTTTGCAAATTTCGTGGCGAATTTTTACTCAGTTAATAACGTTATCGTAACAAAAATCAGACCGGCAAGTATTTATCGTTTTTATACACGCTCAGGCCGGTTCAGCGACTATAGAAACAGTCGGAATAAAAAATGTATAAAAGCCTTGCGGTTACTTATAAATAGAATAAGTAACGCCAGCGGTTCATTTGGAACTATAGATCGTAGTTGAAATTCCTCGCTCCTCATTGTCCGTTTCCGCTATGCGAGTCTCCCTACACTCGGCTCTTTTGCTTCTTTAGCATTCCGCCTATCTATCTATCTATCTGCCTATCAAGCGCTAATTCGGTGATGCTTCTATCGACGTTTTTCCTCAATACGGGAATGCATAAACTTATGAGTACTCACTCGTATAGGCACAAGGGCAAAAAGAAAAATGCATGCACGTGAATATTCACGCCTACGCAGAGAGCCATGAACGCTACAATCGCGCATACATACAATATACGTGTCACGAGTGAGCGTAGGAGTGATTTAATATCACGCCCACGAATGTGAGCAACGCCAACGAGGGAGGGTATACGCTCGAGACAGGGATGGAGTGCCGGCGGCTCGACGACGGGGATGGGCGGCAGGCAGAGGGGGGGGGGCGAGAGAGTGAGAGTGGCAAGAAGGCTGAGCGACGGTAGTGGGGCTCTGGACATGGCGGCCGCTAGAATTCGAGCAGTTTGCTATTTGCCATCACAGGGCATGGGTGTCGAGTAGAGATTGCGGAAAGTCACATTATCAGCGCGTAATAGAAACGAGGCCCGACTGGATAAAAAGCCTCAGTGGAAGAAGTCGCCGCGAGATAAGGAGGGCAAACGGTGGTTCGTGAAGCGTGAAATTTAGCTTGGCGCAGCCGGAGGAAACTCGACCGGCCTCGAAGACGGAGTAGTAGACAGTGACCGGTAGGTTGTTATTAGCCGCCGGTGGCCGAGGCCACCCTCACCGCTCGAGCGCTCGTCCCCCGAATCTCGGAGAAGAGGCGCACGATCTGCGGAACCGAAGCTAAAGATTTGGAGCTGTTGTCGAGCGGTACAGTGCTGCTGGAGCCGTCACGGCCCCGCGGAGGCATGCTCAACAATATCTCCGCCGGCGGCTCGATTCACGGTATCTCCGGTGAGGACCATCCACCTTACTTTCCTCGAGCCTCTCTCTTTGTCTCTTACCTTCCTTAGCCAGGACGGATGAACCCGAGGTTTTATCTACTGAAACATTATCATTACCCTTGGAAAGCTTGATATCAGGACCCCCACGGTCACTAAATGTACATTCTATGAATTTCTACTTTAATTCTTAATTTTGGGGTCTATGTAAAAAGTCTCAAAACTAAATTTAGTCATTAATTTGCAATGCCTTAAACTTTGTTCTTCTGCCATTGCGTTTTCCACTTTTTCATCCTTTGCGTACGCATTAAATACGTTTATTAATGTAATTTTACATTAAGCTATCCAATTGAATCTAAAACTACATAAATCAGTGCCGCGTAATCAGTACTGCGTATTTATAACAAAGAAAAAACGGAATAATTTACAAAATAAATATCAAAATATGAAGTAAACTATGAGAATCAAGATCAGCATTTTAAAATGTAGTTAATTTTTTCAGATTAAGGAAAAGTTTTATTTTAGTATAAGTCCTTCTACGATTGGATAATGATCGATAACACATTACGGACGCAATTATCTAATTCGAGAACTAAGATTCCATGAATTTAGAAATGCCAAAGTAATTATATCTAGACAACAGACTATCTTTTACCATAAACATAAACAAATTTTTTCTAGTAATTGAAGAACATCATTATAAGATCTTTTGCGCTAATAAAAATTAGGTTAGTTTATAAATAAAATGAATGTTAATTATAATTCAACTTTCAATATTGATAAATGAAGTTTTATATAGAGTTCAAGAAATAATTAAAAACAGTGAATTAATATATTGTAACGAATTTTTATTGTATTCAGATATTATAATGATTAAAAAAAATATATTTTATTTTATGTTTTTAAACATTAACCAATAAACTTTTCGTAATTTTTAAAATTGAATAAAGAAAATTTCATATTAAAAAAACAATATGCTGATAATTATATGAGATAAATTTTTGTATGGTTAGAAAAATTTTAAATTAGAAAATTTTTTAAAAGGAAAATATTCTGCAAGAATTTGAACATTGTATGATAATGAAATACCTTTTAATAATTATTTATCAATTATTTTCTAATTTAATCATGAAGATAAATTAATATACTAGCATTTAGAAATATGTGAGCATCAGTTAATTGTAAATATACCTTTAAAAAAATTATTTGTTTTACTCCAATTATGATTAAAAAGTAGTGATCTTTTTGTTCGAAATTACTTACTCATGAAAAAATTATTAAAAAATTTATACACATACATATATTGTAATACGACAGTATCTAGTTTGACAAAATATTCTTATTTATTAATAGGAATATCGTAAAATCAAGATAACTTAGATCATTATCATCAAATAAAATTTTATTATGTATAGTTTTCTTAGAAAGTGATAATAAATAAATAGCAATGACTACCAAACGGGGTTTCAAATATTATTTTGTTTGTATTTGAAACTAATTTATGTAAATAATTTTATTATAGGCAAAAATACTTTTAATTTATTTAATTAATAATTTGATGTTTTTTATACCAATAACTAAACAATAAATGAGCTCATGTAAATAGAGTGTAAAATGAGCTAAGATTTCAATTCGTCACTGCTACTTCACACTTAAAAAAATCTATCTTTTCATCCATTAACTTTTTTTTTAAAGAATCATAAAAATATTAAATAACTTATAAAGGTACCAGGCTACTTTTAACCTTCTATTTTTTTCATCTTATATGCTACTTCGTATACATTTGTACTTCTGTCCTTAAGGATACATAAAAAATATAGTGTACACTAATATAAATTAATACATTATTTATATTATATTAAATATTTTAAATATTTTCAAAATTTTTATATAAATAATGAATTGCTAATGCAATGATTTAAAAAAATAAATAGAGAGTAAAAGAGAGAGAGAGAATTTGAGGGATATAGGGGAAGGCCACTATACAGTCATAAAAACCCATTCATGCGATTGAAACGTCGTGTCAGTGACGCGTGGTGTTCATTGAGTACTGAACTTTAATGCGTATGCGAGGTGTTGATGGTCAACTTGTGTATCGTACGTGCTTATACCACATCTGAGTTTATTTCCGTCTCTTTACCTGTTTTATAAATGCGAATTTAATATTGAGATGATAAGAGACTTTAGCTATGTCTTTTCCGCCTTTACGTGCTAGAACTTTTTATTTTATAGCATATTGAAAATAAATCGGATGAATGAAAGCTTGCAATTGAATTACGGTTCATGGCTACAAAATAATTTATGCTACATAGTTTGTCTACCAACGACATTTTTAAAATTGACTATAATGTTTTTATGGGATTTCTAAAATTATTAATTTTTTAAATTTCAACCGACAAATTTATAGAATAAAATGGTAATATAGTAAAAAATCTTATTGAAAGTTAAAGATTATTATGTCAATCATTGCATTTTTTTAATAAGTTTTTTTAGAATCATAAAAATAAATTTTTTTAATAATTACTAATTATAAACAAATTACTATTAAAATTTTATACCTTAAAAAAAAATTTTTCTTAATGATGGTAAATTTTTTATATTTTTACATAATTTTTTCTTAGTTTAAAACATTTTTAAGTATCTAGGTCACTTTTTAATGTATTGTATTAATTCTATTCGCAAAAGTTTTTAATCAATTCTACATTCTATAAAAATCAAAATTCTTTAATAATTTTTAAAAGTTTAGTTTATGCAATAAAAATTTTATCGAATATTGCCTTAAATTTATATTAAAAAATATATTTATAATCGTAAAAATTTTCAATATAATATAGGGTTTTTTATACATGGAAAATCTTAACACTGAGTTTATAAGATTATTTCAGTTTTAAAATATACTCAATAACTTTTTATAATATTTTATTCATAAATTATTTAGTTTTACAAAAAAATCTAATTAGGAAGAACGAATTAATCCATGAAATTTAGCCATCCATAAAAATTTTTTATAATAATTTATATGTACATGAAAAACATAATTGCTATAACCAGTACAAGAAAATCACATTTGTTCAAATTAGCAAGTTATTTTTTCTATTACAGTTATTTTAAAATACACTCCTAGAAATATAATAATAACTTTTATAATGAATGAAAAAATAAATATGAAAAAAAGGACATAAAAAATTAATTATTTTTTGGTTTAGATACTTAACTGCTGCATGTTTCACATAAATAATTAAAAATTCTTTCAATAAATTAAATTTTTTTATTAATTAAATTTACTTTTAATTTGAATAGTTTCGAATTTCATTTTATTAATTTAAGCACAAATTTTTTATAGCAATTAAATTTTAGTAATTGCAACATATAATAAATTTACAAAAAAAAATAATAATTTTTAATCTTGTAGTAATATTTGTGATTATTTAAGACATAAATTGTTTTCAAAAAATCATTATTTAATAAAAATTTTTTATTAGATTTGAATAATATAAGAATTAATTAAACAAAGTTCTTTAAATTTGTAATTATAAATTAAATTATAAAAAATTTCGTGAAAATATAAGAATTAATATAAATGTATCGTTTCAATGACTATTACTAGTTTGTTTATGTGTTGAGAAATCGTTGGAATACCTACGTGTATACGTGTCCCTCTCTCTCTCTCTCTTTTCTGTATGTATAGGTGTGCGCGCGCCAAAAAACTACCCGAATATATTGAGATTTATTTGGTAGAATATGAAAGGAGAGAAAAAAGTAATCAAGTCATGGGAAATTCTTCGTTTGTTCGTAAAGGTCGGGCAGCCTATACGAAAAGTAAAGTATTCTTAATAGTCTCACGTTTTTCTTATTTCGGCGTTGTTTTTCGTCGACTCTCACCTTTTTTAAGAACATTAAGCGTATCGCACATCCACGGGGAAGTGCGCGTGAGCACCTGTTTGTTCGGCTAGAAGCTGCGGCGGACGGAGCGGAGAGAGAAGCCGGTGACGATTCTCGCACATCGGTGCTAAGTAAGCCGCGAGAGCTCATCACCTCGTCTTCCCCCCCCTGTCAACAGCTGCCTCTCCTATACAAATTTAAAGTGTCCGTGCGAGAAGCGAACCGGGTGAATTGACGAACCGCGAGACTGTGCGAGAGAGATGTAAGCGACGGAAAAAATCAGTTCCACCGGAGGAGCAAAGCCACATACTAATTTTTTCCTTTTCGAAATTTGTTTATATACAATCCTGTCACCGTGTGGATTCTGATATTGCAAAGGATAACGAACGCGATTTCGCGCGTTTTTCTTGTGTACCTTAGATCGAGGAACAACGTTTGTTCATGAATTAGTGTCTTTTAAAGGCTTTGAGTTTCTTTGAAAAGTGTTCTCAATCAGGTAATTTTAAGATAATCGATTAATATATTATTAATGTTCACAAACTCAACATAGGCAATATTTCTTTTTTTATTTATTATTGGTATATATCCATAAATATTAAGTTTACTTACAAGTGAAATATATTTAAAAAATACCTGTTCCTTCTAATTTTAATTTCTCTTTATTTATGTAAATATTGGGAATAAATTTAATACTGTTAAATCAAATCAAATTTTATTTTATCTTCATTTTAATATTATAAACATTTCGTATTAATATTTTATTAATTTATTCTTCTAAGATACCTAAAAACAAGTACAATAACAACATAAAGTTAATATTTTGTATATTTATATAAGTTTACAGAACACGTACTATATATGTAGTTACTGCAGTTGATGTCATAAATAAAATTTAATCTAGTTTTTCGTTTTGTTGGAAACAATTGCAGTTTAAGAAATGACATATTATTTTAATGTATTAAAAAGAAAACATTTTTCATTTGAAAATATTTTTAGATGTGCAATCAAACTGAAAAAATATTAGAATGCCGTGTTAATACAGAAATTTCAATTGTTTTAAATATAATAGCAGTAATACAATTTGCAGTACAATAAGTAAAATTAATATACAACTTTTAAAATGTGTTAATTCGTAATTGAACGAATTTTTAATCAAATAATGTTTTAGAAATGTTATTTTTTGTCTACACCTGTTATTATTATCTTACAATTACAAATAACTAGACTACATTCAAACAAATTTTTTGTATCTGATTAAAGTTGCTTTAATTTCAATATTTTTATTGCGTAACGTATATTATAATTTTTCAATAAATTAATTGTTCTTAAATGGAATACTTTTAATTTCGTTGAAAATTTTGCGCAGTTTTTAGAAAAAAGCTTTCAAATCTTAACTTAAGCGCTATAACATATACGTATTGATTAATATCATTGACCGAATCAAGTAATTAAAGCTACTCTTGCGCATTGAAGTCGATTATATTATTGAATACAGACTAAAGAGTATTAGAACCTAGCATCATTCCTAATTGCAAATTTAAGATTAGATGTTCTTTCGTGCACAGGATCAAAGGACCTTCATGGCCAGGACGTAAAGCGTCATGATAAATTGGACAGCGTACTGGGAGTGAATCTAGGCAGTGGACTGTCCACCGGCGGAGGTCTCACACTTCCTCAAGAATTAATTATGACGATGCCTAGTGCAGGTTAGTTTAACTACTTCTAAACTATATTTTCTTCCTATTGGAAATCTGTTTGATTAACATTACAATACAATGTATATTGTCTTTTCCATGTATGCCTTATTATATTTCAAAATCATTAAAGACTATTGCGCCCATTGTACGTATTTTCATTGCAAGGCTAATAAACTATATATGGAGTCACATACAAAACTAGCTTTCATAATTTTTATAGTTATGGTTATTTTAAATTTTCAATAATTTAAAACTTTTTCGCTGTGCTTAAAAAATGATATTAGGCACTATAATATTTAATAAATGATACGCTTTTAATAGGTTTAATGTTATTTGAAGAATTTATAAAAAGTCAAGTAAAATATTTAATGTTTGCAATGATACAAATTTGAAATGTAAACTTGTTTACTATAAATATCTAAGAAAATTTCTACTTAAAAAATGTTATTAAACAAAAAATTTATGAAAATATCAAAAAAAAAATATATATATATATATAAAAACAAATATATGTAATTACAGGCTATTTATTTAATTATATAAATATTCATAAAAATGAAATAAAAATGTATATTTAATAATGAGTATTAAATTTTTTTACAACAGTGCTCGGAAAATACGTTAAAAATGTTATAAAAGATTGATTCAGAATCGTTAGTTATCTACTAAATCAGACGAACTGCCGAAGATTAAATCATCAATGTATTCTAAATTAATTTTTCAAATGATAAAACGTCAACATTCTATTTAAATAACATCGATCTTGCATTGTGACTTTTCAAATGATATAATACATTGGTTGATTAGTTTCTCTCGTAATCAATATTATCTAGAAAAATAATTTCCTAAACACCCGTTCATAATATGTAGGAGGCGGATGTTCGGTCATCCAGGGCGACGATAAACCAGCAAAACAAAAGCGACATCGCACAAGATTCACTCCTGGTCAACTCAGCGAGTTAGAAAGATGCTTTAGTAAAACTCATTATCCAGATATTTTCCTAAGAGAAGAAATCGCGAGTCGAATTGGCCTCACCGAAAGCAGAGTTCAAGTGAGTTTTGCTTTTTATTTATATTGTGTTTGAATTTTACATTTTTACAGGATATTAATTTATTCTATAGATACTCGCATGTACTTAGCTCGTTAAGAAAGCTGCATATCATTTACATTGGAAAAATATTGACTTTGAATTATGCATGAATTAGGAAGGATCTTAATTTTCATATTAATTTTTGTCAATACTATATTTTACTAATTACTGCTGCAGTCTAATTGTGTACATTACATTATTTAAAGAACAGTGTATTTCCTGCTGTTAAAAATTCAAATTTTTAGTTTTCTCTCTTAGGAATTGCTAAAAATATAATAAAATATTCAATTTTAAATTAATTTAAAAATAATTTTTATCGTAGACAATTATATCATATATTTTTAAAAACCAACTTCAAGTTTGAAAACACTTTTACTTATTTTGTAAAATAAATTATAGCATTAAATAGTGCAACATTCACTAATAAATGCTGTTTATGTATCATGTAAACAATTAGAGACGACTAGAAAATTATGAATTTTATGATTCAAATATAAGTGAAAAATGTACTAAAACTTCAAGCTGAGTATATTCATTCAAATTTAAATATTTCATCAATAAATTAGAAGCTTTTTGAAATTGGTAAAAAGCATTAAATTTGTGTAATGAAACTTAAATTGATTTGCATTTTTCTAAAATAAGATTTGAGATGTAAAATATATTTAAATACGGATACTATTATATTTTAAATTAATATTTTTACTATAATATTATCATGATTTTTATGGAATGTAGCAGCCGCATCAAGTTTTACATTACAACCATGATATAAATCTTTAATTAAAAAATTACATAAATATCATCACCTTCAACCGAGAGATTAAACTTTCGATTCTCATTCGATTACAAGAGATCTTATAATTCAATCCAAAAAATAAGAATAGTTTTTGACTTCTTTATTTAAATATCTCAATCGATCTTTATACTACGATTACAATACAAATTGTGATACTATACAAAGCTAATTTGTAATTATTTTAAAATTCCAAAACAAACTAATTATTTTCATAGTTAAGAATTTACATTATACTGTGAATTCTACAAGTGAATAAGTAGTCATTTAATGACAGCTTATCGCGAACAGATACATTTTGAAATTCTGATATAATATTATATAATATAAAATGAATATATCTGTATACTGGATGAAAAAAATGGTTCAAAATTTTTAGTCCGACAAAGAACTTAATTTATTAATCAATAGATCATAATTATAGGATCAACATTTTTAAATTATGATAAATTATAAAATATGTGTACATAAGAATCGTTATTCAAGAAGTAATACATTATTAAATGTGTAAATCTGAAAATAAATAATAATCTCAATATATATATACTTATTTCTGTACATTTAAAAATAACGCGTGTTTATGAATAGTTTGTTACAAAATTACTATATGTTGTAAATAATAAAAAAATTATTTTAAATGAAGTGTTAAGATTTTTAATTACTATCGAACAGTATTATATGAATTTTAAAAAATGAAATGCGAATCTTTCTTTTACAATTATATATTTTTTATTTTTTTCAATAGATAATGAAGGATTAAATTACGTATATTTTTATATTTCTTAAATTTTTAGATAATATTATGAATTATAAAGCGTTTATTATGGTGAATTGATTATACAGTAGTCGGATGAATGAAGGTTTTTGCTTGTATCAATTAACATGGCCTATGTTAGCTTTCCGGATTAAAATTAAACTTGGAACTGCTCCCGTTCTTAATAACCTTACCAACGTCGAATTTCCATAAGCTTCAAACCTTAGTCTCTCTTCTTCTCTATCTATTTATTTCTCTCTCTTTCCCTTACTTGATGAGGCTTGTTTCCAAGGTTTCAGTGTGAAACGTTGAAACCACGAGAACTCGTTCGGAAGGTGGCCAATCTTACCAGTTACGTTGCACATTGCTTAGATTGGTCTACGATGCTTCCATCTTCCATTCTTACCCATTTTAATTTAACTAAGAGTACTGATAAAAAATGCAACTATTTCTGACTCAAAATTTAAATCCATTGCATTTAAAGACTATTTAATCCAAATCTACATTGAAAATCTCTTTAACGATAACAGCCTATAATGTACGTTTTTCAAAAAATTTATTATCTTGTTTTTATTATTCACGTCAATATTTTACAAAATTTAAATTGACGCATTTATATTATCATTATTGAATTACTCGTGATGCAAATTCGATACTTATTTTTAAACAATAATGTCATATAAATAATTATTATACCTTCAATATGAAAACCATTACAATGTTTTTATTTAAATGAAATTTATTTATAAACTTATTATACTCCTGTTGTTATAAAAAATGATAAATGAATTCAAAATTAGATGTAAAAAAAATATCTTATATTAAACCTGATTAATTTTTATTTTTATGTAACAATTGTGTAAAAGTAAGAGTTTATTATACTTCTATGCTATTATCAATTAAATAGTAATTAATATTTATAAACTTGTACTTTTTATATGATATAAAACTAAGATTCCTTTTTGTATTTATTTATTTATTTATTTTCTACTATCCTATGTTTCTTTTTCATAAAACTATTAAAATTAATTAAATTTTTATTATCTATAAACTAAATTTTATATTTCCTGACATGTTAAAAGTTCTTACTTTTTTCAAGCAGTTTTAAGCTATAAAATTATAATAACGTTATAAATTACTTAATTATATGAATCGAGAAAAAATTTTAAAATATACATTAATTTATTTATTGATGTTTTATTGATAAAAAATATAATGTAAGATTAAAACTTTTTATAAAGAAATTATTTTAAATAAAAATCAATATATCGTACTGATTGAAATTAATATTCTTTTACTTCATAATTCTTGATTATTATCTGAAAATTTTCATATGTAATCTTTATTAATTTAAATATATAAATAATTAAAAGCAATTATTTAAATAATAAGCTAAAACGATGAGCTAAAAGAAGCTTTTATCGTAATATAGGTAGAAAAATACAATTTTCTAGTCCCAAAGGAAACTGCAGGTAATAGAAATTCATGAAATTTTTATTCGTAACTCAACGCGTCAGTCAAGCAACGCGTCGGCTGCATATCAAACAGACTTTTTTTGAAGTAAAAATACATTCAGTGAAAAAAAGAAAAATTAAAAAATTGTTTAACAGTGGAATAAAGATATAAAAAAATACATGAATTAAAAAAAATTTTCAAATTTTTGTATATTATTTACTAAATTCCATCTTGCTTAATGTAAACTAGCAATTTATAAAATCTAATTGAAATTCTATGTAAAATTTTATACTTTTAACAGCAATGAAACGTTTTGTTATAATATTTAACTAATTGATTCAGTATACAGAAGAATTATTACAAATTATTACAAAGTAGCTGAATATTGTTTCACAATATCCTGCGAACAAAAAGAAAGTAATATTTTTTTTTACCGAATCATAGAGTTAAGAAAGTTCTGTTGAATTTCTATAAATTTTTTTTGTAAAATCTATCTCCAATATTCCTGATATAAAGTACAACAAATATTTTATACATTATTGTTTAAATTGTTTATAATAATTTTAATTTAAGTTATTAAATCAATGAAGTAAGTTATAAGGATAATGAAAATTGCAAATACACCAAATGTTTTTAAATGCGATTTGCCATCATGAAATTCTGAATAAATTTTTCAAATAAATTCGTAAAAAATGTTACCACCAAGTAATATACTATAGTTTCATACTATATGAAATATATGCAAAAAACTTTTACAATAGTATGCGTGTCCATAATTAGACTAGCAAGAATATGGAAATATCCTAACTTAATCTACCTCTATTAGAGTAGCTGTACCACCCTTATCACACCACTTTAGCCTTGTTTATATTTCTGATCATTGATTTTCAGAACAGAGGTTTTTTACATGACTCATGCGTAATACTTTGCTTTAGATAGAAAATTATGAAAATGTAGACGCTTGTCTGATAATTATATCTAATTTTTTCAGCAAAGATCCTTTAGATTTTTAATTTTCAAAAAAATAAAAACAATATTATCTTAATTCTTTTATGGAAGATATACACTTAAGTTTTCAATCAGGAAAATAAAAGATATTTAATACATTATGAATAAAAGGAATATATTTTTTAAAATAATCGTAATAAAAATATCAAGAAAATCATTAACTTTTAATAAGTAATTTTTTTTATCAAAGCTATAGAATTCAAATTTTTTAAATACATTATTCGGAAAAGCACTCCAAATCTTTCATTTTAGCAACGAATAATACAAACCCGTCATTAACGGTAAATCATATAAATTGTGTGTTTATATATTGATCATATTTTCCAAAGTTCTTGAAATATTAAAATAAGTAAGGTAAAAAATAAATAATTCTAAAAGCTTTATCTCAATAGCGCAATATTTTAGTTAACTTAAATAAGTTTGATTCACTCAAATTATTAATACCTTATGATACCATTTATACATTATAATAATATATTATTTCCATAGTATACATGAATACTATGTATTCTTTTATTTTTTCTATGTATATTACAATTTAATATTTCAAAAATTTGATTACTTAATGCATGACTGATCATTTTCGATTACACAAAGGGAAGAATCGTGTTCCAATTTATGTAATATTTAACAATAATTATTAATTAATCGCTGATAATATTATTATATTATAATTACGTTTTGTTATTGAAATATTTCTTTTTATGAATTTAATTAATTACTAAGTAGATATTCAGCCATGATTTTTTAAATAAAAACATGATTAAGAAATATTTAGGGTGTTTTTTTATTATTAAAATCCTTTTTTCCTTGTAAATTACAATAATGAGAAAACAATTATAATGTAATTAAAAAATTATTGAAAGTAAGAAATACAACATTTTTAAATGATTATAGAATAAAAGACATTTTTTATGAGAAAATTGTATTTGGAGATTTATGCTAGAACTATTAAAATTGATAATTTATTAACGTAATATATCATAATGCATAAAATTATTCTTTATGTAATATTTTTTGAACGTCATAATTTTAATATTTTGAATTTCTTATCCATCTGGCAATTAGTATTCATTTATTTCTAGTCAAACCTTATTTCATTTTTCATATTAAACATTGAAAACTCTCCTTCAGCAACCCTGAAATTTTCTATTTGATGCAATATCACATGTTTCCAAGCATTAAAATATGTAATATTTATTTACTCCTTCCGTTTTCCTTTTATTTTTCACTCCATAGTTGAAATTTGGCAAGCACCTTGACGACGATTGCGGTGAAAGGTAGTTAGACGAAAGTAACGATAAAGCAGAATATCAAAAGCGAGCGAGAAAGAGGGCGTGTTACTTTAATTGAAACGATCTTTCCAGAGAGAGAGAGAGAGAGAGAGAGAGAGAGAGAGAGAGAGGAAATACTTTCTGTTAGGTAGGGGAGACAGAAGGGCAAAACAGTTTCATAAGAGACAGTTAGAAGTAGAATTCCATCTTCGATACGAGACTGCTTCTCAGATTAATTTCACATTTGGCAAAAATTAAAAAATAAACTGCTTAGTTTATTTAATTTAATTTATTTAATAGTTTTTTTTTGTACAGAATTTGGAACACCTAATTATTTTTTTGTCCTAATAGCGGAATATAGTAATTTTAATAAATAATAATTATCAAAGATTAAAAATTATACCAATTCATCAAATGTACTTGTAATTTAGAGTAGTATGAATACTTTATTGTAAATAATTTTTTTCATTAGATGCTCAATTTTAAATATAAACCAAGTTTTACGTAACACTACATAAATGCTTATTAGTTTAAGAAAGTGAAAAAGGCCAGAGACTAGCAGCGGAAAATTGAGATTATGAATTGCACAAGTAAGCATTTTGCCCTCCTATTGTTCTTGACGTGCCACCCGAACTGCAGCAAAAATAAACTGCTCGCATTCGAGAGCATTGACTCATATAAGAATAATAAAATAATAGACGGGATGTCAAATAAAAATATAAAACATCGCCGGGGATCAACGGTGAGATATTGAAAATACACAGGTCTACGGGAGCGGGTGGCGTTACCAGAGCAACGTAAAGAAGCGTAAGGAGCAAAGACAGGCTCGTCTGCTACGACAGCGGCTCCCGGGTAACGAGACGAGCGGCGAAATTGCGAAGCGCGCAGGCGCGAGCCCCGGAGATGGCGTCGGCGACGTGGTTGGCCGATTAGTGGGAGTTGCAACGGCATGTTACCCGGGTAACCGACGGCTCGGCCGAACCCACGCCCGGTCCTCGGCTATCGGCCAATCCTCGCCCCGAGCAGCCCGCCACTATCGAGCGATGCCGCGCAACGGCCCTGAGCACGTGTGCCCTCGTCCATGTGCCCGTGCGTGTGACTCGTCGCCCTTACGTGTGCGCCAGGGAATGCGCCCGTCCCTGCAACTGGATATTTGCGCGAATCTTTCGCCTCTTCACCTCCTCTCCACACCGTCTCACAAACACTCGCTCTCTCACTCCCTCGCTCTTACTCTTTCACTGCCCTGGCTACGGACCGCACTAACTTCCAGCAACATCGCGATAGGACGTCTTCGAGAGACCGAAGCATTATGAGCTTTTTATGCGCTCTTGCAAATATTGCCAACGCTGGACCCTTCCTAACGAAATACTTTATTATTTTCGCTTTTTGCGAATTTTCTAGTCTCGAAATTTCACTTTTCGATAAAGTTTTACGGCGGAGGTAGAGCTGAAGGGGGAGTTTTTTACATCGTGATTTCTGTGCATTTAATACTTTTAATTTAAATAGTACCATCCTGTAATATTTAATTAAAGGTGTTTTATTATATCTATTCATTCTTATAACGCTAAATCGTGTTTTGAGACTTTTTTCTGAATTTTCAATTGAAAATATACGGTGCAATTCTTATATTATGAATGTAACTTTTCATTGGGAAGGATTATGAATTATAATGCAGAAGATATTTTTAATTACAAATTCAATAAATAAATTGATGTATTTTATGCTTACACAAAATCAATTGACTGTAAATATAAATTATGTAATATAAATCGTATAAAATAATGAATTTACTCAACTACATTTTTAAAAAGAAAAATTTTTTATTTTAATTTAAATAATTTTTCTATTTCTTTTTTTTCTATAAAAAATGATTCTTTAGCTAAGCAGCATTTTGAAATAGATTCTTATTGGAAATCGAAAATGAGGCTAAGAGTGTAAATGAAAAAGAAAAGTAATATATTTTTAATTTATACATTGTCTTCGAGGGTTATATTATTCGATATATTAATGTATCATTGTAGCAATTTAATTACAGCTCTTTACAATATAAATTTTTTTTGTATTATTTCTTATACACATCTTATAATTATCCAGCTTTTTTAGTGTATAAAGCTTTATAATACTTACAGTACATTTTGGGATAATAACTTTTTATATTAATTCATTATTAATCAAATGTAAAACAATATTTTTATTTACTTTGTAAATCTTTGTTTACATTATAATCGATGAACGTGATTACATGTTCTATTTCATATAATTTGTTCCATAATTTTATTAGTGCGATTTTGGTAAGATTTTTTATACATTATTTTAGTATTTTAGTATTAAAGTACTTATGAGAAATTTAATGTATATACTGTAGGTTTTTTTTTTAATTTCGTGATTTATTGTTGCCCATTTCATAATGTAATACATTTAATGTACACATTTAATAGATTATTACAATATTTAAAGATTATTACAATTGATACACCCTAATTCTCTTATACTTAATAATAATTCAGAAATAACAAGTAAGAAAAAAATAATATTAAAATTTGTAATCGAAAAACTTTTTACACATTTTTTATTTTAAAAATAGTTTAAATAACTAATAAACATAATTGTTAAAGTTTAATTATTACTAATTTATTGTGCTATACATGTAAATAAATATTTTTGAAGCTAATAATTAGTCAAAGCCATTAGAGTCATATAAAAGAATGTAACTCAGTTACTAAAATTCTATTTATTTATATGAAAATATGTAATAAATTAAACATAGTCTTAGTTTTAAAATAAAATTTTTAAATTATATCAACCTATTATATTAAAAAATAATTATTTTATAGTTATATAATAAAGTGTATTATGCATTTAACAAATTTGCAATTCAAATAAATATAAAAATAAAATAAATATTAAATAATAGTTTGTTATTATCAAAACCGAATAGTGTTTTGTCATTTGTAAAAATTAAAATAATCAAATTTAAATTTATAATTAAAATATTTAAATTTAAAATAATCATGCAACTTCATTATAAATAAAGTAAGTAAAATCAAAACCAATTGTGAAACTTGTATATGTATTAATATCAATAATGAACTTGTTAACATATTAAACTTTATCCAATAAATTTATTTCCTTAATAAATTGTGTTTAAAGAACCATAAAATAAATTAAGACCGTAACTTTGAATTTCAATATTATTACTCATATAATGTTGCATGTAATTAAAACACTAGAAATGCTCGTGTCCTTTATATTTTTATGGAGAAGTAAAGATGCTTCAGTATCAGAGCAACTTATACCTTACGATCTAATGAAATTTTCTAGGACTCTTTGATGCTTTTAATAGTAATTGACAAGCTACGTAACGCTCTATAATAGGAAACTATATATTATTTACAATAACGGTAAAAAACGAGGCGAATGGATAAATGCAGAGATTAATAGAACTACCCTGGAGTGGGCAAAATAAAAGCGACGCTTCCCTGCATATATGCGTGACAGAATAATATAAAAGTTCTTCCTTATCAAGGTACCAACTACGATAGCTAGGCTCATAATTTTTATTGGGAATTTAATTGGCAGCTCACTCGATGTTTCAAATAAAACTCAATCACGCCAATCGCCCGCTTTTTGAAACTGACAATAAAAGCTTTTTTTACCTGTTTTTCCACTGAAAACTCGCTCATCCGTTTATAGCCATCGAATGAGTCTCATCAATACGCCACTTTATGTATAAAATACGTAGCGGTACATCTCTAATTTGAATTACTTATATCTACATTTTCAACGAATAAAAAAAAGATCGCGATAAAAAGGTAAACTCTCTGGTTCTCTGCCTCTATTTACAAAGAAATTATGTCTATGTATATTTCTCTGTTTAAATTCTTAATTGTTTTACGTTAAAACATTCATCTTGATTCTAATTTGATTTATTATCTACTTATTTTAATATATTAGAATTTATTCCATCCAATAATTTTTTATCTTTATTTGTATAGAATTCTTATTCAGTTAATGTATTTTCTTAAATGATATTTAAAAACTAATAAATAATAAAACAAAACATATATGTTAATTTAGTTTTAACTTTATATATATTTTTTTAAATTTACAATTCAATATTTATAACGAAAAATTTTAATTTTATTTTAATCACTTTCAATCAATTAAAAGTTTAATGTTTAGTAATAAATAAATAAACTTAATTCATAGAGTTACCATTTATATTCACCGTGAAGTCCATATTTGTAACAATTTTTAAAATTTAGTAAAAAAGTACTTCAACGTTACACATAAAAAAATAAGCTTTGTACTATTTCGATCTCTTATACTAAGAAATTTATTTCGAATACATACCTAAATATTTTTTTGAGGGTAGGATTTATTTTTTACCCATATCTAACGTAAGCTTTTCGACTTTCCACGATACGACAGAGCAATACAAGCTTCGAAAGGTATAGAAACTTTAGACTGCCGCGATTTAAATTTAATCATAATAAAGGGGTGATTAAAACAGCAATTGTCGTGCAGAATGGAGAAAGGTCATAAGCGGATAGTTAATGTCAACTAACAAGCATTTAACTTAACTATCGATATCGTTGTCGGATAACTGCAATAGCTCGTTTCTCTGGCTTCAAGAACCCTGCTAAACACGCCAGCCCAGTTTTATGCCACGTACACCAAAAGAGAGAGAGTGAAAAAGTGCTAATCGAAAATAATGAGAAGAGGTGATCTAAAAGGGCTGAATTAATAATTTAGTTATTAAATTTCTTGATGTGGCTTTATGGATTTTTTTAATTAATTAATTTTTTAAATATGTTTAATATAATTTTTTGATAAGATTAATATTTGGATTCTATTGAGATTCATCATTGGTAAATTATTCTGTGCTTTTTTTTTTTGTAAAAGTTCTTTGTGAATAATATCGTTTTTCAATGAAGATCTTATTCTAAACTGTTATTACGTTTAAATAATTCATTTATAGTAATTAAATTTATCTTAACATTATGTATAACAATTTGAAAAATCTTGTTAAAATTATTAATATAAGCAATAATTGAAATTAAAAAATTCTTTACGATAAAATAAGTTTATAATAGCAAGTTTATAAATAACAAGAAAGTAAAAAAAAAATACTTCGTTTTAACTTTTTAATTGAGTTGAAAGTTATTGTTCGGATCCTTACACTGATTTTTAAAAATATAATGACATTTTACGTTCATAATATTTTTAAAATGATTTTACTCAATTTTGGGAAATGGGTAATATAGTTCTCTATTATAAAACATATATTTGGCAATTAATTTTGACTTTTTACAGGTTGAAAAATTTTCTTAAAATAATCATGTTTCGAATAAATTTACTTAGTTTTACATATTAACCGTAAAAAGAGCGTTTTCCTTGCAAATTTCTAAAAGGAAAATCAACGATGAGATCAGGGCACGTTCGCATTCATTCGTCATCTACATCGTGTTGATGTTTCTCGTAACTTTTAGAAAGTGAATATCTCCCTCCGTTGAAATGGAGAAAAGCGCGCACATGTGCCTCAGTGCGGCGATTTCGACGCTTGGCACTTCCTCTACGTTGCCAATGTCCCCCGGGATGCGCCGGGACGGTAACTCCAACAGTCATCTAGTGCCTCTCTTCAGGGATCTCACGACCCAGTCGGACAAATACAAGGGGAGTTTATATTGCCTCGCTTTGAGGAATGGGCAATGATGAAAAGATCTTGGAGGTCTGTTCACGCTTGCACGAGTTCATGCGGAAAAAACAGACATTTCGCATTTAAAGTTCATTCTCGGCTCATTTATACAATTTTATTTTTAGCAGGTGGAGATCATCATCTGTCCATTCTTTTTAATGCGTAGCTTAAAGTCAAGAATTTATTCATTTACAAAGTTGATGCTATGCTTTTAATGCCAATAGTTGAAAATTTTTTTAAATAGTTATTAATTTGTAACTCAGTGGAACACTGAAGACAAAAGAGTTATTAATTAATGAGGGTAAAATTATAATATAAGATTATTAACACAATTTGACATAGACTTATGGTTCATAGTTAGTTCAAGAGGCATTGAACAGAAATTTATTATGATAATATTATAATATCCTTAAAAAAATATAAAATTTTAGGTTATTTTTAATTGTTTAAAAACTAGTTAATCGTGACAATTTATAATAGATATTTGATGTATATATTAACTGAAGACTAAAAGAATACTTCTAATAAAAAATGTTCTATAACAATATTTTTTCTTAAAAGTATTATTTCTCTATTAATATAAATAATAAAAGAGACATATACATAAGAAAAGTATTAGCTATAAATAATGTGATATGTTATATACAATGGCATTAATAAACATATGAATATTACAATGTCATAAAGTTGTTATAAATACAGTGCTTCAATTACACCAGTAACAGTAAAATCGACTGAAATAGATATTAAATTTGCATGTATGTAGTACTACTGTGAATCTTAATATACTATCATTTAATAACATGTGTAAACTACCGTTACAATTAAATTTCAGTCGCGTAAGATATTCGTATAAAAATTTAATTGTGATTTGATTGTGAGTGTTTTTTTTTATTTTTTATTTTTACAGATTATAAATTTTATACAGAAATAAGTTTTATTTCATCTTATAAATATATAATTCTATTATCAAAACGGTAATCATTCATATTTGTAATTATGTAATTTTTTATCATTTTAATAGTATTTTTGTATATTTATGCAGCAATAAATTTATAATCATTACACTTTAATAATTTATTATTATATATTTAAAAGTTTAGATGAATGAGTCATTTGAAAGTACTCTTTATAATGAATAAATTAAATATCAATCAAATCTAATTTTAATCTCTTTTTAAAATAAGTTTTTTTTATGAATTCAGTTTAATTATTTTATAAATTTTACTTACTCTAGTTTGTATATCACTTATTTTTCGGAAACAAATTATTGAATTTTTGCGATAAATTGCGATAAGTCCTAGATATATTTATGTAAATTATAAATAATATCAACGCATAAATTATTTATTAATTCGGATTAGACTTACAAACACAGAATAAAACATTTTAAAGATCTTATCGTTTTCATACATATTTTCACGCTAATTAAAAATTAAATTGATGAAAAGTATTTAAACGTACCTAAGTATTTAAACAACCTACACATTATTCCTACGCATGATTTTTCATAAATAATTGTATTAAAAGAAACTAATTCTCACATTTTTAAATTGGAATTAATGTTAATCTGACGTCTAAACAAAGTCGTTTTAAATATTGAAAAAAGCGCCCAAGCCCAACATTAATGTGACATCAATATGCATAGACCACGATATTAGCTCTTAGGGAAGCGTGTCATCGTCGCTGAGTCCCTACAAAAAAATATATAGCCCGCGTAATACCGAGCGTTGTTATATTATACGTGCAGTGCCGGGAATGAGAATGAGAAGCCGCAGTCAGAGCGTCTGGCGAGGGGAGGCGCGAGCGATGGATAAACTGTGTTGCAGGTTCACCCCCCTGGGAGCATCATCTAACACCCATTTTATTATGACTTCTCTCTCTCCCTCTATCACTGTTTTTGTCTCTTCTGGCCCTCGTCGTCGTCGTCGTCGTCGTCGCCGTCTCTCTCTATCTCGCTCTCTATCTCCTATGCTCTACTGTCAATCGCTCTTTCTCACTCAACATTCAATATAAACTACGTTACTTAAGATTTTTTTAATTTGGCATTTTATAAATGACCATTGATTGCGGAATTTCCTTTTAAGGTTGTCTAATAACTCTTTTCTGATTAAAGTTTTAAAAATTCATTCGGCTTATAAGAAGTTTCAACTTTAGTATTATCAGTGAATTTTCGTATACGAAGTATAATTTTGAAAATCAGATATCGATAAAAGTTTTTTACTTTCTTTTGCTACATTATTTTATCATTGCTCAAAATTGGTAGCTTAATTATAAAATGTCAGTTTATAAATCCATATGAGAAAATAATTTATACAAATAGCTGCATAGTCTTTTGTTCTAATAAAATATTCTTCTTGTAAATTTAGTTTCAAAAAATTTTTTGAATAATTTTAATTGTCATTTTTTCAATAAGAAATCACCTTTTAAAAACCAAGACAACGTCACCTAAATGATGTGCATACTTATGTAAATAAAAGAAATAAAGTAATTATAATAATATGCTACACATATAACACAACATATATAATGGTATTTAAAATGGAAGTTTTAATGAAGACAAAGTTTTCAGTGTAAGGTGTAGACAATTTTAAAATTGGTAAGCAATTTTTAGGTACTCTAAATATACACGTACAGGGCATTATAATATACAATATTTAGCAGGTTATTGCCAGTTAAGTTACGAATCAAAAATTAAAATTCAAATCGTATTGTCTTTTTTTATTACAAAAAATGAACCCTTCCAAAATAGTTTGTTTAAAGCACCACTCGCAGTTAGATATCGTTCTTTCGTATATACTAAAATTGGTTAGATCGCGTTGTGTACACGCATCTCATATACCGCAAGCACATATACCGCGTCTGAATAAATCAAGTGGAGAATTGTAAGAGTAGTTTTAGCTAATTTTACGGCAGTACTTCCTGATATAGTTTGACTCTTTCTTTCTCACTTTTTCATCTCTTCGGCTCTGCCTCCCTGTCTTTCGTGCTTAAATCCGTGGTATTGCACACGTGAAATAATAATAAAGTATAAATGCATCAACTTTACGAGATAGCTGCCATTTCGCTGTACGAGGCAGCAACTGGGACAAGTTTTATCGCTGGTTGCGCGATAAAATCGAGCCTTTAATTTCTATGCAATGTGGATAGGCAATGTGTACTTCTATGGCTTACTTACGCTATTACTATATTTACCAATCATGTCTACATATGCACGAGACCCTATTCAAACACTGACCGAGATATAGTAATAAGTGCGGTAACAATGCATAAGCTTTGTTGATTATTATAATTACGTATAAAGTATATATTTGTTTACACGTAGCAATTTTACTACAATTTTATAATCGAGTTCAGTAGCTCATGAAATTTTGACGCTAAAATACTTTGCTGATCGCAAAACGTAGACATAGTATATATATCCAATTACGAAATTACAATGATTGAGCTGCAGGCCTGGTATTTTATATAAAGTGAGTCTATCACATATGATTCGCTACTGGTTATTCTATTGTTAATTGAGGCTAAATAAAAGAAAATTATAATAATATAAATAAAGAAAACCTTTAAAAATGTAACAATTTCTGGATTTTTCTTTCTTTTCGTTGTCATTGTTTTATAATCCTTTTGAAACATTTCTCATCACACATGAAATCTGGGATCTATGCAGCTTTATTATGCTTAGCTACACATACACAAGCTTATAATTGAGCATTGCGTAATCGTATCTAAAGTGTACGTAAAATATTGCTGCATAGAAAATGTTATCTTATACACAGGATCGCATGTTAATGTAGTCTTAAGCTGCAAGTTACGCTTTAATAAAATCAATCCTTGTCTGTAAAATTAGAAAATCAACGTAGGACCGCTGATCGCGGCAATTCAGAAGATCTAGATCACTTGGATATTGACAAGCAGCTGCAGCGAGATTCGGCTTGGTATATCGACACGAGAAAACATAAGCCGGGTGCCGTAGGTGGTCCGAGGGGCTTAGGTAATACGTCTTTCGATCGTGTGGTGCGACCCTTCCGAAAAGCCAGAGCGGCGCCCGGTCTGTGATCATCAATCAGGAACTATTGCTCGGCCCGCAAGTTTATACAGTATTTATTTTCATTATGTTTCTCTAATGCCGAAGTAAGACCTCGAGGTCACAAAGCCATCTTTCTTACACCTTTCTTCGTGCAATCTTTTGTCATTCTTTCCACTTGAGGCGTCCGATAAAATTAATACCACATATTTAAGTAAGTTTTGATTCTAACAGCAGTTCACATACAAACATTGTATTAATTAATTACATACTTACAGAGATTTATCCTGACTAAAATGTTTATTTATAGCAATATCAAAAACACCAGCAAAATGATTTCTAAAATTAATAAAATTTTGAAAAACCATATGATTTATCTACCACGTACGATACAATTGATACTCCATTTGGTTTTACACCACATTGCTAATTTTTAATTAGTAAACGTAGTAATTAGTTCTCTAATTATTATAATAGAATAGTATACATTAGTGTAAGTGCACAGCTACATGTAACAATATACTATTATACTATTATACTTCTGAAATAATAATTTATTAGCGTATTTTAAATATCATATTACAAAATTCATATTTACAATTAATTAATTTATTAGAAGATACATTCTTTACTGTATTAATCATTGAGTTTTAAGTACTGTAAGTGAGATTTTTTTATAAATATCAAATCCTGAAGACATTACAGAAAAATAATTGGCTATCTAAAGAAATAGATAATTATTTTTTTATAATTCTACAATTAATAATTTTATAATTTAATTCAACTTAATAAATCTTAAAAACTAATAATATTGTATTTGAATATATTTGAAAAATAAATGATAAAAATAAATAACAATAATAGAAATATAATCTATTTGCAAATATAAGCGTATTTAATGCATAAGACATTTTTCATTGATCACTTGAGGGATATTTATAATCATTTATTATTTTTATATTTTAATTAATTTGATATTTTTCATTAATAATTATTTTAATTTGATGAATATGTTAAAGATTAATAGAAAATATTATATGAACCTTTATTTAATCCCATAAGGTACACTTAAGTTATCATTATTATAGTAATATAAAACTTTTCTACAGATAATTTATAAACAGAGCTACTTACAAAATAATTTTTTAATAAAAGAAAATAATATTATATTTATACATATATATTATATAAATATGTATATAATTTATTAGTAGTAGTATATATATTAGTTTCTTTTATTAAAAAATTATTTTGTATATATGTGTGTGTGTGTGTGTGTGTGTGTGTGTGTGTGTGTGTGTGTGTGTATAAATTAAATATTGTATTTAAACTTTATTGAAAAAGTAGATGGTGTTTAATAATTACGATTGCAACATAATCATTATTGACAATTTCATTTCCTAAATTTTAAAATATCAAACCAATAAAAGGTTCTCCCATAAAATTGATCGTCTCAATACCTATCAATTCACTTCTAAGATTTGCAACAGTGAAAAACGGTGAAAGGGATAAAAGTTCCCCTATTATCGAATACCAGCATCTGTGCGCTTTCGTTTTGGAAATCCTTAGGGCGCATCTCGTGAAAAGCCGAGGCTATTCCGTGTGATCCCTGAATGAAGTCTACGAAAGCTGCCTCAATATATATTTTGAAGCACAATTTGAAAAGAGAATCAACGAATTCGACAGCATTTGTCTCTGTGGCAAACCTAATTTATATCAGCATCATCTTAAAATAGCCTTTTTATGAGGCTACTTCCTTCTCCTAAGTCTTAGATTTTTTCTCGATTTTTCTTTTTTTTTTCGATGTTACGTATGAGTGAATTAATGTTTAGTAGTTAATAAATAAATGCATTTTTCCTAATTTATATGCAAACACTTTTTGTATTATACTTTTTGTATCGAATATAAATTATATTTCTAATGTATGCCATTTTACGTACTTGAAGACATTTTTTATTAATTAAAAGTTAATTCAATAGAATAAGTAACGTAACTTGTGCGTTTTAAATTTCATTTTTAAACGAGATTTTCAATAATTAATGAAAACAACTTTTTTAGTGTTATTTATGTAAATAAAAAAGGTATTATATCTACCATATATTTTAATTAAATACTTTTCATAAAAAGCATAAACCGGTGTATATATACGACTGATCGATAGTTTTAATTTGCTACAAAATACAGTAATTTTAAATGTTTAGGTTATCAAAATCATTATGTACTTTCACCTGAAAGATCAATATGCTCTTTTTATACAAAAATATTTTAACCGAGATTTACAAATATTAAATTTCTTTCGTTCTAATGTAAAAAGTAAATATTTTCAAAGTATTTTTTTTATAAAGTCGTAGCTTTATTTTATCATTGTTCTAATGAATAATAGGGTTTAATGTTCGATATTGTTTTAAACCTATTTTACAGAAATTTACTTTTTAATAAGTTCGAACTTAATTTATTACTTTTATTTTAAATAAATTTAACATCATAGGAACATAATAAATTATGAAATATTGAGGTATGAATGTCAATGCATTCACTATTACCTAAAAATTTATAACTATGATTTTAATTTAATTATTTTTTGAACAGTGATTGAAATTATTCTCACAAAAATAATTGCTAAAAACTGTTCTTGATTCATTGTTTCAATCTTAATTTTTATCAGAACAATATAAAGAAACGATCCAGGTGCTCATCACTAGATAAAAACATCTGCTCACATTGATCGAAGTATGAAACACATTTATGGTTCAGTCATGTAGGTATTGATGAACAACTGCTCGAAGAGTTAAAAAAGTCAATATTCTTGATTTATTCACGCGCTATTCTACTAACACGCGTGTAAATTAGATACATTAGTTTAGTCTTCTGAAAATTTTCTATTTTTTTTATTAAATACAAGTGATTGATGTTAGAAAATAATTTAAGTTTATAAAAAAATTAGGATATTTAATTTTCTGAAACTAAGTTTATGTACACATATGTAGAAAAAAATCTATTAATGTATATTTAATTTATGCAATGTCATAGCTAATCTCTTTATAATTCAATTATAAGTATTGCAATTTTTTTAAACATAAATAATAAATGGATAATGTTTTGTGTGGTTTAAGAATTGTTTTTCTGACGGTGATTCTATTTCTACACTAATCATATAGTAATATAATGTAATATATATATATAAAACATACAAATATTATATTTATTTTCAAAAGCTGTTTTATATAAATGATTAGATTATTGAACAGATGAATTAATTTGTTTATTTAAACAAATACGGGTATAAAAAATCACAGACTAAATAAAACTAAACTTCAGTAGTCATTGTGATATTCATAAAATATTTGCAGTATAAAAATTATTTGATAATCAATGTCATTGGAAAGTCATTGCAACTTAATATATCACATTCATAAAATATAATTAATGGTTGATAGATAATTTTGTTATAAAAAGTTTTATAGATGAATATGGAAAATCAAAATATTCTAGTTATTAGTTCTTAATTGATAGAATTGTCATTTTAATGCTAAAGATTTTACCTTGCAATTAAAATTAAACATACCTATTCATACAGAAGCTTTTATATAAAATCAAATGGTTTGAATAATGACAATGAATTTTCAAATATTCAGATTAATTGTAGTCGCATTTTGATGATTTGATAATTTCGTTAATATTAGAAATTTAATAAATGACAGATATTCAGTTGTATGTAAAAAAAGATACTAAGTTTTATTTTATTTAGTTATTTTAATGTATTACGTGATGAAACATCCTTTTTTTATTTAAATATTTTGAAAAAAATTATTTATTTTACCCACAACCAAATCAACATGGTAAAATTAAATATTATATATATGTAAAATTTGTAAACAAATCATAATTAACATTGAACTAGCAATTCGTTTCTTAAAAATAATTTGATCATGTAGAAATTCATTTGAAACATTTGTTTGCACTGTCTTATAAAATTTACTAGAACAAAGCTTACTTTAGAAGTAATTTTGTATAAAAAGCATTTGAAAAATATTAAAATACACGTACCTTCCGTATTTTGCAATATGCGTTCTCACGTAGATCACTTATTTTCTATTTCGTGACATCCGGTTAGGCGGTGCCCAGGTAAATTATTCAGCGAGCTTTTAATCTGCTATGTAACGTGTAATCAGTGCGTGCAACGTCACTACCGCACCCATCGTCGCAAGTCTAACCAGCGGAAAACAAGTATCGAGTCGTTGCGAGGGTAAGAAAAAGCTCGCTCACGTAGTTGGAAGCAACGGGCGATAAGCGGTCAGCGGAACAAAAGAGGTGTGGAGGGTAAATAATATGGTGAAATAGCGACGATGGTATGCCTACTAGAAAAGACACGCCCATACCGGGAGTTTATAGATTTTATAAAGAATAATATAAGCACGTATATATGTTTCACATTTTATAATGTCTTCGATTTTTTATTATTATTAACGAAATAAAATAATTTGGTTGAAATGATTTGTCATTGGATATATTGCATTCGGACAATTTGCAGTTCTTTACATTATTTAATTATCTATTATCTAAAAGCCTCATCATTGTTGTTTATTGTTGTTATCGTGTTTACTTAGTTTTTTATTTTTGTGTTTTGAAAAGAAGGTGAAAAGGGTAAAGGATATTTAAAGGATAAGATACGCTTAAATTCATACAGGCCATTTGATAACCTATGTATTTTATCCTACAAAATTTTACGTCCGTGGATGTATAAAAGTAACTAATTAAAATTATTAATGTTTTTAAATTGTGGGTTGTAATTTTTCGAAAATAGAGCAAAAATGTTTCCCTGGAAAAATACAGTCTTTGTTACATAGTTACATATAACAAATTATATTTTGTAAATCTATAATGACAAGATTCTCTCTCCTCCCTCTATCTCTCTTCGTTTCTACCGTATCTATGTACGTATCTATTTCACAGTACTAATAGAGAACATAAGCGCACACTAATGCTACAGTACTAATTTATGGGTGTGCACTATTGTGTAGCAAGCAAGTTAGAATGAACAAGAGTCACGAATCATCGAAAGTGAGAGTGTGCCAGAGGGAGAGAAAGAGAGAGAGAGGTGAGACAGACAGAATGAGAGAGAAGCAGGCTTTCACGTAATATGTCCGTATTCTCTGAGCATGTTAGACTGTAGGTATGTATATATGAGTAGGTGGTAGGTTACACCAGGGAGTCACCCGTTAGTGTACTGAGAACAGAAGTCGATGATGGGTGGGGATAGGCTTTGCATGCGATATCAATAAATCAAGTTGCCAGAGCCCCGGCAGCTTATAGAGGTAGAGGGTGGGCACTACGTGGCCAGAATCAACAGCTCATAACGTCGGCTAATAGCTACCAGCCGCTGTGTGCGGGTGGCGATTCGGCCTTCTACCCGCCCGAGGGTTCGAAGATATTGCACTAATACTAAGGGGACACCTTATATCGCATCACGGTAAGCTTTTAGTGAACTTACCCCCCGAAGATTGACTCTTTACAAAAACTAGAACCGTTGATTTTTCTGTCTTACCCAGATTTTAGCATCTATTACAATTTGTTTTTCATAATTTTTCACGTTCCTATATAAACAATATTAAAATTTTCGATTGCGTATAAGCTTTTGTACCTATTTTTGCTTCTTCACTAGGAAATATGTAAATGAATAACAAATCTCTTAGATTTTATCCAGCATTGTTTAATAATAGATCTAATAGAGTTACTTATAATTTTTTTTACCTTTTTGTTTAAATTATTTATAATATGCAACGTATTTTGATGCCGATTTCTATGCATAACTTGTATATATGATTACATTTTTGTAAAGACTTAAGCAACTAAAATTATTTAATTTAATAGAAACACAATATTTTGTTTACAGTAACTCAACATTCTACAAATCAAAATTGAAAAGGAGCATAGTTTATTACGTATTTAGTAATTTACATTCGATAAAATAGTATTGTATTGCTCATATATTGATACTTTTTATAAGTGAGAAATTTTTTATATAATTGTAAATCATTCTTTATAATGTAATTAAATAATTATATGTGAATAATTATAGTCACTTTAAAAAATATTCATTATTGTTGGAATAATATGCTTTTGTGTCCAGAAATTGTACAATAAATGTAATACGAAAAATGTATTATTTTAGGCCTAATTATTAGAAAAAACACGGTTTTTATCAGCTTATCTCTCTTTATGTTTATACATTTGAACATAGTTTAAGATTAACACTGAGCAAATAATGATAAACGATCAAAAAGTTTATAAACAAAAGTAAAAGCAGTTTAGATTGCTAATTATAAAGATTGGTCGTTGAACAAATTATTAATACCGAGCAATGAGGCGGAACAATATTGATTATTATCATTTTATATTTTAAAATAGGGGATTCATAATAATAAATATGAAGAACGTACGTTTAGGGGATGATTAAAGATGTGTAAAAAATTTGTTTGCTTATTAGGTGTGGTTTCAAAATCGCCGTGCCAAATGGAAGAAACGCAAGAAGACAACGAACGTATTCAGGTCACCGGGAGCCCTTCTACCCTCGCACGGACTACCGCCTTTCGGCGCCATGAGTTCCGAGCTGTGCGGTGCTGCTGGGATGTTTCACGCGCCGGCCGATCGATGGGGAATGGGTCCAGGTTGGCTATCTCCTCCTCTTCTCCATTTACCCATTTAATATTTTAAAAGGCTTTTAGTCCTCTACATAATATACCCACCTGCTGGAAATTTCTCGATACTAAATATTCGCTCATTTGTTTGATTTTATTTTGTCCTCAAAACTATTGATAACCCATTATATATTTGCTCTAGTCTTTTATTTTTATATGTTTACTCAACGAACGCTGTTAATTCGCTTGAAAATATTACTAGTCAATCTTTATGAACCGTGAGCCATTCCGTACATTTTTTTTCAAAATCACCTTTACAAACGTTTAGTACAAATTTAAAGTTTAGAGTTTAAATTTATTCACTTGAGAGTTTTCGTTAATTATGTTAAACGTATGTTTACATACAAAATACTGAATTTCATTCGAATATTTCATTTTTAATAAAGTATGTCCAATTTATTTACGCATTTTAATTTATACTTTGATCTTTATGTCTATTAAATCAAAGGCAATTTTCATTGACTTTTCATGCATATATGCAAGCAGTTATAAAAGTTTCATTTTTTCTGGTGTTATGTCACAACATTACTGGTAAGATGTGGTATTAAACAATAATCTAAATGCTTTACTAGTTATAATTACGGATTTAAACTTTTATTATAATTTTGAACGTACGTTGATTATTGCAAGTCATTTATTAAATAAAGTAGTCATAATAATAAAAAAGCAAGTGAAAACATTAATAGTACTGTATTCAATGACACAATTATAGAAACAATTATAAATGATAGCTATCAATGTAGAAATATTTAACAATATATATATATATATATATATATATATATATATAATTTTGTACTATAAAATATTTAATGTTTATCAATAATCGATATACTTAAAACATATATACATAGTGTCAATTTATTATGATACATGGTTAGAAATAAAAATTTGACCACATTTTTTATTTATTATATTTACAATCTGTTTTCCTAACGCTACCATTTTTTATCTTGATTTTTGAGCAAAGCAATAGCAATTTAAAATATTTAGAACGATACACAACAATGTTGTGTTTACGTTGGTATGAA
Source organism: Kradibia gibbosae (assembly GCA_018907135.1). Classification (NCBI taxonomy): domain Eukaryota; kingdom Metazoa; phylum Arthropoda; class Insecta; order Hymenoptera; family Agaonidae; genus Kradibia; species Kradibia gibbosae. The sequence continues at coordinate 6,536,167 of JACCHX010000007.1, forward strand.
TATACAATTATATCTTCTGTTTGATAAAAAATCCTAGGTTTGAGCCAATTAAGTCAGGGGAGCATGGGCATGGGAGGTTTCGGACAAAGTTTGGGTCAACTGGGCCAACAAAGTTCGGGCAGTTTGGGTTCGAGTTTGGGTCTTGGCAATGGAGGCCAGTTAATCAGTAGTCCATCACAGACGGTCTATCAGGCCAGCTACGGTTTGAATTCACTTGGTAAGTGGTAAGTCCCCGAAGTTATCCACTGCTGTTAACGACTTGCACCTTGGAAATAAATAAGGAAACAATCTATTATAACTATGCTTGTATTCAATCGTTTGTATATAAACTGTATTGTAAATTGTTATTTACTTTTTATGTCATATACTAATACATTGGATTTAAAGTCATTGATTGTACGTACACTCTTTGAAGATGTATTAATTGGATGTTACACTTGTCTATATTACGATTATAGACATTTTTTGTAATTTTTGAATAATACGCCTTCAATACTAACTCATGATAAAAATGAGCGGATTACATTGCGAAATAAATGTACCTCTAACTGCTTAAAACATTTAAAATCGATATTTAATATTTAGTAAGATATTGATAATGTTAATTTAAGGTTACTATTAAAATTTTATTGCCAAAGTTATTTCGCTGTATTGTATGAACTTTACTTTCTTAATATTAAAATACATTTTTAACTAGTAAACTCACATGCGTATAGCTATATATAAATTATAGATCGTAAATAAATACAATAACTTACACTTATTTAAATCTAAAATATATTTTAGTCTTATAATAAAAGCAAACTTATTATTCTATTTAAATCGTAATAATTTAATGGTAATAATTGATGATAATACTCGTGAAATATTTTATTAATGTTCTTACTTTACATTCTGTTATTATACAAAATATTTAATATAACAAGATATGTATCATAGTACGATTCAATATAAAAAAAAATGTTATGTATTTATATCAAACATCTCTCTAATGAGTATATCTTTTATTAATTATAGTTTTTTTTTATACTGTTCTAACTATAAACCTAAAAAGTACAGGGGCTTGATTACTCTAAAAATTAATAAGTCGGTAATCATATAATCTTAATTGCTAAGCAATTGTTTTTGTTACTTTAATGAAAAAAAAAATAGATATTATGGATATAGAAAATTTTGCTTAAACATTTATTAATTAAATGTTTCAAATAAATGCTTTCGTGCTTAGGAATAATAGGAATTCCATGTACTTATTATTTAATCAAAACATAATATAAAAAAAAAGAAAAGGAAATTATAAAATGCTATTGCTGTTGAATTCTTATAGTTATTTTTTAGAAATATGGAAATAAATATATTTTTTCAAATTAAAGACCAAAAAGTTTAATTGATATCTACAACTTAAACAATATAAGATTTACCCTTTTAACAAAATAATGATTATATAATGAAATTTTTTATAGAAACAAAATTTGTATAAATATTAAGTTTTTTATAAATTTAAATTATTTGTTAAGTTGAATTCGAAACATTATTTTACAACAAATCTATACAGAAATTTTACATAAATAGATTTGACATATGTGAGCATCTTATTTCTATACTACCTAACGTTTATATAAGTAAACAGAATAGCAAGTAAAGACTGTAGGTAAATTAAATAGAAAACCATTTTTAAATATGTTACGTAAAGAAATATGTAAAAAAAAGATTGTTTAATGAGCATAGAAATTTATAACGCTTACGTGTCCAAATTATGAAATTAATTCATTGACTTATCATTTACAAAAGACGCACGCCAAAGAATTTTATCTAAATAAAAAAATACTTAAGAAGATATTTATTCATTCGTTTACGTTGTCAATATACATTATTACGTTTGTATTCGAGTTTTTACTTCTATCGTTATTTTTTTTTAATTTTACAGAGAATTGATTAATTTTTATAGAAAATACGTTTTTAGGCGAGAAAATAAACAGTATCATTTAAATAATTATCATATAATAATTGTTATTAATATATTATATTCATATATGTTAAAAAAATACTATTACTCTTAAGGAATATTATTAGAACCAACTTATAATTTCATTTCTTGCAAGTAAATCAATTTTTGTAATTAAAAAATACTTAAAATGATTTCATTATATTATACATTATCAATGATAATATAAAGAAAATTAAATCAAAGTTATTATACAATTTTTTAAGATTTTAAAAAATATATTTAGAACGCATTTAATGTATTTTTAATTTATGTTCAAGAAACTTTAAACGCAACTGAATAAAATGTAAATATCAATACCTTAAATAATACATTATTAGATCTAAATCAGCTTTTACAAGGTCATCGAAAGTTTTAGGTTTCACAAATAACTTAATATTAATAAAAACTCGTTTAAGTATGGAAAATATATATAATTCATAAAATAGTTAATTTACAATACTTATAATATAGTGCAGAAAATGACTTTAAAAAAAGATGAGTTGGAGAGGGATGTCAGAACATTTGGAGAGGCAAAAAGATAGATAGAGACCAAAAATATAAGTCTCAAAACTAATAAAACCAAGAGGTCTCGTGTATTTACTCACTCTTGCGGAACCAGAGGCTCAAGGTAGTCGCACCTAGGTGTGAAATCTCTGTTCTCTTTTAGTGTGTATGCGTTGTGTGAGTATTTACCTGTGAGAATACTTAAAGATGCAACCTGTCTTTCCTCACAAAAAGAAGCCAGAGATGTGTGCACTGTAAGCATATTGATGGTCACATACGGCCTTTTGGTTCATTTGAAGTATCTCACTGTCCAGATATATAGCTAAACTTCAATATTCCAATCTGTTATTAATTTTTTACCAGTGTAGCAAAACTTCATACCAAAGCATTATACCCAATTTCCTATTCTTATGTTTCTTACAACTATTTGTTTTTCTTAACTTTTTTATACTTAATAACAATATCTTCAAAGATTTGAAACTTATTTGATAAATTAATGTAATGGATAAAATACTAATTTTTAATTGTTGTAAGAATAAAATTCGTAAGAATCTTTACAATAAATTTATAACTTTTGTTAATCAATTAAAGATTTATATATACATTCACAATGACATAATTTAAACGGTTTTGACATTGTTTTTGAGTACAAGTTTTCTTTAAATTATATAAATTACTTCATTTATGATACTGATAATGTTTTATTAACGTGTATTCACTTTTATTGCTTTAGTTGTAATAAGATTTATGTAACCAATAGCAGTTTAAATTTTTATAAATATGATTATAAGAAAGTAACGGAAAATATCAATCATGCAATGTGTTTTCATTAAAAGAAATTCCCTATGCTTTAGCAAAACTATTATAAATATATCTTATTTCTCAATACGCTATTAAATTTTATTTACGTGTTCAATTTTAAAATTACTGATGTAAAAATGATATTTATAATAATATTCTTTTATATCTATCTTTTAGAATTTTTTTATAATATCGATGGTCAATGAAATGCAATAACTTATAATTTAACTTATAATATTTATTCAATGGTAAATAAATAGAATAGTATAATATTATGTAATACAGTTTCATTTATCTAATCATTAAGAAACATAATAATTATATACAAATATAAATTATTATATTATTATTATTATTATTATTATATTACATAATCCTAATTAATTAAAATTGTTTTATTGATTCTTGTTTAAAGCATTGATATTAAGCATTGAATAATTAATAGACATTGTATACATAATAAATTAGGATTAACAACAATTGAGAATACACGAGTACAATCTTTTGTGAGAGGTTATTTACAAATCAATAAACAAATTCAGTTTAATAAGTTTTTAAAAGAAAGAAAAAAATGTCTAACTGAGAAGTAACAACATTTTAAATAATAAAAAATTTGAACTTTTTTAAAAATTTAAACCCTAAACAAAGTATATATTAAGTGTACTATTTTCAAAAAATAATAAATATGCAAGCATCAGTACTGTATTTGTATTAATTAATCTACTTTTTAAGCCATTTTCGATTATAAATCAATTAGATTTCGAAATACTGATATGTTAAAAAAATAAATTTTAAATCTGCAAATGAGAAAACAAATTATTAATATTTTTAACCATAGGTTTAAAACTATTTTAGGGAATCCATATATATTTTTATACAAAACTAAACTGAAATGAATTGAAGTAATGCGTAAATAAAAAACTACCCTGCTTGCTCATCTTTTGTAATTATTTTATTCTTTTAAATTAATAATTGAATATTTTAATTTAAATAAATTTTAATTTCAAAAAAAAACAGTATGTCGCGGATACTTTGAAGGGAAAGAATATCAAATCTTTTTGAAGCCGAAATATAAAAAATTAATTGCAGTAACGAGATTTAGTATCTAGCATGTATGTAAATAACGATATTTAGTATCTAGCATGTATATACATAATTATGAAGAGAAAAATACTATTAAAATGTGTAAGTATTAAAAAAAAATACTTAAAATTTTATAGTTTAAAAATGAAAGATTATTTAAAAGTCTAATGTAAGAATGCTACAGAGAAGAAAACATTGGCTTGAGCCCCTAGTATTCATCTTTCCAAGATGCACCGTTGCCAAGCGGTAACTCGTCACACAAACAACTTTTAGAGCAACTCTTATTTTACGCTTTTCAATAATGATTAACACTCTCAGCCTCTGGAACGTTTTGGACTTCTCTACGAGGTGCCAATTAGCTTGCTGTTTGAAACGCCACCGAATACGTTCTGCTCGTACGCTCACAAGCATTTACATGTGTCTCGCTTTTTTTATTGTAAATATTAGAAAAAAAATCGTCTTTTAAGTTTCGCGAATCTACGACGTACCATGTTGTTAACAGTGATTTGCAAATATGGAATTGTTTAACATTAATCAAAAGATACTTTTGCTGACGTATAATATATTGACAACCATTCGTTGATTAAATATAAAGTCTTATGGTATTATTAATATTTTTTTAATGGGTAAATTAAAAAAATCATAATTTCCTGTTTTTTTCTCTTATTTTCTGCACTTGTAGTCGACCACTAATCCGTCATTATATTATAGTAATGATGATTAAGATGGATAAATAGTACAATAATATATAAAGAACATCTTATGTTATCATGTAGCAATTATTATTTATTTAAAAAGCTTATTGACAATTTTTATGAATACCCTCGCATATTATTAAGGCATTAAAAGAAAATAATCGCACCTAGCTAAATCTAAATCTGTTTAATATAGGAAAATATTATAATAAAAATAATAAGTATTTAAGTAGATCAAAAAATTAATAACCGACTTTGAATAAAAATTTTACCTTTGTATTTATTTCAAAAAATTGATACGACGACGCCAATCTGCATTTTTGCATAAATTCATCTCGGCTATATTTTAATGGGAAAAGTCGTAAAAAGTAAAAACGATGGATGGATCTGCACACTGATGAATTTAGTTGTTCAGCCAAGATAAGACCACCGACGTAGCTTTGAAAAGAAATATACTTTACAATCGGACAGTAGCCTTCCTATATATTACATTAGCCATATAGTCCAACACTACTGTGTATTAATGCACGTTTGCGGCGTTACACCTGTGCGGTATTTCACTTTCAAATCATCGTTCTTAGAATACATTATGACTTTATTTGCTGTTGTACCGGTATTTTTTGAAGTTTCTTAGAATTTATTAAAGAAAAAAGCAGAGGTAAAAAATGGTATTTTAAATCCAAAATAATTGCTTAGGGATTTTTAAGGTGTTTATCTTTATAGATCACTTTATTTTTTATTTTTATTTCTAATGAAATTTAAATACAAAGTTTATAAAATAAAATGTATCAAAATTTATATAAATATAATATTTTTATAATTTATAAGTAATTTTGGATTAATTTTTTAAATACATTATTTTAAAAAAGTAGTTTTTCTTAAAAATTGTATGTAATAATCAAAATAACACTAAATAAATATTTTTTCATGTGGTAAAATGGCTTGGTAAAATTTAATATCAATAGCTTTAGAAAATTCAGAAAGTATTGATAATAATGTAAATAATACTAACATTTTATTAAAAAACTATAATAGAAAGTATTTATGCAATTATTATTCTGTTTGCGAAACACTTTATTTGGAAATAATTACTTAAAAATGTAAATGTATTTTGGACAAACAAATTATCAATAACAATAGAAAAGGTTTTTGTCATAATTTCTGAAAAATATTAGAAAAAAAGAACTATGAATTTTTGATAGAAAAAATGTAAAGGAAGAAAAAAATTTATAATTTAAGTTTAATATATGTTGATTATTATAAAATTTTCATAGCTTAAATAAATGCAAATGTAAAGGTTTGTATTGTTTATATAAGTAGATAAAAAATCAAATGCCAATAGAAGTTTAAATATTTTTTATCCTAAATCTCAGATAAGATTGTGCCAATATTTCAGTATATAGTTTTTTACGTCTATATACAGATCTATTATTATATAAGCACATATGCATTTTTTTCCTCATTACGAAAAATAGCATATTATGTATGTTATAAATTTTAGTATATTTGTACGATTATTTATACATACAAGCTATAAGCATTTTCTTGAAATTATTAAAATTTTATGAAAAATTTTAAGTAATTTTAATAATATTTTTATGTAAAAATACAGCAAATAAATTTTTGCTAGTATACTAGCAAAATCATCTATTATTTTTTTTAATCTATTATATTACAATAAAATTATGATGCTTTTATCAATAATAATAAATTTTTAATTAAAAATAGCTTTTACTAATAATGAATATATCTACGTCAAAATTACTTGAACGTTTATGTTTTTCTTTCTCATTACATTTTGTTTATAACAAAAGATATGGTTATATTCATTGTTTTAATTATATCTAAAACGTGATGAAACTAGATTCATAATTACTTCTTACACATACATTGTAATTACTAACTAATAAATCAAATATTTATTTATAGGTAACTTAATTTTTATGATAAATAATCAAGTTAAAATTCTGAATTTGTTTTTTCAATCGATATTTAAAAATTATTTTTATATGATTATACTTTCTCCTATGTACATTAATTTACTACTTAGTGAATATATGTACATGTATGTAATATTATTTAATATTATTTATATATATAAAATTAAAAAAAAACAAATTAATAACTTTTAATGTCTTTTTTAATATCATTTTACAATATCTATCTTTAAAGAATCCTCCAATTATAATTTTTAGATGAGAAATTATATATTAAAAAACTATATAAATTATATAATTTTTACGAGCTTAATTGTTGAGTTAGTTAACTTTATGTAATGTTGAATTTGATATATTTGATAATCTTACGTAATACATTGTATGACATTATGTTATAAAACATTTATAATTATTTTGTATATATCTAATCGATTTAATTTATAATAGAATAATAATAATGAAGGTTTTTTCTTTACAATGTTACACAAAACTTTTTTTAAAGATTAAATTGTTAACTAAAAAAGTTTTTCTACGACTAACAACTGTTACATGAATGATATAATTGGTAACAAAATTTAATGACATAAGGTTATTCAAAATACTGCAATTATTTTCTATAATGTTCTAGTTACTATTTAAATAGAGTTACAAAGTAATCTATTCATTTGGCAATATTTCTAATTTCTTTCCGATGAGTACACTGATAATCTGAAACTAAATTTACAAGGACGTAAAGTACTTATTGTAGTTGTGATTTCTTTCATGCCTCAATCACAAGAGATATTGTAAATATTTATTATATATTACGTATAGATATACAAAAATGTGCTTAATTGTATTAAACAGAAATTTCGAAATAAGTGATTGTGGTAGGAAATATAGTTTAAATTAAAATAAGTAAGTACGTCCTTGTAAAATCAATTCCAGATGATTGGTGACCTCAGAACTTTACAAAACATGGACTTCTGTATCAAATTGCAGCATCGGAAAGAGGATGGGGATTCTGTCAAGGGAATGGATACAACGGATCTAGCTTATCAGCAAAAGGTAACTGTACGTAGACCTGATGATACCAGCATAAGTTCTGTTTATAAAAAATGTTTAAGTAATAAGATATACCGATACTTGAATTGTTAGTAAAAACAAAATTTTTACTTGTTACCGAAACATTAATTCATGCAGAGTATTTCAAGTCTTATTTATATATTTATTAAACCATTTGAGTATTCTAATTTAGTGTAAAATTATTTGTAAAATTTACTTAATGATTTAAATTTTTCCATTAATAAGATTTTAAATTCAAAATACATTTTATAATAAATTATAAAAATTATTTAACAATCAACATTTAATTTTATTAGATTTAAACATTTTCGAACGTTTAATGAAATATTTATTTAAATATAGAAGATACAAATATTCTTAAAAAGTTACTCTTTTTCTATATAAAGTATTAAATTTCTACAATAATAAATATCAAAGCATAATAAGAAATCAGAAATGTAGAGCATAAAAATGGTTTCTATAATTTTTTTAACTAAAATACTGGCATATATTATTTTAATGATGATTGCTATGATTCTCTATGATTTCATATTGATAAGATTATAGAATACGCTCTTGAAATAAGAATAATAATTTTTCGAAAAAATGTTGAAAATACTTTATGAACGACTCACTAATTTGTCAAATCTATGCAAAAAAAATTTTCTAACAATTATCAGCTTGGCAATTTTTGTAGATTGATTATAAATTATATTTGTAATTTTTTAAATTCATGTCACTGACAAAACTAGTTTAAATTATGTTTCTTTTGCTTAGACAATAGATAATTCTAAAATAATAAATCAATAAAAAATATTACAATCTATAATGATAATTCGTTTTTATACTGAGATATGAGATATGATATACTATATATGTTTTTTATGAGATTTTTTTAATATAATATTTCTATAATATATTTTGGTAATAGATAGTAATAAAGTTATAATTTGAATAGCAGTCATTAAAGTAAATTCTATAATGTTAACAGAATTTAGTTAATATTTTTTAACGATTTTTTCTTAATTAATGTTACATATATTGTTATATTAACGTACTATATAATATAATATTTTTATACTAAAAACAATTAACTTTTAAAAAAGAACACTTATGAGTGTGTGCGTATTTATGCACTGCTCTACAAATATTAACATTGAAAAATTACAGATTTCGCGTTAAATTATAATTGATATAATCGATATTTTTTTAAAGTAATATACTTATAATCTGATTTCTTTATAGCAATTATGTAATGATAATATATTAGTTATAAGTTTTCATAAAATTTTAGAATTTTTTTTAAAGGAGGGGATTTGTAGAATTACATTCTATTGAATACGTCGCATTCATTTAATAAAAAAAATTAATAATAAAAACCGTAACAAAATTTATGTAAAAATTATGGGAAAATTATGACGATGACGAATAAGATAATATAATATAATATTTATAACTTTGCAATTAATTAAAATGAAAGACATTTTATCATTGAAAGTTTTAAGACCGATAAAAGCAGTTGCTTGGATAAAACAACCTAATCGGTCTACAAACTAAAAAATGAATTTTTGCTTTAATCCCTATTCGCGAACTGTGCGCGTACTTTAATATGCGTAAAACATCTAATTTCAGGCGGCGTGCACATGTCTGCGTCGCGAGGCTCACCACCTAGTGGCGGTTCATCGGTCGGTGGCGGCGGCACGGGAGGAACTGGTCAAGGGAGCAGTGGGGGCAGTGGTGCCGGAGGTTTAGGTTCGTCCTTGAGCTGCGGTCAAAACTCGCCGAGCGGCAACGGACCTGGGAACAACGGTGCCAACAGTAGTAATAGCGGCAACGGTGGCGCTAACTCCTGCGGCGGCGAGAGCGGAAGCGGCGTCGAGGCGACGGATTGGCGAGGAGCTCACAGCATTGCGGCGCTCAGACGCCGTGCATCCGACGCCTCGCAGCAACAGCAATACAGTCCGCAACCGACCGGACCTCCGCCCCAATACGGCCACGATATTGAGTACAGCTCTGTTTATTAGGGGAACGAGGTCAGCAGACACCGAACTGCAATCGCTACGTAATATTTAACAAGCTGATAACTTTGTTAAGCGATACCTTGTGTTAATCGTACATTTTTTTACATTTCATGCTGCCTTTCTTTTATCCGTTGTGTTTTCATTTATTTCAAGAAGGATGCTAGTCGCTTTTATATTACTTCTATCTTTTCCTTAACTCTGGCTTTCGTTTTTACGTTAGCTTTTTAATTACAATGCAGGAAGAAGAACAATAAATACAAATTAATGTGATTCTCGGTGATAAGTTTTCGTATTTTCTAGTGTTGAAAATTTTATTTTAATATAAAAGATCAAGTATATTTGGAATTAAGTAATAATTGTACATTAATGATATTACAGCCGCTCTAACTCTATCGCGTACATTGTTACGAGATTTTTTCTTAATTGAAGATGAGTAATTGTAATAATTAGAATTTTGAATTATCAATTTGCTTAATTTGGTGAATTGAAAAGTGATTAAAAATTTTAAACAGAAATATTATTACTCCAAATATTAGTTTAATATAGTAATTACGATTCATAATAATGATTAAATAAAAACGACATTAAATGATTTAAGCAATAAAAATAATTGTAAATTTGAAATTTAATCTAAACATAATCATTATTTGCGCTTTATAAATAATTATTTCTATTAATATGTGTATATTAATAAATATAAGAACACCAAACATTTTTTTACACAGAATTAACAGAATTAATTTATTTGTTAACAACTAAAATATTTATTAATATTATATTTTTATTTTTTTTTAATCCACTACATATATAAATCATATTAAGATTTTACAATTCAATGTAAAAGGACCAAAATTTATAAAAACAACCATCATTGATACAAATATTTATTATATAAAGTGATTTCATATCTTTGCCCTTAAAATCACGAATTTTTCACTTAATTTTTATTTTATGAAATAATATTTCATGTATTAATTTACAATTTTTCCATATTTAATAAAAATTTGATAAAAAATATTTAAGTCTCATTTTATTGAAGTTTATTAATGTATTATGCCTTCTTTACAAAACTAGTAATTCTAACTTGAAAAATAATAATAAATGTTAAAATAATTTAATTTTTTAATTAAGCTTTTTTGTTTTTGCATTAATATACATGCATTAATTCAGAGAAATTTTATTCCAAAAAAAGCTTTTACAATTGAATACAATTGGAATTAAAAAAAATATAAAATAGATGTAGACAATGAAAGCATAAAGCGACAGAATAAAAAATATAAAGATACTTTTGTTATAATTCTTATTGAAGTTATTGTCCTTTTTTTGTTATGTAAATTTTATGATTTTTTCATTAAAATGTATTCATTAATTATTAATGTATTAATAAATTGATTTAACTGTCGTATTTTAATTCATTCGAATCAATTATATATATACTATCATTTATATTTAAAAGTTATTTAAGAGTTGTATATTTGACATACTAAATTTTTCTAGTGCTTAGTTAATAGATGTCATATTCAAGACGATAAGTTTTTCGAATAAATATGTTATCATTTAACTGATATTAATAATGTAGAAAGTTCATTAGGTTAATAAAAATGTAAAGCGAATAAAAAGTGTACATGTAATCCTTCTTGAAAAAAGAAAGAAACAAGTACTATTTTCATGTCGGTATTTGATACCTAAATTTATGTTTAAAATTTAATTAAATAAAACTTAATATGTTATAAATAATGATTCGCTCAACCGTCGTATCGGCGGCGCGAGTTATTTATGTCTCGTGAATGAGACAGAACGAAATGTATACGACGAGTTACCTTAGTATCATGCGAGACATTGTAAATATTAAACCTAGTTAGTAAAACTTCGTTAAATTGTGTATACTGCACAATTTTGCAAGTTAAATCGAGTCATAATTATAATGGCTGGACTCGTGCAATGAGAGATAATGATTGAAGTTATAGAAATAAAAGTCTCTTTTGACTGACTAATATTGATAAAACTTATTTAACCAATTAAAACATTTTCACTTTTACTTATTTTCATTATAATCATATGCTATTAAATTGTGCTAGTATCATGTAGTTCTTATATTAAAAAAAAAATTAATTTTTAAAGAATTTATTATTAAAATTTTAATCAGTTTGTTCATAAATAAATAATAGAGAAAGTATTTTTAATGTACTTTTAATATGAACATGACTGTATTGTTTGAAGATAAAAATTAGTTTAATAAAAAATAGTCAGTCATAGTTGACAATAATTCCAAATGACATCATAAACTGGAGAGGCTACAAATGTATTGAAAATACTATTAGATTTTTGGTAATGTAATTTAAAAGAAAATTTCATTTGTTCTATTGAAATCTCCTCGAATTCATGCTATGGTATAAGAGTATGATTCCTATTAAGCGTATAATTTTAAATACCAATACAATTATAGTCAACAATTAATAATACTAATACTCAAACGGAAAATTTTTAATCGCGTATTAAGTATTACTATATCGACAGCTACAGGTTATTGCATTCATAAATAGAATTTTTGCATAAAATTTTCACATAAAGCTAAAGTTTGATCATGCATTGGAATATGATATTTTTTATTATACTGGCTATTTGACTATCAAAAGATAGAAAAGGATTTTAATGTTTTATAATTATAAGTGCATATAACCCTTTTGTCGTGTGTTGCATCGTACATATAACATACATGCATATACATACAAATTTTTTACATATGCGTAAAACAAAAAAAAATTGTGACAGCCGAAGGTATTATCAATTTCTAATAGTTATATAATTTATTCATACTGCAATACGCGATTATATTGGACAAGTTTAAAATTTTAAATATTTTAATTTAATTACACAGTATAAATAAACATATCTTTAAATTTTACATTAAGTATGTTATTTTAAGGTTCTTAAACAATTATTTAAAATTATTTACTTAATTTTCGAAAATGCATTTATAAAAATTTATAAAATTTAAGTATTATAAACTATACTTAATATGAATAGATAACTTTTGCAATTAAGTTAAAGAAAAATACTTTTGTAACAAAAAATGAATATCTTTTTTCGTAATAATATATATTATAGTTATGTGAACATTTTGGATTTTAGATTTGAACACATTTATTTACAAAATTTCTTTATAAAAAAGACTTTATGTGTATAATTTCATATATATATATGACTATTGAATATTAATAATTTTATTAAACCTTATTCTTAGTGTCATCGATGAGACATAAATTTTGTACATATAATACAAGGTGCACATCTAATTGTATAACGAGTAAGGTATAGATATGTATGTATGATATTAAAAAGACATGAAAATACGAAAAATTATTAGCAATTAAGAGATAAATGTTTTGTTATTTATTATATTTAAGCTGAAATTTTAGTAGTAAATTATACGAGAAATATGACACCTTGTGAACTTAAAAAAATTAAATTAAATTCGTATTTTAATACAAATTAAAAATTTCTCAATAACGCTAAAATTCATATACTATATTTTACGTAAATATATTATTTATGCTAGAAATAAATTGTTGTACAAAATTTTTTAAAAGAAATAAATATCTTCACGAATATTTTTTTTATAACAAAAATTAGTTAAAAAATTATATTATCAAAAATATACACTAAAGTTTGTCTTAATTTGCTTTAAAGTAAGTAAAAATATTTTGTTAAGATTAAGGAAAATTTAAATATATGTTTATATTAGTAAAAATAATAATAATAAAATCCATGTATCAATAAATAATAAATTTTTGTTTTATTTTTTAAATATAATATTGTTAAAGCAATCAAATAAATTTGGCTTCTTGTTTATTTAATAGATAATAGCCTATTAAATAGCGTTTTAAAATGTTTGAAACTATCACGTGTTTTAATACTTTAGCATACATGTTGTGATATTTTTTATTGGTCATTTTTCTCTTTTTTTCAATAAGACGATGATAATACCTTAATGTACGAGATGTAATAAATATATTACATGATGAATGTATGAAAACGAGAGATTAGTATAAAAAGTTTTAGAAATAAAGGTGGAAAATATCGCAATGAATACATAATCGTTATAAAAACTACGAAACAAAGAATGACACTTGAAATCCATGAAATCAATGAAAATAATTGAATGAGATCATGTAACTAAATGGCGTTATTGCAAATTATTCCATTGCTGTTTTACGAATTTATCTTAGTCACTAAATAATAAAGTTAAATAACACATAGATAAATAACAAACGCACGCAGTCATAATTGTGGGGTCGAGTAAAACCGTGTAAACTTATGCCGTGAAAAAGTAATTAGCTTTAGGCTGTACTCTTATTGTACTAACAAGCGTATACGAGTTTTCATGTACAAATTAATAATCTGAAAAAATTAAATTTATTAAAAATTTGAATTTCTACGAGATGACAAAGTTGATAAATTGTGAATCATTAAAACATTTATAGTAAAAAAAAAGAATAATATATTATAAATTGAAAAAAGCTTTTTCCAAATCTTATAATAGTTTAATATAATTTTTTGGAATATATATTAATGTATAATACGTATGATTAAAATACTAAATTAACATATTGATTAAACGCATTAATTATTTGCATATTTACTTTAAAAGTAAACAATTGCTTGAAATTGATTATTAAGATTAATCTGCTAAGTATCTGTAAGTTTTCATACAAATACAGAAAAGAGTATAAACTGTTGTAATGCTTAAGTAAATGTAAATACTCATTTAAAAGGATTGTATAAAACTTATAAATAGAATAAAATTTTTGCATTACCTTTAATGAAAACCCCATAAAATAATCGAAATTAAAAGCAATAACTTGTAAAAAGATTTTAAAAAATATATTTTGTAACAATAAATTATACTTAAAGGCAGTATAAAAATGCTATTTAAATCATAAGTAAATATATATTATTTTAATTCGTGAATCAAAATATAAAATAATTCAGTGCTTACTAACCAAAACTGTCTACCTTCATCTTTAATTAACCATAAAGAGTACGAGTCAACTTTGTCATCTTTAAATTTATTTTATGACTTGATTATTAAATGTCTGAGACAAAAACAAAGAAAGCGTTGTATATTATTATATTTATAAAATAAATATATTTCTTTGTGCGATAGTGTTTCCAAGATTGACTCACACGCATATGAGAGTTTGTTAAAAATAAACCGTTTTATTTAATTTTCAAGACGTACGTTATCTACAATAATGCAGTGTAAAGATTTATATCTACAATAATGTGGCATGTTTTTGCATAACAATACCGAAACAATAATCGTTGAATTCCGCGCATTATAAATGATCTCCTGAATGGTTTATAGCGAATACGGGAAAAATGAATTTTGATTTTCATCGTTGTATAGTTGTGTATAGAAGTCAGTTGAGTGTGTAAAATAAACCATTATTCAAAAATTAAAAATTTTCTACTTAATTTGCACTTCATTACAATATTATAAATAACTTAATAGCTACGTTTCAAACAGTATAGGTAACACAATGCTAGCAAAATATTTAAGCGTTTTTAAAAATAATTAACAATTTTATAAAAACTTGATAATCATATCAAATGATTTATTAAAAAAATTATTAATGAAAATACTCGATAGACCATGAAAGCTTTTAGTATTTTTTTTATTTTTATTTTTTTAATAAAGAATTTAATAATAAACATCTGTATTTATTTAATAATATTTTCCCGTTTATATAATTTTTATGATTCATCAATATACCATAATATAAATAAAAATGTTATTTTTCATATAAGGTAACACAAGGTTTTAAATATTTTCTCATAAACAGATAATTGTAATTTTTTTAAAATCTTTGTTAGTTATTTTTAACAAAGTTTTCATACATTCAACCAAGCATAGACAATTAAGTATATAATAACACATAATAACACTATTGATAAATAACTTTTACTATTAAAAGTTTTACTACTAAAAGTTAACTATTACTTTTTTTTTAATAGGGTACTTTGTAAAGTTATATATATATATTCTATGGATTATGTTTATAACGATACGATAAATTTTTTTTGTCTGGATTATTCAAAAATTTATTTTACATGTTCACTTTAAAACACTAATTTATGTAAAAGGATTATTAATAATTATCACTTATATTATTAATGACATACAATATAAAGAAATATTTTTTTCTATTAAAAATATGCATCGCTACATATATTTATAGTAAATTTAAAATTTTTCTCATAAATATGCGCTAATTTCATAAGTAAGTTATTATTTTAATAGTATTAAACCTTTGTTATAAATAACAAATACGTATTATTATTATTAGTTGACATATCATGAAAAGGAAAAATATTTTGTATACATTATACGTTGCGTATTATACATAATAATATACACTCTTATAGTTATATAATAAGTAGCAAGTATATCGATATATTAGAACTGAAGCGGTTATGTGAAGAAAAAGAAATTGATATATATATATGTTAGTTTAACTACAAAGAAAATGCTTCTCCTGTACTTTTTATTTTGTTTTAATAATAAATATACTCATACTCATACTTTTTATTATTATACGTATTTCATTGCTTTTTACAAATGCGCTTTTATAATTTTCGAATTTATAAGAAAATAATTTTATATCAATGTTTTAAATAATACTTGTCTTTAATATAAATTTATAAACTATTTAAAACATCTCTACATAAATGCGCACATAAATCCACAATGCATAATATACGTATTTCATAAATTTAATAATACTGAGACAGGTAAGAAAATATATATTATTTCTATGATTTTAATAGTGTTGGTTTATAGTTCCTGCACAACACTCATTCAATGGTATTGTATATCATGTACTAAATTTAAAGTAGTCGCTTATTTAAAACATTCATACAGTAACTATGTATCACGTTTTATTCTACTAATTTAAACGTAAAAGTTAAAGAAACAGTTTGTTGAAAAACGCAATTGTAGGAAATATCATAGTGTTAATAGATTTACTTATAGAGCTCTAAAATTATAAGAAGGAATTTTATTACCAAATGAAATATACTCTTTCTTATAAAATAATATTCTTAAACAAATACTTTTATAATATTATATATATTGTTAAATAAACATTAAAAATTTGAATAGCGCAGATTTTTCAAGTAAAATTAATAATAAATTCCATGTTAAGCAATTAGTTTATTAATATATTAAGCTTATAAGTATTCATAACAGTATTTAATTTTATTGGCTAAAATACATACGAATGAGATTTTTAAATACAATATAAAGCATCAATTATATTTATTTTAAGTACACAAAAATTAATACAAAATTAGACTAGTTTATTTTAAGAATTTTATTTTTAAATAGATCTTTTTAATAAATAGATAATAAATAATAATTTTTATAAAAATTCTCATATTATCTTATTTCATTTTTAGGTTTTTTTAAAATATACAATAACAATATTATGAGTATTAAAATTGGTATTTTAAGTATTTGTAAATATTAAAAATTATTTAAACCTATTATAAAAATACTGCTGATTTTTAAGTTATACATAATTGTAAGAGTAATTGTACGATGTATATGATATGTCGCATATAATAACGGTAAAGATAATAAATTGTTTAATTAATCAACATCATTTTATACAGTAGACAGTAATCTTGGTTATTTATGTTTTCATATTTAAATATAGTTAAAGAAATTGTTAATTTTAAAACAATTCTTTATAAATATATAGATAAAAAATATTTGTAAAACACTTAGTATTTTTCTACGACAAATTCCTTTGTACAATTACATATAATATCCCAATTTTATCCCATAAATACTTTTACTAAATTACAAATATATTTTAGAATGTGTTTTATAAATTGTAATTCATAAATGTTCATAGGATATATCGTAAAAAATGATTTAAAATCGACTTAAAATAAGTTGTAAATAGATTTACTATTTTGTTGTTCCAAATAATTTTTCTTTGAGCACATTTTGCATTATAGTTTTCGTATTAAACAAGTTTTTCTAAACAGTTTTGTAAATTTTCATCATCAGATGTTTCAGGTTCAGTATTTAATTTACTAAAATCTCGAGTATTTGGTCTTTCTTCAAACAACTTAAATCTTTTACTTGGTTCTAAAAGACTGGAAAGCTTGAAGTTATTCTTTCTTTCACTATCCCAATTCGTTCTTCTCATGTAGATTGGAAATAAACATCCTGCTTATAAAAATTATTAATTTAAATATTTTATAAAATTCATAAATAAGGAACGTCAACTAGTATAACAACTAATAATATTGTATTAAAATTATATATTACACATTATTTATATATAATTATAAAAGCAGAGGCAAAATAATATAAAAAAACATTGAAAAAATTAAGTTCATGCAACATAAGGCTTTAATATAATGTAAATAGTGATTAATTTACATTAGAGCTAAATATTGTTTATTCTGTAAATAGTTTATTAATGGTGATACGTCATACTAAAAAAATACTTTGCACATTGAAATAAATAAAAACTGAGGATTCATAAACACACATCAATACACATATATACAAATCGCTTATAAAAAATACTCTTTAAAATCAAATCTAAGTCTCCTGAAACATATAAGAACAAATATAAAAATATTCATGCTCATAATTGTTCTAAATAAAAACTAAATTTAAATTATATTGCTATTCCACGACTAGTCTCCTGAATTTTACATCAGGTTCTTCATAACGAGATTTTCTACCTCTTTTTTGATATCTCGCTAGAAGTGCTGCTAAAAAGATGCAAAAGCCAATGAAAAATAATGCGGTAATAATCGACACTATTACTAGTGTTCTATGAGATGACTTTTTCGATTTTTCTGATATCGTGCTCTCCTGCAGCTTTGCTGATTGAACTATTGAAGAGTTTTTTGATGAAATTGACTTTAAATCAGTCTGCAAACTTTTTCTTTCTGAAAATAAAATTATTTAAATTTATTAAAAAATTTATCAATATTTAATAATTTGTTCAATACCATAATCCTTAAATCACTTGTTAACAACAAATGCAAAAGTAAATTTTCTCTAAAAATTATATTTATAAAATAATTTGATAAAAGTATTACCTTGGTTAAATTTATATATTTTATGAGCATTAAGTTCGACTACGTATATTTCCCGTTCATCAAACGATACTGCTATATCGTGAGGATTACTCATGTCCACGTGAGGTGCGAATTGTGATTCGATTTCTCTAGTAATTATATTTAATATAAATCCTCTAACATGTATGTCATCGGATAATCGATTTCCATTAACTAAATAAATTCGATTATTCACATAAGCAATACTATAAATAGCATCTCCGAAAACAGGATTCTTATATTCTTTATGGAATGATCCGTTACTAGCAAAGCTGCAAACTATTCTTGCATTTTCTCTGTCTGCGACAAATATATAATCATATTCTTCAGCAAGGGCTAGAGCATGTGGTACTAAAAATGCATTTGGCGGTGGTGGATTTTGATATAATGCTTTACCTAAATCAAAATTAAAAAAATAAAGTTAGTTTTATCACTTTTGTTGAGAAAGCGGCTTTTGTTTGTTAATTCTTAATTTATCTTATACAATATTACCTTCGAGTCCCCAAGTTCTTCCCCATTGCATTATTCTTTCACCATATCGATTAAATTTGATGATTCTTGAATTGCAATAACCATCACTAACAAAAAAATCTCCATTACTTTGAACAGCCACTGAAGTTGGTTTACAAAATCTTAAATTATCATTTCCAGGTTCAAAAGCTTTTCCCAAAATTAATGATGGTTTTACTATACTATTCGCAAATAAATTATTTACATCAATTGTTTCTGATGTACTGGCTCGTTGGTTATACCTTCGTCTCATTTGCTCTTTATGTAGCTCTAGATCTTGAGCATCAAACTTAAAAACTTGATGCATAGCTACATCTGTTATCCAATAATTTCCTAAAGTATCTATCGTCATACCATGTGGAAGGTAAAACATACTTTTTCCCCATTCTCTTAATTCATTGCCACTTTTATCTAACAGTAAAATTGTATTATCTCTTATTGGTCCTCTACTCGTAAGAAATTTGTTATCATTTCCAAAAGTAGAAGCATCCCATATTCGCTCTCCTCTATGGAATATACCAATATTTCCATGTGGATCAATTGTTACTGCTGATATTTGTCCCAAATTCAAATTACGACCCCACGCTCTGTCCCATTGAATATCTGAAATAAAACAAGATCAATTACATTCTAATTTCTTAATAAACTTTGTAATTAATTTGATATTGCTATCAGTATTAGCTTAAAAAACTGAATAAAACTATCCTATTATCTTAATAAAATATATCATGAAAAATATTTGATATAATGGTGATAAACGTTTATTAGGTTTTGGAGGTACCTGTAACTAATTCATTAACAACGAATATTTAAGGTATAATCAATACCTTATCAGATTAATGATTTTAAGTATACTTTACAATCTAATATAAATATTTTTATTCTTAATTTGATCGAATAAATTATATCAATAGTAAATTTAAAATTGCTCACTGTTGTACAAAATTGAAAACTTACTTGGATCTAATTTATTTGAATAATTTGAATATGCAGTATTTGATAAATGAGTCTTCTTGCGAAATGGTTGGTCAGATGGGGAAATTGGAGGTTCTGGTCCACTCTCTCTCTCATCGATGTCAGGATCTAAGTATTCTTCAGAAGCAAACTTCTGATCTTGTAAGTGATGTATTGTTTCCTGCAAGTAATTTAAAAATAATTCAAACAATAATTTACGATCTTATTGTAGCAGGAAATTCGATAAAAGCCTACCGTTTTGAAAGCAACATTCGAAACAATGTACATTCCCAATATTAAAAGGCAGTTGTAAATAATTTCTTGCTTGGTATACTTCATCCTCGTTTTGTAGCGTCATTCGGACTAAAAATCATCGAGTGAAAAAGGCTCTCGAAGCAATCCTAATTTTTAATTTCAAATTGTATTCCACTGCGATGTAGGTATATTGATTCAGGTGTTCGCCGATGTTACCGTCGAAACGAGAGTTGCTTTTGATGACATGCTGTTATTCGGATTGCATCTGCTAGCGTTGGCGTCTTTCCCTTTAATTCGTTTCGCGTGGTACATACACGTAGCCGTAAACCCTACCCACAGCTAATACGTAAAGTCTATATTTTACATTCTCTTCTTCTCCCCGTCACTCTGTCGCTCCGATAATAGCTGTCTGTTGCTCTGACGCTTGTTTTTTTATCTCTATCTCTCTCTTTCTCTCTCACTTTTTCTCACTGCCTACCTATTTTACACTTCTTGCGCCCCCGCACTGTTATCCATGTTCTGCTATTTTCTTGACACTTGTTGAACATAAACGGAATCATTTATAATGACCCTAGATTAAAAGAAATGTATTCATACATGGAGATCAACCTTCTAGCAGACTCTTCAGCGCCACGTGCAATATTTTGCAAGTTCAATAGTAAGTATAATATATAACGGAAGAGGCATATATATATATATATATATATAGAGAGAGAGAGAGAGAGAGAGAAAAATACGGCGAAAAAGAATGAAACCGAGTGAAATTTATCTATTCTTCACAATGATGTATAATGTATGACGTGTCACCAACAGACAGTTTGTTTTGAGGTTTCCGTGCTTCTACTACTTTTCAATATTCAATTTTTCTCAGATACATTTGCAATTAAAGTATTTATTAACTTTTTAAAAACGATTTAAGAAATTTCCATATAAGAAATGAATATATGAACATACGCACATATATTGATCTATGTTAATCCACACGTATTTCTTGTTTTTTTGTTGTGTTCTTTCGTCGGTATATCTTTTCTTTCTATATATTAACAGCAGATGTCAGCAGTATCGTAAATAAGAGACATCCAGATGATTTTGTTTTTAATTTCAGATATTTATTTACATGTAATAAATAATTTTACAAATTAATATTTTTTTTTAATATTAACTAAATCTTTTGGCTACAAATTAAGTTACTTCTTATTAACTTACTGATATAAATAATTATGCTGATTAGTTTATGGTAATCCGGTTTTTACCTTATTAAATGTATTAAATATTATTATATTATGTTTCTTTAATAATATTTTTTATGCAAACTAAAGTGAAAAATACAGTGTTTAAATGTATTTTCAAAATGAAAATCTTCAAATTGAAATATATTCTACGAGAGGAATTCTATTAAATTTTTTTAGATTTTCTTTGAATACGTATAATTCTATTGTTAATAAATATATTTATAATTTTTATAACCTAAACTTTTATAATTAATGTAAAACTACCTTTAAAGCCGCGAAATAATCATACATTGTGCTTCATTAGATCATGAAGTTTAGGAAATCCAAAATCGAGTATTTAAACTGTATATAATTATATAAAAAGGCGACAACGGAATTGTAACAACAGAAATTTCAACGAAAAAAAACTCGAGTACTGTAGTTATTATAATTTACATTATATACTATTAATTTACATTATGTAATAGTACATTTATATATAAACGTATAAAAATTAGAGCATTATTTGTCGTCATATAATGTTAGAAACTGTTTCGCGAGTATATTTAAATACAGGATAGCTGTATGTGTCCATCTTAGAACAAACAGGTGATAATATAAAGTAGCATACACCGCGAATTGTCAAATCACTATAAAATTATTATAAATTTACATTTTTTTTATATTAAAAAAGTATAGTACAAATGAAATTGCAAAGAAATTTTTTGTACGAGAAACCCTTCAAAAGACTAATATACCGTTACACTAGATGATGATTAGGTATGAGAAGTACAAAAACAGGTAAAAAATGTACTAGCATAAGCAACTGTAAAAATTTTATATACGTTTACTATAAATTTTTTTCGTAAAAAGGCTATCATTGAAAAAGTAGTGTTAGAGCTATAAAAAATCATGTGCATGTTTATTTTATAGCTAATGTTAACGTTTTGCAGAAAGCAAGAAATAGATTTTGTATCTGAGCTTAACAGCCGCATTAAAAGGTCATCCTATCATAAAATTACGATTGCAGCAATTAAATCGCCATTCGTGAATGCAAAAGTTGTTCTCCAAAAAGGCGTATATGCAAAAACATAATACAATTATAATTTTCCGCCGGAGGTGTCCAGAGTGTATTCGGAAGAGATGAGGAGTGCACATTATTGCCACGAGCTACGAAGAAGACAGTACAATATACACGAAGACGAATTTAAATGAAAAGCTTCATACGTCAGCCATAGATCTTCGTAAACGAACCCCAGCTCGCCAACGGCGCTCAGTATCCATGCAAACGGAAGTAGAGAATAGTTCTTTTTGTATTCCCGGTCGCACCGTCCTTTGCGCCTTTACCAATACGAATCCCTACAGGCCCATAGTCCTACCGTCTTGCAAGCGCTCTATGCCCTGGTGGAGTTCTAACGGTGTATCCGTCGCCGTCATCGCTCCGAAAGTACAAAAGATCATCCCCCAACAATTAGGTAGGTATAGTGTCAATCGATTTTCTTAAATTATGGAACCTTCTTTTTATTACGGAATCGGCGAATTAAATTCTTTATTTTTCGATACTCGTAGAGCATTTCTACCATGACTTTTGCTCTTGCAGGCGTTGTTACTACTACTTAATTGCGGCAATTAATATTATTTTAAACATATATATTGTCTTAATTACCTGGTACTAGATGGGTGATATCTATACATAAAAATTTGATTTTAAATAGCTTAAGGCATTGAATTCCGTTATAATGTTACAAGCTTAATTGGCATAATAAGTATTTTTCATTCAATTTTTCAAACCGTTTGTATTGTCCGCATTAATAAATTAATTTGAAACTGTACTAAAAGGTGTCATGAATAAGACCGCACATAATATGTTAACGTTATATAACTAAACTTCCAGTTTAATATTATTATAATTCATAGATCTTAAATGTATTTACGCACATAGGTTTATTTAGAAATATATTTTAATACAAAATATGATCTATGTATGATGTTTATGCTTAAAATGGAAAACAAAAAATTAACAATTTTAATTAAATCTTCTGTGATGCTCAAAGTGATTGTTTTGCAATAAATAAAATAATATGCAATTTTGCTTTCCTACATATAATTTTTTACTGTGAAAAGGCAATTATTTAAATAAAATTAATGTATAAAAATTGCATTTTTTTATACATAAATTTTTAAATAAAATGCACTTAAAGGAAGTTTTATTTATCTATAATGTAGAAGGCCATTCATCAAGTTTTCTGGATGTTTTCCAAAATCAAAACGTAATATTACCCACAGTATTTTTCTTACATATCCAACAAATGAAAAGAATTATTATGATATTTTGTATTCGCCTCCTAAGATCAGAGAAAGTGACATTTTTGCAAATATTATTTGTTAGTATTTATACTTGAAAAAGTCAATATATGTTCACGTGACCATATTATTTATATTATTAAAGAAAAAATATTGTGCATATTCTTCCACTTCGATTATTTAGCTCAATTGATCATCTTTGAGTGTCTGAAAAAAAAACATTTTACTGAAGTAAATTCCATTGTTAATGAAACATATGCATCTATTTTGCCATAATGAAATATATCTTTTTTTAATTAATTGTAACTAATATTTAACATTTATTTTATAATTTTTTATTATTTATTATCAATCGATTATAAATTAATTTAATAATTTTCGTATACGTGTAGATACAAAATTAGAATATCTGATAGTAAACTAATATTTAAAATGCATTAAGTAAAGAGAGGTTTAAAATAAGTAAAATATTTATTTTATCATATTTAAAGAATTTTTTGTGTTTTAAATAAAGTATAGTTATTAAATCAAAATTTTACTTTTTGAATAATTTTTATTTATTCTGAAAAATAAATTATATAAACGTATAAAAACATGTGTAATGCCATTTAATTATGATTTATTTTATGAAAGCTGAAATATTCAATTATCGTAAAGAAATTATCACACTAAGTATATATAAATTATAAGAACTTTAATTTTATTTAAGATCAGTTGGAACTTCTATTATTCATATGAGGAAAGTGAACGATATAAATATATAATTTGTTATAATAAAGTATACTTTTCAAATTATACTCATAATACCGTTATTATAAACAATTTTATGATTAATATAAATGTTATTTTCATGTTTTTAGATCGTCATAATGTCTGATTTGCTTTTTCAATACAAGATAAAGCAAAAAAAGTATTGCAGTAGATACAGACTTCATAGGATACTGGATCGTTACCAAAATTTTAGCCAGTGTCGGCACAGCGTCGACGAGTCTGTCCAGATAAAACATAACCGATTCTGGAGCCACGTTGTCGCTCATCGATCCACCGACATTTTTATTCTTTCTTTTGTGCTTTTGTAACTTTTTCACAAGATGTATTTTAAAAAGAATTAAATACATTTAATAATCCTATATGTGATGCAAACTTTTTGCTCAGCATTTATTAATCATTAACAATAATAAAATCATACGTAGTAATATTTTTAGCAAATAAATAGTATAACTAGTTACATAATGCGTATAATTGTGTTGCAATGGCTTTCAACTTGAACTTGTATTATAAGATTATGATATTTTGAGGGTTTAAGAATTAATTGTTTCATACATAGTAAATTTATTTTGGAACATTAATTTTTCTATAAATTGTATTTATTCATTTAACTAAAATTTTAATAATGCTAATTTCGATATGTATGTATATACATACAATAAAACTTTTATTCCTGGCTAACTACTTCTCTCAACGTATTAATAATTGTATCATTTTTATAACTATAATAATCAGAATAGTTTTAGTAATTGGCATTAGTCATGTCATTCTTATAATTATAATAAATATTAGAATAATAAAATATACAATATTTTTTACAATACAAATTATCTTTTATATATTGATTTAAATACAATTTTATCTTTAATACATAATTCTTCTATAATTATGGTTTAATTTGTGTGTAATTAATAATTCTTCATGTATTTTTGTTTTTAAAACTTGTTCATATCTAAATTACTAATTTTCAATGAAACTTAAAAATATGTTAAATTTATTTCAAGTTTTTTTTTATAACTTATATAAATTACACGCAAGAACTATTAATTTTCGCATAAAAAAAAGAATTAACAGAATTGTAAAAATTGACATAGTTTCACTTTTTTGGCAAAGTATTCAACAAATATATGAATGTATTGAATTGACAATGGATACATACATTAAAAAAATAGGTTGGAAATTTCGGCCTGCATGATTTAAACAATAATAGGCTTTTTCATACTTATATACATACTTCGTTTGGAAATTATGTATCGACGAAATATTCATGAACATAATAAAAGAAAAACTGGTATATTCGATTGATTAAAATATTTGATTGATCTTTTCGTAGTTTTATTTTATATAATATGAAGGATTATCGATATAAAAATTTTTAATATATGACCACTCCCTGTTGAATATGAATTTTATAAAACCTTTATCTAATTACATAAAATTTCAATTTTAGAAGAAAATTGTTATAATATTTTTCATATTTATTATAATATTGTTTATTTAAATTTAAATTGTGATGCAATGGTTTTCAAAAAATATTCTTTCGAATCATGAACTGTATCATCATATTTTTCTGTGCTTTTATTATAATATACATTTTGAAGGATTATATTTTTAATCTAAAAATTTTCTAATGCCTTAAAAAAAAGTTTGTTTATATTTTTTATTAAAATCTGTTTCTCATATAACATAATTCTCTATAGCATTTTCCCTTTCGAGACAATATATGTCTAAATATGTCTATTTGTAAATAAGCGATCTATTTGCTAGTTGATCCTATTTGCAATTCATGAATTATTATAAAATAATTATAGTAATTGTAGCAATTAAAATAAAAATAGCATACTTACGTTCCATAAAATTTTTACATGATATTGAATAAACCATTATTTGTAATAAAGCACTGGTATAGTGTTGTTCATCAAGTACACCTTACGATTAAACGAATTTTTAGATATATAATTATAAAATAATATTTTGTGAAGTTAATATGACATGAATTTCTATTTTCATAAAAAATTTTTGGTCTGCTTCAATGCTTTCCAATGAGTTGTTCTATAATTTTTCAAATTATTGTGAATTATTGATTAGTGCTATATACAATAAATTTGTATTTATATGAAGACTATGATATAAATTTCATGTAAATATAATTTATACACGTTACTTTACAATATTCAATGTATCAGATCTATTAATTTTTACTATTTGAAATTTATATTTAAAAAATTAGAAGAATGCAATTATTCTATTGATACCATTCAATATACAATTAACTATATTTTACCATTCTTAGTCATTTTATACCTTAATTGGTTATCCGTAAAGATCGAATATTTTTATACGTTCTTCTTTAATTTAAATTTTTAGCTAATAATTAATTTAAGAAATACATTTCATAACATAAATTTTATTATATTGTTCAATAATAAAATTAATAGACTATTAATATTTGTATTAAAAAATTGTAATCCCTATAAAATTTCTATTAATATGATTTACTAAATTACATCCGATCCAACATTTAATAAATCTTTTATAACTATAAGATATGCAAACATATATGTGAAATTAAAAGAAGTCCAATTATTTGATAAAAGATATTAAGATACAAAAAAACTAATCGATAATTATAAGAGTCCACAAAAATTGACGAAACAACATTACTTCTTCATTAATATTTTATAACAATTTAATTCATACATTTTCATTAAAATGATCGTTTTTATTAATTCGAAAGAACATGAATAGTTTGAAATTATAAATTTATAGATTCAATTGTTTTTGATAGTATAATAAAGCTTTTTTAATAAAAATAGTAATGTACTAATTTATTAAAAACTTTAAATATATGTAACTATTATATATTTTTCTGCTCATTAAAAAAAAATTATTGTAATAGCATTTATTGAGTACATATTTTATTAGATTTTAAAAAGAAATTTATTAAGAAAGTGTAAAAATTTTATAAAGTTTTCAAATTTTAACAGAAAATATGTACTATTAATTTTGGTATCCTTTTATATATAAATAAACTGCTAATTTTTATCTACTATTAAGTCAATATTAAGAATAAATAAATAAAGAAATTGAGGAAATATTTATTTTGATCTTCTATTTTCTACAAGCCAAGTACTAAATTGAATATAAGAGAATGATATGTATACCTTAAACGTTTATACGTTAACAGAGTAATAACAATTAATAATTAGAGTGAATTACTGCATATTTAAAAAGCTAATATTATTTATTATTTTACATTATTTCATTTTATAATAACAATAGTCTAAACATATTACTAAAACCAAGAATTACAATTCAATTATTTGCTTATATGCAGTTATATTTTGCGAATATAAAAACAAGAACAGACTGTTTGAAATGAGTTTTAGAAATGAAATTATTGAGTATAAATACTTAAAAAAAAAAACGATCAAATTTCAATGGCTGTTCTTTTTTAAGATTAGATAGGAGTGCTTTTAGCTTAACATTTTGTATTCTTTTATTTTTTCACTAATTAAGAATTTTCACGGGCTATAACGGTTTTAAGTTTTCATTAGTGTACAATCCAAAATACAGTATAAATATTTAATGTTCAAAACTGGTGCGTTAACGACAAAATTTGAAAAAAATCCTTATAAAAAATAAGATCTTGTATATACATAAAAGTATATGCATTAAGCATTTATTTACGTATTTTGATTCGTAAATCAAAAGGCTAAAAAACATTCCATATCAATTACATAAATAGTTTACGATTTTTAAAAATTAATCTGAATTATTGTTTGAAATAAATTTTTTCAGTCATTATAGGTGTATATTTAATCATTTTCACGTACATATTTATACTGCAATAGTTTAGTTGTAATATCTATGTAAATTTAAATATTTTAAATTTTCAATTGCTTTCAAACATTATATTATAAAGGCCTTTAAATAATTGGGCAATAAACTAATCTTCTACGTACATGATATAAACTTTACTAGTTTATAATGTCTAATATTATTTATTAAACAGCACCGTATTATATATTTATAAAATCAAAAATACATATACAAACACAAGAAAAATAGTATCATTTTACCAAGGAAATAGGTATACAAACATGAAATATAACCAGAAATTCACCTGTAAGTACTGCACTATAAATTAATCCTGTAAATAAATTGCTAGAAAAGTAACTTGCAATATATAATAGGAAAAATAATACATTAAATTTTATTATTTACAAAATGTATTGCATATACGTTGCATATCATAATTTGTTTTTTAATCCATAAAAATAAAAATATACTAACTTAAATTTTTCAATTTTTTATTTGTTTCCAACACTTTATCGAAATATTTAAATAAAAATTATCATTATAATTCAAGTATTTTTTTATGATTACCGCCTTAATTAGATACTGATACTGTCCAAAGGTAAAATTTCGTGTAGCGTTTAGTAGACATAATTTTGAAGTACAAACGATTGGAAACTATCATTCAATAATCTATTTTTGAATATTATTTTATATAATCTTTTTTAAAAAATATATTTTTCCTGTAAAATTTTATCTATCTCCGTGATGATATGCACTTTTTTGAAAGGATTGTGATATTTAAATGTAAAAAAAAGTAATTAAATTTCGTTTTAAAGCGTTTGTGAAACTGATTATCAAGGTTTAAAAAAAATTTCTAAAATAGCATGGATTTTAAAAATGCAAATGTATTTAAATATTTACGTAAACTAAGAATTTTTATAGATATTAATAATAGAGGTAAAATATTTAATTGTTTTAAAAAGTAATAAAAAGTTTAATTAAGAATGACACTATGATCTTTGAATAAAACGTACAATTGATATGTTAATATTTATTGACTTATGACATCGCAATTCATCTTGGTGTAATTAATAAAAGTCAAGTTGAAAAACTTTAGTATTATTTAAATACATAATTTTTAGTTTGCTTTTATTCGCATCTTGTATTCGATTCTATTTAAATACTGCCCGGAAGTTTACAATATTTGTAAATGATCACTGGTCGTTTTCATAACTCAAAAAAATACGATTTTAAATTCCTACTTACATACAATTATTCAAACAATAATATACTTTGATAAAAGTACAAAACTTTTTAATGTATTCATAAAAAATTTATTTTATTTTATTTTATTTGTTTGGGATTATTTATAATTTTTCATTTCTGATTAATTACAAAGTTTCAAAGTAGATACAGCTTGAGTAGTTTTGAAGTACTTAATTACAATATACTGAAGTTTTACAATGGATTCATTTAAATTGTTGTTATAACTAAGTTACATTATTTCTAAGGCTATGCTTTTAATACAAAATTAGGGAATTACTAATATAAATTTATTGCAATGTATTGATGTCGTTTTATATATATACATATATATATATATATATATATATATATATATATATAATATTAAGAATAATAAGATTATGTGAGTACACAAAATTAATAAATATGATAGGTCTAATAATAAAAACATTAAATTATAAACATAGAAGTAGTGCATTACTAGTAATCATGAGTTAATAAAAACATCAAATGCGATCTTATTTTTATTGGTCAATAAATTCGTGTAGTTTTATTAAATATCTCTCTTATGATTGCGTAAGTAGGAAGGAAAGGCCAAAGACCGATTGGAAAATAGTCAAGAACATCATTGATCAGGCATATGCAGAACCCAGTGTTAGAAGTGGTTGGGCAATAAATTCAACCAGGCTCCAATGGATCCCGCGAGCGCTAAGCGGGTTGAGTGATGCTCGCGTGCGTTGCAGTGAACGCCGTATCCAAGAAAAAAAAAAAACGATAGCAGAGGAGGGAGCAGAATCTCGTCCACGAGCTTTCGTCTCTCACCCTCGCCATCTTCGGGGAACCCCTACTACGAACCTGTAGGTACGCGTGCGCGCGCGCCATCGAAAGCAGGCCACGTCGGAATTGAGAATAGCTCGAGAGGACCGCGCGCCTTACGGCATTCACGCGGCGCACCTTCTCTCGAGCACATCGAATACGACGGCCTGTCGCGGTTATTCCTGCCGTCGTCGTCGTCTTTCATACTCATACACATCGTGCTCCCGACGCTGGAGGTAATCACCCTCGCTGTAACCCTTTCTTCTGGTAGCCCCTCGTATTGTCCAGTGAGTGTGTATATACCAGTCGCTTTGCTGTTTTATTATCGATGGCAAAGTACGTGCACGCGTCACGCTTAAGTACGTATAAAGTTTCTTTACTTCTTCATGAAGATTGACGGAAGCCTGCCTTCTGCAACTCCAATTGAATTTTTATGTGAATCGTTGAGTGATTCGTACGCGATTATTCGCGGATTGACAACTTAAATGAATTGATCTTTATATCCTTCGAAAATTAAGTAACTTTTGCGAGGCTGACCGTGCGTAAGATTTTACAGCTCGCATTAGTATAATTTTATTATTGCTTTCGTAAAGAAGTTCACAGTTCATACAATGTGTCCGTGTACTTTGTAACTTAAATATCAATATAAAGATAAGGATCTCCAGCACGCCATCGACGAACACGTAAACAAAACTCCGCCGGCGATCAATCGACTGTATCGATAGGTGGAATATGGCAAATTCGACTGACAAGTGAAAAAACCTTATTATCTCATTTAACAAGCCAATTTTCGTAAGTATAATAAATACATCTAAATGCAAACAATATTTATTTTTGTTAATAATACTAAATTTAAGCCATTATTGGGAAATATTATATAAACGAAATATTTTTGGTTTCCATGATGGACCACTTTTGAAATATATAGTTTTTAAGATTATAAACTTCAATATATTCTATATGCATTCTATATGCTTATATTCTATATTTTATTAATCCAAGTTTTAGTAATATATCAAATGAAACAGTTCATATATATATATATATATATATATATAAATAAATACGATATTAATAAAAAAAACATATTTTTGTATGTTTGAATACGTATTTAGGATTTATAATGTTACCTATATTCCTAAATATTCATAACGCTGCAATAGAATATACTCTCATCAGGCAAAAGTAATTTTCGAGGAAAAGAGAGAGACAGAGAGAGATAGGGGACGGAGCATCGGGGATTACGGATAAGTATTAATGGATTTTTATGAGTGCTACGGCGCCACAGAGCCATACAAAAAGTTTATATACGTAAACTTAAATCCTTGGTTCATACTTTTTTTATTATGTTATAGAAGCAAACGCGTGCTACTGGTATTGGCCAAACGCTTTACACGGTTTTAAGTTCTTTCTTATGCCATCTTCAACTTGAAAACACGTGCATACGTGTTGAGATCAATCGAAAAAAGTGACATGATAGTTGTCTTGATCTCGCGTTTAGTACCTTATATTTAAAACACTGAAGTATTTCATTTTTAATTTATCAAAATATGCTGACACCAGAAGTTTCACAGGAAATAATTTTGATACTAAATTTAAAAATATAATACCAGCTTTATTACTATAACGTAATGTGTTACACCTATTTGAATTTATCAAATATTTCATTGATTGAAAATTTTTCATGTGTCCTTGTTAATTTTATAATTTATATGGTATTCAGTAGTTATTATTTACTACACATGTTATAACCTTACAAGAATTAATAATAATATGAACCTACTTTTAATTTTTGTAGAATTAATTAAACGTTTTAATGTTGCATATGTTTATTAAATCGCTTTTATTCAATCTTTAGTTATTATTACATTTAGAAACAATATTGATTTTTAATAATCACCATAATATTGGAAACAGAGCATAAAGATTTTTAAAATAATGTAAAAGTGGTTTTTATACCCGTAATATTTTGTAATTATGTGTGAATTTGCAATAATAATGTAAATGTGAGTACATGATATGTACTCTACAAAATACTTCTATGGTTTATTAGTACATAGTGACATACATTTTTTCATATATTTTTTTTTTAATTAAAATACATACATATATATTACATACGTATATACATATATATATATATATATATATATATATATTACATACATTAACGTTGCTTTGTAGTATTATTAAATTAAAAAATCTGTAACTTCTTTATAAAGAAATATTTAAATAATAGGGTCAGCTTTAATTTTCAAGAACTGCAACAAAAATTCAACTCGTAGCAATAATAAAAAAATGTGTCCTTTAGCACAGTAACGTTCGAATTGTTAATTAATTCAATTATATTAAAAATCTTTTTGAATTATTTAGTTTACAAATTTATTAAATGCTTCGATATTAATTAACCTTATAATGATAATGTTTAAATTAACTAAATTTAAAGAAAATATTTTGTTAAAATTAATGAAGATTATAATTGCAAAATATTTCCAGTTATTCTTGTATTTGGAACATTTCAAAATGTGTTTAGTAATTATATGAATGCGTTCAATTATTAGAAAAAAATCAAGTTAAAATTCAGCTTAAGTGATTATTAAGTACATCGATTAATTTCGTATAATTATGGGATAGCATCTTTTAAAACTGTAAATTTTAAATCAAAGCTTTGTAGGATGATCATGAATTTAAATTTATTATATAGTATGGGTTAGTTATGTAAGGTTTTATCTTCATAATAAATACACAGAAAAAAATTCATATTTCAAAATAAATGGACATCATATTCTGAATAAATATGGTAAAATATTTTTGTGCAACAGCTCTAAATTGTTTGATGACTATGTGCATCAAAAGAGTGTAAAAGTCTACGCGTGTTGTCATGCGACCCTTTGCTTCATTCATTTTTATCTTCTTTTGCTATAGCAGGATCAAAGTGCGTCGGGCTTGATCTTTAATCTGTCCAATAGCGGAAGTGCGGCATGTACATATATTATTATACGCTCGCAAATTCATGTATACATACTTACGATTCTTTTTGTGCTCGAATCTCATTGTTACCGGTCGATCCGTCCCTGTCTCTCTCTCTCTCTCTCTCTCTTCTTTCTTGTTTTCACTCGTACTCCCTTCTCTCTTTTCTTTCTAACTTTATTGTCCTCTTTCGTTTCTTTCCTCTCAGAATCTTCAGTCTTTTTTGTTCGAATTCTTAGTTCCTACTATATTTCCATTTATCGTCACCTTTTAGTTCAAGACTCATATTATAGAAAAAACTATATCTGAAATACTTCGAAAAACTAGTTAGAAGATTACAGAAGATATATTAAAATATAACAATGCTTTTGACAGTACTCAATAGGTAGTTCTATGGTCTGTTTCATTAAAATTAAAAAATAAACTAAGCGTTCTTTATAAAATTCACTTACATATCTAGCTTTAGGTAAAAATATTAAATGTCTCTGAAATTATAAAGTCGCTGCTATTCTTCATGTATAATATTAAAATTGAACTTAAAGAAGAATTGAAGAAATTGAAGAACTGAAGAAATATATTATTATAAAAATTCATTTGTTTACGTTATCATATGTAGATGTTACTAAAATAATATACGATAATTTATAAAATAGTATAATATTTAGAAAATACCAAATATTTTTTCTATATTTAAAATACATTCTAAATGTATATTTTTAAAAATAGATATTTTAAATAATTTTTTAATGTGACATATAAAAAATTATATGTATAAAAACATAATTTTATGTAAAATGTAAAGAAATTTGTAATTATATCGATTGATGTTTTTGATCCTCGAGTTTATATACATAATATATGCAAATTTTTTACAATAGAATTCCAAACTAAATTGTGCACAATGATGAAGTTTCCAATATTGTTTCACATTTGATATGTTTAAAATTATGTTTAAATTAGTATTCATGAATTTCTGTATTAAATCTAAAGAAATTGTTTGTTATTCAGTATTATTATTTACTCTATACACTATTATTATAATAATATACACTATAATCATAATAATTATTAATATTATTTTAGTTTAATGCTAAAACCAACTTTTCTTTAATTTATTTTAAAAAAAATTTAATTATATTATATATATATATATTCTGATTTTTAGTAATTGGTTTTAATTAATTTTTTAAATTAAAAATAATTTTTTCTTGAAAAATAACTCATATTCTCACTTTATTCAACTATTTGATTATAGCATATTTAATTAATTTTTGTGTTTTTATCTTAATATAATGTCTGTAAATAATTGAATATTATCACTTAAAATGGGATTGCAATATATAACTCTTTTATTTCATAATTATTTAATAATGAAAATTCAATGATGTAATTGATTTTTTTTTTCCAAAAATTAATTCCAAAAGTTAATTCCAAAAATATAATTTTTAATTCTATAAAAATTAATATGTAGTATATTCGTTTGAATAAATTCTTGTGCAATTATATTAGAATTATTTTTTATTTTAAAATTATAAATATGATCTATTATACTAAAAAAATTATTATCAAATTTTATGTTACAATTAGAATATTAAAGTGATTAATTATAAATGATTAGATACAAATTGTTTTATTTATTTCATACATTTGTATTTATATTTTGATATATTCATCAAATTGTTGATGATATTTTCTTTATTATATTTTAAATATTATTAGATAAAAATATATATTAGTATTACCAATTGAATGATATAATTGAATGTTTTAAAGCGATGACAAGTTTGCTTTACGATAATTTCAGTTGAATAAAAATTAATTAATTAAAAATATTAATTCATATTTGTATATACACTAATAATTATAAATTTCTTGCACAAACGAACTTGTTGTTTCGTTTCTTGAACGAATCTCATGCTGGAAAATAACATTGTACTTGAAAACTAAATATCGTTTATGAATCTGTTAATTATAATCTATAAAGAAATTTCCTTGCATTTTAAACATAATTTTATTTTAATAAGAAATTGATAAAATTTATTATCAAGAAAATAAACAAAATCAGTATTTTTTTGTAATGCCTACCTATACATTTGTTTATGTTATTATTGTAGTTCTTAATCAAATTATATTGTTTGATTTAGTTAAGGAAATTATTTATTTTGAAATTATCATTTTTTTCGATATTATAATTTCTACGATAACAATAAATTCTACAATAATGCAGAATAAATTCTATCCGGGATTATAAGTATTTTATGAAGAGCTAAAAATTTTAGATAACTTTAATATTTTTAAATTAATTATTCCGATCTACTTTTTTTTTAAATTTTTCGAAATGCATACGTGAAGGACTGCAGTACATAATTGCTTTACATATTTACAGATTTTTACAATAATAAATAATCTTTTTTGAGGTTTCTACTTTTTTTTATCTTTCAAATACTTGAAAAAATCTTTTGAAGATTAAATTTTGTATCTATTTAGTGACGCTAACTTATATCTATATTTAAAATTGTTTTTAATAAACCGTCCGTTGAGCTTACAATATTTCATTTTGTTTAAGATTAATGTGAAGGAGACGATCCTCATTGCGGCTTAAGAACACTTTGATTTAATAGTAAACATTGACTTAATACTTTTAAATTGTAACCTTAATTTTGTATTTTAGATCAATATTTTAATGCGTTGCTAGACTATTAATTGTTAATTGAAAAAAATTAAGTTATTGGAGTTTTTTTATATTAAATTTATTCATCCGAAATGATGTTATGTAATTTGTATTCACAATAATGTACAAATTTAAGATTTCGTTAACATGAATAAAATTTTTTTTAATAACATTTCTTTTTTATAAATGAAATATTTTGTATCTCATTAATGAATTCAGAAAAAACCATATAAATAGTACGTAATATGTATTGATCATATAAAATGTGAGATTGAAGTTTCCTTTGCTTACTTATTATGAGTCTAAAGGGCGCATGCTCAATCAATGTACTAAATGCGTGATACAGTCTCATTTTCTTCATTTTGAAGGAAGCTTTGGATCTAGCGTTTATTATTTTTGATGCATCAAAGTTTCACATCTTTTTGGTGAAAATGTTTGGATGAGATAGAAGCTTATATTATTCTTAATTTTAAAAAATTATCGCAATCAACAACACAATTATTATTTTTTTAGCAAGCCATTTGTATATAAAAAAAACACATTTAAAATTAAATTATTTAAATATAATAAGTTTTTAAGTAAAATTATATATTAAAGTAGAAAATTTTTTTTTGCTGAGTGTTGTATTCGTCGAATATAATTTTTTAAAAGAAAGCTAAAGAAAGTAGACGCTAAAGTGGCAAAGATAGAACAAATGACAGACTGACAGAACGTACGTTTTATTTTTAAATGCTAGTAACTTTGATCTGCAAATACCAAGTATAAGAAAATATTATTATTAGCATTGAGATGTATATAATATAGAACTATTAGGATTTTTTATTGTGAATAAAATATACTCGACAATGTAGAGATTTCATTGTATAAAAACTACTAATATATTTGAGATAATAAAAGCTAAAGTTTTTATTTTAGATATAATTTCTAGGAAACAATTTCTATTGTAAATTTGCTAATGTTTAATAATAGAGCATTATATTTTCTTTATCTTATATTCTATTATTACGATATTTGTTTCAAGTATATTAAAATATAATATTTATTCGCTAATTGAAAAAAATTATTTAAAATAATATAGAATCTATATATAAAGTTTTAGTTTACAAAAATGTAGCTTTTATCTCTATTTTAAATAGTAAATTAAATGTATTATCATAATAGCGATGAATATTTAGTAAAGTTATCATTAATTAGAATCTATCATCTCATGCAGTATAAAAATACACTACAAATATATTACGTTTATTGTTTATCGAAGCAGCCGACAAATTCTGTGCGAAGCAACGGTAAAAATAAAAGTCAGGTATTCCTACATTTGCCGCATTCTATTACGTAAACACTCATTGCAGACGAAGAAAAATACCGCTTCCAACAAACAGCAAAATAACCACATGCATCCCTTAATCTTTAGCTCATCATTATCACCTGAGGACTTTTAGTCGTTATATCTTCCACAATAGTCAAATATTGCGTTTTATAATAAAAACAAGTTTCCTACAAGCTGTGCAACTCCGACCGCTAATCTACTCCTTGCGGCGAAAACAAAAGGAGCAAATGCTCGTCCATTTTTCGGAGCGCACGACGTAATTATAACGAAGGGAATGCATGCGCTCAACACCTACAACCTAGCGTGCGCAGACATCTTAATTCTTCAATTGATTTTCGCTGCAGGTAGCTCGCTGTCACCTCTATTAAGGAATTATTACTGCCCTTGGCGATTATAAGGCTGCTAAGGCCCTTCGCTTGTTCATAAGTATGTGAAAGTGGGTTATTTTTGAAAAATTAACGCAAGAACTCAATATCAATCAACTCGCTAAAACACATGATTAATCCTTATTGTGATTTATGTCAAATAATGGATACCTATGAGATATAAATATGCCAACTTCGTAAGGAAATATTTCACTTGGAATGTGATTCAATGCTTTATTTGGATATTTATATTGTATATGTTTATGAGAAATTATTATTTAATTTTTTTATTTAATTTACAAAAGGAATGTTTATTTTAAAACAAGTTTCATTATTGATTTTTGACGTAAACAATTTACTTAAATGAATAACTAGATAATATATAATAATATAATAGTAATAAAGAGAGAGAGAGAGAGATTGCATCTGAGCGTACGGCTTAGCATATTATAATTTTTGACAACGTTAGTATTTTGAATGAGTTTTTTACAATTTTTTAAACTATATTGCTAGAGCACGAAAAAGAAGCTCATTTATAAAGCTAATTTATAGTTTATTTTTCGGGCACGTAATGTGCCAGTCTGTCTATCAGAATGTCTTTGTCAAGGTGTCTGCATAAGTGCTTCTCTTTTTTTCTCTTTAACACTCTACTTCTCATTCTCTTTTCAAGCAGCATTCTATGTCGTACTTGTCAACTTTAATTACTTTTTTCCTAGCACCATTTTTTCTTTTCTTTCATTCTTCTTTTTTTGTAAATTTTATATTATTTTCATTAACTTTCAATTTGCTACTTTCTTTTTATTGTGTGCTGTTACTATTTTCAATTTATTATTTTTGCCTTCCCTCTATATATATATCTTTCATCCCTTTCCCATTCTGACTTCTTTTTACTACCTGTTTTTAGCTTATACTTAATATTTAAGTTATTCAAGTAGGAGTGTAATGAGAGCATACCTTCTTACTCAATGTCATTCTCAGGCGTTTTGACTTTCTGAAATACATAGATATTTACGTGGTAAACTGTAGCTTGTACTTTCATTGAGTATTAAAATGAATAATAAATTAATATATGTATATTACTTATAAGTAATTAATGCTATTAACATACATCACAAATAAAAAAATTTTAAATAAACCCAAAAAGGAAGAAAGAATTTATTATAGAGCCGATGTATTTAAAATATTACCCAATATTTTATTATATTAAGTATTATATTCTAAAAAAGTATAAAGTTAAAAATACACGTAAAATTAAACCTTCTATTATTCTTTTGAAAGTTCATTGAAATAAGTATAAGACTTTGTAAATCATTCAAACCTTTATTATACTCATCTTAGAGGGACAAAAACAGCATTGAGTAGAACAATGTTCAATATTCAGTTTTAATAATATAATTAATATCAATTCATCAGTAGCAATAGATGCATAATGTAGCATTATTGTATTATTTTTATTATCAAATAATTAAAAATGATCCTTTACAACACCACTATGAATTCAAAAGTTTCTATTATACGTAAACTGGCAAAAATTCATTGAGTAACGCATACAATGTTTCACCAGCTTACTGCTTTAAGTACCAGTGCGTGCTTACATGAGTTGAAAAACATCTTGTCAAGTAGTCTGCTTCCATGTCATTACAGGGTCCTCTCATCATATACATTATTTACGAATCATTCATTCTTTTCAATACCTATTCCTTTTAAAGAGATGATGCCGACGGACTTTTTAGGATTTTCTTCACTCAATTATCAAGTCATTAACGTACTTGCAATACCAAACCATCGAAAACTTCAAACAAGTACTGCTACCACAGAAAAAGGCAAAAAAAGCGCGAAAGGAGGCTACGTAAATGCGACCAGTCTATTAACGCTGTATCTGCACCCCATAGAGTTAAGCTACGTAAAAGGATCGAAGCACATAAAGTTACCAACTTGGCCGATAAATGTGTCCTTTCTAAAATTTTGTTCAGAAAACGCGTTGTCTACTTTCCCTCACAGACTTTACATTGTTAATAATTCCGATTTGAAAACACGAAAACAGAAAAAAGATAAAAAGAAAACGAGCAAAAGGGATTTTATAATTTTTTGAAAAACCATAATTATAGAATATAATACTGAAATTTAAATAACTGTAGTTACATTATTAATTAATGTAACTAAGTATAATATTATTAAAAAGGAAAGCGCTGTGTAAATTAATTATGAATACGCAATTTTATGACATTCTGAGTCTCGTTATATTTGAACTACAAGTATTTTTTTAATTATAAATAAAAAAAATAAATTAAAAAATGTATTAATTAAATACAAAATTATATCTTTCATTATGTAATCAAACTTCTTAACTAGAGAAATAGTTTAACAAACTTTTAACAAATATATAATAAACAGATCATCTTTTTATTATTTACATTAAAAAAATATATCTCAAAACTTATTTATTCAATAAAATAAGCAAGAGTTTTTTAGAATACATTTTTAGGTTATAAATAAATATAAAATGTTTTTGCCCTTAAAGAAAAAGTCGAAAATAGTACATTGTATATATTGATTAATTGAGTGACCATCAATGACTATAAATTAAGATTAGTGAAGAATATATGTTTGAATATTTCAAATTACTATAAAAACATAAGACAATCGTTTTTAAATAATATGGTATAAATATTAAATTAAAATAATATAATTTCTTTTTTAAAATTAAGATAAAGAAAATACTTTTAGTTTTTTTTTCAAATTCATTTTACCAAATGAACTTTTTATAATTTATGTTAACATTTTTTGGTCATTCAACTAACAATTTATTTAAAATTTATTTTATTTTATTTAGAAGAATGTTCAAGAACTTAGAAGAAATCATCTTAAAGTTAGTATTAGTTTCAATAAAATTTCCTTCATCACAATACTCTTGTGAATTTTATATAAATACTACATTCTGAATATACCTATTGACATTCAGATTACGTTATTATGTATACACAACATGTATACACAATATGAATTGTGCTTTTAATAATCCGTAGCAAAAATCCTTATATATCACTATGTACATATCTGAACATTCGAGAGTATGTTCAGAACAAAACTAGATGCCAAGAAAAAAAGAGAAATAGGGAGAGATAAACCGCGACGGGAGGGAAAAGAAGGGTGGCAACGACATCGATCGGGTGCGCACACGACGACATGCAAGTAAAGGAACAAACGATCGTGCCAAGAACAGTTTCAGAGAGGAATTCACATTTCAGAGTTGGAGAGGAAGAAAATGGCGACTAAACCTTTATACATGTTCACACATGCACGCACAAACACAAACACGATTAGGTGAATGGGGCTAGCGAGCCTTGGATACAGATCTGGAATTACAATTCGGAATGGGCATGTGAGTTTGCACGAGTTGGATATATTCTTCACGTGCAAAGGTACAAGCGTGTGACTCCTTCATTAATAGTTTGCCAAATTTATGTGAGATGTTTGCAGAATTTTATAATGATTCACTTTTTTCTATATTTTGTATATATTGTACCGTCCCTCTCTCTCTCTCTTATCTGTTTTCCTCTCTTTCCTTACCACTACTTTTTCTCTATGTCATTCGTTTGTCAATATTTGTTTCTACACAACGTTTCAATAATATGAATTATTTGATAATAATCAATAATTATACGATATCAATAATCTGAACTGTAAAAAACTCAATAAATTTTGAGATAATACTTTCTAAAATAATGCTACTATTAAGTAACAATTGATAAGTATTACATTTTTATTTAATCATTTTCTTTTTTATTACAATTGTAATAATATAAAAATATAATGATTGTACATGATTCTTAAATTATGAATTGCGTTATGTATCACTAATAAAAAAAACTTTGTATTAATCATATTTTTTTTTGTTCTTCACTTAAACATGATTATTAAAGTTTTTTAAGACTTAAAGTATTTTAATGGTGAGATGTTGGTTTAAAATTTTTTCTAATTAAACTAGTGGTTTGATACCGCATTTCATTTTGTAATCGTCTAAAATGATATAGGGCCACCATTAAATGCACCCTCTAATCGATGAATAATGAAGTTAAAATTTG
This sequence comes from Kradibia gibbosae, assembly GCA_018907135.1. Lineage (NCBI taxonomy): Eukaryota > Metazoa > Arthropoda > Insecta > Hymenoptera > Agaonidae > Kradibia > Kradibia gibbosae. The sequence continues at coordinate 6,578,668 of JACCHX010000007.1, forward strand.
ACATGTGTTTAATGGTTCTTAACAATTATATAAATACAGAAAACTTAACTAGACTAAGGGCTAGTCGTCTGAAAATATTTAATAACGATTATGTAACTTTTATTTACGATTCTCAATATATTATTGTTTTCAGCGAAAGATGTGTGATGTCGGCATGTTTTATGTTCCATTTTTTCGTGGTTTATGAGGTAGACATAAATTTGCAATTCTACTTTCTTCCTATCTACAATAGTATACTTTGATCTGAAAGTTATTTTATGGTGAATTTTTTCATAATTATAATAAAATGGTTGCGCGTGAAACCTTTATATTTAAATGATTATAAGATTTTATAACATATTTTAATATTTTAATCAACTTTTTCATTAAAGAAAATAAAATTACATAATTAACAATTATCGTATAAATATTATAATTAATTAATAAATAATCCGAACGTACTAAACTCGTTTAAATTTCAGTAAAATTTGGCCACGATCATAACTTTTAGAAAATAATAGACTTCTCAGATTTTAATATAGCCAACAAATACATAAATTCATACTTATTTTACATACAAAAATATAATTAAGAATCTGTATTATTAGTAACAAGGTTTTTAATATGAAAATTATGAATTTTGCTTTTTAATTATTGTCTAAATCTTCCAAATACGTATAGCGGTTTGATCGATGTATATTTCATTTATATTAATAATAATAAAAATCATTGGAGACCCACTATCCAGACTTTTACAAACAGGTATACCAAATTATTATTAAATGCTTTTTAAAGTTCTTATATATTATGTAAAATCTTTAAATAATATTATAATTATACATATTTATTATAAAATACATTTTTTATTTATAAAAACACATTCATTTATCGAAAAAAATATAAATAATGTAATATTATGATAAGGATACTATTCAATGAAAATTATTTATTTTTAAAATAATTGAAAATTTACTATAATTTTGTAATTTATAGTAATTCTAAGCTTAGAACAAAAATGGTGCTTTTTTACAACATTTTTTACAACACGCAATTCAATTCTTAAATTTCAGCCTTTTCTAGACAATTTATACTTACCTGACGATCATATTATTTAAGACTGATAAACATCACCACCAAGAGTATAACATCGTATTCGGAGTGTAGATTGATCACTATACTGTGATGCGTGTTTAATGCAAGAAGGCTCTATAATGGTTACAATTAGGTCATTGTTCCTATTTATGGTTGATTGGGATCTTAAATGAGTTCATGATCTCATCAAACGTAACTTCGAAATATAAATTAATATTATCGAAAATAATCGATTTTCCAACAAATCGCTTTAAAAATATAAACTTAGAGCTTGATGCTTATGTAGTTATAAAGTTGTACCTCATAGATTGTAGAGATGAGATTAATCAATTATTAAATTTATATTTTGTTTAAACGTATAGTAAAATGTAATAAAATACTTTTAAAATAATTTTAACTTCAATAATATTTGTTATTACTGATATCCTTTAATTATAGGTAAGAAATCCTGAACAAAAAAAAATTAACTAACTGTTGTTACTATATATGGTAAATAATACAACTTAGCTATTTTGATTTAGGAATTAGCTTAGTCAAAATGAAACTAAGCAGAAATTTATGATATCATGCTTTAAATTGAATTAAGAGGATAATTTATTGTTTATAAAACAGTTGTTTTTTTAAATTTTAATTTTTTATCTAATAAAAAGATAAGTTTTAATAAAGCTTTTGTTAGAATTATGCGTAAATATTATTTGATTATAATTAATAAATTTTTCTTATAGAAAATATAAAAATGATTCTATCAATGTAATTATATCATCTATAAAATGTTGTTAATTTATCATAATGACTTTTATAACAATTGTTATATTACTACTTTTTTTATTTGAAAATAATGTATAAGTCAGTTGTTGTAAATTTAAAATAATTATTTAAGATAACAGCAATTTTTTTTACAATTCATTTTATTTTTCAATTCAATAAAGCCGCTGTATTATTACTTGTAATATAGTAAGTTAGAGTGTATGCTTTATAGTATAACAATTTATTAATGATGTAGTTATATTATTCATACTAATTTATTGTAATGCTATTATTTATCATATATTCTTAATTGAATAGATTTATCGAAGTTTGAAAGCATCAAAATCCATTCTGGGTATATTTTTAGTATCATCTCTTGAGTTTCAGTTTTGAATATACTTATTTGAATTATCATGAAATAAAACGATCCATTACATTACTAATGTATGATCGGAATATTTGCTTTTAAATAGTAATTCACACATAGATTTAGATTTCATTTTCAATATCACATTACAATTAAATAAGCTTATGCATTTTATAATGGGATTTTTTTTGTTATCGATATAAAATTATTTGAAATTCGTAATCATAGTTGAAATGTTACTTATTTTTCTACGAAAAGTTCTTAAAAATTTTTTAATATTTTTCATTCTAGAATGAAATTATTAGCTGACATTATTACTCAATTACTTTGTATTAATTCAATTACTTGATTAGAGTATAAAAAATTATTAATTATCATTCCGAGCTAGGTTTTTTATATTTAATGATTTTATACCTTTACTATTTTAATTTGACTTAATAAGTTTACAATTAGTTATAACTCATCAAATTCAGTAATAGCTTTACTATAATTATAACAATTCTATCCTCTCATTTATTTGTGAAAGTAGTGAGAAAATTAAAATTTAGACATGTAAACTGCTTAATTTTTAAGAATGGAATAGTCTACAACAGATTAACTGTTGTATTAACTAAATAATTCCACATTATTAAATGAATCTTTATTATATGATATAATAATATATTTTTATCAAAATTTTTATCATATAATTAATTTTTCCATTTTTCTATTTCGCAACTTAGTATAAAGAATAATTATTTCATTTAGCTTATATTCTGATTAAAACTAAGTCTTTAAATATTGTTTATAATAAACATTACATCTAATTTTCAGGATTCTAGTTAGCTTAATTTTATCGAGTTTTCATCAATTGCTTTAAATATTAATAATATATTATTAATAAATAAATTAGAAAGTAATCACTTATTATTATTGGTTTTATAAGAAAAAGCTACTTAAAAACCTTAAAACCTTATAAAAATAATTTAATATACGACTAATAATTGTATAACATTTATTTACGCGAATTTTTTGTATGCATAATTATTTTGGAAAAGAAAGAAGCTTAGAACTTTTGTTGTTAAATTTGGTATTAGAAGTTCTACTTTATTCCTAAAATAATAGAGTATGTAATGTCAAAACTCTAATTAACTAGAAATAGTATGCATAAATGATTTGATGTAAGAACTCTATATATGCTAACAGTTAATTTATGAATATTTGCTTAAATTATTTGAAGAGAAACATTTTTTGCATAACACTATAAATTATGGTATTAAAAAATATATTATTTTAGCATCGAAGGATCATGTGGTTCTTGTGGTCCCATTATTAATAAACCCAGTATTGATAAACGCAGTGAAAAGTATGACTCAACCTCAACTCCGAACTTCGAAAGTAGTTATTTGCAATTTTCAATATCTATAAGTATAAGGTTTTATCTGTAATTTAAAAGATTATCATTATTTTCGTTCTTTTAAATTTGACTTCATTAAATAGGTTACTGTGGAAATTAAAAAAAAACTCGAATTTGCTAAATGAAAATATTCAATTTTTTTTGTTTGGCGTAATTTTTTATTAAAAATGATTTAAAAAGACAAATACGATTATTTCAAAACTTTTTTAAACAGATATATTAAATAATATTGTTAGAATGAGATTAAAATAAAACAGTTTTTATTAGAATAGACGATTAGAATTATGATTTGATGCCGAAGTTAAAAATCTTTTTAAACTTTTGTGCAATCGTAAATATTTATAAAAACTTTAATTTCGTATTTATTAGTTACTTCAATTGCCTTATTAATATCATACTTACATGTTCCTTCATTTAATAATTAAATTGTAGTAAAAGAAAATTTCATCATTTAAAAAAATGATTCAAAATTATTTATCATTTCTTTTATTTGCTTTTTTCCTAAATCTATAAATAAATAACTTAAATGTCACAGACATTTTTTAACGTAGGTCGAATATAGTAGTATCGTGGTCAAAATAATTTTTATCAGTAAGTAATTGTTAATTGTATAAAGAATATTATCAAAAAAACAAAAAGTTCACAATATTAATTATTAAAGTTCAAGATGTTCATAAAAATTGGTTTTCGTTAATTCATTAAAAATTAAAAATTGTGGCTACGTAATGTTCGAGCAGGACCGCGCGATGTCTAAAGATAGGTGATTTGATTCTTGAGCAATGCTACTATTGTGACTATAATTCAATAAAAAAAAAACTGTATGATTGACGACGGTACCTGACGCGATGCTGAGTATGATAAAAATTGATTCGAATCAAGATTTTCGGTTATCAATCGATTGGAGGAGACGGTCAAAAGAAGCGCTGCATAGTTAAAGTAGGCTTGTGTCGGGGGTTTCGTTTGTCGGATGCACGAAGACGATGAGCTGGTGCATAGTTCAAGCCTGATTATACATATATCAGAACTATGCGAAATATTGACAACGTAAGAAATACCTAGAAAAACTCAATTTTATTATGTATTTAAAATACCAATATGCAGAAATTGAATTCAGAGAACGCTAATATTTTTGAGATAAATTGAAGTATAAAATTTTATATTTTTGTATATAAAAATAAGTAATTTCATTATGCATTGAAAACATTTAATTTATCAGTACAGTATGTTAAAATATTCAGAGCTTTTTGTTCTATTATATTTATAATAAATAGATTTCTGTAATTTTTTCATAAAAATTATATGCAATAATAAGTCAGTAAAAGTTTTTACATCAAATCATGCTAAAATTAATAATTTTATTTCTGTTGCATCTTAATTTCACCGATTTTCGTACAATTTTTTTTAGATATTCATAAAAGCATTTGGTTATTATTGTAGGTATTCATTTTCAGATAATTTTGTTACTCAATAAGTTATCGATTTTGTAGAAAGATGGATGTTATATATATACTAGTATAAGTATTTTTAATAAAATTTCTCTGCAATTTATGTAAAAAAATAGTTTCTGATTCTGTAAATAAATAGTACAATGAAATAAATAGTATAATTGAACTAATAGCATTTACTATACAAATTTAGTCTATACTTTTTATAATTTTACTGTTTCATATTAATTAAATTTTTATGTCTAATTAGAAATTTTAATGACATCAACGAAATGCAATTAAACAAAATTATATTAATAAATAATAATAAATACATTTATATAAATAAATATATATATATATATATATATAGAAATTTACTTTTCATTAAATGCTTCTTCTTATTTATAAGTGAATGTATTAGTAATTATTTAGAAAATTATTATACGTTATAAATAAAAAAAAATTGACAAATATTATATAGATTTAAAAATTAATAAGAAGTAATCTTTTCAGTTACCTATAAAAAATGCAATTTAAAATAAAATAAATTATGGGAACTATATATTTTTTAGTAATTTCTAATTTTAGCTGCAGTTTTGAATTTAATTAAAAAATAGTCTAACGGTAAACATTAATTACTGCGAGCTTTTTTATGGTTGTTATTGTTTATTCTCTGCAATTAGAAACATTCTATCAAATGAAAAAGAAAATACGTCTTCAAACTCATTCAAACATATTTGAAAATTCTGAGCAAACAAACGAAGGAGCCAGCGGGGAAATAGTAAAAAGCATAGAATTTTAATAAGCGAGGTCGCCACGTTCATGTTGTTTCACCTGAAAAGTTTATCAGGTCATTATATTCGCATGATAAGAATTCTTTTATATAATAGATCAAAGTGTGAGCGCTGAAAACGAGGCATGTATGCTAACTTTCAATCAGTATACTAAAAAAATGACTACGACTGTACGATCATTTTACACGGCAAAGGAAAACCTGGTTTACATAATTCAATACTTATTCAATCGATTTAATAATTGCAGGAGAGTAATAATAATAAGAATTTCAATAATTTATAATATAAAATTAATAATAAAAATAATGAATTTATTACTTGGTTATTAGTATATAAAGTATATCAATATTTTTAACGGAAATTTTACATTAACTTTTTAATAAAAATAAAAATATTATAACGATATGTATTTTTCGTGATTAATACATTTTAATATTCGTAATCAAAATTTAAAATTCTATATTCATTCATTTTAGAATACTATAGATAGTCATATAAGCTTGATAACAAAGGTAAAATTTTCTTAATTTTCATTTTTAAAGTATATCGCTTAAATTAAAAAAAATTTTTAAATATAATAATCATTTTGTTATTACAATATTAAATGAAAATGTATTAATTTTAATTATTTCAACATCATAATTAACACAAATTGTTATTGTATTACAATATAATATTAACACCTTATCAGCGAAAGCGCATATACGGCCAGAAATTTCATATCTTCTTACTTATGCGGGCAAATAGGTAATATTCGATAATGGCTGTGAAATTAACTGAATTGATAATCAGGAATTACAAAGGGGTATACAAGCCAGTAGTGAAAATAACCTTTTGCCAATTTTTCTGCTTTCTTTTTAATAATATGTGCACTGAACGTTATAATAAAAAGCTAAATAAAATTTCCGTGATTAAATCATGTATTTTGTCCTCTTTTAAGTTTTATTAAACACCCTCAGCAGAACTTTAAACTACTATAATAATATATACAATTACATTAATTGGCAGTAAATTTATGTAAATAAATTAGCAATATGGCGATAAGGAATAATTATATTATTTTAAATCAAAGGGGAAAAATATAATTTTTTAGTTCAATCAATTGACATTTTTAACAGCTTCACAGAAGACTATGAAAATCATCATCCTATGAATTATAAATGTAAGATCTAATAATATACTACAATCTAATAATAGTAAAATGTATCTAAGCTGATTAAAACTAAAGTATAGAATATATATTTAACTTCGATTGCTCGTTAAGCAAGCTTATCTTCGTGTGGTTTTGGAGTAATTTTGTAGAAGAATTTAGAGCATAAGGAGAAAGATTATGGTGGTTTTAGAAGTTTATTGTGGATCATAAAAGAAAAGGAAATAATACTAGTATCATAGAAGAACAGTAGCAATTATTTTTATGATCAAATCGTTAATATGCTAGTAAAACTGAAAAATATAAAATTAAAAATAAAAATATTATTTCCTTCTCAAGAATTTTCTTGAACTTTTTTAGCTGTTTGTTTCTTGGCAATTACTACATAATTTCTAATAATATCGAAATTTTTACTATCATTATTATGTAAACTTAAATTTAATTGAATATTAGTAATATTTTATGCAAATATATCTCTAAACGTTCTTCTGCATTATACTTACATAACAAAAATAATTTAAAAATTAATGAAAATTTTAAATATTAATAAAAAACAAATTAAATTTGTTTAATTGAAAACTATTATTCAGTTAAAAAAAATTATTAAGATAATTATTTTTCAATTACCAAAGAAGGTAATGCAGATATTATACGAAACTGAATTGCATGGCAGATACTCGTCGAACAGAACACAACAAACTATAACAATTAACTAAGAATATATTATAAGAGGTGCATGCAGAGAATAACATATGTAAAGTGCAAGCATGCGGAACGGGGGTCGTTATTTGTCTTCTGATTGAAGCATATTGTAGAAAGTTAAATTGACATCCAAAACGTGCGTTTTGGATCATAGCCACACTAAACAACCTGTGCTTGTTATATGCTCGAGCATTTGGATACAAGACGAAGAGATTCTATTCAGATTCTTAAATCTTTGACCAAAACCATTGAATTAGAGAAACAGAAAAAAGGGAAAGAGAGGGAGTGAGAGATTAGGATAGTGAATTGTAATACATTTTGCAAATATTGAACCCTCAAGATAAATAGGATATAATGAATCCAAGTAGATAAATTACGAATGAATTTTCATAAAATAAATCTTTTAAATGCTGTTTTTAATTAGCTATTTATTTTCTAATCAAAGTAAAAAATTTTAGCATAATCAGCTCTATAGCTCTTTTACATAATGTAACGTGAAAATCCTTTACCTTTTTTTTAAATTTTTTTTTTATCATAATTTTGAATATTAAAAAATTAAAGTATTAGTAATATTCTATAAATAATATTAAATCATTTTAAGGCAAATTTTTGTCTGAAAACAAGAAGTAAACAAAACAATGAATGAACATTATTGTTAATAAATATGAATATTGTTAAAAAATAGAAACTTGAATCAAAATATTAAAGTAGAAATCATTTACAATGGACAAAAAAAATACTAAAAATAATTTATATTAATAGTATTTTAGCATTTATTTTATCAATATTTTATAAATATAATCAGTATAACATGCATTTAATATAAGATATTTATTGAAATTTCATATTTAGATTGAATAGGTTTTACTCTTAAATACTAATAAAGTATAATAGAAGCTCACATTCAGCTTTGCTGATTAGTTCTTTAAAGTGTCAGATCTCTAAGGTTATATAGTAATTATAGTAGTTGTTTAAAAGTATCTTAGAAGAGAATTTAGGATCCAATAGAAATAGAGTTAAAATAAAGAAATCTTTAAATAAATAAAGACACATTAACAATGTACGCATACCTGCATATCTACTATAGTTAATTAAAACATTGTTTTTAGTAAATTAATTTAATTAATAAAAACGATACTATAAAGACAAGTAAAGTGATCTCTTATTTTGGTATATACGTGATGTAGCATCAGTGTCCGATTTTATACTTCCATTATGATATAAAAACGATTTGTATCAAGCAATTGCATCGTCACCGATATCTCAATTGAAAAAACTAAGTGTAAAAAGTTAGGTACGGTGTCTGCTTTTAAGTAGCAAAATCACATGTCATTTTTCTCCAATCGTCCTCAGGTCGAATTCCGGTGCAATATGGCCCCCCTGCATGCAATACTTTAAACTACTTTAGTTTGTATTCAGTTATAAAATTTTACATAATTTTTCTTGATCTTAAGACTCAAAATTTTTTGATAAAAACATTAAAGTAGAAATTTTTTATACTTAATTTTTAACATACAGATAAAAAATTGAATAGATTAACAATTCAAATACATATAAAATGAAGTATGAATTATGCTCAGAGTAAAAAATATTCGTTTGAAATAATATTTTGTTATAAATCTAAACTTTAGTAGGCAAAACTATAGACATAATTTTAATTTTTATTGTTATAGACTTTTGATTGTACAATTATTTATGCATACTTTTGTAATAAGAATATTTTAAATAAGTAGAATTTTTATGTAGATTGATTTCTCATATTTTAATTATAATATTTTTTAAAAAGCAATTATATTCATTGCAATTTTATTATTCGTCATATAAACAGATATAAGAAAATTTAATTGATATATCTATAATGAAAAACTAAAAATATAACATAACTTTTTAATGATGCAAATAATAACATAAGTATAAAATGTGGAGAAAAAAAAATCTGGACGTGTCAAAAATGAAAAGTGTAATTTATTACTGAATCATTTAAAAATCTTTACATATACTTTATACATACTTAAAACTACTTATAGTTGTATATAATTATGTAAATTTATAAATAAATATGCAAATTTTTGAAAATTTATTAAAAAAGTTATATTTTTGATGATAAAAAAATTTTTACTTTGTCACTATATATTAATTTATTTAATATTAGATGATAATATACGAAATTGTATGTAAAATTATATTTACATCAAATTTATGATTATTACTAATCATGTTAAATATCTACTTCAGTTTATTGTTTTGTGATGGATTTTAAATCGGCTTCTACAACATTGACGTAAGTTACGTTTTACTTACATAATAATAAAATGTGATAAAACCAAAATTTTTAAAAATATATTAGTAATCAATATACGGTTATATTTAATACTTGCAGAGTTTACGGAACTGTAACGTAAAACTATTTAAAACATTTTTTATTACATTGAATTATTATTAATTATTATTTTATTATTTGTAAAATATTTCAATATATATTTATAAAGAACCTTTAATTATAAATTTAATCTATGTTGATTATTTATAATCTCTTAAAATATTTTTTACTATTACATTTTTGAATTACTTGATATTACATATACATTTTTGAAAATTTGTATTTTATTAATCTATTAAAAATTTATAAAACAATGAAACAATGAAAGTAATTTAATGTAAATTTAAAAATTAGCATTTCATTAGATTAGTTTCAAATGATTTTACAAGAATTAGTTTAAGCACGTAAGCAATTTCTGATATAATAGAATTAATACTATTATCGGCAATTACAAAATGCATAAATTTTGAAGTTATAAATATTAATTATGAGCCAAAACAAATATGAAATATCAAAGTTATTTTTTTTAATCTAAGTTGGTAAGCTAACAATAATATTCCGCATTACACAATCGTTAAATGATACTTTAAATATATAAACTATAAATTAATAATAATTGTATCGTAATAATTTGTTAAAGTATTATTTTTAAACATATATAATATAATGAAACTAATGAAGGAAAATCTGAATAATTCATCTTCACATAAAAAGATTAAATTGTAGATGACTATCTGATTTTGAGTCATTCACCAGAAAAACCCAGTACTGAAAAAATTCTACAATCAAAAAGTGGATTTGAATGAGGTATTATTATAGTTCGAAGGACGATTAGTGAACTAATATCCTATTCAATGAAATATAAATAATAATTTCATTGACTACTTACTTGGAAATTACTGCCCCAAATTCTTCGGGGGTGGGGGGTCATATCCAGATTCTAAATTGAATAGCGGTTCATGCTTCATTAGATAAGATAGTGGGTACACTCACACGACAATGTTATAATTATAGGAGTCTCAACACTGCCTTATTATGTCCTTAGTTCAGTTGAGGATCTGAACATAGAAGAATTACGTAGATTTACAATTCAATATCGTTATTAAGATGTTGATAATATAAAAAATAATATAAAATAAGTTTTTAACTATAATAAAAAAAAATGGGTACTTCTTTTATTCAATATTGTAAAGCCATGTTTGTATCAAAATGTAAATTTTTAAAAAGAAACTGAAAGAAGAAGAAAGAAAAATATGAAAAAATAAAATAATTTATATTTAGGCATTACCTACAGCTTAAAAAAATATCTGTTTGTAATAAATGAATTTTTAAAAGTGGATTAATATAAAACTAAATAAGAATGATGGGTCTGTTTTTATTTAATAATAATTACACTGAAAAAAAATCAACAAAATAATTAAGTTATCATAAACTAATATTCTTAATTAAACTATATTTTGAAATGTGTTAACAGATAAAATAAATATCATAAAAGTTTTTCATAAAAGTATAATTAATCTTTTTTTTTAATAAAAAGAATTTTTATTAAAAAATCTTTTGATCGTCGAAGAATAATATATTTGGTATCATATAATGATTAATGTTAAATAGTATATAGGAAATGTCAATAGAAATTAAACAGTGCACTTAATTTAAAAAATATTGTATTGCAGTAAACGTATATGTAAATAATGTTTGTTATTATATATAATGTTTACTTATTTTATACACTAATAAATAATGTTCCGAAGTTTTAAGTTATTCGCATAATGAATGAGTAAAAAATTTTTTACCAATCTTAATCAGAATTATATTCGTATGCTAAACGGAACAAGTACACATAAATACAAGAATGCGATACCTTTTTTAGCCGTATAATATATAAATAAAATTTAATAAAATTCAGATGTAAGTGAAACAGAGAATATCTGTAATTGCAGCTTTATTTTTTCTCTTTGTTATTTTATAAAAAATTGTCTAATAGCACACAGATGCTGCCGTTCGGTAAACAATGTTAAACTATTTTTTGGAAAATACTCACTAAGGTATGAATGATGCTATTTTCTATTTTTTCTTCCCTGTAGTTCACAAGTTAGATAGTAATAATAAACATCTCACTGACTTGACGCCCTATATACGCATTTTGCACGCTTCAAAACACATTAAATGTTCCACAATGATGTTTTTTTATTTCTTTCAAAAGTTTTTCATTATATGGATTTTTGCTTATACACCACTTTCAGCTTTAAAAAACGAATATAAAACTTCTTTTTTTTAAATTCTTAATTAGTAATTACAAAATATTTTGTAGAATAATCTAAATGTAATAAGCTCTCCCAATAAGAGTTTATTGAATTTATTATAACTTTTTAATTAAATTTATATATCATAAATTACGTATTTTATGTGTCTTATGTGCTTTATAGTTACTAGTATTTATATTTACCTATAAATACTATTCGAACATTAATATAATAATACATAGCTTATTAACCTTTTTTCATTAACTGTGGATTGGTAGTTTCGAAATAAAAACTTCACTTTTATTGAGAAAAATGTAAATATATGTTTATAAAAAAAATTGTGTATTTAATATAAATAATTCAAATATATTAGAAATCTTTTTAATTAATTTTTTAAACTGTACTACACTCACCTATACCGTACAAAACGCAGAAAAAAATAATTGACGCCCACGCCTGGATTTATGCAATAGACTCACTTTCCATTTTTCTCAGTTCCGAATTTTAACACCTAGGGGATTTATCTTTCTTTTTCTTCTGTTATTCTTCTCGATCTCTAACTCATTTACATTTTTTGTAACCGTATACCCACTATCTTTAATAAGACCACATTTCAATCTTTTGTTTTAATTCACAAAATTTCCAGTATATACCATTTAAAGTACCAGAATTTTATTACAAAAATGCTATATAATACTCCGTTTTTAATTAAATAACTATAAATTACTAAAATATCAATAGATTCCTTATTTCAAAAAGTATATTATATATATTTTAGATTTCAATATACTATTTTTTGCTTTTATTACAATGTCTTTAAACATTATTGTACATTATCATTTTTTTACATTTTTACATTTTATGTCAAAGTACGAACTTATATTTGGATTATTTTCATTCTCAAGCATATATTTACCCTCAAACCAATTTTCGAATTTCTAACTTCTTTTTACTAATTTTAATTACTTTTACATGCTTTCATTACTTTTGTATTCTTTTTTAAATAATAGCTTTAGCATAATAAAATATTGTATTAAATTTAAAATAAAATGAAAAATCATATTATTTTTTCGAATGCTTCGAGTTTATTCATTTATAATAGATTTTTGTATTATTTATTTATTCAGCTATGGTTAACTTAAGAAAAAGAATTTTTTTTAGCTATTAAATATATGATCTTTAATTGATAAAGTATTTAAAAAAAGTTTACAATATAAATTATTATATATTGTGTAATTTGTTACTACAATAAATCAACTGCATTAAGTTTTATAATGATAAATAATCGTTACTAAGCCTAACATTTTTTAAGAAATCCTTTTCTCAGCGTACAAAATGAATGAACAACTAAAAAAGGGATATACATATATCATTTTCTTCATAAATGATAAAAGTGTAATAGCTAAATTCTTTTTACAAATCCATAGTAAAACTTTATCCACTTAATTAATATAAATACTAATATTTTTTTATTGCAAATTTAGTGCAGAAACATTTTTTACCTTATATAATTGTCTATGTAATTACTAGTACAATTATTTTTTTATACAATTTTTATTTTAGCTAATTAAATTTATATGTTAAAAACTATATAAAATTAATAAATTTTTAAAAACAATTTTTTTATGTTTATAACAATTATTTTACAAATTATGTAACAAAAATTAATTCATTATATAAAATTATTTACAGGAATTTTCATTTGATGAAATATTCATGTCAATATATTTAAATGTACAATAAATTTAATAAATGTTATTTTCTCATTTGGAATAGAAAAAATTTAATTGGAAATTACAATTATTAGTTTTATACAAACAGATTGAAATTACAAATATTTATCATAAATTAAATAAAAATCTTTATTCCTCAAAATAAATTTCACATGCTAATTAATTATTCTTATACGTCAGTAGAATAATATTCCGAAAAATGATACTGAAGTTATACGTTCAGTTATTAAAATGGTAAAAAATAAATATATATTTTAGTAATAAATTTTGTAATAAACAAGAAATAGTAATTTATTTAAAAACTGTATTTCTAAATTAATTGATTTTTTATAAAAATCGCTTTCTTATTACTAATACATTTAACATAATCTAAAAATAATAAATGAAGTTTGAATCCGTAAATCTTAGTCAAGTCTTTATGATTAAATTCAAAAGTGGTCAATAAAAGTATAGAAATGTCTTTATTAAAAAAATGATAAAAACAAAACTATTTTTGATAATTATGAAAACATTTATTTTGTTTTTTTTATTCAATTTTTTTTATTTGTGGTCTATCCGATAAATAGAATAATAAAAAATTAATTAATGCTTAACGTAACTATTGCTATTATATGATAATCCATAAAAACATACTATAATTTAATTAAAACAAATATAAATCGAAAATGAAAAAGAAACGTTACTTTTCTATAACTGTTTATCTATTTTTCAATTTTTACATTTGGTTTTTTTCTTTAATTCGCTTTTTTCATTCTTTTCTGATAGTCTTCCTTACAAATCTATTGCCTGTTTAGAGCCGTGATCACTGCATAGTTTTTTCTCTATTTTTTATATTGTCTATTCCTTAACTTGAAATTCTACAACCATCCTAAGGAAGTTTTACTCAGTTAGCTCTTCTAATCGTTTACAGTTTCATTCGTTCTCTCAACTAGAATATAAAGATTTTTTTAGTTTTTTTAATCGTAAATTGTCAGCTTATCCTTTTAAAAGTATATTTTTATTATAAAATTATTATGAATGTAATAACTATAATTTGTATATGAATTGAAAATTGTAATGAGTAACTATATTCGATACTGGATACTATTACTTTAATATGTTGTTATAATACCATTTTTCATTGTAATTTAATCAATATATAATAATAATAAACACCGATTTAATAGCTTTTCTTTAAAAATATATTTTTGTTTCACAATAGTTTCACAAAAATATACTATATTAATTTTTAATGTAATATACATTTTAATATACGATTGTAAAATAAAAATATTTTATTTTCCATGTATAACCCATGTATATTTTTATTCAAGGGCCTTAGAATTTATATTCATTACATGTAAAAGTCAATTTTAGCAATGATTTGTTTATTAATAATTTATAATAATGCAAAATAGTGTCTCTTCTGTTATTATTTACATCCCTAGAGAGTATATTCTTAACATTTTTAATTATTTTTATGCTAAAGTATCAAAAATTTATTTGTTGTAAGGATTAAAAATTTTAAATATAAAACAACATTCTCTAATCGGTAGTACTACATAAAATCAATAAAATACGCAATGCTATTAATCATATTTATGATTAATGCAAATATAAATTTTAATTTTGAGAAATATATAACTTAAAAAAAAGTATTCTTACAACTCAAATATAAATTAGTCTTTATTTAAATAGTTTAATAATAATATTATTTCCTTACAATGACTGTTTTAATGTAAAGCTATCACATATTGCAATATATAAAATATTTCAAAGATGAGTGTATTCAATTAATACATAACTTCACCTATATTAACTCATCCATAATATAGTCCGAAGTTATTAGCTATTTTATTTATATACTGTTAAAATGTTACAATTCATTACAAGTTTTCGATAATTAGGAGTTCTATTGAATAGAACGTATACTGTATTTCTTATTTATGTTATTTATATAAAATTTTTATATTATCAATAATTTTTATTTAATAAGTTACCGATGTAAGTTTTTTTTAAATATATAAACAATTCATATTAATTTAAGTAATTTAAATAATTTTGATTATGTCACAAATTCATAGGACCACCTCATTTTGTATGTTTTTTTAAAATTTTTTGTCTAATAAGTTATTTAAATAACCAAAGATTTTGTAGCGTCCGACGCTACAGTAAACCTGAGCATTGAACGCAAAAGAGAAAGGAAAATGGACGGATTTATCATACCGTGACTTGATGGCATTAAGTACGCAGCCATTTTCCATAAACCGATATCTCTCCGACGGATGATATACAACGCGTCACCGCAACCCGTCAACGTACGTTTTCCGACCCCGGGGATGACGCTATGACACCCTCGCGTGGCCACTATGCATACACCCCTCTCCGGATGTCACTTTTATAAGGAGTTATAATCCATACGGCCGTCACGCCACCGCGACGAAGAGGACCGGAAGTAATCGACGTCACCACGCATCTGAAAAAGATTGTCCTGGCCCGACTGATCACTACCGGACGAAGACGGACAACGGGACCCGAAACTCCTCGAGTAGGAGCAATTTAAAGACAATAAAATATATGCTAATAAAAACTAAGTCGTTGGACTTTCGTGAAAAACATTTGTTGGTTCCAATCGAAATATACTGACTTTTTATCAGATACAAAAAAATGACAACCTATCATAAGGGTAAATCTACTTTTATTGTAATATTTTAATTTATATATTTTGATACTAACTACTACTTCAACTATACTACACTATTTTGCTAATAACGCTTGAAACTGTATAAAATTAGACAGTTCAATTATAAAATACCAACAAGAAAGTTTTAATTATTTAAATATAAATTAATAAATTTTTAGAAGGTCAATTCTAATTTGTTATGAAATTTTTTTTTTATAAATTTATTTAAAATCATAAATGCAATTAAAGATTAAAAGTTACCTTTAAAAACCGAATGTTATTATATAACTAAAATAAGGTTTTGGTACATTTAGGTATATATATATATATTATATATGTATTTTATTAAATAAAGTGCTTTAAGTGTAATTTTAATACTAATAGAAAATTTAAGATATTTGAATAATTAACTATTAAAATCCTTCCAACCCTTTCCGCTCCTCCTCCCGCACATCCTGATACGGCTATAATATTTTATTATTATTCTGCATTATTTCCAAGTTTTCATTATAAAAATACCTTATTATTCTTTAAAGTATTTTAATGAACGAGAATACGCATAAACTATGTAGATGACTGATTTCTTTAACAATTTACCTCTTTTTATTCATAATCTCGTATGCCTTTGTAAATCTGCATAAAAGAAACTATTTTAAACTATAAAAAAATTTTAATTATACATAAATATTGTTGAATAAAAAATGAGAATTGATGCTCGTATTTTACTCAAAAAATAAAAGTTTTTAAGCATTGGAAACTAAGGCATTTTTAAAACAAGCAAGTCGCTTCCAATAGAAAATATAAAAAATACTATATGGTTTGTACCTGCATCACAATCGATGAGGTTGCAGGTACGTGATGTTTCACACATGATAATTTTTTTCTTCTCTTTTTCTACTTTTACGCGTTCCTCCTACACACAGATCTATAGTACAATGGCGTTGCAGTAAATGCGAATTGCACCGCAGAAGAGAACGATAGTCCCCAAATAAAGTTACTCTTTTCTTTGCGATGAAAATAAAATATCTCGCTACCTATATAAGATGAAAAGAGTAACATAGATGGATATATTAAATATTTATTTTATAGAAATATATACAAAAAAGAAAACCATGTATATTAATATATTATATATAATTAAAATTATATAAAATTAAAAGGTGATAAATGTTTAGATATTGGTTTTTGTACAGCAGCCCAGCACATTGTCTATAATAAGTATTTATTATAATCAAAAATAAGAAAAAGCAACTTAAGTAAATACTACATGTGACAGATGAATGTAAAAATTGAAACCAGCTATCTGGATTCAGTTCTGTTTGTTTTATCTACTAACAAGCGCTTCTGGAGTTCGAACTTATGCACTAAGCGCAAAACAGGGACATTCGACCAATTAGCAACTTCGTATTTTCAAATAAGTATGACACCTCCGGTTACAATTAATACTACCAATATTCATAAATTTAAAGTACATTTTCATTGCTCCACTTTTTCTTTGAAGTATTATTCGAGCATTAGCAGGATTCAAAGGTTTACGCTAGTAGATAATACTGCCGTGTTTGAAATATTAATTAATAAATAAATGAGAATACCGTACTATTGTCATTATTATTTTAATACTAAATATACTCACTTGTATTTATTTTTTTTTTATCGTAATCGGTGTAATTCTAGATATATAAATATATTTAAAAATAAGTATAAGTAAATAAAAAGACAAACACATAACTTGCACTTTTATGGTTTTTGCATGCAAAAAAACATAAAATTACTAAAAATATAAAAAAATCTAGTTATATGAATTATGTTTCATCCATGAAATATAAATAACTCCGATGTACAATTTAAATAGTAGATTCAATAAAACAGCTAAATACGGTTAACATTTCTTATCCAGATTCAATAAAAAATACTTTTTACAAAATTTCTCAGATCTCAATAATAATTTAAATTGTTATTAATTATTTATTTTTTTAATATTTTTATAATAATTAATTCTATTATTTACAGAGATGAATCATTGATATTGTTAATGTGCTGGTCAAGGTGGAAAATATCCACAACAGGATGCATTGTCTTCTTTTTTTAGTAAGTAAAACTTATGGATTCAAATTTAATTTTTATCTTTTGTATTTATATAAAAATAATTAAGAAAAATTCATAAACAAATTCTTATACATATAAACATGTGCATATATTAATAAATTTTATTAAGTCGATATGCAGTTTATTGGGAATTATTTGATTCAATACGTGCAATTTGTAATGAATAAGAATAACAATATACTATATACAAAGAAGCTTAAGCAGTGAATTAAAATATTTCAAATGAATGTGACAAATTAACATCTTTATGGCAAGATATATTTTTTTTTAAAGGTTCTACTTCTAAATATAAGATAAGGTTAATAAGAACCTATTTAATATGCCTTTTTTGTTACTTTATTGCAACAAAACATAATACATGATTAAATCTACATAAATATACAGTAAAAATGGTCATTATAGAAAAGGTCAACATACATTATTTTTAATAAAAATATTTTATAATAAAGGTAAGTTTGATACCTGATGATAATAATATATTTGCTAAAAGTCTATGTCTTCTGATTTTGCTTATTCTATTGTTCTTAAAAACAAAAAGTAGAAATTATTATCAGAGACTTTTGAAAGTTCGTCAGTTATTTTCGCAGATAAATTTGTCTGTATATAAGAAGTATAAGAAGAAGATTTTTTTAAAGATTTTAGTCGTCTTTTTTACTTTTCTCCATCTTTAAAACTAACAAAAAAGTTAATGCAAACCCTATAACTAGTTTATTACCAGCTCAGGCCAGAGCTTATACTAGCTTATTACTAGCTCAAGTAACACGAGGATAGGAAGGAACGTGGCATTATACGGCTGGGACCGGTGGTCATAGCATTAAATATAATTTTTTATGAAGAACTATTCAAAGAATTTCAATTTAAATATTAGGTAATAAATTGATTGCATTCATTACATTTTTTATTAAGATTGCGATAGGTTTAGAATTAAAAAAAAATTAGGTTAAATATTTGCAAAACAACATTACTTTATCAATAATTTCATTATTCCAACATGGTATTGTTTTTAATAAGATAGTTAAGGCGATTATCTATTACGAATACAATTATTTAATTTTACTAGAACTTTAATTTAATAATAAATGAAAATAATTGAATTTTAAATTGGATACTAAAGTTTTGGTAAACTTTAAAGATTCTAATTCATCTTTCTTTTTATTATTATTCGATAAAATTTCTGATTTTTAGTTTTTTTTATTAAAAAATAATTACTATTCAAATTATGATATCTTTAAAAGCTTCAATTTTTTTTCTCAATTTCTCAATAATGAAAGTTAATTTTTTAAATTAATATACTGATTCAATTGCCTGATCTAGAAAATTGTCCTTAATAATAGTGTAAATTATGATTTTAATGAAACCTTATTATCCGTTTAGACTCTGAAATTCTTTTAAATTTCTTAGAATTTACAATGTTAACGTTGGAATTAGTAATAAATAGAGATCTTCAATTCACTTCAATTCACAGTTATCCGTTACCAATGCATTTAGTGGGCTCACTGCATTTATTGATCAACATTGCGTCATACAGGAGGTCGACTCAAATTCAAAAATATAGCAGCAAACACCTCGCAATTCTTCCTAGCTAAAACTGCATGGCGCTCACGATGGAACATATTAGACAATCATTATACTATGTACCGCCGCGTTGAACTATCACTATCGGCTCATATTTCGCTGTGGTAAAACTATGGGTTGACAGCTCCCCGTTGGATGGCTGGTCAAATGACAACTTGGTACTAGCTCGATATGCAGCCCTCCCCTGTGTGTCAATTCTTGCGCCTGCGACCGGTTTATCGCGGGCCGTCGAGAGGTCCTACTAATCTCTCGCTGTGAGGCTAGGAAGCCAAGGCCGCTGAGGCTGGTGATAGGGGTGGCGTGCGCCTCCTTTTCCCCTGCACTGTTCACGGACGGGGATCCGCTGTAGCCGCACGTTCGGTGGGTGGAAGGGCGAGCGATCCTGCGGCTGCGAGAGTGGCTCGGGGGTCGGGTGTCCTGACGATAATGTCATGACCATCGGTCAGCCTCCTCTGCATATAATCAAAGGGAAGGTCAGTCGCGTGTCCACACCGGTGGCGAGGGGCAGGAAGATGGACATGTCGGATAGCCCTGTGACGCGAAGCGCAAGTCGGTGCTACCCCGGTGATACCTGGAGCGAAAGGAGGGCAGGTCGCATAACCCTATGACGCGAAGCGCACGGCGATACCGCCCGGAGGCTGCCCGAGGGAGGAGGTTGGAATGAGGGTTGGAGCTTGGGAAGGAACTCCTCGTTCTGGGGATATGTGGCCCCTATTTATTTGGCCGAGGCGCGACCGCGGCGTGCCCGTAAAACTGGCGCTGCAATACACAGTCGATTGACTGATGGCAGGTTGTTTGAGAATTATTATAAACTTTGCCAATTTTTATCTCGCATTGGCGCCACCTCCAGGGAAGCCTATCGATCGCACTATGTAGTTGATCGAAAATATTTCTTGAACGTTTGATCACAACCAGCAGGGTGGAAAGCTCAAGCTCGCTTGTTTGAGTGGCTCACACTCACTCGCCATCACATTTGCTTGAATATTCGACTCAGCACGTGCTATTACAATCAACTACTTTGACGGATTTTATTACTCAATAACAATATCGCTCGTTTCAGTGATTCATACTTGCGGAGCAACTTACCGAGATATTAAGTTTATAATTAGTATCGCTCTCTCAACAGCTTAATACAATTTCATGAATTTAATTTATGACTGAATCAACCAGAAGATTACTGCATTGTTTAGTTTTTCATACAGGGCTCTCATTTTATAAACTTAAATATTGTTTAAAGTGACTTTTGCTTTATAATATATTAAAAGTAAAGTTAATGAATTTTCATCTAGTACTTTTCTCAAACACAATACATGATTGATTTGAATTGTGACCCATATAATCAATTACAAATACTTCTAAGGTTTTAATTATAATTTGCAAAATAAACTATAAATTTAAACAACTAATACAATTAATACAACACTACCTTGAAATAATGTAGGATAATACAGTAAAGTATTGAAAGAGTCACTGATATAGATGTGCTTGTAATCGATAAAGAAATTTTCTATTATTATAAAAAAGAAGTATTCAAGTTTTCATACATACTGCTGAAACAGTCAATTAAACCTACTTGTATATAATGAATAATTAATAATAACGTTTAATAAAGAAATGGTCGTATAAAAGTAGCTTATAATTTTAGGAAGCTTAAAATAAATTTTATAATCTAGAATTTCAATGTACAAAAGAGAACATGCTTTATTCAATTACAAAAAGTATGTATCAGAAATACTTAGAACATATATCCTTTTTTGATGTAAAATGGCTTGTGTTATAATATTTCAATATTTTATTTGATAATGAAAATCTTTAAATCTTCTATTATTAATTAGTTAAAAAATCTTAGGTGCAAAAGTAGAAGTTATATCAATTAAAGAAAAGATATTGATTAGAAAAGATTTACGTAAAAATTTTTCCCTTACCCTAGAATTCATGTCTTAAAGTGCATTAAATATATGCGATGACTAACGAGACATTTGCATAGACAAGTTATTGTAAATGTTTCTAGAAGTACTTGTTAAAGTGCTTCCTCTATTGAAATCCATCAGTATTTATTAGTTTCCTATATAGAATTCTAAATAATGTTTCATATTTTTAACAAAGGTAAATTTATCGATTGTCTTGGTTATTGTAATAAATCAATAGCTTTGATGATAATTAAAGAGCTTTGTAAAACGAATATCAAAAAGTTATAAATTGTATTTCAATAAAAATAAAATTTTGTTAAATTTTAAAATAAAAATTTTAATTAAAAAAAAATGAATAGTATAAAAAAAAATATTTTTAAAGTTTAAGACGAGCCCAGCTCGTCCCTCAGTGTCCCTTTTCCCCGAATGGCTCGTTAACATTGTAATAACGAATTTAAACATAACGGAAAAATGAAGAATATAAATCGGAACAGCGGAGCTGGGGGAGACGAGAGCGAATCGGCTGGGCAGAAGCGCGCGAAAGGCATAGCCCGCGC
This sequence comes from Kradibia gibbosae, assembly GCA_018907135.1. Classification (NCBI taxonomy): domain Eukaryota; kingdom Metazoa; phylum Arthropoda; class Insecta; order Hymenoptera; family Agaonidae; genus Kradibia; species Kradibia gibbosae. Next base: position 6,601,428 of record JACCHX010000007.1, read on the forward strand.
TCCCAGCTGGGCACGAAGGGAACGCGTCCTTGGCGTAATCGGCGAAATTTTGCCTACGACCAGACCACCAAGCTGGTCGATAACGGCTTCAAAATGGGTGTAACTTTGATGAAGTTCAAAGTGACTCCCAATGATGATACGAAGGTGATCAGGTTCGAGGCAATAACTCGGAAAGACGAGACAAACTCTTTGAAACAAGCGAACGAACAACAACCAAGGTGGAGAGAATTAGCAATCGTATTCTCCTGTCCTCTCTGCGAAGGTATGATCGCAAGGCCTCGACCTGCAGCTCCTATGGGAGCTCGTCACGATCTGAGGACAAAGAGTGCGTTTTTTCCTCAACTAGCTCGGCTTTTTGCCAACCCAGGGTTACGCCCTTTATCTCTTTACTAGAAGTGGTGTTTGAATTAAAATTAGCAATTCCCAAAAGTTGCTCGTTAGCGATCAACGCGGAGGTCTGGATGGACGCCGGTCCAGACGCGCTGGTCTCTCTTCTCTCTGCTGTTCTTAAGGCGGGACGTATTTTCGGGCTTCGTATTATCGTTACCTCTCGCCCCTCCATTCCAGATGTTATTGTAAATTAGCTGACTTTTTGTATACTGAGCATCGCGTATGCGACCCTAGGAGGGGACGGGTGCGAAGGGATGAGCTGGACTCGTCACAAAATTTTAACAAGCAGTTTACATTTTTTTATTATTAACTATTTAATACTTTAACAACACGTTGTATATTAGTATATTTTTAACATATATAGTTAAATTTTTATATGACTTCTTCTGATATCGCTTTTCTCCAAGTACAGACATAGAAAAGAATAATAAAGGAATGAGTCCGTATATATTTTTCCAAAATAAATACTGTACTCACTTCCTCTCTTTTTTATTTGTTTAGCAGTAAAGGAAAAAAGATGGTATGGAGAAGAAAGGAACGCTATTGGAAAAGAGCCATCTTGAAGCCATAGTTTTGAATAGCTTGCAACTAGACTTACAAAGAGTTTTCATGTATAAAAAGCAAGTATGAAGTACGGATTGATACAAGCGTTAAACACTAGCATAATAAAACGATCAACGTGCTTTAGTCATGCATTTTTATTTTCAGCGACTTTTGTTTTATATAGAAAGCTGCTTCTCAGTTGAAAATTCTAATTTTTTTGTTCATTTGTTTTAAACTTCAAAGCAAAATATAACAAAAACATTTCAAATTAACTGAAATTAAATGGAATTTTTAAATGGTAATTTCTTGAATTATTGACTATATATTATTGGCTAAATTATATTTAATTGGATTTTTCTTATTAAAATAATAATCATGAATTACATGCATACAAAATGATTAATCTGAGTATTAGTATATAAATAAATAACAAAATTAATACATGCAATCTTAAATTATAGAAGAAAGTAAAATTAATTTTTTTCAATTTTTTAATGATTTGCTATCGTTTTGTAACAAATTTTAAAACTTATAAAACATTCAATTGAATATTCAAATTTTCAATATTAACTTTAAATATAAAAATATATTATTTTATGTAAGATTTTTCGAAAAAAAGAGAAATTTCAATAGCATTGAAATAATTTAAATGTTTTTTTTTACTATTAAATGTAAAAATGTAAAAAGTACCATGATAGGTAATTTAAAAAGTATTTTATATCAGTTTAAAAAGTTCTAAATAGTTATTAAAAATTTAAATAAATAAATTATATTTCAGTTACATTTATATATTAACATTTACATATAAACATTTAAATATTAGTCTATATTACAAAATTGATACAATTTATCAAATTTTTTTATCTCTAAAAATTATTTGAAATATGTTTATTAATGAAAACATTAAATATTTTAAAAAAAATTCTTCACCGATTCGTGTAAAATAAAAAAAATACTATGCAGTTTAAAATGTACTTATGACCTTATAATTTGATTTTGAATACTCATTCGTGATACACTATTGTAAAAATAAGGCTAATATGATAAAACTTCTTATATTCTTATTAATAATGTGTGTATGTGTACATAAATATAAACATAATATACAATATATGTATAAGATTGTTCAAATTACAAAATTTTTATTATGTAAAAAATCTAATATTAAATTAAAATTTGATTTTCAATATACAATATTTCATTATCATAATCTTTCTACCATAATAATATTTTACCATCTGATAAAAACACGTCTCTTTAGATATAAACCGACTCACAACGTTAATATTCAGTTTGCTCTTTTTACAATTTATTTAAATTTAATTTTACAAAACAAAACAAATTATTCATATATTAGAAAATTTTAATATTCTAAATCAAAACAATTATCAAAATTATCATTATATATATAACAAAGAAGAAATAATGTCATGCAATTTTTTTAAATGAAAATTTATTAAAATAGAATTTTTTTGAATTTACATATCCAATAATATAAATGTTAAATAATATTTATCATTTATTGTAAAAACAAATACACTTATTATTTATACGAAAATAAAATATTTTAAATTTGAAAGTAATCCCTTGTATTAAAAAAAGAGGTGAAGTGATTTAAAGTATTGCCACCTTACTGTCTTTTTTGGCTCAACTTTGCACTGATCCTAATACTTTGTTATTTTCTTTAAATTCTGTTCTTCAATTTTTGTTACAAAGAACAAAAAGGTAAAGCTTAAAGAATTTTCTAAGAATTCTGATTTCGTAGTTTTTTCTATTATTAATTTTTTTTAGAAAATATAGCATTCATATAATACATTAACAGTAAAAAAAAGATATAGAATAATTATTTAAAAAAAAAAATAACGATTAAAATTAATCGAAAATAAAAACAACTTTATTTGTAATTTTAATTTTGTACTAATAATTATATATTCCTTATCTTTTTACAATAAATCCATTGACATCTTTAAACATTGAATATTGATCAAGCACTATCAGAAATTAGTTTTTTAATTACTATTTTAATCATAATCGCTTCATTCACTTTTTTATATTAGTTTTTAATGTTTATTTTACTTTAAATAAGTAGTAAATTTTAAAAAATTCAGAAGTTAGATAAAATTTTATTCTTTAAAAATTAAAATCATTGACAAATATAACCAGCATTTAAAAAAAACGCTAGTTTTATAATAGAAATTTTTTCTTTTTTTTCCCTTCAATTATGTTTAATGTAATTAATGCTTCTTGTAATGATAAAAAATAAAGATTTAATAGTATTCCTAAAAAAGGAAATCGTATTGAATGTAACATGAAAATGAATGAAAAATATTACTTATAAATAATTATTTCTATATACACAAATTCGTTCCTACAAAAAAGATCTAATAAATAAAATCCGTTTATAATATTTAAGAATGATGGATACAAATTGTTTTGAAATGTGGTGTAACAAAATCTTAGGAGTCGTATCAGATCAAGAAAAACTAATTCTCGTTATAAAATAGACAGGCAAAAAGACAAAAAAGAAAAAGAAAATAAACATAAAACAGTGTACATCGATTTTAATGTATAAGGTTAGAATATACAGAGAGGGTGAGACAAGTAAAAAACTGAAAAATTAACTGGTGCTTCTCCTCATATTTGTATTCGGAGTTCAGGTATCTGCAGCATGTTGCGGGAGTTACACAACTGTCTGATTTCCATTTCCCTAGTAAATCAATATAATTCTATAAAGAAATCTAAGCAAATGATGCATATTATTATTGTAACTTATAAATAAAAATTTATAATATGCAAAAATATATGTGTAACTAATAATTGGCATAAATTTCGAATAAATTTCTAAAATACTTTGAACGAAGAAAAATGTCATTATCAGAGTAAAGCATAAATATATTTGTACATTGGAATGCTTAAATTAGTTAAATTTTGCTTAAAATATTTTCAATTTTTAATTTTAAGTTTTGAAATAATACATATGTATGTAAAAGCAATTTTTAAAAGCATTTAAATTATTCAACACTTTTAGGGATTAGATTTTTTCCTTTTTTTAAATAAAAACTAGGAATAATTTCACAAAAAAGAATTTTTCTAAAAAAAGCCAACGGAAACAACATATACAATTTAAACAATAAATATAATCTCTCTGATTCTTACTATTTATAAATTTTTTTAATTTATCGTTGTAATTATTGCTTAATATAATTCTGCTAATAATTATTTTACATAAATTATTGTTAATATTTAAAAAAATATTTTCATTTTTTTTAATCTAAAAAATATGCTTCAGTTAGTTACTATAATATGTATTAAAAGACAATAATTTAAAAAAAAAATGTAAACCACTAAATTAATAATGATATTATATCAGTAAAGGAAAAATATTTCTTTAAATTTATAGACAATAGTCTACAACTACATTTACTGTATTGATAGAATTTATTTTAAATAAATTTCTTTATCATTACACCATAAATTTTTTTTATAATAAAAAATCTATTACTTTTTAACTGCGATAAAAAAATTTGAACTGTTAATTTTTTGACGGATGCATTTTATGTTTTTTGTATTTATCATTATTCACTAGCATAAAGTCCCTTATTTTTTATTTTTTTTTAACCATTAGTTTTTTGTGAAATATGTATTTGGACTTTTGTAACTAATTTTTAATTAGTTTAGTAAATAATGTAATAAAACTTACTAATATAATGAGAATACTTCAATAATCTTTTATCATAAAAACTATTCAAATTTGAGAAAATGAGGTGAGAAAATGTAATCTTTCGTGTTTTCCTTCACGTGATTTCATTTCTTAAATTATAAAAATCAGTGTAACGTTAAATCATATCCTCAAATTTTTAATTTTTAGGATATCGAAATAAATTTATTATTTAATTCCAACGTAATGTTAAATGGCAATTTATATTAAAGATGTTTCCATAAATAATTCATTAATGTAGAAATTCCATGTTTGATTTGAAAGTTTAGTTTTGTTATTAAGTAAATCAGAAGATACTTAAAATTGCAAATCAATAAATGTATAATTTAAGAATTTTATTATAATTAATTGTATGCTATTAATTCCATAAATTTAGATTATTTATTATACATATAAATATCTGATTTAATTTATAATATAACTAACTTCATTACAGAAGTTATTTGTTTATTCTGTACCATAATAATTAAAAATGTATCATAGTTTAATATTTTAATTTAATCATCTAGTAATGTTTTCATTTTACATCGAGTCGTTTACATTTATATACTTAATTTAATAAAAGTATATAATTTTATGATTTTTTAAAATGATATATTTCTTAAAAGTATAAATTTTTAGTATACAATTAAGTCTATAAGTATTTATAATCGAATATTTCGTGAAATTACTAAAATATCATCACTATTTGTTAAAGAACTTTTATTAAAAATTTTTTAATTTATTGTAAAGTTTTTTTTTCATGATTTAGAGTGTAAATTTTTTAATATAAGCAATTAATATGCAGTGATAAAAATGTGAACTATGTATGCATAAAAAAGTTTCATTTTTATTGTTTATACTTTATATTTAATCTGACTAATTTTTTTTTATTATTATTCAAATTTCTTAAAAAAATATTATTTGGAATATGCCCAAACAAATAGTAACAGCCAAATGGAGAAAAATTATTAATAACTTATCTAAAAATCGACATAAATATAATTAACATATCAAAATCTGACTATTTTCATGTATACAGTGTATATTGAAAAACTAAACCGAATTAAAAAACTAACCCGAAAACTCTTAAATACTAAAATATCACATCTAGAGAAATGGCTGATAATATGTCTTAGGGACAACTGAGATTCATTTAAAAATTTAAAGGTTTACAAACAAATATAGATTCCTTGGTTATTATTTTAAATACTAAAATTTTAAATAATAAAACATTATTTCAAATAAATAAAACAGTATCTTGCGTTGATATAGCAATATAAGTAGAAAAATTGAAATACATTTTTTAAACTTGTATTTTCAGTTTATTATTTTTTTGGGAATAATTTTTATGTAATACCTGCAGTTTATGTTTATTATATACACCAAAAAGTACAAATAATGAATTATATAATACTCTATACATGTTTACTATGTAAAAATAATGTGTTGAAATGTTAGTAGTAATAAGACATTTATGAACTTTTGTAATATTCACAATCATAAATTTAAATAAAATTTGTAGTATTAAAATTACAAATTAATTTATAATATACATAAAAATACAAAAAAACATTTAACATTAAAGTTTTTCAAAATGAATATGTTGATAAAAATAGAATATACAAATGTATAAATATACTGTTTCAAATATAAAAGTATAACAGTGAATGACTAATTAAATAGTCATTTATTTTTATTGCTGCCAAAATACTTTGATTTACATCGTATTATAGATAATTTAAAGTTTTATTACAGCTTAAAGTATTTCATTATATTTTTAGTATATAAAACAAATAAAAATTTTTATCTTTTAGTACATCATTAATCTATTAACTTTTTGAATATTTTTTATTATAATTCATTCACGTTCTTCAAAAAAATTATGTTTTTTAATATTATGATGCTTTGACTGATATTCTCATTCAAATGCCGATAAATGAAATATATTTGCTATATATAATTATTATATATAATTGCTAAATTTCTCTTCAGCAATATTTATACATCATTGAAAATATATTAATTACGTTTAATGCGATAATATGTACATATATATTTATACTAAATTTACTAAAAAATTTAATATATGTACAGATACAGTAAACAAAATTAAATAGATGAAATGCTCAATTATTCAAGTACTGAATGCTAATAACAACATTTTCTTCAAATCTAAGTATGTTCTTACTTAATTATTACATAATTGCAGAATTGAACTTTTGTTATATTCTATATTTTCATTGCTTCTTAACAGAAAGTATATTTTTTAAATTGAGAATTGGAAAGTTAAGTGTGATTTATTTAAAAAACAATCATTTCAAGAAAGGCAATAAAATTAATATATACAGAGATATAGAAACAGAAGTAGAAAGAGTTGATATGTGAGTGAGCTATTGAGGTATATAACTTTAGGTAGAAAATTCATCACCAAACGAGAAATCAGAAGCTTCCCCAATTGATAAGGCCTGTCTTCTAACTATAGGACGTAGGTCAATACACTGAGTCCAGGGAGCAGTGCTACCTAGGTTAAAAACGAAAACTAACCCTCCATGAGAACGATTTCAACGACTGTAACGAAGAGAGGAAATATAAGACAGATATCGAAATACTTGGATCAACTTTTTTTTAATCATACCTAGGTATGAAGGTATGAAATGAATACTTTTAAGCTTTATGATACTTCAAAATTATACAACTGCGGAATGTTTCTTTAATTATCTTCGTTGAACATTATATATTATACAAGGAAATTTTTTCTTTTCGAATTTATTCTTACCATCAAACCTCTCTTAATAAGCTTAATAAGCTTGTAAAGATAAAATTATGAGCTTTACCAGATATATCTGATTTTTGTATTTGCGAATTATATAAATACATGTAGTCGCTTTTCCTTGTTATATATTGCGTGACAATCTTCCGCGTATCATCAATTCTGGTAACGGACTTTTTGTATTTATATTAAATTCACAATTAAAATAGACTTATAAGATAAGCTCGATCTTATGATTCCAAAAAAATTGTCGGACCTTCAAGATGACTTAAAATATATAGTGTCCATGTATTATAATTATTTGATTTTTTTGCAACTAAGGGTAATATATTTTTTTTATTAAAAATTGAATACAAATTAATATATTTTTTTGTACAAATATTCATACTTGTACAATATAAAGTCAATAATTTCAAATGGAAGTGTTAATTTTAGATTGTATTTAATACCAAATAAGTCAATAAATTATTAATAAATTACGATATCAGATGTCAATAAATTGAAATAGGAATTATTTTAAATGCTTTTACTTATAATTGTATTTGTTGAATTGAATAGAAGAAGAATAAAAAAGTAAAAAAAATTGCACATTATTACGTTGTAAATTTAAATGATAAAACAGTGACATTATTTAAGCACCTAAATTCAATACACTTGCAAGATACATTACTATTTTTCTTAAAGGAAAGACTCGATAATATAGAAAAATCTTATATTATACTACTAGTTATTTCCGAATCTATTAATTTTGCATCAGTAATATCATGCTTGAAAATTTACCTACTTTTTTATAATTTAAATATAATTGACTTTAATAATTCATTGAAAAATTAATGTTTATAAACTAAAAAATACTCAATGTAACACTTTTCGCTTTTTTAACTTTATGCCTTTTAAAATAAATAATAATCATATTGAAGCTGAATATCTTTTACATGAAATATGCAAAGAAAAACTTTTTGCATTAATGTAAGTTATTATTAGTATTATTAAATATAGAAGTTTATAAAAATTGTTATTTACAAATATAATTATAATTAGATTAATAGATAGTAAACGAAATTTTTATAATATTACAACAATCGCTTTTGATAAAACGTGGGTTCTTAAATCATTTATAGAATTTACAAACCAAAGTACAAACTCCCTCTAAATCTTTTTTATCCGCACTAGCAATCGGTCGGAATTTCGTAATTTGAATTATTTTTTTTAATTCAAATAACATCAACGAGTTGAATATAAATATATCTATATAATAAAAAACAAAAATTGTTATAAAAATTTAAAATAGAATTAAAATCTAAAATTTATTTTAAAAATATTACAATTATTAAATATATATATATTACATCAAAATATAATGCACAATGTATAAATTAAAAAAATATCTGTAGATGCTTTTATTTTCCAAAAACTGGAAATATTACATAAAACAAACATTTTACATAATAAATAATAAATATTATTACTAAAATTTAAAAAATTAAATTTCTTCTATTTTATATATCAATATATATCATTTTATGTTAATGTATAATAAGTATTTTCTATATTAAAAAGTACCTATATCAAGCTTTAAATATAATAATAATTTTATACATTTTTATTTAGCTGAAGTCTATTAAATAAAATCTATTGTTAACTATTGAAAAAAAAATTATATTTAAATACTAGCATCTGACTAAATATAATTTATATAAAATATTTTTAATATATGAAGAAAAAAAATTATAATTTAAAAATTTTTCAAAACTGTATTTAAATTCACGATAGAATAAAATTGATTTTAATTATTTATACAGATATTAAATAAGATTATAATTAAATACTTCAAGCTAGTATACATATAATAAAAAAAAACGTTGGAGTATAATTCTATTGTAAAAACAACCAAGGGTCACTGGAGGTGAGGAAAATGCTGCGACATCTTAAGCTAAGATAAAATAGCATTCTCTTTTTTTTCAATAAAGTAATATGAATGAATGAATTTTTAATTCTTGACAATTTGTTTTATATCATCTTCTTATTCTTTAATACCTGGTAATAAGTTTCATTAAACTTACATGTTTTTCATGTGCTTTCGTTCTTTCTAGACCAAATAAAAAATATGATATGGAGGATGGGAAGAATAAGAAAGGCGAAAAAAAGGATCAAGAGGCTTTCGTGCATATATTTATACATATAAATATGTATGTATGTATATTTGAATAAGTATAGATATCAATACGTGTATACGTAGTAGATGTTATAAGACGCAATATTTGGGAGACTGGAAAGAAATACCTTTGACTATAAGGTAGTCTACGTCGTTTATACGGGAGAAAAGAAGATCCTATCTTGTGAATTCTAATGGGGAGACCAACGTTTGCTACCCGGAAACTATTTAAAAACAGAAGTAATTCTACTAAATATGCATACATTTATTTGAAAGAAGTTACTTCCATGAAAAGGATGGAAAAAGATAAAAACTATAATAAATAAAACAACATCTTATAATTACGCCCTCTACAATTAGATGAATATTCAGTTTAGTACTTATATATTGTTTTTAATTTGTTATATTACAATTCATTATTGAAAAAATTTCTAAATATATATCCTATAACCTCTTTAAAAAAATAAAAAATTAAAAAAATTCGTAATGAAGCGGTGAATATTCTCTTAATATTTGATAGTTGTTATTATAAAGTTTAATTTTAGAGAGATAATGTTACCTTTATAGTATGCATGTATAGCTACACTATTCAGCAATTTAATAAATACAAATTTGATAACAAATGTAATCAGAATATTATCGATACATTAATTGACAAACATAAAGTTCTTTCTTAGAATTTTTTATTTTTAATTTTCAATACTAAATTCTGATACTGATTTTATTTAATTATTTTAATGATACAAAGCACTACCTAATATATAATTCATATACTTGCAATAATATTATAATTTAACATAATGTAACGTTTTAACCCTTTTCGACAATTTTTTTTAATCTCTTATTTTAGAAAACTTTTTCAACGTTTATTGCAATAAATTTATTTTTGCTTTTCTACTATTTTCTATGCATATAATTTAATGTGACATTTTGTTTTTAATAATATTGACTATATTTTATGTTAAATAACTATGTACAAGTAGTTTCAATATACCTGAGAATTTACAGGATTCAGAGATGAGCGACTTTAAACATTGCTTTAAAATGAATTATAAATGTCATACATGTAAGCTAAATATAAAACTTTTTTAAAATACTTTTTTTATTTATTTATAAGCATTTTTAAGACATTTTTAACTGCGTACTATACTTAATCTTTATCAAAAGAAAAATCACTACATAAAATGTACATAAACAAACTACATAAACTACATAAATATAAAATTGGATGGCCATGTATCGTTTGTTTATTGCTTGGCGTCGATAAAGAGAAAAAGAAACATTCAAAGTTCTTTGAAGTTGGTGCTACTCAATCTTCATACTCTTTACCAATTCATTCCCTGTATTAGATTGTTGCTACAGATGACAGATGAATAGAATACAAGATTTAATAAAGACTACCTTTTAGCACGCGGAACACAATTTCGTTCGACGCATAACTTTGTAGGTCATAGTCTTTTTACGAAAGCATTTATAAATTAAAATCAAACTTTATGTTTCTATTATTTAATTAATGAAATATAATATATAAAAAAATTATACAATTTAATAATAATTATATTATTTTTATACTTATATACTAATAATATTAATTTTTAAAAAACATTTATTTTTTATTTATACTTCCGTTGAATAACGTGTCAATTACAAAGAATAATGAAAATTTTTTGTGTTTCAGATATTTCTGGCAGGAATAACCGCTAGTAACAACACTACTCTTGAGAGTAGCGTAGATATTGGTAGTTCGGTGAAAACTCTTGGAAATGATCAAATTAGTCAGGTGAAGAGAAATTTTGATGTCAGTTATCAACTATTAGTTTAATTTTTTTCATACAATCCTTTAGTTGAATATAATTGTTTTATCTATAACGTATACATAAAAAATCGTTTTTTACTTTTATTTTGAAACTTATCTAGTCTCCATTTATGAAAATGATTAAATAAATAATAATAATGAAAATAAAAAATATATCTATAGAATTATAAAAGATAAAATGTTTTCACTCAAGCATTCAATATTCAATATTTCACTATGAATTTATTTGGCGTCAGTTCTGATATACTTTTGCTAAAATAAATTAAAAGTAGTTGAAGTTATTAAAAAAAACATTATTTTATAGAAATGAATTAAAAGCGTTGTCACAGGGCTTTTTATAAGCTTACAAATAACATACTATCCACTTCTCTTCCCTCTTCTTACCAATGAGCGTTTTCTCCAAATATATTTGTAAAATACTTGTTCACTGTCTAGTAACTACTGTTTAAGGATTCTTTATATGTAACAGAGTAAGTTAGTGTAAGGCGGACACAATAAATACAGGCTGAATAAAATAAATTATTTTACTCCAAATACTTAGCAGCGCAGGTATAAAAAAAAATCTTGTAGTTTCAATATCGCACTTCCTTTTATCTTCCTCTTACGCACTTTTTCAACTTTTTATAGACTCCCATATGCGCACCTTTTTTACGAACACTTTATTTTTTTTTTAACTTTTTTTATTGGGCTTACAAGTCTAGTTGTATTAACAATGGGATCTGATATCATAATGTTTGTATAGTACAAACGATGAAAATGGTTATTAATAACAAAAATTTTTACAATAAAAATTGTATAAAGAAAATTAATATTTCTGATGTATATTTTATATGATCGACAATATAATTTAATGAATTTGAAATCCCACTATGGTTACAGAAGCCTCTTTTCTCGATAACCATCATTGCAGAAACTTTTATGATCTTTGCCATACGTCATAATATATATATAAACAACGTATTTAGATGGAAACTTACTTATCTTAAAAAGAGATCAATTTTTCTCGATTATGAATATTTTATTGATTGCAGTAATTTAAAAATATTTAAAAAGCTGAATAGTTTTCTAAAATCTTTTAAAGATCATATACTGTAATGCTATATTCATCTACATAACTCCATTCATCTGCAACCAGAATAGGTTCCACCTGCATAGATTGGCACATCTAACTCTTGGTCGACACATCAAACTCCTATCCTTGAAAAATTAAATCTATGTACATATATTTTTACCTATCTTTATAGACAAAATATGCAAATCTTGCTAAACGAAGAGTAGTAATACGTTGGCTTTTGCTTCATAGAAATAACTGTTCGATATTCTCATAATTTTGTTAAGCTTAATATTTATTAATATCAAAATATGGGTATGATACATGCTATATTAATTATTTAACATTTCACTTTATCGTAATTTAATTAATTGTATAATTTAATTATAGATTAGATTAAATTAACTATGAATACTGGTATATGAATACAGTTGCAAAGTTGCATGCTAGTTCCACTTTTTACCTATGCATATGTATTATTATTTTGAAATGTAAATTATTGGGTTGAACTTTAGACAATTATACTTAAGGCTTATCGCAATTATTTACATATAAATGTAGTCTACAAATTACTACAGATTACTTGATGAGAATACACTAAGCATTTGTAGAATGAAGATTAAAAATAGTCTGAAGTCGAAATTAAAAAATTTGTATCTTATAAACAGATACATTTTTTATGACACATTAATAAATGGAATAAATGTAAAATAACTCAAAAAATAGTATTCACTTGATAAAGATAATTAGTATATATAATAAATAATTATACCAAATATCATTAATTGTATTACTTTTTAGATAGAAAAATGAGAAAATTATATTATTCAGCAAGCAAACAAAGTCTAGCTAATGTTAAAAGTATCCAAGAATCGAAAATCTTATATCTTATAAAATAAATACCTCAATCATTATACATTATTATAAATTTCTATCTTTATTTTTACGGATATTGAACATTTTACATCAATTGCAAAAATATGTATAAGAATACTTTTAGTTGATACTTACATATATATAGATACTATTATTTCGATTAAAGAAATAATTATCGTAAAAATGAATCTTGGCCATTTTTTGTTAATTATATCTTGGCAAATAATAGATTTTTTATTTTTTATCTAAAATCCATTATGCATGAATATGTTTTTAAAAAGATTAAATTATTCTCAATGTTCATGATTATAAATCTAACTTTTCATAAAAATAAAACAAAATCTTCGATAATCTCGTACTACCGGCCGAGTATTTACTGATTCAAATCACTTAATAAATAATAATGATTAAAATAAAAATAACTTATTACTTTTATTTATATTAAATAAAAATATATAATAAAATGTTTAGCTTAAGGTAAATAATATATAATAAAGTTGTTAGAGCAATTTAAGAATAGCGTCTAATAATATACAAAACACTTTGGTAACTAACTTTTTGTTGTCTAAATTTTTATTATTAAAATATTAATATCAGTATCCAATCAATGCATGCAAATACCATAATCTAAAATATTGATGAGTTTCGGAGTTTAAAAATCACCGGCGTCTGCATCGCGATATAATGCTGATCTCGCCCTGTAGGTGGTTATCTACAGGCCGTATTACTGTTTAACTCGTTAATACTATACCCTAGCATCTCTTGTTAGACACGGTAGTCGCCTTTTCAATCATTCAATCAGTCAACATACGACAAAAATGTCTCAACTAGAATATAAGTAGAGACATATCACTCAGCTGGAGTCTTATTTTAGCCACTATTGAGTACAATCTAGTAACTTTGTTTTTCAGCCTCGTGCTGTCAGCTTTGGATTCTCATCATTTCCTTCTAGCTCATTCTAGCTCATCGTCTTATAGCTTCCTTTGTTCACTCTGCTGTCATAGCCATTTCAAATTTATCTCGCGACTCACCTCGTCTATGTACAGCTTTTGTTATTCAATTTACAGTTTTGTTGTTCGGTTTACAAAATACTTTACTACGTGCAAGACCACTTAACACTAAAAATTTTCTGCTTGTGACGTGCGGGGTGTTATGGGAGAGGAAGGTATTTTCCTAGAATGAAGCTCAGTGGCTGTAAGGTTCTAAGCGAGTGGGTAGCGCGATGAAGAGGATGGAAGAGATAAGCGGAGGGACACGAGTGAAAGAGAAAAGAAAAATACAAAGTTATAACGTGCATCAAGCAGCTCTGTCCTGTTCGTGCTGGCGCGGTAAAGGAAATGTATTTATCTAAAAAATGTTTACTTAATTCTTGATCGTAATAGCCCTTATAACGACGATTATAATAATTCTTAAAATATGTTAGAAGACTAATAATATAATATAATAAACCGCAATTAAATAGGAATTTAGAGTTTCGTGAGCCGCGGATCAGGCACCGCGGGCATTCGCATAACGCTCGAGGACGCGCGAGGCGAGATGGCAGGCTAACGCGAATGTTTGGGTCTGAAAACAGACCGTAGTCTCATTATATAAAGGAATTAATTCTCCTGGCCTTCATTGGGCCCGCGGGATAAGAAGGATGTACTCATGCTTCCCTCTTGCTGGCGAAGCCGTGACAAATGAAGAAGACGCCGGTGGGAGGCGGACTTCGCTTTTCCACTGGCTGTCCTGTGACGAACTCCGTTTTGATAGAGTATATTCCTCTTTTTTAAGTTTATCAAGTCACTCTTTGAAGTATCATTCTGACCAAAATTTTTCTTGACGTTGACCAGACATTTAAGCATTTTATGTAACGTGCACTTGATCAAAATTATAACTGAACACGTATTTATACAAAAAAAGTGAAATAAATTACACGAAAGAACATAATACAGTGGTCTTATTAATAATTAACTACATAAACACTAATATATATTTTAAAATAAAAACTAAAGTATTTATAATTAATCACCACATTTTATGTACTGAAATATTCAAGATTCTATCAATAAATTAGGTTTTGGTATGTATTTTTATTATTATTTTTGTAATTATTTTTGTTTATAATAATAAATTCCGCCCCTGCGCCAGCACAGACCAGAGAACAGTAGTGGCTAGTAATTCTTTTTGTTATTATTTATTACCCCTCACACTACCCTCAAAATCCCATCATTTCCTTCTGACGCCCCATCCCCCAGATCCTGGGGCCACTGAGACTCATTTCAGCAAAATTTCCTCCCACACGACACTGCGGCGTCACAAACTCATCCACAACCCTATATTTCCTGCGGTACCCTACTACGCCTAATCACCCTTCGAGTTCACCATCAAGGGGTCTTTAATTACATAATATATTTAATTATTATGCAATGGCTTTTTAAAAAAATGAATAAACATTTTACTAAGGTAACCTAATTTTATTGTTCCAGATATTTTAAAACTAAATTAAATAATCAATATGAATAGCAGATTAATTAATCTTTCAAGTGACTTATTTATAAAAATGAAACTTTGAAGAAATATAAACTAATAAATTAATATATATAAGTTTAAAATTTGAAAATAATTAATTGATATAAATTCAGGCCAGAGAAAAAAAAAGTAAAAAAGTTAAATTCGTTCCGAAAAATATGATCAATAGAATTACGTTAATTTCTTATAAGCTTTTTACAATTATTTAAATGAAATTTATAAAATTTTAAGCATATATATATTTTAATGTATCTGTTTGTTAATGTAGTTAATTACATGTGATGAATTTGTACTTCAAGATTTAAAGTAAAAAAATATGCTCTTTCGAAATCTAAATAAGGTGAAGTTACTATATTTGTTTCTAATAAAGATTTTTTTAACTTTTATGTACCATTAGTTAATAAAGTTTAATTAAAAAAACATATTTTATAAATTATTATTATATAAATAATGATTCGAAAGGATGAATAGTTTATCTTATGTAATACCGAAATTATTATCACAAGAAATTCTGAATTTATACAAAGAAATACTTTACAAAAAAATTGAAATATAATAATTGTTCGTGTATCTCTTAAGAATTTCCACAGTAAAAGCAATTAATTTTTTTTTGATTTTAGCTCACAAATTTTAGCTCAAAATGAATTTTTTTAATTATAAAATGAACTTTTTATTCGTTTAATACATACCATAATTAGTAACAAATTATTTTAAAAAAAACTAATTATTTATAATATATATAATTAATTTTATTCAATTTTTAAAAATAAACATTGGTTTAAAATGCGAATATGCGAATGGAACTTTAGTAAATAGATATTTTATTTTTTATTTGATTTTTTTTATTAATTACCTAAATGTTATAAATCAATATTGGTACAACGTACAGAAAAAATAATCCACAATAAAATAACTATAGTTCCAATTTTCAAAAAATTTGTTTAATAAATGAATTCATCTTCCAAAATGAAAAATTATTTTTTTTTGGAATATTATAAATGTACTTAGTTTTTTATAATTAATTATAAATGAAGGATTGAACGGTATGGATAAAAGTATAGTTATAGATTTAATTAATAAATTATAAATTTTTTAACGCTATTTAAAAATACTAATAATATTTAAAAATTCTCATTTTACAATTATGTAATCCCTAAAATATCTATAATCTAAATTCCGGTCATAAGAACTTCAATAACGAAATGAAAAGAATTGAAAAAATTATAATAGAATACACAATACTGTAAAATTTTATTAATTTATAAATTATCCTACCTAAACACGTTGTCTATTCAAGTTCATTATGTTAAAATTGCCATTATTTAGATAACATTCAAAAAAATTATAATATGTATAAATATATGTAGCTTTACTTCAATGGTATGTAATTAATTACAGATGATAACTTTTGATAGTCATACAAAATATATTCAATAAAGTTATTGCTAGTGAGTATTTTATATTCCACAAGAGCAATTAATTAGTTTATTTTTATAAGATTATTTTTAACCACATATAATATTTTTAAATATATAATTTTATAAAGTGTTCAATATCATGTTTTTTTAATACAAAAAATAATAATTTTCATTATAGATAATCAATAAAATAATTTTAAAAAGTATGTAATTTATTTTTCTTTTTTTTATATAAAATAGAAGATATCAAATAAAATAAGCAGTTGTACTTAAAGTCTGTATTATATTTGTAAATAACTGACGATGCTATCTGAACTGTGTAAGAATTATATACTGTTCGTGAATAATATATTTAAAAAATTTTTTTTTTTATTTTTGCCTATTAAAATTTAAAATATTATCAACAATAGATAAATGTATGTATTTTAAAAATGTTTATACTGTTTTAAAACTCTTGAAATTATTATTCTTTTTTTCTCTATATAAAAAAGTCAAACTAGTCTTTTCTTATTATAAATAAATTTAAAAAACATTTATATAATATTAATGAAAGCTTTATGACAAGAGTAAATAAAAACAAATAATATTAAAACCTGAGAATAAGTGATGTGAATTTTAAGCAGCGAGCGAAATTTGACACATAACTATTTAATTGAGTAATTACCATTTTATAATAAGAATATATAACAATAAATGGAAGACAAAATTTTTCATAAAAAATCATCTGTACTGTATTAAACTGAAAAAATCAGTCGTTACCTTTTTAATAGTTTTAAAGATAAATACTTGAATATCTTGTCTTGCAATTTAAAAATGAAATTAAAGATATTAAAAGAAACTTGAAAGATGAGCAAGACAGAGAGATATTGTATTGAGAAAAAATCAGCATGCTTTTATGTCTTGAATAATGCAAGTTTAAGGTAATAATTATTTTAGAATTCAATCACTTATTCGTTAAGAATTATGAACGGAGATATATTATGAAAATTAATAAAATCCAAAAAATGATAAAAGAAAATAATTTCATAAAATAAAACTTACTCTTAGTCTATTAGATTTTTAAACGAAGTATGCATACTTTTTATTTTTTACTGTAATACAATTATACAAGCGTTCTCAAATACTTACAGAAATAAATTAAATGTATTTTTTTGACATTCTTCTGTAGCAAATTTGTTTATATTATTATATACATTTTCTGATAAATTAAATCATATTGTTAAAAAAGAGAGTAAAACGAACTGAAAAAGTAAAGTTAATATTTTCAATATATATTGAATTAAAATTTTTTCCATTTACTTCGTGCAACATATTAATCGCGATAGAGATATCGTTAAAAATGTGATTAAATAAGTTTCATTCAATAATTAATTATGCTCTCAAAATATATAATTACTTTACTTTTACAAAACTAACAATATTATTATTAAATTATACAACGGTATTTGAAAATTTTAATAATAAAATACGTTTATATACTTTTATAAATTAATATTACTATAAAGATACAATTATAAGATAAACAGATTAAAAAAACACATAAATTAAGCAATTTTTATTTTAACTATTTCATTTATTAGTAGATAAGGCAGAATTAATGAAGCTTAAATCTTCTTATCAATCAAAGATTAACAGTGACAAATAGAAAACCACTCTCAAAAATTTTATTCAACTTCATAAAAAACATCGACCAGATAAATATAAAATAGAATGTGAGCAAATGTAATAAAAATCACCAGAAAATACGAAAATAGTTAAGTCTTTTGCCTCAAACAGCAAAATCAAGTGCATTCTTGTACGTGAAAATTCAATATCCTGAAATTTACTTTCCTGCTACTGACGTTTTCAACAAGAAACTGCAAGATACGTCAAATGCTCGAATATGTAAAAATTTATAGGTCTTCGTGACAAAAATATTAATCTGAAAAAAAAATAGTAAATTATAATTGTTCAATTATTGTATCACAAAATTATATTCAAAATTTTTTAATTTAATTTTTCTATGTTATCATAGTAAACATTAGTTAATCTCTCATATGATTTAATTATCAATATTAATATGTCTTATTAGTGTATTGAATATTTCAAATTAGATTTTATTTTCAAAAAAAATGAAAAGGTTTTCATTCATTTATAAAAAAGTTATTCCAATTACAATTTTTGACATATTATTAAGGTTCAACAAAAAATCTTTTTCATACTTATTTCGCACCTGTTTTAAAGTAAAAGAAATTATTTATTGTTAATTTAAGTTATTAGCTCTATAATATTTCTTCATTCTCAATGTTTTATTACATAGAAAAACTCTAAATCTATAATTACGAAATTTTTTAAATTCATTATATTATCTAAAACATGACACAGAATATACAACACTAACACAATTTCGGGAATTCGAAAAATAATGTGTAAATACTTTACGGATGTTAAGATCAAATAAATCTGACGTAAACTTCATTACATACTGCAGAAAGAAAACAAGCTCGAAAGAGTAAATTATTTATTTGATTGCAGGTGTTGAGAGTGGAGCAAGGGATAGCACACAGAAAATTGCAAGTGATTCTGCAGAGGAATTCCCTCGATTTGATTTTGAATAATGCAGGCTTACAAGCCTGCTTCATACTGATTGGTCTTCTACCTCATACACTCACGCTCATTTTACAAATGCTCCTTTCTACTGAAACTGTACTAAACTTATACCTTAGCTCTCAGTACGTTACTACGGCGAACTTTTGCTTCTGTGGTGAAACTAAAAGTGGACTAAAATTAATTTTAGATTAGATAAAAATTGAAAATGTCTTCAAAATTTTATTTCCCTCTAACTTGAAATATATATTTACGCATAGCTATATGATATAAATTGGTTTCATTTTGTTTATAATAAATAATTTTTTTCATGTAGATAATAATAATAATAAACATAATAAAGATAGTATACGTAAAAAACAGTGGTTTTTTTTATCTTAAAAAAATCTACTAAAATGTTTTAATTAATTTAATAATAAATTTAATTTAATTATAAGAAATGTCTATAATTTATGTATATAAACTTAGTAAATTTTAAACTATGTAATAAGTAAATTATTATATAGTCATATCATATTCATAGTATGATTGTATTTACAAGTTATTATTAATACTTTCTTATAAAAATGAATTCTAATATTACTTGAAATTATATAAATTATTTAAATACATATCAATCCATTTTAATTTTTACGTTTCCCGATATAATTTATAAAAAATTTTAGTTTTAAGTTTTAATTATATAAACAAATACTTTAAGAAAGAAATAAAAATAATTACAATAATTACTGCATTCTAGATCGTTGTATCAAGAATACTTTTCGAGTTTCAGAAAAATTATTTACAGCTTTCAATAAAAATAGTCAATTTTTGACTTATTATTTATTTATTGTTTCATTCGCATGTAAATTACTTTTTTGAAAAATTAATGAATCATAATATTACGTCCTATCATGCATATTTGGTCTCCTTTAGGTTTATTTAATATAAATACAAGTTTATCACTCAATATAAAAAATTGAGATAAGAACAATACTTAACATTGATTTAGTTACTACGGTTAGGAATACAGTATTCCTTTTAAATTTATTCTAATTTCATCATTAAAAAGTGTTTGCATACTGAATTATACATTCTACTATACACTTGATTAATATCTTTTTCATTTTCCTTTTTTTACAACGTCTACATATTATTCCATTATAAATTGTTTAATTATTTTGTATGAAATTATTATTTTAACATCTTTAAAAGAATTTTTTAAATAAAAACAATGCAATAGTTGCGAAGTTATATATTGCATTTTTACGCTGGATTTATAACTAAACCATTATCTGTAATACGATCTCTTATGTCATCCATATTACAATACTTTATTGGACAGACAAGGACGATTTTAAATACGACTTCTCGATTTAACTGTAAATTTGTATTCAAATATTTTACAAAATAATATTACTAATTTACTGTAATCTTTCATTGGTAAGTATTTAACTAGATTATATCTTATTCCTAGAAATCCTATTTTGGTTTACCATATTAATGCATTATTAAACATAACAATAAAAAACTATTTAATATTAAAATTAATACTACGACCCACTAGTCAATGCTGTGGTTATTATTTTACTATCGATAAAAAAATTACTACAATGCTTTTGATTATTAATTAGAGTTTTTCTACCTATCAATTATACAAATCTTTTATATTTATATTAGCAATTATAAAAGAAAATTTTTCATTAACTCGTTTTTGTATTTAAATGAAAAATGACGAATTTCAATGGCCTCACATATAAAATAAATAAATTATTGATATTTTATTAAAAATTATCCAAAATTATCAAAATATAATTATGTTATTAAGCATATTATTCTATTATCTATTGTTCCTAAATTCATACTATGTATAAGTATATTTTAAAAAGAGAGTTAGTGTTATAATATAGATATAATTCTAATTGTATTTCATTATCAGATAATAAAAAATACTCAATCATAAATTTTCCATTTTTTAAATTATAATTTGCAAATAATTATTTACAAACTATCGTTGCATTTTAATAAATACTAATTCGAAATATATTTAAATAACAAACATTTCTAATTCAGATACGTGATCATTTATTCATTTATAAATAAAGATAATTATGTTTTCAGATATTAACATCGCTGAATCAATCAAAAATATTTATATAAAAACAAACTTCATGCAGAATATAGTACACTATATAATATTTTTAAAAAATATTACTGTCAGACAATCGAATAAAAATAAAAAATACATACCTGTCGGCAACCAAAATAATTTTAAAATAAAAAGTCTAAAACATAAACTTTGTAGAAATAACTTTATTATCACATTTTATTGTGGTATTTGTATCATAATAGATCGAAATTATTTTCAATTAAAAAAATTCTTTTTTCTAAAATTTTCGTAATTTCCATGTTAAAAATGGTATATTGATTTAAAAGTATTATTACAAAATATCGTAAAATATTATTAAGAAAAATATATCCTATATTTTTATCAAAGTACATCTTATTTTAACATAATATTAACAGCAAATAAAATATAAATTTATAATATATATTTGATGAAAGTATTTTATTACCTAATTTAATATTTAATACCTAGTAATTTAATACCTAGTTTAAATGAAATGAAATACACAATTAAATAAGATAACGTTTTTTTAATAATTTGAAATTTAGAAATATATGATAGGATATATTTAGTTTTATTATCGAAAGAATTACTTTTAATGCTTATAATTGTTAAATTATTTCAAGCGTTTGTTCCAGCAAAACTAAGTTATATTCTTTTATTGCAGAAAATCACGTGGGGAGAATGGTCTGCATGTTCCAGGCAAGTAGTTAGACATTTAAAGTCTCTTTTATTATTAAAAAATAATTTATTTATTCCATACTAATCTACCATGGATTCATATTTATCAAAATATAGACACTCAAATAATTAATCTTATGAAAAAATAAATTGATAATTTAAAAAATAATTTTTTATAAAAACCTAATATCAATGTATTTTCAATTATGATCAAATGTAAGAATAGAATTAAAAAATAGAACTAAAAAAATTTACAATAGGCCTAAAAAAATTAAAAGTATTACTAATATGGAAGCCTTGATATTATAACAATTTAAAATTGAGAATAAAATTTATAGAAAATACAAGATAAAAAAAATCGCTTTTATAAAACTTTAATTTTAAATATGAAATACAAAAAATTTTAAAGCATAATGCTAAATAGTACCAAATATAAATATTTTTTGTAAATTATACAACTAACATTTAATTCTTCTTTATTTAATAATAATGTGACCCAAAATAAAAGAGATTAATGTTTTTAAATGAAATATAATTCTTACAATCATAATATCAATAAAGGTTCCATTAATTATAAAAATAAATTATAATATTTCTGACGCAAGAATAAAACATTTTTTTAATTATATAAAATATAATATAAATGATCTGTCATTATTTATACTAATACAGGTTCCTAAAAAACAATAAATGAGTTAAAAATAATAAACAAAACAAAAATTTTTTTTTGTAATACTGAATTGTAAATTGTAATACTAATTAACTTCCATGAATAATTATTACAGTAATTTGCAATATAATATATTCAGTACTTATAAAATACTATATTATTATTATTCAACAACTCAGAAATCTGCTGTCCTGAATTACGACGAAAATGAGCCCCGGTCGAACCGGAAACCGAAGAAGTAAAAAAAGACGTACAAACTTGAATAAAACGAAAATAGCAGATAATAAGAAAAAAGCAATGCAGCGTAAAATTTAACAGAAGTCAGAGAATGAAAACGAAATTCCACCTTTACTGACTCAGCCTATTAACTTAATTAACTTTAATTTGGTAGGAAACTGACTGCCGATTTCTTTCTTTTTATTCTCTAATCCATATAATTTCACTATAAATTTTGCATATTGTACACACCAATTAAATATTCAATCCGCTTTTTTATAGAAAATTATATTTTCATAAATTTGCTATATTTTCTGTTGTTTTAGTTTCTGTACCTAATTCTTGGTCTAGAATTCTCAACGATAGTTTGGCAACGATATTTCTCATTATCTCCGAACTGCTTGTAGTCGCATTTTTCCTAGAAGGTTGTGGATATAACTCTATTCTGTTTCCCTTTCTTTTCCTCTCATTCTAACTCTGTCTTCTGGCACGGGATAATTTATGAGTTTTAGAAGTTCGAACCCTAGCAGGTCGGAAACGCCTATTTTATGATCTTACTGCAGTCTTATGTATCCATCGATTACTAAAGCTATGGTCGACCCTTATTTATTCCTCTTTCTCTTGTACCTCATGTTTTTATCTTGCTCTATTTTCTACAAGTTTTCGATATCCATGAGAGTTGTATATCCTACGCTTGATTTTATGGTGTCGGTAACGTGTTATGCGGTTTTATTATGTGAATCAACACAATCCTTTTGATTATCATTGACAGCGTTATTTTTTTTATCTGGAATCATATTTTACATTAATTATAACTATTTGAAATACTCCGTTTCTTTATTAATAAAAAATTCTTCCGTCAGTTAATAACCAGTAAAATTATTAAACTAACAAATTAATCATTGAAAAATATACATCGCAAGAAATCTGATCCATTCAACTTAATAAATATTTTATAATTGTAATTCATAAAATTAAATTGCATAAAATATAAGGAGTAAGCAATTTTTTAAATATTATTATTAGCTAAGTAAACATAAAATATTTATTATACAAATTTCCTAGTTCCAATATTTCATTAACTCCGTGTACTCTATCAAAAAGGAAACTATACTGCAAGGGAAATGTTTCCACTAAAAAATTTTTACTTTAAACTATAAACTTTATAAGAATGTGACTATCAAAATATTCTTTCCCATTCTTTTACGATGATTATAAATAAGAATTACACAATTTGATGAATGTTATATATTTTTATAAATAGAATATAATATAGCAAATCAATAGAAAATATGTTTCTTGAGTAAAGTTGTTAAGTATGAAAAAGAGTTATTAATAACAAAGTAAAACAAAATTTAAAAAATCTTTTAACGAATGAAGTTAAACCAAAGCCCTTGTATCAAGAAATAAAGGAATCTTTAAAAATTTACAACAGTTGTCGGAAATGACAAATACTTATTTATAAATATTTTTTTTTAAATATAATTATACTAATTGTTCGCGCAATTTCAAGCCTCGTCAGGCCGCGATTTCGCGATTAGGTGAAGGAGCAAGGATCGGGTACGAAATAATCAAGACAGATTTTTGGCTTATCACAATCGTTTATTCGTCCACGCGGTTACATCTGGCATAAAAAACCCCTCTCGATCTAGGGGGAAAAAGCCCCGCAATGATACTTACTTTGCCGCATCTTTACAAAAACACACCATTTACGCACGCACTCCTCATTCCTTATCGGTTAGCCAACCACCGCAACTTCATGCTCACCTTTCGCCGTGAATGCAAACACCTTTCTATTCTTCTCCCTATCTCTTCTCCCTTTCTCTTCTCTTTTTCTCTTCTCTCTTTCACTTGCATGCGGTATCAATTGCGCTTGATCGATCGCGGCATCGGAAGTCCGAAACGCATCCTCTCTATCCGGCCCGATAGTCAAAATTGAGCTCTCCCAGGCCTTGACCTTTGCTCCAGCGTTTTATTTGTTTGCTCGGCCGCCGCCATCGTTCACGCGAATATTGGGTCATTTTGGCCACAACACTAAGATTATCTACAAACTGTCTACGAATGAAAATGAACTACAACAAATAATTGTCTCATCACAATATATTTAAACAATATATAATCAATAACGCGGAGTTGCCTAAAGTTATTTTAATATTTTAGGAAATATTTTAGAAAATATATTTAAGAAAATATACTTAATTTTGAATATAAATGACGTTTCCACTCAAACTGTTTTTTATATACAAAGTAACAATTTTATTCAATAAATGTATTCTTACTAATTTTAATAAAGAGCACAAAAATATTCAATTTAGAAATTAAAATTAGAAATATATTTTACAAGATAATTAAAAAAATCGTTGAAAAAAAATTATCTATTCATAAAATGTGTGAACTACATTTCGGAAAATAAACAGCCATTTGTTTGTTATGAATGTTTTTTAAAAATATTTTAACATTAAAAATTTCAATCCCCAAATATACTATATATTAGAAATATATTCTATGTTTTAAGATTACAAAATTATAAACTAAACTACTAAAATGTAATAAAATGTCTTAATAAACAGAAGCTGTGGTGGAGGTATTTCAAAGCAACAGAAGCGATGTCGTAAAAAGCCATGCAAAAGCAGATCGTGGAACATCAAGTACAAAGTTTGTAATATACAGGTATAAATAAAACATCTTATATTTTTAAAATTTGCGATATTAATTATTAACAACTAGTACATATTCCAACATTAGAGAAATTGCAGGTCTAAGTTGAACAACTAAAATCAACGTGTTGCAGTTGAAAATAACTCCGTAAATTTTAACTTCGTATTTAACTTGTTTGATCACGTAGATAAATTGTTTTAAAAAGTATTACAATCAAACAACAGAAATACAAAATTAAAAAAAATACTTTGATGGATTTTTTTCGTAGAAAATAAAGATTGTAAGTTAATTTAAAATTAATTTGTATAGAAAAATAGCCTAAACTCTATACAATTGTATATCCAATATAAATTTTTTTTTATTAAATTTTTATTAATAATTAATATTTAAAAATCTTAAAACCACATTTATAAACTAATTTAAATATTTTTTTTGTTAAATTTAATTATACTTAAAGAATCTATTATTAAAAATTGATGCTATTGATATTTTTAAACAATATAATCATAACATCAAAATAAACTAACTGACAATGAATATATATGAATATAATTAATGTTTTGGTAATAATAAAAATAATTTGTAATGAAGTACTTGACTCTAAAAAATAAGTTGTGACTTATGAATATATGCTCATGTCTTGCGTTTAAAAAAAATCTATCTGTAAATTAATATTTGTATATATTACTGATATAATATTTAGTAATAATTTACAATAATTAAAAAAAGAAAATTTATAAAAATGATTTATTGAAAGGTAATGTAAAAAATGCGTAAATCCAATCCGAATCCATACTTACAGATCAGATAATACTTACAAAAAATTAATTGTCTTATTATAATGCTACAAATATACATGTATAAATATAATATTTCATTTTATTAATTTCATTACTAGTTATGGTTTTAGCTTAAATTGTCACGATTGTATCAAGATATCAAATCTAAGCAGTATATCATAAATCACATAATGTATACGTAACTTGAATAGAATTTATATCAATTTTATTGATTTATAAAAAGAATAATTTTTAATATTTTATATTATACCTATTTTTTATAAAATAATTATAAATAAATAATGATTAAATGACTTTTAGTATTATTTTTTAATTGACAATGCAAATAATATAGTAAAACAATCCTAAGAAGCTTTTTTATTATTGATATGAAAAAACATATACAATACTATAATTATTTAATATGTTATTCATAATAAAGTAAAAATATTTGTTCTTAATAGAATACAACAGTTATATATATATACCAAAGAAGTATATTAAAGTTTTCTAAATTTGCAAAATGTTATCTTAAGTATTATTTCTATATGATTTTATTATAATTTTACTCTTAATCCGTTAAATTAATATAGATATTAGTGGCTCGTTAAACTATTTGCTTCAGATTAAAAATTTTTTCTATTTGCTGTATATTTGAATTTTCTATATATGTTTAAAAAAACAAATCATATATAAATTATTATTAATTTTATATTAGTATTCCGCAGGGACAAGCATACGATACCCATGACTTAACCCACATTTCGACAGAATTTTCATGGATTTCATGTTCATTTGTGTATATATAAATAAATATTTAATCGGCATATTCAGGACAAAAATTCAGTCTCTCTCTCTCTAAATATATAGTGAAGATGTCTTTCACTAATTAAGTCGAAAAAATCTCAAGTATACTGAACATCCATGTGTACTTGAAAAAAGAAAGAAAGTCGGAAATATTTTGACCCTGTTCAAATATCTGTCAACTGGATTTATCGAGTTTGTTTTAGAAGTATTCACAACATCAACATTTCTGTGCGTCTGTCAGTTATAATAAATAAGGTTCTTCAAAACAAAATGAGAAACTATCTTTTAAGCAACTTAACAAAATATCTGCTTTAAATTTATAAATTTATAATTGGAATTTTGTGTTTATAATTAGTAAATATAAATTATATTAAATTCACAATATAATATTTTTAAAAAAATTTCTGATTTCAAATATCTTTGATTGTTTAAACTGTAAATTACATAATTTTTTAGTAAAAAAAACAATTTTTGTATGTAATATAATTTAAGTACAATTAATCATTTATCCTTGATTTAATCAATTATCAATTTATGAGTTTACAACTAAAGACAAAATAAATGGAAAATAATTATAATTTTAAAATTGCAATATCAATCCATGAACTTTTTAAACTAAGTACAACATTAAAATCGTGGTATTAAGAGCAAACAAATATATAATAAAATACAGTTACAGCTAAATAAAATTAATACGAAATAAAAACTTTCGATGTCATTATAATATATAAAATATATAAAATAGTGATTAAAATAAAAATAAAAAATTTAATGTTTGATTTTTTATTATAAAATATAGTTATAATTTTTGTCTACTACCAACCTCATTCCAAGATGTGTGTACAAATTCAAATACTATTCTATATTTAGTTCTAAGTTTGTAGTGAAAAAAAATTTTTTAATTAAAAAACACTGAATATCTTATGCAATACATGTTTTTCAAATGCATTCAACCATAAACAATTTATTAATCTAATGCTGAATTAATGGTTTTTACAATTCAGAACACGCTTAATGAGACATTAAAATTAATATTTTAATAGAAATGTAGGTAAATCTAATTATAAATGCATATGCAAATATTAAAAATTCGAAAAAGTACAAAAAATATGATTTATATGATAAACAAAGTGTAAAAAATTTTTCAGATTAAAAGATTTTTTAAGATCTTTCGAAAAATAAAAAAATGTATTCTTTAATAATTATAAATTATAAAATGAACTTATTATATCATGCTTATTATTATTAAATATAAGCTCCTATTAAAAATATTTATTACAAAATTTTAATAGGTATAATAATCTGTTTTTGCTGACTATTAGCATTAATTAAAACATATGAAACAGAAGAAGTGCAGGCGCTATAGTAATTTTGCAATTATTATTGTAAAAATATTAAAAGATTTAATAGACTCTTGAATCCCTTAGAATTGCGAAATATAAAAACAATAAAAGTATAAAGTTATAATTTGAATTAAGTTAAAAATTACAAAGTATTTAAGCACGATATAGTGTTGTTATTTTAGAGTTAATCAACAAAAATATTGTACCTAGTAATTTTTATTCCTTGTACAGAAATCCATCAAAATATCGTGGATTTACAAAGCGGGTGTACTAAAATAATATCCACTACTTATACTTGGTTAATCTTTTTAATAAATAAATTTGAAAGACAATCGGCTAGAAATTTATTATTAGTGAATAAATTTTTCTTTATTGCATATGTTTATAGAATTTTCAATTACAGATAATAGAACGCGATTAAAATTATTCTTAATAAATTTTTTAATTCATTTATGTATGTTTTGAATTGTTTATTTTTGTTAATAAACTTAATAATAATAAAAACTACATGTCACAATCCTGTTTAACTATACTGTTTTAAAATCAATTTATTTTATAGTATTTATATATAGTTATATAGTTAAATATAATAGTATAGTATATATAGTTAAATATTAGTTGATAAATACTTAAGATTCGAAAAAATGATACAAACCAATAAATTACCATATGGAAAAAGAATCACCTAGAATTTGGAATTATCCTTTTGAAACAACATTATTTAATAATAATTTTTATTACTCTTTCATAGACTATTAAAACATAGTATAATTTGTTTTAATTTACAGTTTTGGGTACTTTAGATTAAAATTTAATTTTCTAAGCAAACAATTACTTATGTATGAATTTCACTAATCTATTAATATCATCTAAAATAAAAACATTGCTAACGGAATTAAAGTATACTTTTTAATGGACTTGAAATAACTTCAAAGTAAGATAGTAATTATGAAAAAACTCTTCGGTTTGTATCATAATGAGTATGGGAGCGTCGTTGCTTTTTGGCTGAACGAAACTTACGTGAAAACAATATTTCTATAATCGGCACGATAATTTTCAAGTGAAATTCCAACCGGAATGCACTTACCTTTGCAAACAGACTAGCAATACTCACCTCAAACAATTTTCTCCTTTTTCATATAATTTTTTAACTTACAAATATGTACGTAATCAGTGACGAATTCAGTGGTGATCGATAAATTATTCATTAGACACACATATCTCACACCAAAGCTCACTAAAGTATTAATAAACCAAAATATTCTACTTCTTTTTACTTACAAATTAAAAACAATGGCTAATGAAATTAATTTATATTTCACAGTAGCGTGTTATGTTTACTTCATCTTCAAGATAATTCAAGTTTAGGTTGTATAATAATATATTTTTTTAATATTTTAAATACGTTTTTTATGTAACTATTATTAGTTATTTATTTATAAAACTAAGCTTTTTAGATCAATAATTCATTTATAAAAGAATTTAATATACAAAAAATAATTGATTAGGGCAAAAAATTTACTTTAACAATATTTCAATAAAAATGATTGTGTTTTAAATACTAAAATAAGTATTTAATATACGTTTAATCTACGCAAAAAATAATTTTTGATTTATGAATTAAAACATATTACCAAAACTGATCAGCTTTAGTTTTTAAATAAGTTAGTAATGGTTAATTTCAAAACATATTTTATATTTTCGAAATTTTGTAGTTAATAGCATAAAATAAAATCGCATGTGTCAAATTTTAACCTACTTTGTAATAAATCTTATAAATAAACTTTATCTTATTATACAATTAATGAATAAATAAGCTCCCTGAAGTAATTTAATATTTATTAAAGATTCTAATGTATGCGTTGCAATATATATCAGATCACTAAATAATTACACTTTATCTAGTATATAGTTATAAAATTAAGCAGTCGTGTAAAAATAAAAATTTTTTTTTTGATATTTTTTTTCTGGTACATTTATTACTGATTAACTTTAGAAAAGTATTTCAATTTGCATTATACGTAAATTTACACAATGTTTAGATTCTTTTACATACAATATATATAGGCCAACCTAAATATATTTTATTATTTCCTACACGAATATGTGTACATCTTGGAATATGAAAAGAAATATTCTTGTATACTTCCTCAGTTTCTAAGCGTTAGCTACATTTTTATCTGTGTCGTAGTTTTATTTTTTCATAAATTTTTTCCAGCTTATATTATGTACTGAAAAGATTCTTTGTGAGTGGTAGAGTTTGTTGGTTCATTTTCGCGTTACCAGAATGCGAGTAAGGAACATGAGACAGTTCCATGATGTTTTGTCCAAATGCTTTTCATTTTCACAGGTATACTGTGGAGGTAAAGATGGCAGCTCGAACTTTTAGTATCGGATAGGGTTTTCGTTTGAACATTCAGTTCAGAGTGAGGGTGAGTGAGAAGGGGTTTGGATTAAAAAGTCCCTTTTTAAAAAGAGCAGCGATCATTTAGATGCAATGTGTCAGAACAATTAACATTAATAAAACTTAGTATCATATTCTCTTTGCAATTAATAGTTTATAGATAAAATATAATTTCTTACATCTAAAATGTTTGAACTCATTGATTCTTCGATAAAAATATTAAACTTAAGAACTTTTAAAGTAGAAATACAATATTTCCAGAGCCAATGGAAAAGTTATATAATTCTAAAAGAGAAAACTATTGTCATATAACTTGTAAAAACCAAGAGCTGTAAGTAAGCGGGTAAAAGGCAATGAACGAAAACATACCCATGCGTGCAAGTGGAAAAGTAGTTGAAAAAGAGGGATTAATGATCGAGAAAGGAGAAAGCAAATGAAATAAAGTAACTATAGAGTTTTTAACGAAAGGAAAAAAAGAAAATAGAAGCATGTTCACGAACCTAGACTTCTAATGGCGAAAGAAACTTGACCCATGGATGTCGTTAATTTGTATACGTAAATAAAAAAGAAAACCTAATATGAATATCAATAATCAAGTAGATCAAAATAATTTAAAGCGAGTTTCATTTCAACTTAAAAATTAGTATGTTTCGTACATAATAATGAAAAACAGCGTACCAGTTTCAAATATGTTATTCGAAATCAACACAAAATTTCATTAAAATCCTATTCTTATATATATTTGTTTTTTGTAAGTCACCACATAAAAAGGAAACCTCCATAATCCCTCGTCGTAATGGATTATAATATTTATAACCGGCGGCACGAAGTACGTATTGCCAATAAAAGCACAACAGTGCACTGGTCCATACACAATTGCGGCAGCTGTCACGATTTTCGTTATGGTCCTCCCTTCCCCAATCCCCTCGGCAAGACTACTCTTTGTGAGGGTCAAGTGGCGGGATCACATCTTACTTGCCGCAGGAAGGATATACCGCGCACAATTTTTTGTATGAAAAATCGAGACTCGGAGTGACCGAGGTTTTTCAACCAGCTGTTATGAGCAGATCCCGTCCATAAATTTGCAGTCTCGTATTTCATTTTTCCGATTGATTCCCCATTTATCAAGAGTTGGACGCTCGAAGTTTAAATTTGTTGAATCCTGTAGTTACGTCTTTATAAGCGCCGGATTACCAACACTTTATAGAAATACAATTGATTGTTTGTTATTATCTTTATTTGTTCGACTTCAGTTGTAAAAAATTGCATATTGGAAATTACATTTGAGATTAAAACGCATTAACATTCATAAATCGTTTTTTTTTTTAAGAAAATTTTTTTATTATCGCCGTACAAATAAATGACAGTAGCAAAAAACTAAAACGTCATATAGCGACTAGAAGCATTGTGAGAGAGAGGGGGGAAAAAGGTAGAGAGAGAGATTGAGACTCGAGCAAATCGAGTTATAACGATATAAATTTTATGGACTTAGTGAATAGCGAAAAATGGTATGATTAAGGAGCTATGTGAAGTTGCCTCTGAGATTTTCCAACATAAGGACACCCCTTTCTCTGTAAATAAAGCATTTCCGGAATCGACTAATAAACTTATTGCTTAATGAAGTGAAAATTAATGACACGAATTCCAAGTAAGATATCACATTTAAACATCAAAGCGAGTCCTATAGGATGTATCTCCGCGTAAAACAAATTAGCATATGAAAAGCGCTGGACCTAATAAATGAATTAAAATTGGAAAGAGTGAAAAATCTGAGAAAAATATACAAGATGACTAAAGAAAGGTTCCTGCAGCGATTGCAGCTTTTACTTACAGGAAACGATCCTCTATGGTTTGTTAATAATACTCCTTTTAAGTCCTGGAAGGAGTTTTGAATGAAACTCACAAGCTTTTTTATATCGAATTAGAAGAGGAGAAATATCGAATGACAGGTCGCCTTGCGATACTAAGGGAAGAGTGAGAGCTTTCGAGGTTGCTGTTTAGTTATCTGCCATCTAATGAATAGGCGAGGGGGCTTCGATCAGGAAAGCGCGATCGACAAGTCTATTCAAATATGAAACAGTATCTCAAGATTCATTTCTATCGTGATGAAATTGATTCACTGAACGGTTTAACGAAAAAAGCTCAGAAGATAGGGGTCCAGATACGAAATCAAAATAAACTCTCTTGTTGAAAATGCAAAGACCCGAGTTATCATAAATTCGATTGAGGTAATGAACTCAAGATATTTTTCTCAATATGTAGTCTAGACAGAATCCTGACCGTGAATTGTCATCCTCTGCTTCAAAAAAATCGAAAAAGGATTTACTTGTAACGTCATTTTCTTTGAAATCGAACGAACTTACCATTAACCATAGGCACAGTCAATACCATAGCCACTTCTTATCTTCCACTTAAAGACTTACAATAATAAATTTCAATTTTACATTTATAAAAAAATGAAAATACCAAAAGCGTAAATTTTACCTAGATTAGTTCTAGATCTATTACATATGCATTTTGTATTACCTATGTATCAATGCAGAAACTTCTATCCTGCCCTACTAATAGCTTATATAGACATAATCTATATTTACATATGCTATAGTTGTATAGGTTTCATCTATATTTACATTTGGACTGTAAAAACTAATAAGTAAAAAGGAAAAAAAAACAATAAAATTGAGCGCTTTACGAAAAATACAATACAATTATGTAGATTTCACATAAATTGTGTAAAATAATAATTAATCGTATTGTCCGTAGATTATATACAAAAAGTTTTATATATTAAGTTTTATATTATAAAAATTTAATAAGCAAATTATCTTTTAATATTTGTTTCATATTCAACTATGAATCGATCATTATAATGATCCTGTACCAAAAATAAATAATTCTATTATATAAATATATATATATTATAAAATAGTAAAGTATACAAAAAAATATCTATAAAATCTTGAAACTTGATTTAAGCATTTCTTTTGAGTTTTAGCAATTTGTTTTTTTAATAATTATTTATTATGAATTTTTCAAAGCATTGAATTCATAATACGATTTTGTAAATAATAAAGATAATGGAGACCTGTTTCCTTTATATTTTAATTTATTTTTAATCACTCTGAAACATGCTAATATTCTCCTAAATTAATAATTACAGTTATACAATAAGTAAGCAAGAGAGAAATTGTGTTTAGGCAAAAAAAGTGCCTTTAAAAAAACGATCAAAATAATATTAATTAACAATTATTTTAACCAATCAATTTTAGCCCTGCGATTCACCCTTCGATTTCCGATCGGAACAATGCTCGAGGTACGACAGTATACCATACAACGATCGATTACTTAAGTGGTATCCGTACTTTGATCCGTCTCAGCCATGTGCCCTTATCTGTCGAGGCGAGCGATTCGACAACCACAGTTATAATAAAAACAATTACAGCAACGGAAACAGCGACACGATAACCTTATTCACGGGTAAGACTCGGAATGAACGGACAAGAACGCCAAAAGAGAGACGGAAAATAAGCGATGACGAATATGAACCAGACGAATCGGTCATCGTGCGATTAGCGGACAAAGTTCAAGATGGCACAACTTGCAATCCGGATATCCAGAGTGTGTGTATAAACGGCGAATGTATGGTAAGGGATAAACTTTCTTTATCCATTTAAAATTAAATTTTTTACACAGCTATATTTTTATCATTTATATGTGAACAAATAATATTTAAAATCTAATTATATGTGTATATAATTAAATGGATTAACGAATTAAAAAAAAAAGATCTCAAAATAATACATAGTATCTATAAATTAATTATATAAATTGTATATATAAAACAAATGCATAATACATTTTTCATGATTTGTCTATTATTTTACTTAGAATAAGCAACTGATTATATAACGTTCATTTTAAAAGATTAAAGTCATAATTTTATACTTTAAAAAACTTATATTACTCGAATCTTTAAATCCAGAATAAATAATACATAATGACAGTACATTTTGTTCTTTGTAAAAGTTCGTTATGAATTTAGAATGAATCTTTACATCTTGAATGACTAACAGCTTGTATGATGTAGTTGTAAACTTGAATTTTCAACGACAACTACTAAAAGTATTTTTATATAAGATTATTAAACAAAAAATAAAATAAAAAAATTTTTTTTTAATAAACTTGTATTAAATTAATAACGTAAAAAGATAAGCTTATGTACATATACTTAACAACTGATTTGTAATTAAAAACATTCGTATAAATAGCGTTGAAAAATTAAAAAAAGTTGCGTTTGAAGTCTATTAAAAATTTATACTTAAAATAAAAGCAAAATTAAATTTGAAACAATCTACGTATTTATAAATTATTTTTAGAGTTGTGAAATTGAGATTGCATCAAAAATGTACCTGCAATGAGTCTTTTAAAAAACTCAGCGAAAAATTAAAATTAAATGTAAATGATATTAAAAATGACGATACATGATGACAAAAACATAGATGTAAATACTTAATTTCAATACTTACAGATGGTAGGTTGTGATATGAGAGTTGGTAGTAATAAAAAAAAGGATGCTTGCGATGTTTGCGGAGGTGACGGATCATCTTGCAACAATAAATATACTTGGACTTTGGAATCGTCGGATACTTGCTCTGAATCGTGTGGAGGAGGTATGCCTTGTAAATACTCTCTATATGAGAATATTATATCCTAACCATATAAGTAAATAAAAAATCTAACTAAAAAATCTTTAAAAGAAAATATTTCATTACCTTCCATTCGATTTTAAGGATTCAAAATTGCTACCTCCGTATGCAAGATGACAGGAATGGAAGAAAATATTGTAGACAATTCGAAGTGCGGCTTAGATCGCAAACCAGATAAGGTCCTTTTACCATGCAATACTCATCCTTGTTCAACGAAGTGAGTAAGAGTTATAAACAAATTATTCAATATTTTTTTTACTAGAAAAAAACATTAGTGTATAATAGTATTCGAAAAATGTTTTTCTCATAAAATTTTAAACCTTACATTCTAAAAAATAGAGTTTTTAACTAAATAGGAAAGAGCGAGGACTGGCTCGGACGGAGGGCTGCGGCATACAGCCGCGAGACATTGTATTCTCGCTCGTTAGTATGAGTAAGAGTAGTAAGAGTTGACTCGCGGTCTTAGCGACTTTCCGTCTCATTTATATAATGTATTACTAGACATAGATGGATGAATCGTTATCGATCAAATACGTCAAGTCGTAAAGAAAACCGTTACGTCAGTACAAAATCCTACATAAATGAACGCACACAATTTTCATTTTTATCAGCAACCAAATATTGTAATTTTAGTTAAAACTCTACCATTAATACAATTATTTAAAAAAAAAATTTTTTTAAAGAAAAAGACAATGTTAAAAGTGTAAAATTAAATTAAAATTCGTCGAAAATGAAACTTAAAATGCAATTAAAACATTTAAAAAAATTTTTATTAATATTATAATTATTGTGATTAAATAAAATTTAATTTCATGTCAGATGGTTCACTGGTGACTGGAATTCATGTACTGTTTCCTGCGGCGGTGGTTCAAGAAGTCGAGCGGTTTTCTGCATTGAAGAAAATGGAAATGCAACGAGCAAAGTAATCATTCAATAATATTCTCAAAGTATAAGATCTTACCTTTGCTGCATAAAGCGAAAAGTAACTAATACTAAAACTACATACCTTTAGGTCGTTATTAGTATTTTTTGATAAGCTTTATTAATTTAACAAAGATAAATAAAAATTTTCTTTTTTAGTAATTATTTAGACATAAAAGTATTTTCAAATTTAAAGACAGTAATTCAAAAATTGCATTTTATCTAAATATTATGTTAATAATTGTAAGTATTTAATGCAAAAAACGGTATTACTGAGAACATTAATATTATATTTGAAGAACTGCACTTTACGGAATTTATTAGAAAAAAAAAAAATATATATATATATAATGTACATTATTAAAAAAAATTTTGTAAAAAATCATTTTCAATTGAATTGATATTAATTAATATTTCAATTACTAATATTCTTGCAGACTTATGATGAAGTGTTTGAAGTGTGAGGATAGGTAGCAAAGTAGGGTAGGGAAAGTAGCGATTTGGTCTAGATATAGGTGTAACAGGTCAGAGTGCATAGAGGCAAAGAAAGGAAAAGGCAGAGAAAAATGCAGTTAGTAAGTGCTTTTTTAGAGAAAAAAAAGTGAGAGAAGTGTGAGAAGAAAAAAAGTAGAGGAGGAGTCGCCAAAGGCGTGGGTGCTGGGTGAGAATTATTGTAAGGAGGAGGCGCGTCGGTAATGGAATCAAGGGCGATAAAAATTGTAGGGAATCGAATTGGCGGAGTCCAAACCCTCGAGGGTTTCAGGATAGGGGTGAGTAAAAGTAAGGTAACACAGTCGGAAAGAAGAGGCAAAAACAAGGAGGCTACATTAGCTTCAGAAGAGGAGAGGTAGCGTAAATTTCTGGAGAAGATGTTAAAAAAGGTTATAAAAACTCTAAATGAAGAGATAAGGCCGAGGGAAATAGGCAGGAAGATGAGAAAAAAGAACAGATAAAGGAGTAAAGAGAGTGAGGAGGATAAAAATCATGATAGAGAGAATAGGGAAAGAAGAGAAGAAGCACTGAAGGTTAAAAGGACGAATTGCTGAAAAAAATCCAGGCCTTATAGGAATAAAATGAGCAAAAGGATATATCAAAGAGGAGATGAACATGATAATTAAAAGGGAAAAGTGGAGTTAAACCAGAGGGAAAGAAGTAAAAGAATAGGTACAAGAGCTTCTAAGGAGGGAAATGGAAACGGAAGTTGACATCGAGAAGGGTGAAGGGAGATAAAGGGAAAGAGGTGTTAGTGACGCAGCTGAAGGATATAGAGGCTGAGAAGAAGGTTTATCTACGATAACCACCCGGTGAGGAAAGGGAGAATAATGTGGAAGGCAAGGAATAGGGTCCAGAAGAAGAGGAAAAAGAGAAAAATAGCAAGGCTGGGAAGTTAAAGTTATAATAGATGGCTGTTTGAGAGTTAAAGAGAAAAAAAGCTTATGAATAAGAAGCAGGAGGAATAAGTAAGCGCTACAGAAAAAGATTGGGGAGACAAGAAGGGGAGGTTAGGATGATATTCTGGAACGTAGCAAGGCTAGGAAAAAAAGGATAAGGAGTTCTGAAAATTCATGAATGGGTTCAAAGAGAAGCCTTTTGAGAGAATAAAAAATCCCTCCAAAGGGCTTTAAATAATACTCCTCTGAGTAAAGGTGCGGTAAGACAAAACAAAAAAGATAGGGCGAAGGGAGGAATCTTGACAGTGATGAACAAGGGTCTGCAATAGTTAAGTTATGAGGAATGAGCCAAAAGAATGTTATGTAAGTCGGCTTCTTTTGACTGAAGAGAAATGAAGGATAGAGGTGGTGTAACTAAGAAGTGGATTAAGTGATGGAGTTAATTGAATAGGGGTTGACAAAGAGTAGGAGAAGCGGTGATTATTAGAGGTAATTAGAACGCGTGAACAGCGGATATAGGCGAGCTAGTAGAGAGGCCAATGAAGTGACCGACACAAGAAATACTAAGGACAATGTAGTTATTAAAGAAGGAGATAGACTAGTTAGGAGGTTAGAAAAAAAGTGGATTGGGAATTTTGTATATAAAAAAGGGCAATTCAGGGGAATTTACATTGAAGAATGAAAATAGAGAGTTAACAATTGACTATGTGGATTCTTATGAACAGGCGTTTGAAGAAATAGGAAAGGGCGTTAAATGGGCTTGAGATAATAAATTCGCATCATTACCCATTAAATGGTTTTAATTTGGAGAGGTAAGGGATATCAGGACAACGTATGAGCTGAGAGAGAGGAGAACCTGATATAAAGATACTAGACAGAACAGAAGATTAAAATGCAATGAAGCTAGGGTAGGATGATCAAGTAGGAAGGAGTATATGGAGATAGTATGGGCCAACATTAAGGAGGCGATCTTAGTTACGGCGACAGTTAGAAAAAAAGAAAAAGAAAATGGAATTTTGAAGAATGTAAATGGTTGGATCGGGAGTGGCTAAATAGGAAATGATAAATCAGGAAATGTATATGGAAGAAAAATGCTAGTTTGATAGACAAAGCGGAATATGCCAAAAAAGAGAAGATGCAAATAATAGTTCAGAGAAAGAAAGACGCAGTGCGATATGAATCAGTCGGAAAAACTATATAACAAGGCCGGAGAAAGAAACGAGAAAATACATAAATAGATTTAGGAGGAAGTATGAGGAGGCAGAGGAGGTGGTCAGTCAGGATATTGTGAAATTTTATTTAAGGAAAAATGAAAGGAACTAAAATTACTATTAATGAACGGAGTTACCTTAGAAAAAATAAGAATAAGGATAGAAGAAGTAAGACGGGTGATGGCAATAATTGTTAAAAAATTAATTTTTCAATACGATATTTTTAAACATTTATTATTATTAAAATATGTATAATACATCTTTTAGATTTTATTAATCTAAAACACAATAATTATTAGAATTAAAGATAGAATTATAAGATGTCAGTAATAATAATTAAACACTATACGCTTTTAAAACTTTAAGTAATGTAAAAATTATTTAATTTATATTAAAGAACTATTAAAATAAGAATCCAAAAAAATTAAATAGGGTTATTCTTATGAAGAATGACAATTTAATAGTTTATGAGCATAATTTAAGTAAAATACTATGTCGCTTATATTTAAAATAAAAGAAAAAAATTTTTTCTTTGCCAGCTTCCTGATTACCAATGCAGTACCATTCAAAAACCAAAATCACAAGAAATTTGTAATGCATTTTCTTGTCCAATGTGGGAAGCAGGAGAATGGAGTGAGGTAAGTAAATACGTCATATGTTAATACAATAAAACAATTTTTTATAGATTTTCCTATCTAAGGCAAGGTCTTCTTTTCTACATATAATTTACATAAACAAAATAACATTTATTTATTTATTACAGTTCAGAAAAATCATGAACACATAATACCAAAAAAATTCTTTCTCTTTGTTTTTCATTTTATCAAAAAAAGAATAAAAAGTATTTTCAGTAAATATTGATGCATAATCGTTTTTTTTTCAATTTTTTTATATTGTTACAGCCTTAGTTTTTATATGCATAAATAATATTTTGTAATACTGATTTTATTATTCAGTTTAGTCTTTATCACATTTTTATTTATAAATTTAAATAAATTTATCAAAAGCGTAGGACCAATAAAATTCCTCTGAAATCGAATATAGATATTTTATATAATATAAACGTTAAACCTTCGTTAAAAATTATAATAAAATAAAAGCCACCATTGAATAATGACCAACAGTAAGATGCGACTGTATTAA
Organism: Kradibia gibbosae; assembly: GCA_018907135.1. Lineage (NCBI taxonomy): Eukaryota > Metazoa > Arthropoda > Insecta > Hymenoptera > Agaonidae > Kradibia > Kradibia gibbosae. Next base: position 6,642,281 of record JACCHX010000007.1, read on the forward strand.
CCGTACTATCGCCGAATGGTGTGAAAAAAACCCTTTCTGAACCCAGGAAAAGGACCCTGTACTAGATTTACAGTAAATAACCCATGGACGTTGTATGGATTCTTTTCTTGGATGCACAATGCGCCATTTTAACGGAAAGCAAAGAGCTCTCCTACCTTAGGCCTTCTAGTGGGATTCGCAAAGGCTTCCTACGGCTTTCGCCGTATGGCTCCGTATGTATTTCGCATCTCTAAATCGGTCCCTGATCAATAGTTCAGGTCCCTTATCAAAACTCGGTGGGGAACAACGCGACGATCCAGTCGGGAGCGCGGGCCTCGGCTCCCAGGTCCGGCTCCTGGAGGTAGCTACGGTAGCGGCACATTCGTGGCCCAGTACCGACAGCGAAGAGATCACTCGAATCTCCGAAACTCAAGGGCTATGAGGTGACTCCGACGGGATCGTCATACCGGTCTCTTTCTCTCCCCCCCCCCGCCGCCGTTACCCCTACGATCAATCTCTTTACTCCCAGAGGCGATACTTTTCCAACCTCCCACACCCTTCTTGCAGCGCCTTTTCTACTAGAGCATCCTATGCCATATATATTGTATATACTAAAACGTTTAAAATAATTGAACTTATAATAAGAAATGTTTCAATCTGAAAAAAATAAAAAATGTAAATTATTAAGAAAATATTTTTATATCTTAATTATAAATAATTTTTCGAAACAAATTTTTTTTACAGACATTTCAAAGTAAAAAAAATCAAAGAATGTGATTATATAAAATAGGAATAGCTTATGGAAACTTCTTCTGAGGAGAAAGAAATTCGAATATCCTTTTATTAGAAATGTATTGAGAACTTATTCGTGCGTTATTCATAAAGATATGCAGTATAAAATTACTGTCAATTACAAACTTTGTATGCAGTTTATTTACAGTTTTAAAAATCATCAATATCTAAATACTGAATCTCCAATTTCTATTAAAAAATCCTGATCAATAATTTCAATTTATTTAAATAAAAATTTTTTATTGGTATTTACTTTTTAATAATAATACATGAAATATAATACTAGTTTAATCATAAATATGATTGAACATTTTTATTTTAATTATGTCATTTTTCTCATCATTTCAATAAACTGCCATTTTTTTCAAACAATAATTTTTTTATTTTTTTATAATAAATAAATTTTGTAATAATAAAAACTATAAAGAATTTTTTACAAAGATGAATATACACCTAATGAAATAATATTTTTGAATGAATATATTCATCAGGATAAATAACATTTCCTTTTTCTTGATAATATAATTGAAGATAGCTTTATTTTCATAGCTACTATAAAGTATTTTATTACAGAACTTATAAATGGTGAAGTAGTAACTCGAAGAAAAGCAGATGAGTGCAAGCTAATGATTTCATCGATCGAAATACTGAATAAGCCGTAGAAAATGGAAACCGATGAACTCTCCTTTTCTTGACCTTTAGCAAATATTGAACCAGAAGAATCATTTTTCTTCCAAAAACATTTCAGACCTAATATTCTAACATTCTACTCTAACTCTCACTACCTACATCACTTTCATACGTGCGTCCCCGCACACGTATATATATATATAAAACAAGTAAACTATATCTTTACCTTCTTTTCACGTTTCCTTCACAATACGCTAGAATAAAAATAATTCCATATTTACGAAAGAGTTATTAATAAGAAACGAAGAATCATTTTTCAAACCAAAAATTTTTACTCTATCCGAACATTTGTACAAGTAATATATGTGTATATATATAATAAGAATTTAAATTTAAGAAAAAAACTACAAAAATAAAAGCAGAAAGTTAGAAAATGAAGCATGTATATATGATTAAAGAAGAATAAAACTATAGACTGATTTTACTAACTCCTGCATATTTATCATTATGCATCTCAGTTATTATTTTATGCTTGCTCATTATTAATGCTCATACAATAATGTTTTATGTCTGTAAATTATTTAAAAATAAAATTCAAAAGGTGCATTACTTTAAATAGATATTTAACTACTTATTTCAAAATGAAAACAAAATTAAACAGAAGCTTAGAATAGCTTAGTTTAGAATAAAATTTCAATGGTAATAGAATTAATAAAGTGAAATCTCAAAAAAGCTAAAATTTGCAAATGCTTTTCTTGCAACTTTTCTTATAATAAAAGTTTCGATGACAGTGGTTCTTGGTCATAAAAAGTTCCAATTATAGCAACAATTTTTTCTTTTATCTATATATAAACATATACTTATTTATTTATAGATTTTTTTAATTACTATACCATTATGTGTTTCTCTAATAACAAAAAAAATTTGCAAGTATTTTTACATTTCTAAAACGAATGGTCTTAGGTAAAAAAGGCATGTTTTCCTATAAAAAACGTTTAAGTGAGTTTTGAATGTCCGCGTTCATTTAACCGTCGGAAGTATTTTATTTCGCGTCGTGTTAGGAGAAAAATGAATTGATTATGTTCCGGAAAAATACCCTTTTTAACATACAGTGCGCATGGAAGCAGAAGTTTACGCGAAGAAATAATGACGATATTTTAAGAAAAATAACGCTTTTCGCAATGAATGAAGTCCTTGTGATTAAATGCACATGCTGTTTCGACCGTAGAACTTTATTTTGTTTCGTCGAGCTTACACGAGGAAACGGTGATTAGTTTCGAGAAAAGAAGCCTTTTTTATAAAATACAGTTCGCGTGGGATCGAAAGCTAGTTTGTTTCATTGAGTTTACACAAAAAATGAATTACGACTTCCTAAGGAAAAGATCATTTTCTTCGATGAAAGGGTTGGTTGTAGTGTCCGCGTTGTGTCACCGTCGAAACAATTTTTTGTTTTCGAATCAAAATTTAACCGTCAAAATCAGGCTCCTTCTTCTAAGCTCGCGACGGATAGCAAATGTGACTACGCATAGTTTTTCTTTGTTGCTGTAAGCCCTTCTCCGGAGTTCGCTCATGCGTAGGCCTCCCACTCTATACCAAAGAAAATGTAAAGAACTAACGAGTTCTTAAATATTGAAAATTTGTAAGACTCGGGCCAGTTCCACCGAAAAGTTCCACCGACGAGTTTCATTGAAATGTTCCACCCACAATTTCCATCGTGTGAAAATCACCGAGGAAGATTTTAATAAACACTTATTAAACATAAAGTTGTACCGAGTCCGCTAATTTATCCCTAAAATTGGATCTCCTTACATAAAGCAAAGAGGTCAATACTTAGCAAGTATACAGTATCTGTATATTTTGCTCCATATCACCCCGTGATGATAGAAACATATTTTAAAAGTGCAAACTTCCCCGTTCGCGACATAACAAATCGAATGTGTTTAAAGTCTGACAATCTGGTCATTTAATTTTCTCACACCCTCTGCCGATATTTCATCAAATGATTTTTTGTCACTTTCATTTTTCTATCTTTTTTCATTAATTTCAATTTTCATCTTTCAAGCCTTATTCAAATTATTTTTAGCCCTCGGTATTAATAAATTGATCTGGCATATCTCAAATTTTGTACAATTAATTTCCTGAAATTTATTAAGTATAAATGATTACTGAATTAGAAAGTTCAATCGAATTGCCTAAAACATAAAATAGAAATACATTATTTTAGTATCTTAAATTATTAGTTAAGGTAATATTCACCTATATTTTCATATTTTCATTAATGTGTGCTAACTAAATATTTTTACAATTTCTATTATTAATCTTTTTTTTTAGTCCATATAATTTTTATGATATACATAGTTTACATATCTACAACATTAAAAATTTTGTTAAATTGTAAGTTCAGAAACTAAATCATTATAAAAAATTGATTTTGAAGACCATGAAAAATGTGTTATTATATTTACCAATAGATAACTCAAGCATTTAAATTGATAATAATTTATTAAATTTGCCTTGGATATTTAAAAAAGATTTAAAAAATTACTGAAATTATATTATGAGATTTAAAATACATTTATTTATATTATAAAAATTTTCAAAATTTCAATTTTTTCGATCAGAAAAATAAGTAAACGTACCCTACATATATTTGTGTAATAATAACATTAAAGATATTATTTTATTACAATAGCTAAGTATAGTGGTTTTTAAACTAAATCATTTCTAAATTTATTAATTAAAAAATAAATAAAACAATCTTGATTCATTTTTTATTTTAATTAGAAAGTAACTTTTTCGTTTTAACTATTTTGAAAACAGCTTAAATTAAACTGTTTGAAAATTTTACATTCATAATATTGAATTAAATTTGAAAGTTTTTGATAGAATTTTCGTACATACATTAGTTACAGATGTAAAAAATGAACAGACAAGACAAATAAAAAATAGCAGCTTTAGACTTCATTAATAAACTTTTATGGATTACAGGGATTCTCGATTTGGAGTATCAATATAAAATAAAGTTGTTATGATAAACCAACCAATAAACGTGTTAATTATAGTAAAAATACATACACATAAGTTAATATGGAAGAGCGAATAAGAGTCTGCGATAAATGTCTATATAGATAGAGAAATAGAAAGTACAAAAGAAGAAAGATCAAAAGTGGTACCTTAGTCCTACTATAAATTAATATTTGATCAAGCACATATAGAGGTGTAATATAAAATATCCAATATGGCATCAAAGGGATGAACTGGGAAATGTAAGGTTTCTATCCTCTCACAATAATCTGCGAGTGGTAGATTACCAGCACAACAGACTCATCCTGCCAAAACTTTTTGGCTGGCTTAGTTGTTTTTGGTCAAAGCACTTTTCAATAAGTAAACTTATTTGCCATTTTATTAATTTTATTATCATTAAAAAATTTAATTAATAAAAAATTGATACTTCATAAATTGTAATTTAGATACGTCAAATGTATAATTAATATTCATTGCATATTTATTGTACACTTCTTTGATCATTTGTTACAGTGCTCCATATCTTGTGGCTTAGGATCGAAAAAGCGCACTGTCCAATGCAGAGATGGCAATGGTCAGCTTTCTGATGATTGTGATCCATTGGAGTCGCCCCTAACCGAGCAAGAGTGTAAAGCAACTACAAATATTGATTGCTCAAATTGTAAGTTATAGTTGCCTTAGCTATTATGAATAATATAGTATTTTAGAATTATACGATAGAATATACTAAAACAAACTACAAATTGAAAACTTAAATACTACTGAATATTAATCTAATTTAATTTTTTAAATTGGATTAAAATTGTATTTAATTGAGACCTCCATTACTATAATCAATAAATGTTTTTATTAATTTTAAACTTATAAGTTTCTACATAATACTTTATTTAAAATATTTTATTAAAAATAGTAATTTAATTTTACATAATAAACAATTGTTCAAATTTGAATGTGAAACAATAATTATTTATAAGTTTGTACTAAAACTTTTTCCTTGAATTCATAATAAATTTTATAAATGTTTCAATAATCACTGTATAATCTAGCAAATTTCATGCATATTTTTATCTAAATAGTAAAAGAAAATTTTATAAAATATTGTCAAGTGTAGTTAACATTTTATATTAATTTATAAATTAAAGTTATTACTCTTATTTACATAGTATATATACTAGAAAAAATAAATAGCCTAATAAAAATATTGACAGATATATGTCAGTTACTAATACTAATAAAATATAATTGATAATTGATTTAATAATTAATATTAATGTTAACCATATAAATTATAAATTTAATTTAAATTATTAATTTAATTATAGTTAGTCAATGGAAATGATTGTGTAAAAAAGACTAGAATAAAATTATACTTGACTGTTCCTCAAGCTCGGAATCTTTTATTATTGCAAGAGTTACTCTTTCCATTATTCATGTGTATTTTCTTATTTGAGTCGTTACCAATTTATAAAAAAAGAGTAAATAAGAAGTTTTGATTTCTTATTATCTATGAGTATTAAAAAAGTAAGTTATAATACAGTAACTTTTCCATAATATTTCATAATGATATAGTTCAACGATATTTATGAAATAGTTGATCAATTCGAATTATATATTTTTGATAATTTAATATAAAAGTACAATTATACTTCATAGTTTTTTCTTTTAGAAAATATGTGAACAAAATAATTTTTATCACCAAAAAAAAAGTATTATATATGATATTGAAATACTGCAAAAACCTAGTACATATTTTGCTTCTGTATGAATATAAGAATTTATTAACATTATTATTTGATATATATCCTATTATTACAAATAAAAAATTTTATTTTTAAAATAAAATTATTAATATTTAAGCAAATTATTTGTTATGTACACTTTAAAAATTAAGCTTTGATAGAATTAATAACACATCTATTTATTAATTTATATAAAATATTTATCTTAAGATATTTGTTTTTCTTAATAAAAAATTAAGGATAAATTAAGTAAAAAAACCATTTGAGTAAATATAAATTTTTTAAAAATAGATTTGTAGGTAATAAATTATAAAATTATTAAATATATAAATAACCTTAAATGTAAATATTTAGCATATATTCTAACCAAAAATTTATATTCATAATGATTTATTATTATATTATTCTGGAAATTATTTTTATCTAAATGTGTATGCGTATATATTTTTATTTAAATTATATAATGATAGATGTTAGATATTAATAGTATTATAAAAAAAATTTTTATTTTCTAGATGAAATGACGGAGCGTCTAATGCAACCATATCCATTAGCACCCATACCTCAAAAGCTCATAGATGAACCTGTGCCAACTCAATCAACGTAAGAATGAACTCAAAAAATTCTGTCTTAATTCCAAATTAATCTTAAGCGTTTACTTATTCATTATTTTTATATTAAATACATTCAATAAACGAATTATATCTCTTCACACCTACAATCACTACTTAAATAGTAATTTTCCAAAAAAAGTAAGTGTTTTTCATAACATATGTTTTATCGCTTATTACCGATTTTTATAGACGTATTTTTTAATCTTATTATACTTTAAAAAAATACAATTTATTTGTTGAAGCAACCCAAATATTATCATAAAAATATTACGCAACTGACAAAGTTGGAAAATATATATACTTTTATATTAAATACGTGATACATAATTTCACCACATTTGTAAAACTTATTAATAGGAAAAATATTTCAGAATTAAAACAAGCTGTAATATTAAAATATTAAATTATTAAAATTGTCTTATACCCTTTATATAAAACTTATTAAAAAAAATTAAAAAGATAATGTTTGTCAATGTTAAAAAAATTAGGGTCTTAGTTTTTTCATATACAATTTCATTAAAAAAAATAAATAATACGATACTTTTAATACATTACATTACTCTTTATTCACGGGCCCATATATAAAACCATTCATATTTTCGATCCGATACTAAAAAATAAAAAACTTATTTTAAAATTAATAACTTAATTTTAAATTGTAATTATAAAATTATTTCTGCTGTTGACTATTTCACTTTTTCACGGTTTGATGTAATTGTGAAGAGAATTTTAAGAAATAGAAAATAGTTATAAATAGCAAAAAAGTTAATTCGAATAAAACAGAGATGCAATAAACAAACCGATGAAAAAAAATACGAGAAGAGTTTTTTAAAGATACTTGAATCTGCTACAAATACATTTCAATCAGAGGTCGAATGCTCCACAGCGTTGAACGGGCATAAATGACAAGATAATGAAATTACTCATGCATGCGAGGTGTTTAGTAGATCATTTTCATTCTTAGCTATTCTGAGGTATCTTTTATACAGTTGAATCAAAACGCATCTTTAATGAAACTTTTAAACGGTTGTAAAGTATAAAGGAAAATTAAATTTTCGAAAGCTCTTTATTTATCAGTTATGATATTCCTATATTAAGCATCTTACCAAGGACATATATGAAACTTTGATTTTAATTAATTTAAATACATGAAGATTAAGCAATTTATTATATTATGCATAAACATTCATACGCTCATGAATGCATGTTTTCGTGTATACAAGTTTCGTATGATTTATAATATTTTTAACATATAGTATTTTTGTGCCCTACGAAGTTACGCAGATATATATGAACTAAAGATCATTTAAGTAATAAAAAGCTACAATTTACATCAATGAGTTCTTTTATCGGTTCATTTATTAAAATCATCTTAAGGTATTGCTTGAATACTGTTGGTATAAGAATGTTCACATAAACATTTAGCTCTATTTTTAACTTGATTTACGAGGTATAGTGTTGGATAAATAAACACGTATGTAATACTCACATGTAAATCTGTAAGTCTCTAATGCACGGAAAATCTCTGATCACTAAATTTCTGTCGGTAGATTTATAGCAGATAAATGGTCACCATGTAGCGTTACATGCGGCAAAGGCTTCCGACAGAGAAAAGTCCACTGCAAAATCTTTCTCGAATTCAGCCGCACTATATTTCATCTACTGGACCACCAGTGCTCTGGCCCAAAACCAGCTGAAACGGAAAATTGCTCAATGGAGCCTTGTAACTTTGCGGGAAATAGCTTAGCTTACAGGATCGATACAATGGAGGATAGTAGTTACGCAGAGTCTAGTCTCACGGACTCTTTCAAATCATCCTCGTTGTCGGGTCTCGGAGGTGCAGGAACTGGCAGTTTTGAAAGTAACGTCAAAGTGGCTCTTGGCAGCACTGCAAAAACTTCTTACTCTTGGAAGGAGTTCGGCTACACGGACTGTAGTGCCACGTGCTTAGGAGGTAAGATCATTGACTAATTAAGCTCACAATTATCACTCAAATTCTTATCAAAGGCTATGACGAGTCTATCCAATAGTACTACTAAATACGAGACCGTATCAAATTGGATAGGAAACATATTAATACAGTTAGCGCTTTCAAAAATCTTAACACTGCTAGACGATAATTAAAGATCAGTTAAATGAAAAAGAGAAAAAATACATTTCGAAAACTCTATAATTAGTAAAGTAACCCAATCCCACAAATTATTGAATGCATTGAACTAAGTAATCTATGTATAATAATTTAGTTTTTATGCACATAAATCTATTGATTGTTTTTTGTTGTTCCGAATCGAAATGAATAAAATAAGGCGAAGTATTTTAACTTAAAAGAAAATTAAAAAATAAGAAACTAAAGTTAAAACGCTTTGTAATTTTAAATTCAAATAAAAAATTATTTTTAATATAAACTTAAAAAATTAAATAAAAAGATATTTCAATCATAAATAATGAGAATTTTTAAATATTGATTCTTATAACTGCAAAGCATTGATCTTTCCCATTTTATGTAAAATTCACTCGTGAAACTTAAGTACATCCTATTTCTTTTATCGGAAATTTAATATTATCCTTTCATCTTTACCTTAATCTACATAAAAATCCATTATTCTCTAATGTTTCTATAAAAATTTTATATTCCGCTCTTTTATGGACTAAATTATTAATAAAATACAATAATAATTATATTTTTCATTAAACAATACACTTGTAAACTTACAATTGTATAGGAGCACTAAATTATTTTTTTATCTAATTTGAAAAATTCTTCATAAAGTAATAATCACTATGGTAAATGTAAATATCATAACATTTTTTTAAAGTTCGAATAATATTATTCAAATAAATAATTGTATTGATTGAGCATTTTATCACTTTCCGTAGATTAGTGAATAGCCCCACAATTTATTTCAATTTTATTCTCATCTCTAGGTGTTCAGGATCTAATAATAACCTGCGTTCAAGATGATACACAAAAGGCAGTGATGCCTTTATTATGTACAGCGGAAACGAAGCCAGAATCTAGAACAAGAGTGTGTAATGACCATCCGTGCCCCCCAAGGTACTATCTACTTTAATTTTTCTTCAAAATCTTTTTTGAAAGTTACAAAAATCCCTATACATGCAATTCAATTATAATTAAAAACACTTTTTTCATTTATTACAAAAATTTGTAGTTTAATAATATTTATTCTAGATGGCTGAGATAATTTGTAACAAGTTGAATAAATTTCTTTAAAAAAAATTTGTGCTAGAAAAATATTAAAATATACACAAGCTATCGTTTACTATAAAAATAAAATTAATCAAAATAAAAGAAACAGACGATTTATAGAAATATAGAAATAACTGATTACAAACGATTGTTAATCCGACTGTGTAATTATTAATTATTTGCACATATACTAATAATATGTATTTATAAAACGTATGCTTGCAAGCTAAAAAGAGACTATTGTTAAGATAAAGATCTCTACTGTTGTTGATATACATTGATCAATGGTGTTACTTTATGCTAATTTGTTTAGACTTTTTCAATTTACACCATTAAAATATAATCATTGACTCGTACTTTTTGTACATCATGGAAAAAAATAATTTAAGCCATGCAACAAAAACTGATATCATTGTAGATACGTGGGAGATGAAATTTGAAAGTTGTATACAAACATTGGTATCTGAATCGGGTGGACGTGTTTTACAGATGGAACACCAGCGAATTCTCGCCATGCAGGAGTCCTTGTGGTCTTGGTTACCAAACGCGCGAGGTCAACTGCATCCATGAGGTCATAAGCGGAATCGGAAATACCGTGCCGGATCGCATGTGCCCGCAACCCCCGCCCGTCGACAGACAATATTGCAATGTCTGGGACTGTCCCGTCGAGTGGCACGTTGCTAAATGGGGCAAGGTGAAATATATAAATGCAATAAATTTAATAAATATAACAAATGTTTATTATAATTTCCTACTCAAAATTCTTTCTTAACGAGGATACATGAGGTACACTAAACACTGTCACTGCGTTATCGATTTAACATTATAAATGCTTGTATCATCTGTTAAATTATAAATTTAAATCATGTTAAACAGTATTAAGAACGAATAATAATAACTGAGTTGTACAATTCATAAATATAATTACGAAATAATAAAAATATCAAAGATGAAAGATATTTTATGAAAAAAATATTCAAACTATAATTTAGTATGAGAAACAGCATATTTTTTTGGTAATTTCGTAATCTAATTAAAGCAGACAAATGTAGGTAATTCAATAATCCATCGTATAATAATATTAATAACTAACTAATCAAAATATTATTCATCAATAATATTTTGGGAAATATATAATCAAACCTAAATTTAGAATAAAAAGCATATTTTTATATATTCCACAATTATTAGCTAAATTGATGCATTGCCAAATAAAACTAATCAAAGCATTCTATAATTATCACTAAATTCCTTCTTATTATTTCTACTGCATAAAACTAATAAATTTTTTCGCTGATTTCTCCATTCATATTTATAATAGAAGCAGAAACATTTATCACCAAAAATAGGACAAAATGAATTTTTGTAATATTACGATATAAGTGAAGATTACTGGTGAATGATAATTACAAAATAAATAAGTGCTTGTAAATACTAATTAGTAAAAAAAACTTAAAATGTAAATGATTTCACATATAAAAAAGAGATAGATAAGCTGTCTTTTGTACTGTTAATAATAATTTAAATTTAATTTAAGAATTTAATTTTAATTTAATTTAAGAAAAATAAAAAATAATGAATATTTAGAAGTAGTCTGTATACAAAAATAAAATTATCTCTTCGTATTTGAATCGCTTAAAATATTTTAAAAATTTAGTGCTCCAAAACTTGCGGCGGAGGTACAAAGAATCGTGTAGTTGTATGCGAGCAAGTAATGGCCCAGGGACGAAAACAATCACGTCCTGAACACAATTGTCCAGCACAAAAACCTCGGTCGGTGAAAGCGTGCAATAAGCGACCGTGTGATCAACTGAATATCGATATTCAACCGATAATTATTAACAAGAATACAACGTATATTCAGGACGATCCTAAAAAAAAGGTCTATCTCAATATCGGGGGCCAAGCGACTATTTTTCAAGGCACGCCGCTCATCAAAATTCGCTGTCCTGTTAAGAAATTTAAAAAGTAAGATTTTTCGTACTTTTGACACTTGCATTTCTCTCAGTTTTATAAAAAAAAAACATTTTTTGATTGCAATGTACAATAATTATATGTATTGAATTCGTGTCTTGAAATTTTATCTATTATAAAAGAAGCATTTCTTTTTTCAATTATTAAACAGATGTTTATTTACGGTTCTTTTATTCATACAGACCGCACATTATTTGGAAAAAAGATAATAAAGAATTACCAAAATCACAAAAATACCAGATCAACGATAGAGGATCTTTAAAAATAAAAGACATTAATTTTTCGGACAGCGGTCTATATTCATGTTGGGGTATGTATATAAAATTATCTATAATCAATATTACATAGGATAAACGCTTAATATTATTAAAAAACAATGTTAATTGTATATCTGTTTTTAAAAATGATATTATTTAGAATAAACACGTATACAGAATAAAAACATTCATTACATTGTGGGTGATAAATACATATTTAATTTGTATTTCATCAGATTCATAAGTCTACTATAATTCAGAATTTTGAATTTAAAAATTTTTTTAAATATTAATATACAGCTGGATACGCGAATGCGTCAATAAACCTTGCAGTGAAACCGAAATCTCAAGATCTAATGAGCAGCGAGGAAGTTATACGTTCAGGTAACGCAGTGCTTCAGCGACAAGGAGCTCATCTTAATTCAGCTTCTATTAATTCTGGTAAAGATTCTAAAAGCTTATAAATTTTTAGTTATGCAAACGTCTTACCTACCTGTTAAACAAGTAATACTTGTACGAATATTGCGAGAATTGATTATTTTGAGAAATGCGCAGCTTTTAAACTTTAGTGATAAATGATAAAACAAAATAAGTGCAATTTTTCAAATTTATTATACATAAAACACTACTTTTTATCATATTAAATTACAATGATTTATCGATGTAAATGTTTCAGTTAAAGTTAAATATCAATTATGAATTTTTTTTACCATGAAAAAATTTTATATAATTTATATATACATATATTATAACTTATATTATAATTCTTAAAAATTTCTAATTACTCAACATTATTTAAAACACTTGCCCTAAAAAAAATATGAAACTATAATACTTATTATTATGAAGTTATGACTATTTTACTAGTATAATTTGATGTTATCAAGAATATTTGAAAATTATAAGTAATAACTAAATTAACTTAGGAGCTTCTCTTATAGCAGAACCATTTTACGGCGTGCATGGTGAAGATAGTCAAAAGTCTCGACAGGAAAGTACAAAATTTATACAAGCAACAGAGGTACCTCCTAAAAAAAAACAGAAGCAAGTGGCTCATCCTCTGCCCGTTGAATCCACAGAAAGCTACGAATATTCTGTCACTCCTCTATATCAGGTCCGATGAACAATATTTGTTATACCTGTATTTAATAAATTTGCTTACATTTTGGATTTTTCTCTAAAACATGAAACTGTTTAAAAACTAACATTCATATTTTATTGCTCTCTTATCTACTTTACTTTTACTAACTGCTGATGGACTCGTATAAATTAAATGGATCCTGTAAAAAAAGCCAGTAGAATCGACAGTTTCTTCTGGCGCTTCACCATTGATGCCTCACTTAAATTATCTTATCACAACTCTGAAGGTGGGAGCAACATTAATCTCAGAAATTAATTTTTTTCATTTTATTTATTTTAAAAAATATTCTTTCTATTTATTATTTTTATCTATATTTATATTACGTTATATTTATTTAGAATACATAAAATGTATTCAACATTTTGAAAATTTCATGACGTATTATGGAATAACGTAAAAAGGAAATTTTTTAATTTTTCGATACAATTATGAAAAACAATATGAAACAAACATTTAAATAATGATTTGCAGAATTATTGGCCATTTGACAATCCTACACCGTCCAGTTTTAATCATGCAAATGTTATTACCTATGCTCGAAATGGTGTTCCACACGAGATAAGGCCTTCGTTCACAACCGATGACTACCTTCACTTGCCTTATAACAATAATTCATTGATAGATGATCAATTCTATAACGCTCATGAACGATATGACTTCTTTCAAGCTGATAATACAGCTATTCCGGATAACGTTTTTGGTCCCGATGAGGAACGCATTTTCATTGACGATGATCCTTTCGATATCGAGGACAAGCTTTTCTCCATCGAGCATAAGGAAATATCAGTGCAACTCACACCCACTGTAACAATATTGGATTTTGTTACTGAACAACCACATACTCGACATAAATACAACAATACCGGGATCCATCTGGATAGAAATCAAAGAGGTACACTTGACAAAAAGCAACTTCAACATAAATTCTTCCAATCAATAAATTCAGATGAAAATAAATACAAAAACTATACTAATTTATTTTCCAAATCGATAAATGAAAGTTATCTAGGTAATTCTGATATTGAAAATATAGATAGTACAATTCATCCGACATATTTCTTCTTAAATGTTTCAACATATGTAGTTGATACTTCACCCGATTTATCTGTAACAACTACCGAAAGACTAACGAGTGAAGCAAAAATTGAAATAACAAAGATAATGTCAACAGTAGCAACTATGAATAATACAAAAAGTTCAAAAATAGAAGACAATAAAGAGCACCTTGAAGAATTAGAAAATGTTTACATAGATAAAGAAAAAGAAAGGGTCGTGGAAAGTTTTAAAATTGAAAATAAAAACTTTACACCAATTGTACTCGATAATGAAAATAAGGATCATGAGCCCACCATAGGTCCAATTATAGCATTCAATCAAGGTAAATGTACCTAATGTATTTAGAAACAACATTTTATTTATATCACCTATATTTTAAATTAATATAATTAATAATTATAATTATACATTAAATATTTCCACTAACTTTTTTTGGCTTGAGTGAAATTAATGTTTATTTTTGTCCAATATATATAAAAAAATTTTTTTTATAAAAATCATAAAATCGATAAAATATAAAATATATTGCATGCAAATAATTTAACATTTACAATTTATAATCAAATTTTTAATAAAATTAAGTATTTTGCATGATATAATATAAAAAACATAAGCATTAATTACTGTATATATTTTTAGCTAAAGATGCTTTGATATTCGAATGGGTTACAACAGATTGGTCTAGATGTTCACAAACATGCGGTGGTGGAGGATTTCAGGTAAAAGTATCAACAAATTTCAACGATTCAAAAATGTACACCAAACATTTTTCATTGCATAAAATGAAATGAAATATATATATATCTTAATATGAAAAATAAACTTTTAACAAATGAACTAAATTACCATCGTTGCGCGAAATAGACCGGATGAATAGAATAATTTCCATTTTTTTACATTGACGAATTGTTAGCGAACAAATACAGTTCCCTGTTTTTGCAAAATGTAAATTATCTCTCGACTTATATCTATAACTTATTGTCGCAACATAATCGACGTAATTTTAATGTCCTTTATACTATAACAAAAGTTAAGTCGATGTATCAGCAACTGTCTACGAAGGAAGAGAAGAAATAGTGACTGGGGTTAATACGGGGGCACTCAAACACTTAGCAGAACAAATACGTATAGATAATTTGAACAAATTTAATTTCGAGTAAATATCTGTTAATAAAAAGTATGTTATTTTATAGCAATCATTTTAAAAACATAGTTTTTCTACATTCTCAGTCAAGTTTATTTATAAGTAGTTCATTATTTAAAAATAATGTTTAAGAACTACATTATTAACTGACATAACTAGTAAAAAAGAAGCATTGCTTTAGATGCGTGGAGCTCAATGTACAGTCCGCTCGACAAAAAATGACTCGACTACTACGAAAATAATGCACCGAACAATAATTGGAGCATCGCTATGTGAGGATGCAAACTATCCTATGCCCGAAAAAGTACGACCCTGCGGTGAGGGCAAATGCCCTCAATGGCACAGTGGCGCGTGGACACTTTGCGAAACATCGCGTTGCTTCGACTGGAAAACAGGTAGCAATTTTATACTTTTCAGAATTTTTTAAGCTAACGTTGGCAAATTATTGAAATTTAATATACAAACACAATCCAAGAAATCATGTAATTTATTCCTTGTATTATATGAGTTTTATTATAAAGATACGAGTGTTACTGTAAAGAGGAAAAAATTAATGAAATTCTCTCATCAATATAATTATATTAATATGTATTTTTGAATAATATTAATGTTAAAATACTGTTTTTCAAGGTTTCATACACAATTATTACCTATAATTGAAATAAAATCGAAATTCAATATAAAAATTTCGACTATTATTCAATGGAATAAGGAAATATATTTTTATTTAAAAAATTTAAACATATGCTTTATTTTACAACTGAAATAATTTTAAGATTTTGAAATAAATTTTAGTCTTGGATAATGTTCTATATAACTGTTTGTTTTTAAAAAGATAAAAGCCAATGTAAATTTTGAGTACGTAAAATTAATTAGATTAATTTGATTAGAATATATTTTAAATATATTGAATATTATAAATAATATATCACACAATATATAAATTAATTAAAAATTTCATTTTAATAATATTCATTTTCCGTAAAATTGATAAAGCGATGCAAAGAAGAGAAATAAATTGTCGTTTGGTCGAATCAGAAGACAAAATAGAAAATTCAACAAATTTAGATCCAAGTAAATGCGATGAGGCAATGAGACCACCACAAAGACAAGAATGTTACAATGATGCTTGTAAAGGTGTTTGGCGAGTTGGAGAATGGTCAGAAGTAAGCGTTTAATACTAATTTATTAAAAATTAATTAAACGATTATTGTTGTGGCATTATTATTGCTTGATACATTCTATTTTTTTTATAAATAAAAATTATTAAATGGATTCTTTCAAACTTAAGAACACAGTCTTGCATCCTTTGTTCAATCCTTCATTTAATCCTTTGTTGACTTTATACAAATTAGAAAACAACGGTACTGTTCCTATCTAACAATAATTGATTAATTATTTTAATGATAAATAGTGTACAGCTTCGTGTGAAAAAGATGGAATTAAGTATCGAATATTACAATGCGTCTGGTATGGAACTAAAAAACCAGCCGGTAATGTTTGTGGAGATATACCTAGACCACCAGTAATGAAAACTTGTCGAGGAGCACCGTGTTCGAAATCTTCTGGTAATAATAATTTACTTATTACTTTACTTTAAAATATTTGCTTTAAGACAGTTTACTATCAAAGAGTAATTTTATTTTTCGATGAAAAGAATCGAATGAAATAAGATTTATAATGTGTTTAAGTTATTCTTATTAACAATTAATCCATATTATTTCAGACGATTGCAAGGATCATTCACAATTATGTGGACGCGTAAAACTGTTAGGAATGTGTCACATGTCCTTATATAAAAAACAATGTTGTAAATCTTGTAATCAAAATCGATATATTTAGGTCAAAATATAATTAAATTCAAAATAGAAAAAATTCCCATGCCCAAATTTATCCAAACTATACAATTATTTTTACATATGTAGAATTCTCTATATAATTTACCGTGAATGGTCTACGTTTGTCCTTTTACAGGAACATTACCAATGAGAAGTACAAGTTAGAGATACATCTATGATGGTTAGAAACATTTATAAGTTAATTCACCTAATCATCACTGTAATGAAAGACTTATTAATTATATAATATCAGAACGACTAATATTTTTCATCGCCCTATTTAATATAACAATAAAGCAATACATTATCTCTATAAATTTTCAACCGAGATGTTCAGTTACATAATCCCGTATCGCCAATACTGATGAAGTTTCTTATTTTTTTTGTTCTATTACTTGAATATCAATATGCTCGCTTAAAAAAAAATTCATACGATATTGCCAGTACGTTTATCGTATCGTTGACAAAATATTAAATTATCTCTTAAAGACATCATCGGAATGTGTCAGTCGCGATGGGCTTTACGCTTAAGGCACTGCAACGTAGAAAAATAGCCGCAAGGAGATGGGACATCGAAAATCTTCGCATCCGATGTCGAGAGGTTGGCGGATAGTATTGAGCCGAGAAGCGAGCGTTGCGAAGGAAGAGAGAGAAGAGAGAAAGCGAGATAATGGGAGAGAGTTACATGTGACTTTTACCGATGAGCGATTCAATGAATGTCCTCGTGAAGTCGAGCCTTGCCTCGGCGACTTCAGATAATACAGACATCGTCGGTCAGACTAGCCACTCTCGGACCGCCTCTTCACCTACGGTACCTTAGTGACGCAGAACATCGCTCCACGGAACTGCCGTTCAATAAGCTCAGGTGTGAGCTTTGGAGTGAACATGGCTTATTCCCACAGCGGAACAAGTACCTGGATTCTTGAACAAGTAGTCCTGCATAGCTGAAAAGTAAGCAGGACAAAATCCTAAAGCCTCAGATGCTTAAGTGCATTTACTTACGTACAATCACTTTAACCAAATAATACAGCGCACTGTGTAATCGCGAAACGAGGGCAAATGAATTCGAGCAGGCATATTAGTATTATATTTTTATATTGTTAAACACGCGTGCGGGCTTTTTCCCCCCCTTTTAGGAAGGGCTTTTTTATATCATTAGGCGTTAGGAAATAAAATTTATTATTTGTTATCACTTATCTATAAATTGTTTTTCATATTTGCTCACTTTATCCAGGCTTCTACATCCTAAACTTACTCCTTTTTCTCATCTGAATGATACTAAAATCACCCCTATACAAACATAAATATCTGGCATGTATTAAGACACCTTCTTATAAAACAAAATAATTCTACATCGATCAATTTCAAAATGTCCTACCTCTGTATAAAGACATATAATTCGATTAAATATAAAATTTAATTGAACTTGAATATAAAAATTCTACCTTCATATTGTAACATTTTTTCATGATACTATAGCTATGCTTATTTTTTAATTCTACTATACAAACATAATATAGTTACACTTAACGTTGTAATTTTATTAGAGTATTCTCCGATAAAAAATAAAAATTTGATTTAATACTAATAAAGTAAGGACAAAGAAAAAATATTTGTTGTAGATAAAATAAATAAAATAGTAGATATAGCTACTACAATATAATTCATTTTATTGTTTTGTAATTGCATGATTTTAATATTTTTTTAGATAAAAAATAACCCACAGTTGATATAAATTGTCTTACGTCAAACTTAACTATTATTAAACTTAACTATTAACTAATATAAATTTATTTCAAATACAAGTAAAATACTTTTTCTGAAAAAAATAAAAACAAGCTGTGCCGTTAAAATACTTTCAGCTATAGTACATAAAATTCAGTATATTGCAAAATATAAAAATTATGGAGTTGACATACAGAAAAATTTTTAAATGCATAATATAATACACATAAAATATATAGTAAAAGACATACTATTTTTCTGTAGTGGATTGAGCTAAAATGCGCCTTTATCAAACAACTGTACTTTATAACTGAACTTTACCATTCCAGTTGGAATTGTAAAAATCATTGAGGTTCTGTGAACAATTTTTTGTGACAAGTTTAGCAGCAACGATAAATATTAAAGAAAAAAAAATGAAATTTTAATTGCAGTTAAACAATACTATTAGAAACCATTAAATTTCTATTAAAAAAATAAATAAAATATTAGAAAATATTTATTATACGTTTTTACTTTGATATCATATGGTACTTTATTTTGAATGACAACTAACAATACTCAAAAGCTACTTTTATTTTCTGACAAAAAGTTTATAATTCATTGTGTTTTAAAAAGATTTTTTTACAAACTTTGTTTATTTTTTATTCGTTAAAAGTATATTTGAGAAAAACAATTTCAAAATGATTCAGTAATGTTATTTTAATTTTAAAGTTACATAAAAAATATTATTTAGCAATATGGGTAATACTTTTATCATTTTAATTACTTATATTAAAATACAAATACAAAATATTAAAATATTAAGTATAAAAGAGTTTTTCTAATATTTTTATTTTTTACGTAGCGACTAGTTAATAAATAAAACTGACTTTTGAAGACTGAGAAGATAACGTACTTTATAAAGTATAAATCCGTGTAAACGGAAACTAATGAATTCGTAAATAGCATCTGCAGCTTAAAGGGTAACGAAAAGTCAATCCATTGCTAGTTGTAAAATTATGTATAACAGATAAGAAAAATCTTTTTTTTATTTATGGCATGCTCATTCTTAGTATATTATAGTATAATTTCTTATTATATTCTTTCATCTACGAATTTTAACTTTACAGAATTGAATGATGTTAATTAACTCTAATAACCAAATGTAATAGTTTTAAAATATTATCAAAAAAATTTTTATATGTAAATATATCTAATTTTAATTTAATTGTATGCGTAATCGTATTTGTTATGAAAATCAACACAGTATGAGTACTATAAAAAAATTCTCGAAGGATGAACATAAGCCAATAGAATTTAAGCAATAAAGATACATATAAAGGCAATTGTAAGATAATATTTTATTAAATGAAAAAAAGGATAACGAAGGTTCGTTAACAAACAAACACTCATTATTCGCGTAGGAAAAAAATCTTTGAATTGGCCAAATAATGGCTTCATGTTAATAATTTTTATAATGTTAACGTACTTTCGTAGTAGATGGATTTTCCTCGATGATATAATTGCCAATATGAATCTATCAAGGTAATGTGAAACAGAAAGTAATGAAAAAAATATATAAACCATAAAATCAAGTAGAAAGAATGAGATCTGATAAATAACTTTTATGAGTACCATAAAAAAGATGATAATGATTACAATCGAAATATGGTAAAACGGATGTTAAGGTTTAAAAAACTTATTAATAAAGTATAAATTTTATTTGTTATTCGACTTCATTATAATAACTTTCATCCGTTTAAAAAAATTTCTGCAAACAAAAAAATAATTGTTATATAAAGAATTTAATGTTATTAAATTACAATTTATTTATATACTAATGGAGATTGATACGCATATCTCTTATGTAGGATTAACATAAGTATGTATTACTTCTTCACTTCAATAAATTTTATATTAGGCTTAGTCAATTTTTGAAGATTAATTAATTAAACTTTAAATTTTATAACAAAATCGTATAGATAAGAAAAAATGCTATAAATAGTAGGGGGTAAAATATCCTTATTAATACTATGATAATACGAATATTTATAATAATGCAATAATTAAAATGCAGAAAGTATACATTGTAAATAATATTTGTAAAATTTTGAGAGAGAAAAATTAAAAATTACTTTTAACTCCAAAATTAATTTATTTGTATATTTTTAACTAAATTATCAAAATTGAAAATATAAACAAATAAAGTTTATTAAGAGTACTATTTTAATGCTAAACTACATTCGTTTTAGTTAATTACGATGAATAAAACAGACTAAAAAAAATAATATTTTTATCTTTGTATATAGAATATATTTATTTTTTTAAATTGTTACCTTTTGTAAAACTTGCAAAAATTTTATTTAAGACTTAATTGTCATACATACAAGTTTTAAAATATTATATCAGAAATAATGATTGTGAAAATGATTTTTCTGGTAATCTTTATTTACATAATATATTACATGAAAATAATAATTATCTTATATACATGATATGAAATAAATTACGCTGAAAGGTATATTCATGAGTATTTGCCCAAGATACACGTTCGCATTATAATGTGGAAATTATTATAAGTTAAAATGATATTTATTACTGTTAATTACATCTGTGTACATATATAATGCATCACTATTATGTACGTATACATACGTATAATATGTATATAAACGTAATCGTGTTTAAAAATAAAAATGAAAAATTATATCTAAAATTGTAATTTATTATAATTCAAAAACATTCTGTTAAGTTTATGAAAAAATTTACTTAACTAATTTATTATTTAAACTTTAAATAGAATCAAAAATCAAAATCAACTCAAAATATATAAATGTTTAATATATATTGAAAGCTAAAAATAAATTTTTTATTTTAAATTAAAACCAGGTTTTTCTAAATTATGGAATCATGGAATTGTATATAATATATATGTTAACTTCGCGAAGGTGCTCACTGCACTAATAAAGAATTGTCTTTCTTCGCGGTAGGATACGTCGCAGTTGTATACGAAACGTATATCTGCTCCGTAATAATTTCTTTACCTTACGTAAGGAAATCCAGGTTTACATAAAATAAGTGAACTCGTGATTGCGTTTTAAGTGGTTTATTTGACGGATTCGAGGGGAACTGGCGAGTCTCACATGAAAACCGCTATATAAGGGCTCGCCGTTCCTTTACAGAAATTAAATTTCATAGGGTGGGAGGCCCACGCATAGGCGAAATGAAAGAGCGAGGGGTTAGATAAGAAAATCCTAACACATAATATTCGGCGATAACCTCGCGATTCTCGAAAGACGGAGTTTTATTTACGGACGAAACAAATACCTTGTAGTACACTTTCACAAGTGACTACATTGAATTCCGCGATTTGTAGAATCTTAAAACAAAAAATAATTACACTTACTGTAATCCTATCCTCGGAAAAAATATTTTCCCGAGCTAAATTATTAGACACTTAGTATAAATTGGGCGCGAGGCCGAAACGTCATCTCGGATCGGTTGACCCGAGCGGTCGGCCCGACCCGACCATTTCGTCGAGGAAAAGGGTCCCTTTCCTCGAAGGGTCGAGTTGCCTCGGTCGCGCGGTCAGTTCCACGCGACCGTGACAATAACAAGGGTTCAATTTTCACGCCGGTTATTATCCGCTTTTCCTAGCGTAGGCGCGCTAAATAACTCGACTAAAATTTCAGGTTATCAGTAAAAAATGAAAGCGCGCGTTCAATATTGAACGTACAACGCATGCGTCGGTAAAAACATATCTTATTACTTAACAATATAATACTTCATGAAGTGACTACTAATTGAAAATACCGTTAAAAATAATTTACTACTTTATTTCACTAAAATAATTTTTATATTTTACATATACAAAGGTTGATACTCGATGTGTAAATGTAAGTATATGCATGCAAAGATTGAATTTAATATCCATGATTAATATATTTAATTGTTAATACCGAAAATATTCATTACATCTATATCATTTAATATCCATAGTTTTTTTAATAAAGACCACTTAGTTTCATGAGTTTGCATTAAATATTTATTGTTTGGTTGTCTTTGATGCGAATAAGTTCCTAAAATTAAACTTTGAGCGAATCTCGCACAGATACACAGTTTTAAGATTTCCTTCTCTTGTTGCGTTAATTGTCTTACCTCTTGATAACCATCGATTACATATTTAGCTAAATTTATATCTTTAGTCCATGTAATTATGTAGCATAAACAAATTGCTAGTTCAAAAATGTAACAACTTTTGTGTGAGTCTCCAAAATCGATGATTGCCTCTACGCTCCTGCTATCTAAGCCTATAATGATATTATCCTCATTTAAATCTCCGTGTAGAATTCCCTTCTCTAAATCATTAATAATAATTAATACTCTTTTTTCAAAATCAATTATGATTTTTTCAATTAAATCGACTTCGACTTTATTTTCTATCACGTATAAAAAGTTTCGAAGCTTTGGAACAGCTGATAAGACCCATATGGACGTTTGACTTTCATAAGCCGGATGAGAAAATTTTTCCATCGCTTTATCTAGACGAGCAGTATATAAACCAATTTGCTTCAATAATTCTAGAGATACTTTGACTGTGTTTAGAATTTTGCCCTGTCGATAGACCAAAAGTCGCAGTACGTGCTCCGGTCCTATTAAAAATTGATGCATGTAAGAAGCTTTAGTATTTTTTTAAAATATCAAAACAAATACACAAATATAAAAAAATTTTCAAACACGTAATTTTAAACAAAAAATTTTAAAATAAATAAAAATAACTTCTTAACTTAACTTAACTTCTTTTCCTTGATAAGGAAGGGTCCGCAGAAATCGATCCCGGTATTTAAAAACGGACGAGCCGGTACGACTCTTTCTTGAGGTAAGTTCCCCATAAGGTAGCTCGGTACTTCGGCCTTGAATTTATGGCACGTGAAACATTCATGCACGACCCTTTTTACGTTATTTCTACCTGCGAGGGGCCAATATTTTTGTCGCAGGAAGTGCAGTGTCGCCTGTGCTCCGCTGTGCATGTTTTTTAAATGAAAATGTTTGATAATTAGATTTGAAACGTGACTATTTTTGGGTAAAATGATCGGATGTTTTTTAGAGAAAGACAGTTTGGAGTTCTTTAGTCTCCCGCCCACTCTAATTAATCCCCGCTCGTCTAAAATCGGATCTAGACCTATCAGGTTACTGCCCTTCAAAACGGGCTGTTGCTTTCGCAACTGATTTAGCTCATTTCCGAACTCCTCTTGTTGTGTTAATTTTATTATCTCGTCGTGCGCCCGCTTGAGCTCCGATACACTCAAGTTCCCGAGCCATTTTCTCTTTGGGTGTTTCGTATTCTGCACGAAGCGAAGTACATATGCTAAAACTCGGTTTAGTTTAGTAAAATTGGAATATTTTTTTAGCATATCGACTCCGCGTGCAGTCTGATGGAGCACGACTGTCCTTTTTAGCTCGCACAATGGCACATTGTTGATCGCCGACTTGGGCCACTCGGCTTCGTTTGCCTTTAGCCATGTTGGGCCAAATTGCCAAAAATTATTTTTTATCAATTGTGACGGCATTAAACCCCGTGACAACAGATCCGCCGGATTGTCAGCTGAGGCTACATGGCGCCATGCTGCGACCTCTGTGGTTCGCTGAATTTCGGAAACCCGATTCGCGACGAAAACATTTAGTAAATGGGGTGATGTTCTGATCCATTGAAGCGTAATGGACGAGTCCGTCCATAAATAAATATGATTTATTTCCTTATTTAACGCTTTATGGACTGTCCTCAGTAGCCGTGCAAGCAATAGGGCCCCGCACAATTCTAACTTGGGCAGGGTTACGGTCTTCAATGGGGCTACTCTGCTTTTCGAGCATAAAAGATGAGTTTGTATTTCTCCTGCTAAGTTGCTTGATTTGATATAAATACATGCACCATACGCGCTTTCTGAGGCGTCTGAGAATCCGTGTATTTCAAGACGATGCGCCTGTTTTACTATTATTCTTCGATAGAATTGCATTTTTTCCATGGCGTTCAGATCCCCTTTAAATGCACACCAGCGGTCGTAAATTTCCGACGGTATGGTTTCGTCCCACTCAAGGTGGTACTTCCATAACGCTTGCATGACCAGTTTCGCCGTTACGATCATTGGACCCAATAATCCAATAGGGTCATACAATTTTGCGATATTTGACAATACCGTTCTCTTGTTTGTTGCCCTTTCGATCGTTTGTTTTACCTTATAAGTTATGGTGTCCTCTTATGAGTCCCAGGTGAGTCCTAGAATGCCTAAAGTTTCTTGCTTCGCGAATAAATTAGATTCGCCCCCTTTGGTGTTTAAATCTTTCATAATTTTTTTATCGTTGGCGGCCCATTTTCTCAAACTGAATTTGCCGGATTCAAGGCATTTGATTAAATTGTTTCTTATGATTATGGCCTCCTCCACTGTTTCGGCACCGGTCAACAGATCGTCAACGTAAAAGTCGCGTTTTATGATTTTTGCTATATCGGGGTACGTCGTCTTGACGTCGTCAGCTAGCTGGTGCAATGTTTTTATTGCCAAATAGGGTGCGGAGGTGGTCCCGTATGTGACCGTGTCTGCTCGATATGTTTTTAAGGTTTCGTGGGGGTTCTCGCGATATAATAATAGTTGATGCTTGGCATCTCGGACGTCCATTCGAATTTGCCGGTACATTTTCTCAATGTCGGCGGTAAACGCGTATTGATGCGTCCGAAAACGCACCAAAACTGAAAATATATTGTCCTGAATCGTAGGCCCTGTCTTTAAACAATTATTCAATGAAACGCCCGTTGTGGTTTTGGCGGATGCGTCGAAGACCACCCGCAACTTCGTGGTCTCACTATCTAATTTTATAACCGGATGATGAGGCATGAAATAAACCCTTTCCCCCGTGATCACGTTGACCTCTGTCATGTGACTCATTTCTTTATAATCCCTCATAAATTGTGTATATTCGATCTTTAAGTCATGGTTTTTTTCTAATTTCCTTTCAAGGGCTAAAAACCTTCGGTGAGCCATGTCATATGACTCGCCCAGGTTTTTGATGTTTTCGTTGAACGGCAGTCTTACTATGTATCTACCTGATGGGTCACGGCGGCTAGTTTCTTTAAAATGTTTTTCCACCTCCGATTCCTCTTGAGACAAAAATCTCTTTTCTTCCATTTCTTCAATTTCCCAGAAACGGGTCAGTTGCTTCTGTATCGTATCTATAGACAACAGGCATTTATTTTTGCATCTCTTATCAACTTTATTGATTCTTCCGGCCGCGATCCATCCAAGTCTTGTTTTTTGGAGTTTTGCACCGCAGTCGTTCAGCGCGATTTGTCCGATGCACATGAGTTCGTAGAATATTTCTACCCCCAACAACGCATCGATCTTCGACGGCTTGTGGAATCCCGGGTCAGCCAATTTTATGTTTCTTGGGATCTTCAATTTGTCCCTTGTTATCATTTGGCCAGGTAATGGCTCGCAAATACGGGGAATGACAAGGAAATCGAGAACCGCTTCGAAGTCGCTGTACGTAGATTTAAATCCGGCCTTCACGGAGTGGTTTATTTTTAATGGAATCGCGTTTAATCCTTCCACCGGTAGATTTATATTTTTGAGTGGTAGATTCAATGCCTTCGCGAATTCGCTCGTCAAGAAGTTAGATTGGGATCCACTGTCCAAAATCACTCTTGCTTTGATTAATCTTCCTTGGTCATTTTTAAAGTTTACCATTGCCGTGCACAATAAAACTTCTGTGTTTATTGTGGCCTTTAAAGTGGTCTTGGGCGAGGCTTCAAAAGTCGTCATTTTCCTTTGACCTGGGTTGGCCTCGTCCCTTTCAAAATGCAACAAGCTGTGGTGATTTTTATTGCATTTCTTGCATTTCGGACTTCTGCATTCCCGGGATCCATGCCCGGGGCGTAAACACGTGTAACATAACTTGTGCCCTTTAATGGCGCTAAGTTTGTCTTCATACGGCATTTGTAAAAACATTTCGCACGCGTAGATCTTGTGCTGAGCGTTACAAATAATACATTCGCTACTATTTGTTATCGTAGTCAATATTTTTGTTCTTGCGTTGTTTTTTGTATGATTATGGGTTTTTTTATGGCTCCCGCTGAATTGTCCCTGATTGTAGCTAATCGCCTGTAACACTTGATATCGTGTTTCTAAAAATCTCAGGAATTCATCCAACTTTGGGACCTCTGCCCCCGCGATCGTTTTCTCCCACTCCATCAGGGTGCCGCGATCTAATTTGCTAATTAGTATCTGAATGAGAAGCGTATCCCAGTGTTCCACATCCTCCCCGAGTGTCTTCAAAGCTCGGGTATGCGTACGTAAACTATCTATAATTCTTCGCACTTCAGTAGCGGCATTTTTAGTTATGGGCTCTAGATCCAGAATCGCCTTCGTATGATTTTGCACTATTACACGACGATTATCAAAACGCATTTTTAACAACTCCCAAGCGTGCGCGTAGTCTCTAAGGAGCTTATCACTTCCGCGGCGTGACTCTTTAGACACGAACGCAAGTATTGCAGTTTTTGCATTTCACTTAGCGTGCTGTTGTCATGTACGGTGCACTTGAACGAATCGTAAAATTCCAACCATTTTTCGTAGTTTCCGTCGAATGTTTGTAACTCGATTTTCGGCAATATTACGCTCACGCGGGTGGATGGTATCTCGTTTTCTCGAACCGGCACCGAGAAGTCCGCCTGCAATGATGCGTTCAGTATTTTTCTTGCGCGACTGGTCTGTGTAAAATACGAGCGTTCGAAATCCTCGAATTCAGAATCTGCCGAGTCTGAAAGATCAGTAATTTGTTCTTGTATGGAAGCGAATTGCTTAAAAATTTCTTCCATATGGCAAATACGCGATTGTAATTCTATTGTTTCGTTACGATTGGGTTTGTCCTCGATAAATTGCACGAACCGTGTCAATGCCCCCTTGCACTGTCCTCGTCTTCGTCTTAGTTTACCTAATTCATTTTCGTTGGAGAATGACATTTCGGGAAACCTTTTGCGCAATAAAATCGAAGCGGGGTCAGAAGAGGTAGGAAGGACTTACTACTTTGAAGTGGCTACTGTAGATGCTTCCGTTAATCCGGCGGGTGATTAGGTATGAAGTTGCAGTAGCCAGTTGAAAAGGGCTGTCGCAGTTGTCCCACTTCCAACGGCGGCCGATACCTTCGAGCACTTGCAGTTTGTATTGCTCTTGAATCTGAGGACCCTTTTTTTTTTTTTTTTAGGTCTACATTTTACAACACTCTTTCAAATCTACTGCGAACTACAGGATTCAGTCTATAATGTCCGTTGCACTACTCAACTGTTGTTAATATGGTATTACAACTGATACTGTACAAATACCTGTCCTTATTAATTTACGTTTATTGATTTCACTTAACCAGTTTTAACAAATCGTAAGTGTTGTGTCGATTAACATTAAATACTCAATTCTATTGTTTGAATTCCACCTCTGTCAAAGTCGTGCTCGATGTTTTCAGGAATTATCCGATTCTCTGATCACTTAACATGAACACTTTTCACCTTAAAACACATAAACTTCACTTCAACTGATATCCACTTTCATCGCGGGTATATCCGGCTCGAAGGACCAATGTTAACTTCGCGAAGGTGCTCACTGCACTAATAAAGAATTGTCTTTCTTCGCGGTAGGATACGTCGCAGTTGTATACGAAACGTATATCTGCTCCGTAATAATTTCTTTACCTTACGTAAGGAAATCCAGGTTTACATAAAATAAGTGAACTCGTGATTGCGTTTTAAGTGGTTTATTTGACGGATTCGAGGGGAACTGGCGAGTCTCACATGAAAACCGCTATATAAGGGCTCGCCGTTCCTTTACAGAAATTAAATTTCATAGGGTGGGAGGCCCACGCATAGGCGAAATGAAAGAGCGAGGGGTTAGATAAGAAAATCCTAACACATAATATTCGGCGATAACCTCGCGATTCTCGAAAGACGGAGTTTTATTTACGGACGAAACAAATACCTTGTAGTACACTTTCACAAGTGACTACATTGAATTCCGCGATTTGTAGAATCTTAAAACAAAAAATAATTACACTTACTGTAATCCTATCCTCGGAAAAAATATTTTCCCGAGCTAAATTATTAGACACTTAGTATAAATTGGGCGCGAGGCCGAAACGTCATCTCGGATCGGTTGACCCGAGCGGTCGGCCCGACCCGACCATTTCGTCGAGGAAAAGGGTCCCTTTCCTCGAAGGGTCGAGTTGCCTCGGTCGCGCGGTCAGTTCCACGCGACCGTGACAATAACAAGGGTTCAATTTTCACGCCGGTTATTATCCGCTTTTCCTAGCGTAGGCGCGCTAAATAACTCGACTAAAATTTCAGGTTATCAGTAAAAAATGAAAGCGCGCGTTCAATATTGAACGTACAACGCATGCGTCGGTAAAAACATATCTTATTACTTAACAATATAATACTTCATGAAGTGACTACTAATTGAAAATACCGTTAAAAATAATTTACTACTTTATTTCACTAAAATAATTTTTATATTTTACATATACAAAGGTTGATACTCGATGTGTAAATGTAAGTATATGCATGCAAAGATTGAATTTAATATCCATGATTAATATATTTAATTGTTAATACCGAAAATATTCATTACATCTATATCATTTAATATCCATAGTTTTTTTAATAAAGACCACTTAGTTTCATGAGTTTGCATTAAATATTTATTGTTTGGTTGTCTTTGATGCGAATAAGTTCCTAAAATTAAACTTTGAGCGAATCTCGCACAGATACACAGTTTTAAGATTTCCTTCTCTTGTTGCGTTAATTGTCTTACCTCTTGATAACCATCGATTACATATTTAGCTAAATTTATATCTTTAGTCCATGTAATTATGTAGCATAAACAAATTGCTAGTTCAAAAATGTAACAACTTTTGTGTGAGTCTCCAAAATCGATGATTGCCTCTACGCTCCTGCTATCTAAGCCTATAATGATATTATCCTCATTTAAATCTCCGTGTAGAATTCCCTTCTCTAAATCATTAATAATAATTAATACTCTTTTTTCAAAATCAATTATGATTTTTTCAATTAAATCGACTTCGACTTTATTTTCTATCACGTATAAAAAGTTTCGAAGCTTTGGAACAGCTGATAAGACCCATATGGACGTTTGACTTTCATAAGCCGGATGAGAAAATTTTTCCATCGCTTTATCTAGACGAGCAGTATATAAACCAATTTGCTTCAATAATTCTAGAGATACTTTGACTGTGTTTAGAATTTTGCCCTGTCGATAGACCAAAAGTCGCAGTACGTGCTCCGGTCCTATTAAAAATTGATGCATGTAAGAAGCTTTAGTATTTTTTTAAAATATCAAAACAAATACACAAATATAAAAAAATTTTCAAACACGTAATTTTAAACAAAAAATTTTAAAATAAATAAAAATGATTGAATTTTTTAAGTAAAAGACAATTATGAATTAAAGATTTTATGCATAAGCTGATAATGTAACGTTTTAATATTTTAAGTAACCATATACAACAAATATGTAATTAATTGATTAGGAACTATAAAAAATTACATACGAACACATAAATTTAAAAGCTAACATTTATTTTCCATGATTTATTTGTTATTGTTATTAATTTAAAGTCTGAATATTGATTGTTAACCTTATTTACTAAAGTATTAAAATTTTTCTGAGTTTTATATATTTAATTATACAAATTTTTAAAATATAAAATTTGTAGTAATAAGTTTCAATACTAATTAATTTTTTAACTATTTAGTTTTAATTATTTTTAAAATTCTAACACAACTTTTTTGGTATTAACAAATGTTTATTTAAATGAAGTGTGACAAATTAACATTTAAAACATATTATACGAATATAAAAATATTTATGATATTGATTACAAATATTAGGAAACATTCTATTCTACGTTCCTTCTTGAATTGTAAAATATATTATTTAAATTAACAATTTTTACAAAAATATTATATTCTATTAAAAGTTTTTTGTGAATTATGTTTCAAAATTTGTAATTATTATATTAATTATTTATTTTGAGTTATTTAAGACAAATTTTTCATAATATGATGGCTTCAAATCTTGATCAAATTTTAATGCTATTTTCATTACACACCAAATTGAAAGTTTTATAATATTATCTAAATTGTGCTGAAAATTTGTACAAATTATATTTTTATTCACCTCTTTTGTCAAACATTTCCAACGAGTAATCGGAACAGTCAATTTGTTTCACTGGTATTGGGCAGATGAAACCCATCTTCTTTAGAAATAAAAGTAGCTCATTCTGGGCCTCAATGAATCTCGTATTGCGTGAATCCAAACTGTTGATAATTTTCAGTACATATCCATCTTTTTCAATCCGTGAAATATTTAGATTTTTGACAGGCAATTTATCTGTGCATAGCACGTGATAATTACAATCGTCATAAGCATTAAGCTCAGTAATGCTTTTCACATTTAATCCGTAACGCGATTCTACAAGAATTCTTGCACGATCTAAATCAACATTCGGCTTGATCAATTGACGAAGTGTTAATATATCGTTGTCCGAAGTCATAATTTTTTTTATAATTTTTACAAAATAAACTTCTATAATGCTTTAATAAATCAAAATTCGAGACTAAGTATTTTTGACGAATTTATGTTTTTTTTTTAAATAAATCATTTCATAGACGAACAAATATTTAATGATACTTTTCAAATCAATATAACAAGCCAGTAATTTAATGTGTATAAATTTAAAAATGATTAAATTTGTAAGAAATCCGCTTTTGTCATTATAACCGACCCGATGGTAGCACTTGTAAAGTAACTCAATGAATGAAATGAATTTTGTACCACATACGTATGTATAGTGGTGCAGATATCTGTTAAAGTATTGAAGAAGGAGTGGAAAATAACGATAGTCGGTTGAAGCAGCTACATTATGGTGATTATTATGAAATGATTGTTTGAACTGTGATAATGAATACGTTCGTACGAGCTAAATTATCAAAATCTGAAACAGTATCAATCAATAATACAAAACTTATTTTTATATACTCATTTGTACATATATATATGCTCTATAAATTTATTATAATTTTGATCATTTTTAATATAGTATTTATTAAGATGTTAATAAATACAATATCTAATGCAAACTCAATCACCTAAAGATATTTAAAAAAAATAAAATATGAAATAACTATAAATATATAAAAATTATTTAAATAAAGAATGAGTCAATACCAGTAATCAAATATTATTAGTAAATTAATGTGCACATATTATTAAATAATTCAAATCCTAAATTAATAATCACATCCAG
Organism: Kradibia gibbosae; assembly: GCA_018907135.1. Classification (NCBI taxonomy): domain Eukaryota; kingdom Metazoa; phylum Arthropoda; class Insecta; order Hymenoptera; family Agaonidae; genus Kradibia; species Kradibia gibbosae. Next base: position 6,674,743 of record JACCHX010000007.1, read on the forward strand.
ATATATTACGATGCATTTTTAATTTCAAATTTCTAATTTCAAAAATCAATCTTTAATAGAAAAAATAGAAAAATTACTAGTTTCATTTTATAATCAATCACTCTATCTTATATTCATTCTTTTTTAATTAATAAGTTAAAATCAATTACTATTTACACATTGTTCAATAAATTTCTGTAAAATAAAAAAAATAAAATTTTCTCAATTTATATCGTATTGAATATATTACATAATAACTTAAAATGTCTCCTTCAATTAAACGTTGATTGAACGTACATTTATTAAGATGATATTAAAATCATAATCCTCATTACATTATTATACGTACAATTGTATTAAAGTAATACCGCATTTAGTTGTATATTAAAAGTATTATAAATGACTTTTTGTAATTAAATGTAAACTCAAATAAAACTGCATCTAATCTTACATAAGATGTCGCCTCAATGTTATCCAGTCAGCTGATGTAATTTTGTCATTTGATTTTCATTGTTCACGTATTTTTAAAGTATATCTTAAAGTATTTCTTTGTTTCGTTTCTTTTTATAATATAAATTACAAAGGCCTCATATGGCCCAAAACTAAAAATATCAAATTTACTTTTTAATTATTAACATTATTTAGTAAAATAAATAAACATTAAACTTAATAACGAATTGAAAATATTTGATGTTTTTTTATTTATTTATCTTAGTTTCATTTCTCAAATTGGAATGCTTTAAAATAAAATAATAATTCTAATAATTAGATAAATTAGTAAATAAATTATAATATTTTCCTTTCACTAAATGTATGAGTTGTGCTTGCATAAATGTAAATATAAAATGGGATAAAAGTTTTAATTCGTGTAATTATAACGCATAATTATAACTATATTTTTAAAGTAGTTATCAAAAATATTTAAAAAATAAATGAATCTTAATAAAAATAAGAAACTTTATTTTATCAAAACTTACGCTTAGTCCAGTGTTCAATAGCATAAACGTTCACAATTATATTTAAGAAAGTATTGTTAAACGTATCATTTATCTATTGTATTAAATTTGCATAAACCTAATGTTGATTTTTCAATACTTCTAAAATTATAGCTAATGACGAAATCTACATTGACGACAATTCAAATAATTAAATTACCAAAAAATAAATACTGTTGATTTAACATTAAAAAATCGTATTTCAAGTATTAAGGCCTACATAGCTTAAGTATTTTATGTGATTACAAAAAATTTTTAAAAAAATGAACTAAAATTCTGTAGAATTGAGTTTAAAACTAAAAAAATAGTGATGTTGTTAAAACTGCAAATTATATACGATTTATAAATTGGTCTTAATAAATGTGTACCTTACACAGCCATATATTGTAGTTGGTATACGATTGTCAAGTTAAAAAAGAGGAAATCAACTACTGTCCAGTGTCCACCGTGGCATTGTAAACCGTTTTAAATATAAGTTTTAATCATCATAAAGTTTATAAGTTTTATTAGTAAACAGTAAATTCGTATAAACCATTGTACGAACATTGCTGCCGTTCCGTAATTCGCTTATCATATTAATATCAATTAGTACATTCTTTTTTGGTAATAAGGTAGACTGTACAAGCAGACGACTATTCACTGGACCGAATCGAATCAGTAAGAATTGTTTAGAAATTCCAAAAATCAAATATTCAAATATAAGCAAATGAATGTTTAGTATTAGTATACTTCTATCATATTAATTGTAATATAGCTTTAGTTGCATTCAGAAACTAAAATTTAACTTTTTAATATAACATAAGGTTAAACAAGAATGCAACAGTCGTCGCTTTTATTATGAAAGACTGTACATCCATTACATGCATATGTTTTTGTTTTAAGGTTATCTATCTACTTTAATTAAAGAAATTTTTTTTTTTTTTTTATTAAATTTACAATTAAATTCTTATAAATTTTTTCCCTATATTAATGTAAACAATAAACCGTAATAAATAAGCATATCGTGTTATTAACACTGCAATAAAGTAGTACGCCAGTAGAAACGTTAAAAATTTCGCAAACATTTCAATATATTTTTTATAATTTGTAATATTTTACTAAAATATAATATAAGAAATAAATGTATGTCAACTGTAATTTTTAGATTAAAATTATTTAAAACTTTTTTAACCTTAAAGAATTTGAAGATGAGAAAAATAGGAATTTGTTAATTAAAAATGGATGAAGATAGTGATGATATGACAAATCAATCAATTTTGTATGAAGCTTTGGAATATTTTATTCGCAAGCAAGAACCAGAAGTAACTGTAAAATAAATTTTTCAATCATACATTTTTTAAATTCAATTAATTACTATTAATTTTTATGTGCTCAATTCAATTTTTTAGAAATGTAAGAATGATTCTGTAGTCTTACCAACACCAGGACATATAAAAAATGCATTGCGATATCTCAATAATAGATATTCTTTACCTGAAAGTATTTCACAACAAATCAGTTATACATTGCCTTGGAAATTTGCTATTGGAGATAAAGGGCATATACTTGCTATTGTGCAAGAAAATATTATTGAGATAAGAAAATCAAAAGATGAATATTCATCTATTATTGGAAAAGCATCTAGTAATAATTATTAATTATTTTATATTCATATTTGATTCTTTATTAATTATTAAAATCGTATAATTGAACTTACAGTAGTGAAAGATGCTTTTCCACAATGGCGTAAACTTGCATGGAGTCCAGATGGTTCCATTTTAGTTTTAGCAGCTAGCAATGGATATGTGTCATTTTATAACACATTTGGAAATAATATTTTTAATATAACTCCAAAATCACTAGCTCAAAATCCTAATATTTTGGAAGCAGGAGATGCTACAGCATCAATAATTTTTAAAAAACCAAACAATGATGTTAATGACTGCAATTATGAGTTTATTAGAGTAACTTTTAGTGGTTTACTTCAATCTTATTATATTTCTGGAAATCAATTACTTGAAAATCATGAATTTTCTTTTGGCAAATTTTACAGAAATGGTGTAAATTCTGTTGTATACAGCAATAAACATAATTTATTCTTTGTTGCTGGTAACAGTATCAATCATAATTTGACTGTAAGCATTAACCTTAGTACTTTTAAAAATAATAGATTAAATTTGTTCCTTACATTTCTGCTAATTGAATTAGAATAAAGATAATTTATTCTTGTATTAATGATTTTTATATATTTATTAATTGCTTAATAGTGTACAGCCTCACAAATTGGTTTAACATGCTGGCGAATACTGAATGATAAACCATATTACAAATTATCAGTTTCTTCACAAGATTTTGAAGTTTACAAGTCTCCATTCTCCATTTGGAACTTTATTCCAATAATTAAAAGTGGACCACAATCAATAATCTTTAAAACTAGTATTTCTCCAAATAATCATCTCATATCATGTCTTCATACTGATGGTACAATTTCTATTTGGAATTTACCAACTTTAAAGTTGCAAAAGCAATGGAAACTCTTGGAACAGCCAAATTATAATGAAATCAACCCATTAAAAATTACTAAGTGTAAAAAATCTTCAATGAATATTTCTGAATTTCAACCTTTGGATATAGGATGGTGGTCTGACAATGTAAATATTATCACATTTAGAAATTATTTTCTAAAAAATTAAGCATTTCAAATCATCTTACTACTTTCATAATTTAACATTACAGTAATTTAAGCTTAAAAGATCTTTTAAATTTAATTTGATTTTATTAATTTATTCTTTTTAGACTATAATAATAGCAAGATATTCCGGTTCTGTTTCTGTATGTTCAGTTAAGTCCTTACAAAATCTTTTAGGGACCAGTCCAGAATATTTATATAATCAACCCCAAATTGCAGAACTTGGGGAGAATACAGGATTTTTATGTTTAGGTTGTGAAATTTTAGTTACTAGTTCTAAAAGGAATAGAGAATCAAATATTGAAGAACATGTATCAGGTAATTGAATTTTAACAAGAACAATGTAGCTCGAAATAAGTAACTGACATTTTTCTATGTAAACTTGGTTTTATACTATAGTAAAAAAAAATTTTAGAATTATCTTCTGAAAGTGAAAAGGATGAAGAGGAGTCCAAACCAATCACAATTTTGAATTACATAACAATTTTAATGCAAAGTGTTTTATATTCAATAACAGATATTGAGAAATTTCAACCAAAAAGACGAAAGTCCAAAGTTTGTCACCGAACCTATAAATTATTAGGCTTAAAAAGTACAACACCAGAGGAGTTATACTCTCGTAAAATTGAAATAGAGGTAAAAACTGATAAATACGAAACATGATTTATCATTTGTGTACACATGTTTTAATTTAATTTTACATTTAAAATTGTAATTTTTAATTTTTAATTAGGAATATGAAGAAGCATTATCTTTAGCATCAACTTATAAATTAGATCCTGATTTAGTTTACCAAACACAGTGGAGGAAATCTGAATTTTCTGTAGATGATATTAAAAAATATTTGAGTAAAGTTAGTAAAAGATCATGGGTTCTAAATGAATGTGTGTCAAGAGTTCCAGAAAATTTGGAAGCTACAAGAGAATTAATAAATTTTGGACTTGCTGGTGCTAATTTAGAGACATTAATTGCAATAGAACAAAAAGACAATGGAAAATTTACATGTATTAAGACAAATAATGATATCTATGAAAATAGCAAAAAATTAAATCATGTAAAACTTAATCTAATAAATTATTAAATAATTATCACAATTTCACAAAAAAGTTGTAATGTATTGTTTTTCTATATAAATAATTTTGATATTTTACAGATTCAACAAGTTAATCAAATACTTGATGCTAATAATAAGGGTAGTTTGAACGAATCGCAAAAAGAATTAATTAGATACAGAAAGAAACTTCTTAATCATTTGGATAAATTAAAAATTTATGAAATATTTTTAGAATCTTCAAGCAAATTTAATAAAACATTTTATGAAGAATTTAGAAAATTATTACCTGTTGAAAATGCCATTAGGTATGATATTTTTTTTGGTAATAAAATTAATATATAAATACATAAATCTGTTTTACTAGATTTGCTAAAAGTAATAATTGTCGAGGAGTAGAAATTATGTTTACATATTATGCAGACACATTAATGCCTTATTGGTTGACAATAATTAGTTTTTTTCCTGAAACTTTAAATCCAGAAAAATATCAAAAACTTCTACCAGAGTATGATATTGAAGGCCGCTTGTGTTTGTTATATCAAGAAGAATTGCGCCAAAAAGACTGGGTTGATAGAAGTAGTTTTTCTGATATTTATCCAAACAATAGTAACGATTTAGATTATATTTATGAAAACAGAAGATCTCTGTTATTGTACAGGTAATTCTTATGTAATTATAAAAAGTAATGCATAACAAATAAAAAATGTAATAACTTTAATTTTATTAGAAATAAGGAACTTACTGAAGATTTATTAGAAAAATGGTATAAAAATCGAGCTTATGAAATAGAAAACAATAGTTCTTTGGTGGATAATGCCTTATCTCTAATATATATTGGAAAATCTCATAATATTAATGGTTTAGAAACTCTATTATTAATGTTGGAAACATTAGCTGATCTTGTGTATAAAGTTAATTTGGAAAATTTATCTTTAAATGAGCTAGAAAAATTGAGTGATTTGGAAAAAATTCGATTACTAATGACAAAATGTAACGAAAAAAATTTTATTCTTAATATAAAAACTATGTTATTACCATATCTCAGAAGAAGAACGCAATATCTAGTAGGTATTTTAATAATTATACAAATGCTAGGCAAAACAAATTTAATAATAATGCTTTTATTTATAAATAGAGTGTCGTTATGTCAGATAATTTATTACATGAATATTTAGTATATTTAAGTATAGAGGATCTTAAACTTCCACTCATATTATTTGAACACTTTGAATCTTCTTATGATTCTGAAATACTAAATTACATACAATCTACAGATGAATTAGCTATTAATTGCATTTATGCATGTAATGACATAGAAATGTACTTAAAAGCAAAAGCTATATTTGAAATTGTAATTAATTTGAATAGACAGAAAGAAATTAGTATGAAATATGTGGAATTAGAAAAAGAATTAAAATGTTTACATTTGTTGAATGAATACCAAGTAAAAATTCCTTTACATCACATTGTAAAATGTAAACAAAATGCTATAGATGCAAAAGCACTTTTAATTCAAATGAATGAAAATTTCACAAATATGTAAGTTTTTTAAAACTATTTACAAAATGATTTACAGCTAACATCATATTTTATATTAATAACATAATTTTCTAGGTATTCTGTGAAAAATGAAAATCATTGGTCTCAAATATTAAATGATATGCTTAATATTCAAAAAAACATATCTACAAGTTTAGACATACAAACTTGTTTTGAAATAGCATTGATATATAGATTAAAATCTGGATCAAAAACTACAATTCAAGGATGTTTTGAGTTGATAGAAGTGCAAGAAAATATAGAACCCCTTGAAAGAGTTCCATACAAGAAGGCAGTTGATTTGATTTTGAAAGCTAGCAATAATTATTTTAATAATTCCAAGAGTCTTAGAGATCCATTTATGGAATTGGCTAGGTTCTTATAACTTATACTATTTTTTTTTTATAAATTTTTAATTCATTATATTTATAAATTTACAGTGAATGTCTTGATTTAATACGTGAAAATGATGAACGAGTTATACAAGAATATGATTTGATAGAATCATTGAAAATTTTGAATGAATTTCAAATGAATATTTTACCTCTACAAGTTAGAATTACAGAGGATAAAATAAAATTTATTGAAGATTGTTTAAACAGCCAACATGATGCTTACAAATATAAACGAAAATTAATAAATTTATCAAAATGCCTAAGAATTATACATAAAAACGATAGGTTAAGAGAAGGAAAAGTTTTAAGTCTAATAGTAAAAAAATCATTTGAGTTAAAAGATTACGACTACTGTGCATCAATAATGAAGAAAATGATTGAAAGCAATTATCAATTAGCATGGAGTTTAGCAATGAATTTGGCTTATTGTAATGATTATGATGATTTAATATTTCGGAAGAATTGTATATGGTTTGCTATTAAAAATGGACCAAGTGATATTCTTGAAAAGTTAATGGAATATGCTAATTTACTGCAAGCTCAAATTTTAAATAATGATTTAGAAAAGTGGATGCCAATTCAAACAGAAGATTTAGAATATGATACAACACCAAATAACTTTAGTGATGACTTTAATACAGTAATGTGGAGAGATTATTTCTCTTTATTATTATTATTTTTTTAATTTAAAATTTTTCTTTAAATTTTCAGATAAAAACGAACGATTTTGTTCCAAAATTGGTTCAAACGTCAACAAATTTGGTTAAAAACTCAGCATTAATGGTGAAACAATCTACTTTTGATTTAATAAAAAATGCTGGTAATAAAGATTTTTGGAAATCCAAATTAAATTTTACTTTCATTGACAATTCATATAAAGAAGTTCAAGAAGATGAAATAATAGAATCAAAAAAAGATGAGCAATTGCAAAAATTTCCTTGTTTTTATGAAAGCCTGCACGAAAATTGTGGAATAAGTAATTTGGACACAAACTATTCTAAATATTCTCAAGTCGATTACAACCCTGAATTGAAACTTTACCAAACTTTATTACGAATTTCATTATTAAGCGAAACTGCATCATATGGTGAAGAAGTTAGTAGCAACAACCATTGTATGTATCAAATTTTTTTTTTATATTATAAAAAAAATTATATTTTATATTTATTAGATCAATTAAATAATTTTTTTAGTGCTTCTTAAATGTGCAGAGCATACTATTACAGAAGATTGTACTATGGGTCTTAGTTACTTATTACATTTAAACGATGATTATATAATTAAAATTATTAATCTGTCTGAAAGTTTACCACAAACTCAATTATATAATCAAATTTTCGCATATTTTTTTTCGATAGAACTCTACGCAAAAAAATATTCCGAAATTAATAAAGTATTTTTGTATGATCCAATAAAATTAATTCAACATATGAAAAATATTCAAGTTAATGATAATCTTGATGATCAAAAACAATTAAAACGACAAATAAATTTTTTAATAAAAACAGAGAAGGTATTTTTTGAAGAAAAATTCGGAACAGATACTAAAAACACAATTGTAGATGAAAATAACGGTAAGAAAAAAAGTAATTTTAACAACGAATTAGAACATAAAAAAGAGTTTACTTTAGAATATACTGATCCACCTAAAGATGTAGATGAATGGAATGATTGGGGCAATGAATGGCCTGAAATGCTGGATTCAGTAAATTATAATAAAATATCAGAGTCAAACAAAAAAACTGCCGACTGTTCCAATGTTTCAGATTTTGAAAAAAAAAATTTATTAAATAAAAAATTTTACGAAATGTTTGAAGACGAACTCTTAAAAATGCAAAAAATAAATGATTATGAAAGAGTGAAAATAATGTTAATTGATTGGTTTAAAATTAAAAAAGAAAACATGGATAATATTAGATACTCCAACTTAATTTTAAAAACAATCCTTAAATTGATTGATATAAGTAAGATTAACAGTGATAATAATGATTTAGTATTAAAAGAAATAAAGGAGTTACTACAAAAAGAATTAATCTCTCAAGAAGTAAGAAAATGTTATACAAACATTATGCAAATAAGTTTATATATTGTAATGTAAATTTAAATTAAATTTGATTAACTTTTATCAATAGGAATTTATTAAATTTCTTCAAGAAAAGAAAGATATCTTCACTCGTGAACAATATGTTTATTTACAATTATGTTCTAAAAAATCATCTTTGCAACAGGAAGCGATTCTTTATATTAAAGAAAATCACAAAGTAAAAAATGATATTTATAATCCTGTTATTTCTTTAAAAAATACATTTATTAATACTTGTACTATTTACTTTTTTAGACATTAGTCTTAAACACTATTATTTTAGAAGAAATTTTTTTCAATAATCTCACGTGTTTATTCAGCGTCACTCATGACCTATATTATCAAATAATAGAAGAAGTATTTATTAATCGGACTTTACCAGAAATTGAAAATAATATAAAACTTTTAATAGATGATTTAGTTAAGCAAAAAAATATACCCCATGCAATTGCATTAATGAATCAGCTTGAAGGTATTCCACAGTCATTAAGCACTTATGGAAATTGTTTTAAACTTTTATTACGAAAATGAAATTTTAACTCTTGAATTATAAAAAAATTGGAATATTTAAAAATAATTAAACAAATAAATGGTAGTTTAATTTTTTTCAATTGTTATATTTATTCAATGTATTCACAAATGTTATAAAAATAAATCAAGTATATAAAAATACTTTATATATAGACAAAACTACAATTACCTAAAAACATTTTCAGTAATATATTAATCAATATTACTGTTTTCTACCTGATAAGTTAATCAATTTAAAAAAATTTGCTAGTCCATTATATTTGAGTAAGTTTATTGAATAAGAAAGGAATGTATATATATATATACACGTACTGATTATACCCATATTTCTACATATATAATGGAGCGACTTGTTAAATTAAAGCAGGTAGCAAAAGTATCTCTTCTTTACGTATATTACGTACGTTTTATTTTTTCAAAATAAAATTAAATCTAATCATTTGTTGTTAAAATTTTTTTAATATATTTAAAATAGCCAGACAAATAATGGATGATTAATAGAATCGACGCATGTTTATGTTTATCACTTATTTGTAGAAAAGAGGACATTAAAACATTCTTGTAATTGTTTCAGCTTACATAAGTTACTTTAAAACAACTAAAAATAAAAAAATATATTTTGTTGAAAAATGTAAATAAATATAGTAAATAGACAATATGTTAATTAAATAAGAAATAACAAACAATGTCTGAAAAGGGTGTATCATACTTAAGACAACAATCTTTAATTCATAATGTGTACTATTGAAATATTGAATTGTAACAATTTTTAAATTAATCTAATAACCAAACTTTTGTATTGAAAAACATTTATCACTGAATTTGTATTCAAATTTTTTCATACTGTAAAAATGACGGTTAGTTGATAGGCAAATTGATGGCTGGTTAAAACCATGAATCTAACTGAATAACAAATAAAATTTACTAAAAAGGTATAAATTTAAAAAATTTTGATTAAAAGAATAATCTTGGCGTTCTAATAATAAATTTGTGTATTAAAATATAAAATTCAGCATATAAATTATAGCTTAATACAGATACGTCACACATATACGATTATATACGCACATATAAATCATTATTCAACTTAATTATGCTATTATTATATATTGTTAAATTATTGCAAAAAATGAAAATATATATACGCAATAAATATTATTTTTTACAATAATACAAAAATTTATTAGATTTAATAAAATTTTAAAGATAAAATTTTATAACATGAAATCTTTATTAAACGACATTTACAATAATATTAAAAAGTTGGTCGCCATTTTGATGTTAATAATTTCTTATCATTCATATGGGCTTTATTTGCTTCTTCTTCAAGCTGTACCTGTAATAAGGATATATTTAATACCAAATTGTGTAATTACTTATGTAATGATTTACATTGTATAAATGTAAATACTTTCACAAAATTTTTTTTGGTAATATAAATTAATTCATATAAATTTCGAAAACTAAGTTTAATAAGTAAATTACTCATAATTTTTCTGAGTTACTTTAACATTTAAATAAAACAATAGATAAAATATGGTTTAAAAACTCTATGTATTAAGATTTTACAAGATTTATATAAATAATTAAGATAAAAAGATGTTGAACTAGTTGTAATTTTAATAAAAAAAATAATTTTAGTAAGTAAATTAACAAAAGTAGATATGAAAACAAATGAATACATCAAGCTGACCAAATTCTTATTTTTATCTAATATAGCTATAATTACATAAATAGTACAGCAGTAAAATACGAAACTACAAGTTTCATAACATAAATTAATATTTTTATTTAATTATACTAAGAATACTAGTTTTTTTTTATTGATATTTATTATTGCAAAATTTTTGTTATTTTTTTAACTAGATATATTTTTGAATTATAAAAAAGTGATAAAATAATACTTACTAATAATTTTCTTTGATTTTCTCTGAAGGTTTCTAAAGGATTTTCAAATTGACTGTAATAATTGATAACATCTCGTACATCATCAACATTAGTTTCATATATTGCTGCAAAAATATAATTACTTAAAATAAAATATAAATTTTTTTAAGTATTATATATCTTTTGTAAATATTTTTAGCTTCAATTATTTTAAGTAATGAAAACACTATATACATATATAAAATTTAAATTAATAAAAAAGCGCGATCGTACTTTTCAAAAATGCTGCCAAATCGTACAAAGTTGTATCATTATCGCTTCCATTCCATCTGGGTATCTTCAACATATTTTCACTATGAAATTTTACACTTTCTGAATTCCAGTCGATAACAATCACCTGAAAATAAAGGAATAGATAAATTATTTTTTTAATTGATTAAGAATATTTTAACGTAAAAATATTTCTAAGTAATATATAAAATAAATTACAGAAATTATAAAATTAAAAAAAATTAGCTTTATGTAATTATCAAAATGTAACACTAACAAAATAAATAAATTACTTAAAATATGTGCCAATGAATTTATAATGTAAAAAATATTTAAATTTTGTGGAACGGTCGATATATATTTATTTCGTTGCAATAATATATAAATCATGCACTAAGTGTTACGTAGTTTATTAAATAGTTATTAATTTCATTAGTTAGCTTACTGAAATTTGATAAATAATAAAATCAGTTTTTAGCCTTACATTAGTTACATTAAAATATATCGAAGAACGATCAAAAAGCTGGTCCATTTTAATTATCAGTACCCAAAAAACTTGATTAGTTAAATTACAATAAGATACAAATAATGATTCTTCATAATTCTATTTAGAAAATACAAAATATTTATATTCTTATAGGTATTACCAACACATAACTCGCTTTAGATGAAGTTGATGCAAATCATTTTTAATACTAATTTTATCATATTAGGATATTTCTGTTGTATTCCGACATTAAATAAATTCTCATTATATCATTCAGGAAACAACATATTATTTGAGACGTATCAAATAATTTTCAACTATGGAATATATGTACATAATTATATTTATTTTCTTTTGATTACTTTTAAGATATCTATTTTTAATGAAAAAATAGATAATGATGGTTTGCAATCTCGTACTAGCCATAAAAAGTCAGGAAACAACATATTATTTGAGACGTATCAAATAATTTTCAACTATGGAATATATGTACATAATTATATTTATTTTCTTTTGATTACTTTTAAGATATCTATTTTTAATGAAAAAATAGATAATGATGGTTTGCAATCTCGTACTAGCCATAAAAAGTGTTTCCCTTGTATTAGCTATAAATACATTTAGTACAAGCTTCTACTTACAGGAAGCTTTGCTCAATGTTTTTTTTATCGCGATTTACAATTGGTAAAAATTTTGACTTCCATGCAACATGCTATACATCCTTCTTCTCTAAATACTGAATTAAACAAATAAAATTCCAAGTGTTATAAATTTCTTGTATTTTAAAATCCACAATTTAAATCTAGTTGTGCTTTTTAAATCACTACGTTGATAGTTTCAGATACTAAATTTAAGATTTCTTGGCTACATACATTTGCTCTACATTATTGGTGATCCTACGAAATTAATTCATGATTGCTACCATAAATGTCTTTACTAACACATTGTTCTTTTATATATAAATCTTGTGTTTGAAATCTTAAATATTTATACCTGAATTAAAAGATATAAAAATTTATCAATTTAATTCTCTAAAAGATGTTTAAAAACGAGATAGAAGAAATCGATATATTTTATTTTACAAGTTATGTTAATTTTTCTCACTCCTTATTTAAGAATTATTTTAACAATGTTAAATTGATTGGTAGATTAATTAGTATCTATAATTTCAATGTAAAAAAACAAAATAAATTAAACATTTACTTTTTTAAGATCCCTATTGAGAGCATCAAGATCCTTAACATGATGACCATCAACAAATCGTGTCGCATCTCTGACTAGTCGATACATAATATATCCTTGTGAGTCGAGTGCATCCAAAATTGGAAACACAGTCTGAAATTTAAAACCCTTAAAATAGTTTTAAAAAACTTACAGAACTAATCATGCTATTATATATGTAACAAAATTTTTTTAACATAAATTATAAATTATTTGCAATAATATATATCTCATTATTAAATTTATTTAAGATCAAACTTTGTTAAAATTAATTGTTAATATAGATAATAATTTTATTTATTTAATGGATTTTGTTTTATAAAATATCTCTAAAATTTCTATTTATTATTAGTTCTTACTATACCTAATTCAAACTAGTAATATCCCTTGTATTGTAAAAAAATCATTACTATTAATAATAAAACAATATAAAAAGTATCATTTAAACAAAGTTCTTTATTATAAATCAAATTCTTATCTCATCTTGTATTAAAAACTAACAATAATATTAATACACTGAAATTTTTTTTCTAAAAATTTTTCTAAATAATCTAAATATTTTATGTATAAAAAATTGTTTTAAATATATTTTTAATATAAACTTAATTTTTTGTTAATCATATTTAAATGAAAACAAATAATACGTAACAAGAAACTTTTAATTCTATAATTCATAAAATATATCGTTGCCTATGTTTTTTAACTAGGAATAATATTAAAACAAAAAATAAAAACTTATTTATAATAAGGTACAGAACAATTTGATAATTATTCATACATATATATAATAAAAAAATATGATTTTAGAAAATTACCAAGCCTTGTTCAGCAGTATATACGACGGTTTCAAATTTTGGAGGAGCGATTGCTTCCAAAAAATGATCTATTCCAGGCCGTTTTTTGAATCGCCATCCGGTTTGGTACTAAACAAAATTTATAAATTTCAGTATATAAAACAATCGTTTAATAAATTATACATTTATTAATACAAAAAAATTCTACAGCTCATATAGTAAATAATGAATTCAATTGAATAAGTTATAAGCCAAATAGTTATTATTTTCGTCTGAGTATTCCAAAATCGAAAACGTAGTGTTTAGAAAAAATAAAGATTCTTTTCTTATTCTACACCAATTTAGGCTTGCTCTAAGTTTATTTCAACATTAAAACAATTTTGTTGAATAAATGTAATTAATTATCAGTTATTGCAATTTACAAGGATAAATTTTATGTAAGTGTCGTAAATTTACCATCATTATCAATTCAAATTAATGTAAAATATATAATGTGCCTAATCTTACCGTCCAATCCGGATGTACGAGAACGTCCGTTAATTCAAGTATTATTGTAAAGGGAGGCTGAATATATGGATGCTTAAGAGGATCAGGAAGAAGTTTATCTCTGCTTGGTTCTTGTACTAACTGAAAAGAAGTAAATGTTTATTATATAAGAAACAAACATTTGTCTAGAATTATATTTTTGTTATTGTAAAACAGTTAAGAACTTTTACATGAATTTCAAATGATGAGACAACAAAAGGTGAGTCAAGGTGAATCATCATAGACTGTATCTAATTTATTTTGTAAATAATATGTAAATGCTTGTATCATAGTAATATTATATATTTTTTTTATTGAAACTTCCTCCGTACCCTTTAACTACGTAGATTATACAATTCGCTTACATTTAATTTCTAATCTTATTCTTCAGTTAATGAGACATCCCAGTTTTAGCCCTACATCAAAACAAATTCCTATCAAAATTTATCTTGTTTCCTAACCACACAAGCTGTATCCTTACAACTCGCCATTACTCCCCTTTTAAAATCTTCACCCGACGCCACTTTTATTAATGCCTCTTCTAGCTTATTTCTATCAATTCTATCATATGCTCTCCAGATTTGCGAAGCATGCATAAGCCTTAACTTCTTTACAGCTCATTTCTCTATCCACAACATTATTTAAAACATAAATAGCATTCATAATTGTTCTCCCTTTTCTAAATATATATTAGCTATCCCTTAACTTATACTCGATTTCTTTCTATCCTACAGTAGGATGGCATATATCTTATATGATGTGCAAATTAAAACTATTGGCCTACAATTGTCATTTTTTTTCTTATCACCTCTCTTGTTTATGCCCTATTATTACCCCCTTGTTCTATTTCTCCGGAATCTCCCGTCCTTCCGATACCAAATTGTACAGTTTGATCACTGCCTTTTTTATATTCATTGGCATATACAGCCAAATTTTATGTTCCAGCTCATTCTATCCTGCACCCTTTCTCACTATTAATTTTACGATTACCCTCTTTATCTCCTTCGCTTTGAATCTATCTTACATTACTACTATGTCTTCTTGTTGCTCTTCACTCTCGTAACCTTCTTTCTTCCTTAAAATTTTTCCTTCAAAGTCATCCCATTTTTAATCCATCTATCTTTTTCCTGAACCTATTAATGTATTTATTCCCATTATTCATTTTAAGTACGTAAACTATACACACTTTCTAACTTCTTCAGCTCATATCATGCATTTCTATTTATACACCATATCTTTTATGCCCTTTTTTCTTTCGTTATTTCCCTTTTGTCTATTATGCTAGCATTTCTTTTATTTAAGCATTTCCTTTCCTGCACTTCCTGTCTACCCATTTATATTATCCAAGCATCCTCCTTTGCCTTATATTGCCTTTAAGATGTATTTATAAGATTATCTGTTTAATCTCATTCCAGATTTCCTTTACCGATTTTTCCTTGCTGCACCAACTTCATAAGCTTCCTTGTATTTCATATACTTTTCCATTAACCATCTTCTTATAATGATTAACGTTTCCTATATTTTCCCTTTCCACTCTCCTCTAACATTAATTAAAATCCCTACCTCCACCTGGACCTCCACTCTAAATGAATTTATCTATTCGTCATATAGTGAAGCGTATCACAGTCGATCGAAAAGTCTAATCTAGACACTAGATGGAGTCAGTAAATCTTCTACAAGGCTATCAGGTACAGGTTTGTCCTACAATTCGAGGCTTCTTGCCACACGAGTTACAGCTACATAACTCAGCCTCTCAATCTTGCGCTATAATACTCCATGATATGTAAAGCTTTTGTGTTTTATTCAGTTTCTAGCTATTAGCCAAGCTTCTAACTCTTATACATATATATATATATATATATATATATATGTTTATGTCCTTGCTCACTTGGCCCCACTTTGTAGCCCACAATTTGCATTACTTGGATTCATCCATCGACCAATCTTTTCCTCTAATTCGTATCACGTAAGAACCCTTGTAATGCTAACTTTTCTAATAGTGATTAATCTTTTTATTTATCTCTCTCTTTCTTGTACACTCTCACAGCATAGTTGCACGTCCAATTAACCCAATTTAGCACAATACGTTTTTTATCCTTTGTCTTCCGAACACTTCTGAAATTCTTTATTCTTCTTGCCTACATTCTAAAATAAAATCTTCAGCTCCCCCTTCTTGTCTCTCCAATCTTCTTTCTACTCCCCCTCCATATTCCTCCTGATTCTCTTCCACAAACTCCCTTTTTTCCTCACATCCCCCACCTATTACTGCATCCTTTCCTCCTCTCTTCTTACACTCGGTTCTTTACCTCTTACATTTTAACCCATCTTTAGCCTACTTTTATTTATCATCACTTTCCTTTCTGCTTCTGCATCCTTTACTTTGGCTATCACCGCTTCCTTCCCTTTGCTCTCTTTAATCATATAAACCTCTCTGACGTGCACGTCTAACCTCTATTTCTTTTCTTGTACATTTTTATATCTTCTTTTATACAAATATATACATACGTATACTTATATATATATATATAATTTCTTTTCACAGCCTCTCTAATTTTTTCCTTAAATCAATATGAATTATTCTAACTCTCTACACTTACTTTTTTATCCTCTTAACCACGTATTATATCTTTTATTTTTCCCCATATCTCTTCTTTCTTATCTATCCTTTCTATTTCTTGCCTTAGTGTTTTATATAACCTCTTAATAATTTCCTTCGTATATTCACAATACCCTACTCTTTTTCCTATGCTCGCATCACTATTTCATCTTGATCCATCGTATCCCTAATTAGTCTTAATTTAAATCCCTCCAGTCCTTGAATACCTCCTTCTTGCTTCCCCGCCATTTTATTACTTAACCATATTACTCAATTCATTTCCTCTTCTTTTCCTTAATTTTAATGCACACCGTAATGTAATTTATATAATTTTACAATACGTTGACATATAAACTGTTTGAGTATGTGTAATTTTTAAAGACTGATGAGCTATGTCAACATTCTAACCATCCCATCATTTGTTTGAATAAAGGAAAAGCTACAACTTTGCTGCTACAGGGTATACAAGGACAATTATAAGTTCTGATCGAAAATACGACTCCCTGATACTGCCTTTTTTATTTGAAATGAAGTTGTGTTAATTTTCTTCTTAAAAGACGCATTTCAAATTAGAATGAACGAAGGGATTAGCTTAAAGAATTTTCGATTTGTTTGAGGTGATCGAAGGTACATGTTTCATATCAGTGCAAGCCACGCGACTAAGACTTGTCAGAGGTAAACCTCTTGGCGTGACACAAACCGCATTATAATCGGAACCATGAAATCGGGAATCTCAAAATTTCATGATATACTCGCTTCACATAAAGGAAAAGCCATTTATATTGGTGCGTCAAGTGCATACAAAAGTTTGTCCGTAGATTCAAACAAAACCATGGTTTTTAATAGCGAAGCAACGACACACGGGTATTACCCGCCGCCTTTCCATCATCCTTTAAATATGTACACACTCTTTCACATTCTATGTAAAAGTATATTTCTTTATCGTTACATAGTAAATCATTAACATTGTGAGCCCTCCATATGTATTTTTAGCTAAAAATTTTCAAAATATTAGCTATTTGTTAAGAATTAATCTCGCGAAAGTTTCTAACGAGGAGTTAAACTCGTCCCTGAAAGTTTGCAAATGTTTATTCTAGAAGCATCAAAAAACGACTGAAGCGAAAATTATAGGCGAAGAACTAGGTTATCACGGTAAGGAGAGAAGACCCGGAAGGACGAATATAGTGCTTTAAAAAAAGTCTCAGTATGGTAACGTGGTAAAGGGGAGGGGGTGATCGATTTACGAAAATGTAATTAGCCAGGTACTAGTAATTGAAATACTAATAATTGAAAAAATCAATTATGATAGGCTTATTAATATTTCAAGAAGAAAACTCCGCGAAATCATATAAAAGGCCTAAAAATTTTAAACGTAACGTTTGTTAAATTTACGACAGGTTAAGGATAGTACCTTCAACAAATAGCTCTTATCCCGTTTTTGGATGAGAGTAAGTGGTTCTTGCTGGTAAAATTTAAACAAAATGAAAAAAATTCTCATTTTTTAGATAGGATATACAAAAATCATTGTTAGACTAAGCTATCGAAGTTAAATAGAAACCTGTTCGGATTTCTAATTCTTTGCTGGGAGGTAGATTCGGTATATCGTCGTTTTTTAGGTTTGGACTTTACCTTTCAGCTCCTTCCAGCAAGAAATCAAAACGGATGCACTCCACCAATGTACACTTGTCTTTAGACGTGTACTTTTTGAAATTAGTGCATTTACGACATCAGCCAAAGATAAAATTAATGCACCAATACTAATGCATCCTTGTTTTTAGATTTACAGGCATTAAGTATAATGCATTTTTTATCAAGCCAAAACTAGCTGGAGACATTCTAATTAAGCATTGCAAAATACCCGGTAACTAATTAAAAAGAAAAGATGTGATCTCTCCCTTCAAAAATTAATCAAAAGATCGCCCACCACGCACATACAAAAAGTAAAAACCAAAAAAAAATCATCCCTTCATCAAAATATTTAGAATTTGTAAAAACTTTAAAAATAAAAACAAATAAAAACTATAGTAAAATCGTTATGAATAAATATTACTTTAGCTACAAAATTTAAATATTTTTATACTTATAAGATTCAGAAGGAATCGACCAACATAAGTTTATACAAACATTTGTGTTTCTAAGACGTAACATAATAAAATTTATAAAAGAATCATCGTTAAAACATAAATTGATAGGATGAAAGTATAATTGTAAATAAGCGAACACGTGTTATAACATACAATCGATAAAACAGTAACTAAACCTACTGTTCATAAGGTCAAATTGCGTATTACTTCAAAGCTCATTTCGATAATTTTTATATAATTTGATAAAATTCTATACATATTAATACAATTTAATTCAATTTCATTCTATTATAATTAACTGTATTTTTATCATTTTTTTCACATAAATAAACATACAAGTTTATTACGTAATACAAATTTATTATTTTATTAATTTTTTTTTTCCTACATAAAGAAACAACACTAAAAATATGACGAGCTATTTTCGTGTAACCATTAATAATAGAAAGAGATGGGAAAAATAAACAAGATAGCAACAAGAACTGTTAAAAGTTGACATGCAATAAAATATTACTAATCATTACGTATAAAAAAAAAAAAAGAAAGAAGACAACTTAACAACAAATAGCTTAAAAAAGATGCATAATTAATTCCAAAAAAATATTTACTTTCTTTTTATTTATTTATTAATGTTAATGAAAAAAAAAGTTTTCTAACAAATTACGGTCTAATTAATTATAAACTAAAAGGCTGTGAATTTATCTTTGAAAAAAATTTGAAAAAAATATTAAAATTAATCTAAAAAAAATATTTAAATAATTAAAAAATTTTAATTTTTCCCGTTACATCTACCTTAATTAGTTCTCATCTTACAAAAAAAAATGTTTGAGAAAATTTATATATTTTTTTATAAATGACCCAGATATTGAATTTAAAAAATACATTTCAAGTAAATATTATCAACATTGTACATGTATCTATGTATACATGTAATAAAATTAATCACAAAAAATATGGATAGTTTGATAATTTTTTATACAATTTTATCTAACCTAACAATTTAAAAAATTTTACCTTTTTGTAATAAGACACTTCTCTTTTTAATCTGCAATATATTTGTGTAATAAATGGCAAATCATTGAATTCATCTTGAATCATGTTTCCATTTTCATCATAAGAAGGTTTGCTGACTTCGTAAATTAAAGATAAGCATACTATACTAATCGATATACCAAAGAATATAAAACTATACTTCATCATTTTCCAGGACCATTCATTTTTATGCCTTTCTTCAACATTTTCATTAAGAATATTAGTGGTATCATTAATAGTATTTCGGTTTGATGTTCTTATTGTACTACTGCATAAGGGATTTAAAGATGTTTTTGTGAGAGACAAAACCCGTAATAGTCTTGAATTATAATCTGAAATATTTATTTAACAAATATTAGTATTATTACAAGAATATTATATAGTTATTAAAATTAATCTATAACTTTAAAAATTAATTTAACGTGATTTTATAAGATGAAGCATTATACATTATTAATTGGAATCCATCAATGATGACTATTTTATAATGAATGTTTATAGATCTAATATCCATAATCAAATTTTTCATTAAAATTGTTTATTAGAAAAGCAATATAAACTATTACATACTAATATCTTATTATGCAAGTCTTCTAAAAGAAAAACAAAGTAACAGTATTTATTAAATAATGGAATTTTTTTTTTAAATGCAAAAAATGATTTATAATGATTTCAAAAAGAATTGATTAGTGGCTAAGACTAAAAAAACAATAAATTAGACTATACATCTTTTTTAAGTAACATTATATTCTTATATTGAAAACAATATTAAAAATTATTAAATTGTTTGTAATTATATTCTTCAATAAAATTTTTATTAATATAAGTAGCATTTTTTCATTAAAAATATATTAATTTCAGTGAACCATTTAATAATTTCATATTTTAAAAAGCTTATTATATAAGTAAATAAAAATGTTGCCAATAAATAATACTAACTATTAGTAAAACAGGAAAAATTTGAATTAAGTAGAGTAGAATGCAACAGTCTCGATGAATTTTGATGAAGTAAACACTTTGATCTTTGATTCAAATTATTTATTCTACATAACATAATTTGTATGTTTTTAAATAAAAACATCTTGAAAATTTTATTTCAATTTTAGAAAAATACTTATTTAATTTCTTTTAAGCAACATAATCAATTTCTTTATTCAACAAAGATCTTTTTGACTGTTATTAATTTAATGTTATGTATAAAATCACTCATGAAAAAAGCAATTTTATGAAAAATACTTTCTTAAACCTACTTAACCTTATAAAAAATTCATGCTCTTACAATATAGTGGAAAATAGTAATCCTAATTTCTGGATTTTGCGCAGTAATGACTATATTTATTAAAGTATGAAAATAAGAACCAATCAGCGTTAAGTTCTTACTGCGCAAAATCAAGGTTTTTTGTACCTACGTTATAAAATATTTAAGAATTTAGGATGCACTAATATACTTGTACTCATTCCAAATTTTGAAGCAATAGGAATAGAAAAAAATTTTTTCAAACAGTCATTACGGCATAAATAGTTATTCTTATCATCGACAAATCGATGATATGGTAATTTTATTACAGATATTAAGTCAACGCAAACACATTTTTTATAGTAATAAATTTTATTAAAACATTTACTTTTATTCTCGATGTACTAAAACGTACATTCCGAGACACGCAAGAATCGCATATTTAATTTTCGGATATTCATTCATATATATCGTAACCATTCCAACATAAGGTAAAAATCCTCTTGCTCGACCAACGACATCTTTATGGCTCAGCCATAATTGTCCAGGTACATATAATCCCCTGTCATCAACAGAATTATTATCTCCTTTCGTTAGAAATTTGACTGTACTATTTTTACCACTTCTGAAAAACATTTGAAAGTATGTGTTGGTATTAATTTGTTCAAATAATGCAGCAAAATATATTGCTTTATCTAGCATGTGTTGTAACAACTAATAATACATTTTTTTAAACCAATTTTACAATGTATCGAAAAAGATTTATGTATGTTTGACCAAAGTCATGAACCTATGTATCTATGAACATATCTTATAGTTGCAAATAAGGGAAAATTTAAATCCAGTTTAAAATTAGTTTGAATCTGAAATTAATGTGAAATATATGTTGATAATATTTAAATTCAAAAGTTCACTTAAATTAACTGTTCATTTGTATTTGAAGTTTTTTAATTTTAATCTCAGCAACCGCACCACAGTGCAATAATGTTAAAATAAATCAGGATTCTAAAGCTACGATCTATCATTAAGCGCGATAGGATAATTACTAATCTGTAATAAATATCTTCTCAAGCTAATACTTGTGTATAAAACTATCTTTCGTAATTTAATTCACTCCAGAATTTTTCAATATCGTAACAAATTGAGAGCTTTAGAATCTTTTATAAAAAAGATTATAAGCCAAAAAATTCAAAAACAAAAGGATGTAAATTTATGGCTTCTTGATGATAGGATTTGATTAGCAACTTCCAGAATTAGAGTCGAGATTAAGATTAAGAGACGGTAATGACAACGATAACCAGTATTGTATCCTCTGTTATTGGTTAAAAACCGACTTTCATCCGATAGGAACAAAATGTTCAACATGAAAATATGTTATTAAAATTTTATTAATTTTTTTTCGTTTAAAATAATTATTGTTTGATTTTTTTTATTTATAATTATAATTACTGTATTTTAATTTGTATTAAATTTTTTTTTTAATAAAAAAAATATATGAATCAAGTCTTTTAAACAATGGTTGCTATACACGGAAAACGTCTGGCAATCAATATTAAAAAAAAGCTCAATTTAAGTGTTATATATATGTAACATTTTTTTATTAAAAACGTGTGTTAATAATTATAGATTTATACAATAAAAACTTACTTTTCATGTAATTTCATCACTCTGTGGACAATAGGTATTTGACGACCTTCCACCTTGAAAACAACAATCTCACCAACTCGTACCGATTCTTCCTGATTGTTGGTTAAAAAAAGTAAATCACCTCTATGAAATGCTGGCTCCATGCTCCCACTATAAATTGGTATAAAATAATATTTACGAGCGTACATAAATGCATGTACAAATCTGCTAAAAATTAATTAATACAAATATCATGTACAAATATGCCAATCCTATTATAATGTAGCCGCCTAAATTACATTAACTAATACAATTTATTATAACACAAGAAGCGATATAATTTGCTCCTTAAGGTGAAAAGTTGTGCTTTAATGAGGTCACTTCTCAAAAATTTTTTTATTTACATTGAAATTACTATAAACTAATTTTGATTGAATATACAGTTATCCCTTTTTCCAATTTAATTGTTTTTATAAAGTTATAATATGATTATAATGTGCTCAAAGTAAACGTTTTTTCTCCGAAACGAGGCTCCCGAATTATTTACCCTAAAACAGATATTCTGAAGTACCTTATTCCAATCATAGATCAACTTTATACTTATGAATTATTATTCTAGCTTTTGAATTGTGTATATTTTCCAGGAAACATTTACATCATGTACTGGAATTAGATAAGTAAGTTTGGATTTTCAATAGATATAATATTTTCTGGATTTTGGATATTAGTTTTGTCACTTTTTTTCTTAGTTTTTATACTTTTGTTTTTGATTATTTAAAATTTAATTTCATATATTTTCAACAGATTTTTCAAGTATTTTTTCTTTATTTTATTTTCTTTGCTACATGATTACTACAAGTTAGCTGTAATTCATTTTAGATAACAAATTTTTTAATTTAAAAATTTTTTAATGATACTCTAGTATTTTTTTTTATTTTTTCAATTTAATGCCTCTTACAATATTGTTATATTAAATATCTAATATTTATAACCATATACCTTTTTTTACTCTCATACTATTATCATTACCATGATATAATACAAGACTTTTTCAATAAATATCAAGTTTGTTTTTAAACAATAAAGTTGATATTTGACTGAGAAATATTTTATTGTAACTATTTTTAAAGAATTGAATATAAAAAATAACAAGAGGTAATAATTTAAATCACACATTTTATATTTATCTATCTTTTTTTAAAATTAGAAATTAAAGAATGGTCTAAATTTATACATATATATGTATATATTTATATTTATTTTAACTGCATTTTTTAAATTTATTTTTTTTGTTATAATAATTCTTACCTTAAAACAACAACGATTGGGCTTTCACTACCAGTAAGAACCATTAACCCTTTCCATATCATTAGAGCAGAAGATACTATCATTCCAAAACTCAAAATTTGATATAATAACTGAAATAATAAAAAAAAATATGTTTTAATAATATAATATAAACAGTTCGATTAAATTTCAATATATGCATATTTCATTGCAAATTTATATAATTTTATTATTAAAATTTTTATCATTTTTATATTTATTGTTGTATATTATATACAAGTTTTTAAATCTACTTATTGTTAACTTATATTAAATAACTATAGTTAAAGTAATACATAAAGAAAAATTTTTTGTTACCAATTTAAAATTATTATATTCTGACTTTGATTCAATTATATACATTTTTGTTATATATTTTAAATGAATTTATTAAGTAAATAAAAGGAAATGTGTACTAAAAATTTTGTTCTTCATTAATGTAGAAAATATTATTTCTATTTTATACAAGAATTTTAATTGTATAATGTTTGGTTATGTTGTTTACTGTATAAAGGCCTTTTAAAGTAATAAAAAACTGTATTTATGCAGCAGCATACTGAATAATAAGAGATCAGTAAATGTTATAATACATGTAGGTTTAACTATTCTGATATTCTTAAAAAAATGTAAGCAAAACTCAAATGTGCAAAACATAAATAATAAACTGTATAATTATTAACAAAATTAATTTCACGAAAGATATTAAAAAAAATTTAATGCGTCAAATATTTAGATGGTTGGAACCTTCAATTTATTTTTTAAGTAAATAAACAAATTAATTTTAAATTGAATGAAAATATAATTTTTAAATATACTATTTCCAATGTTTCTTTTCAATTGAAATTATATAAGGTACAATAAATTGATAAATTAAAAATTTTTTTGGTTTTCTTACTTGTCGTTTATTCATTCGCTTAACATCGTCAAAAATATTTTGTAACATATTGCAATCTTATTTGAAATTATCTGCTAACAATTTAAAAAATATTCTGTTTTTCTTTCTCTTTTTATTATTGAGCCGTTATGATTTACACGTGTCACTAGTACTAATGCTTTATCAAGCCAGTAAACCCCCACGGTTGAAAGAAATTGAGTTTGCGCAATAAATATTTATGCTAGCCTAGAACCGTATTGTTCCGAAATACAGTGAAAACTGGAGATGGGAAAACCCTAACTTAATATATGTCATAAATTTATAATTTGTCTAGATTTAATCTTTAGCTGTATAAACGTATCAAGTGAAGTCTTTCTATTCACACTTCTTTCAAACAATCCAGATAACCTATTACAAATACATGTCCTACATCTATGGAAGTTACTATATTTGTGTACAAACAAATTTGAAAAAACACTTTTAAATATAAACCCTTATGAATATTTTAATAAATGTTTTTACAGATATAAAAGAATACTTAGTATTATTTTGGCTAATGAATGAGTATATTTATCAAATTTTTTTTTAAATTTACTAATTTGTATTTCTAATTTTATACTTCTAAAATACTACTGGTTGGATAATTTACCATACGTGCGCACATGTACTAGCTAATATAATAAAATAAGAACACAGTAGTATCATTTAATTTTTGGCTCCCCAAAACTAAATATTTATACAATGTATTAAAACAATGATGTGGGTAACATAAATATTTTGATAATAAATTATGTTCAAAAGCTTGTACTTAATTTATTATAATTAATTTTTATTTTTAAAAAACAATGTGTCTTATACTAAATAGATTTATTCTATATTTTAATTTAAGTCATTGAACAATACCTTTAATAAAGAAGAAATTTTTTGGGAATTTTATAATTTATTACACATTCTTGTCTTTTATTATACTTTTACTTTAAGGTTTTATGACCCTCTATCAAAAGATGTACTTAATATAAGACAATAGTGTCAAAAGGCAGGGGTCAACATCAGTACTCTGATTGCAACATTACAAATATATAATTATTTTTGATTTGTTTTTTGACTACTGTTTTGTTTTTTGAAAATCAACTCTGACATTATTTGAGCCATAATATTACGATCTTCTTCTAGTTGTTTTTCTGCAATTTGAAGTTTGTTTTGGAGTCCACACAATTGTAAATTTTTTTGATTCATTTCTGTTTCAAAATATGTAAGTTTTTTTTCAATCAGTTTTGTAAAAATTTTTTCTCTGTCTTGACAGTAATTATAAAATTTTAATCTTTCATTTAACTCTTGCTCCTTCTGTAATCTTAACATCATTTCTTGTTTCTTAAAACGATCTTTAAGGTACATAATATTTTTTTCATATTTATGTTGATCCATTTTTACTTTTTGTTTAAAATAATTTTTAAATAATTCTAATTGTCTAGCAACCTCTTGATGAACTTCAATTTTCTTTAGTTTATTTTCTTGTGCATATTTAATTTCTAACATTGCATAATCTTTAGAATTAGATTCTTTGCAATTTTTTTGTCGAAAATTATGTATTTGCAATAAATGTGTCATTTGTTTATTTAGTTTAACAACAATCATTTTATCATTGGCTTCTTTTATTTTTTCATACTTACTTTGTTCTAATTTTAACTTGAATATACATTTTTCTAGTTCTTTTAATTTTTTTTCATACCCCTTTTCTAATTTTGAATGAGTTTTAAAATAAGAATTTTTAGACTTCAGTATTATTGATGTTGAATCTTGCAATTTCATTAACGGATTATTTTCGGTTGAAGAAGAAAACTCTTTGTTGATCTAAAAATAAAATAATTTATTGAATAAAACATGCTATAATAATAACATAGATGTATTTATAAAAAGAGTAATAGTATTTTTACAATACAAAAATTAATTTAATATTTCTATATTTTGAATTAATATTAAGTGAAAATAAGGTAAATTAAAAAAAACAATTATAATTTATTATTTTTATATAGCGGAAAACTAGAAAAATTTTCTTTTTTTTACATTTAATTCTAAATATTTAATTTTTTATTTTATTACCAATCATTAGATGATTTGAATCAAAATTTAAATATTATATAAAAAATAAAAATTGTTATTAAAAAATTTTTGTCTAAAAATATACCTTTGATAACGTCAAATTTTTTTGGTGATTTTGAATATCTGATATCATAAACTTAGCAAGTCTACTCGTCATAGATTTATCTGAAATCAAATAGACATCAAACTAATTCAAATATTAAAAAAAATTTTAATAATTTATTAACGAAAAATATTTAAAATAATATTTAGGAAACTATTATATTTTAAAAATCAATTTTAAGAATAATTTTTTTAAGTGTTTATTCTATTTCTTAATTTAAAAATTAAAAATTTATGGAAATCTTTGATTCAATTTTTCAATAATTGTTGAAAATTTAAATATGTCATTATCAAACACAAAAAGTATGATACCTTCTAATATTGGAACATTAATCATTCGACACTTACTTTGTAAATTACTTGCACTGTTAATTAATTTATATTCATAATTATTACAAAATTTTAAATTTGTCGAATACTTTTCTAATAGCTTATAATTTGCGGCAGTATGCGATTTTATAATCTGTTTAAACATTTTTAGTTGCTTGTCTATAACTAAATATCGATGTTTTTTCATAATATTTTTCAACTGATTATCGTATTCAAAAATCATATTTTTTTTGGTTGTACAAACATCTATGTATAATTCTTTCACATGATCAAGTTCATTCTGAGTCTCTCGCAAATCAATGCTGTAAGCAAATTTTAAATAAATGATTAAATTTTATGTTAAATGTTTCATTTATATTTGTCTTTAACAATTTTTATTATACAAAAATTAATTATTATTTTATTATATAAAACGTATAGTGTTACAACAAAAACAATTTAATCAAATTAGGAAAACATTATTTAACAAGATAAAACAACTTGTAAGGAATAATGAATTCCTTTGAGAAATATTTGTTATTCGAATTCTCATTATTAATAAATTTTTTTTTCGTTTAATTAAATTTCATGTAAAAATTAAGTTTAATAATTGTATGAACAAAAAAAAAACAAAAAATGAAATTAATAGAAGAGAAAGAAATTAATTTTTTTTTATACAACTACATTTTTTTTTACTTTATTACTAATTCAATCATTGTAATAATAAAAATGATTAATTTTCTTAATTTTTATCTGAATTATAACAAAACGCTCTATTCGTGGTAAAAGATGGGATACCTTCAGAGCAGTAGAATAATTAAAATTATTCTTTCATAAAGTTCATTTAAAAATCAGTAACATATTTTGATAAAAATTATAATTACGTTAATTGAATTATTTGTTTCGAAGATTTAAAATCCTCATTGATCGATTTCTCTGACAGATTAGAATTTAAATTCTGTTCATTCATTAGTTTTTTGTTGGTATTCCTTGTACTACATACTAAATCCGTTGGGATGATATTATCTGTATCGGTTTCTGTTTCATTGTCAACTTTAAATTTACGCGTCATTAGACAAAACTTTTGCTTTTGCAATTCATCTAATATATTTAGAACTTTATTCAATTGACAATACAATTTTTTTAATTTATTCAACTCTGTAACGTGTTGAGAAGTAAATATATTGTCATATCCTTCTTTAATTAATTGAATTTGTTCTACATAATATTTTGACTTTTGGTTTGATGACTCTATACTTTTAAAATTGTTCCCATTTTTTGCATTGTCTATAAGAAATAGTTGTGAAGATTCTCCTGTTTTTTGGGAAACATTTTGCGTGGATCTGAAAATACAAAAATATTTGTACACTTATATAACTTTTGTTATATTTTTTATACTTAATCACGTAAACTTTCTTTATGATATTATTAAATTTTATAAATTTATGAAAAGAAAAAAAAAAACATCTTAATAAAGTACCGTTGAAAAAGAAGGCACTAAGGTGAAATTTTAAGAAAAGTTACGAAAATTTTAATTTAATTTAATTTTAATTTAAAAATAGTTTCTTATGAAGCGCATGCAACAATAGAACATTGTAAATGATGAAATATTCTGATTTGAAGCTTTCTAAAGACTAAAAACAGAGTATCTGCGATAAAAAATACATGTATATAAAAAAGTATATACATGTGCTTATTTATACATACATGCAAATATTATTATTAAATGTAAATAATAAATGTAAAAAATAAAAATTACTTATCAAATTCCATTCTGAATTTCTCGGATAAGTCAGTTATAAATTTTTGAGTTTTTTTTTTGGAATGTATATTAACCACGGTCTTTAAATTCCTCACAGTATTGTGTGCCATTCCTGAATTAAAGTTTAATGCACTCCGTACGAATTTTAATTTTTGCCATATTTTTACTAATTCATCATTTTCAGAAGTAGTTACGTTTAAATTAAATGGACATTCAACTATTTCCTTAGGACTAGCACTAGATTTTATTTGCAAATCGTTACATTTAGTTTCTTCTGATTGAAGTACTTTCTTGCTATTATAATTATGTGTTCCTTGGGCGCTCGTGAATGCATTAATTTTGTATAATTCAAAATATTTTTGTTCTAAAGCATCATATGATGCATTCTAGAAAAAAGCATTTAATACATTTATAAATAAAACTAGATATAAAAAAATCATATTTACTTGTTACAAACATTAATTTTTGAATTAAATCATTTACTCGATGTCCGATTTTTAGCATTATAATGATCAACAGTTAAGTTTTTTTTAATTAAGGATAAGACGCGCGTTTTTACGGAAAAAACGCAGATATGATTATAATTTAATCTTTGAACGAGTATATACTGACACAAAATGGAGTTTTAGTCAAATTCGGTAAATATAAGATGACTGATTTGAATAAATGTGGGAGACAGCGTCTAATTAATAACTCTTGCAAGAGTTCGAGATTGTGCGAAAGTTGTCAGCATTTGGCGACTTGTCCATATGTTCTAAATACAACTAGAACATGATTTTTTCATTATGTTCTTTCATCCTAGTACTGACGCAGATATAGTATTCCGTGTGATGATTTCAGCATACTATCCCACATACTGCTTTTCGGTGAGCTCTCCACATTTTTAAAAAAAAAACGACCTTGATTCTGAGAAGACGATATAGAAGTAACCACGCCAAACTCAACGTCGTTTTAAAAACAAATTGCTCGTTCAATGAAAATATGTACTTGATATAATAAAACGATTTTTAAACGAAAAACATTGTTTCGACATACCTTAGTACAAATTTCACTAGACAATTTTTCAATTTCTAATTGCATTTTTTGTAACTGAACATTACAATTCATCTGTACATTTTGTAAAAGCTTCTCAAATGCTACTTCTTTTTTCATAGGTGAATCCATGTGTTCTAACACATAACATTTTTGTTGCATTTCAAAAAGAGAGTCTTTCGTTGTAATTAGCTCTTCCATAATCTAAAATACCGAACATTATTACTAATCGATAAAATTGGGAACATACAACGTTTAACATCGTAGTTATAAACAAAATACGACGAGAAAATTTTAAATAATTAAATGATGACAATACCAAAATTATAGCGCGATAAATTAACGTGGTTATAATATAAAAAATTGTGGTATCTTTAATTACTAAACAGCTGGCAGCATTTTAATATTAGCAAATATCGAAAGGAATATGAACTTAGGCTCTTTATAAATAAAGATTCCTCACTGTAAAGTCAATGCTTTAAATGGCCATGATAAATTTAATGAAAAAATATTATATCAAAGTTACTTATCATAGTTTAAGTTTGCGAAAGAAAACTACGTATAAGCTACTATGAAACTCCCAATAAAACAAAAAAAATCAACATTTAAAAATACAAAAATTAAATAAATTATTTATAAAATAAACCATTAACGTATAAATGAAATTAATATACATACAAAATTGATTACTCACGAGTAAAACTATTAATATAAACTTAGAGTTCATCATTAATAATTGTATTTTTTACAATTAAATGCTATTTATATCAATAAACAGTGGGATATTTTCGTTTATTAATTTACAGTAATTACTTTACGAATATTTATTCAATGAATTATTTTTTTAAACGCAGTATCCAACACGAAAAAATTATTATGAAACTGCAAGACACGACACCCGAGAAACCAATTGCAAAAATATGAAAATCCGCGTATCTATTGTATCCATTTCTCGTTTATATTTACTTTTTGTATGAATATTAAAGTTGAGCCGTCACTTTTATTTCTCTCCGAAATAGTTATATAGCACGCCTTTTATAAAATAAATTTTTTAATCCAATAATAATAAGTAATATAATGCTACTCACATCTTTTTTGCTTTTTTCTAAATCTTTATTATCTTGTTGTAATTGTGAAATTTTTATTTGAAAATCAGTTATTCTCGTTTTTGCATCAACTGTAAATTATAATATTTTGTAATGGATATATTTTTATTTATTATGTATTAAGATATAATATATACCAAAATTATTTTGAACTTCACTCAATGTAATCTTTAATCTCTCTTTCTCCGCCTCTAATATTAATAATTTTTTGTTTAATACCATAGAAATACTGTCCTTTTCTTTTTGCAATTCTTTTATATCTTCTGTTAATTTTTTTATCTCCCTGAGTCTAACTAAATTTAAAACATTTAATTCTTCTTTACTATGATGCGTATCACCATAACATTCATTTGCACGAAAAAACATATTATCAGAGTATTTTGTTTGTTTTTGATTGTCTGCATTATTATTTGATATAGTTAATTCTTCAAAATTGGTATTTTTTTCAAAAATATTAGATATTAAAATTTCTTCACTATTTCTCAATTTATTTTGAGTGAATAGCATCATATCGTTTGAAAAATGATTAGAAGGTGTTTCAAAATTAGAGAGACGATATGAGTTAATATATTCATCAGGAATATTCGTTACAAGTGTGTCTTTGTTTTTTCTATCAAAAATGTCTGTAGAATTATCTAATCCTAACTTATTGTTTGATATACAACTATTTCGTCTTATTTTTTTTGTCGTAAAATTTGATATATTTTGGTTATTACTTTCACTATTTTTTATTATATACGGTATTTCATTGCGCTCCACAACTACATTCTTGCTATTTAATTTTGGCGGAGATAAAAAATATGATGAAGTATCATTTTTGTCGTGAAAATCTGTTGAATCAATTGAAGTATTACCATCTTCAACATCTAAATCGTCAAAAGCGTCACATAAAAGGTTTTTTATCTGAAATCCAGAAAATTCTTTATATTCTAATTATAATAAATTACTACGATAATAACTACGAAATATACGAAATTACTCTAACATTATTTTAATAATTTAGTAACTAATAAGCTTGTTCGGGCTAAAATGGCCCGAGATACGCCTGAACGGCGGGCGGCAGCGGCGCACAAAAAGCGCCGCAAAGAATGCGGAAATAAGAGGGAGAGAAACGGAAGGAAAAAGGAGAAGAGGGAAGGAAGAAGGGCCCGAGAGAGTGCGTGGGAGGGAGTCGTGGACAGTCTTGCACCATCGGGCCCGAAAGAGAGTATGAGTGACGACCTCCAACGATGAGTGCGAGGGTGAGACGGGAACGAAGCGGGTTGCGACGACTCCATCACCAGAGCGCGTGTGATACCGCGAGGGTGGAGTGAGAGTGAAAGAGACGTGGCTGGGACCGGAAGGTTCAGCCACCCCCTGGGCGCCTGTGATACCGCAAAAGCCCGGCAACGAATAACTCGGTGCGTGGCGATCCCTGCGATCGGACCACGACGAGCAACAGCGTAGGAGGCCTCGGCCGGTGGCGATCCCCTGCGATCTACCACGGCGACCGACTAACGCATAGGGAGCCTGGTTGGCCAACCGACAAGAGGGTGGGATGGGTGCGAGGTATGTGTGTGTGGGTGAATGAGTATGACATTGTAAGGGTGGCGGCGCCGTGCTCCGTGTATATATATTAGCAAGGCTTTTTCCCCCTACCTCGAGGGGGTTTTTTATGCCACTTGTAACCGCGTGGGCGAATAAATAATTGTTGATGAGCCCAAAAATGTCTTGTAATTCATTTCAAACCCAGATCACGCTCCTTCACCCTTTCTCGAACTCGCGGCCTATTGAGGCCAATAATCGCGCGAACAAAGCTCATACATTTTTTATTAATGTTACATGTCTATAAATATAAATTTCACTCAAAAAAGACAGAAACAATTTTTTTTGAATCGCGATTTTTAATTTTTTATAAAATATAAATAAGTTATAAATATAAAAAAAGAGATTAAATAAATTAAAATAACAGAAAATCTAGTATTTATGGACAAAATAAAAATTCGTACCTATAAAAAATGTTTTTCGCATAACGTGTTCAAAAAACAACATTTATTATCATTAAAATAAAAATTAAATAAAATAATTTAATAAAATTCAATAAAATATTTAATAAAAATTAAAAAAAAATTAATACTTGCATTCATTTAATCACTATTTAGTACACATAAGAAAAAAAGTACAAAAATTTCTAAGATGAAAATATACAAATTAATATTAATTTAAAATTTTAAATACGAACTGTAATTTATAATAAAAAATGTAAATTTAATCTTGATTTCCTTCATTTTTATAACATTATAACGGAAAATAAATAATTTGTGTAATTTAAAGAATGAATGTAAATAACTGACCTCTTCGGTGCGTCTTTTTTCATCTTCTTGTTCTTCAACTTCTAGTCTGTGTACTTCAGAATTATCAATTTTAATTGACGATGATGCATGCAATGGATTAAACAAACCATCCATAATCTACATATATTTGTATAATTAACTGAAATATATTTTAAAATATTATAACGTAGAAATAGTACATTAAAAACAAATTTTTTTTTTAGAAATTCAATTTTAAATTTGAGAAATTATTCTGAAATTATAGAAATAGATATATTGTTTAGTTTATTTTTTCTGATACATTTTTTTGCGATATATTTATTTTTAATATTTTTTTTTAAATAAATATTTTATATCAATGTTCTCTACACTAATGGGTTTAAGGTTTGTAATTTTATAATTTTTATTTTACTAATTTTTTTTAATACTTTGCAATTACTGTCGATCTATCTAATTAATTATATATAATACATCTCTTAGTTTAGCTAACTTGTAGACAAACCATTTTTGCTAAAAAGTATACAAGAACTCTAGAATGTAAGATTTATTGAATTTCCGGATACGAATCAATCACCAAATTTCGTTTTATCATAATTATTTATTATTGAGCGAGTTCGAGAATCATCAGTTATGTTGGAAATTAACCGAAAGAAAAGTTTTTTGTCCATAACGAAATTATTGATGTAACATAATAATGATTGGGATAAAATACCAAGATATTTCATCAACGAAGAATTTATGGATCTAGTGTATGAACATTGAAAAATTGAATACGATGGAGCAACCTGTAACTTATGTAAAGAAAAGTTATTAAAATACCAACTTCAATTCTAAAATAAAAGTTAAAACTATTATTAAATTTCATTCAGTTCTATTTTATTAATAATTCTAAAAAATTATGTCTATCATGAGTCGACATTAGTCCTAAAAAGACAGTGAAGTGATTCAATTGGTACAAAGTACTTGTAATCAGAAAGAGAAGATACTTTTTTTACATTTCAATAAGACAAAAAATTATTTAGAAAAGTTTCTAAAAAGTAGTATAACCATTTTTATCATATATTTTAAATATAAATACGTTTTTAATTCCATTCAAAATGAAATAAGCAAACATCAAATTCAATTGAAAACCTAATTATACTCAGAGAAAAAATTATTCATTGTTATATTTGTTCATATAAAGTCAATTTTCATTTAAATACTAAAATTAAAAAAAAATTATATGTAATAATATAGATTTGTTGACGCTTACTTTAAAAACTACTTTTTAATCAAAATAAGTCCTGAAGATTGTAAATTTTTAACGAAAACATAAATGTTTTGTAAGAAATGTCTTCTAAAAATAACAGACTTAAATAAAATAACTGTGGATTCAAATACACTAAATAGAACATACAAAAAATCTAGATTATCATTTCTAATGATGACTCAGGGACAATAATTTTAAGGAATTTACATTTATTTATAGTGTTTGATTTTTATAATTAAAAATACTTTTTTAGTAGTCTCCATACTGCTGATAATTTTAACATAAAAAATTGTAAATGAGAGTTTGAATATATAATTGCTCATTAAAAAGGCATAGAAATGTTTATATGATATTTATAATGATTATAGTATTCATGTGTTTAAGGGTATGACATTCAATTAATTTTCATCAAACCTTATTAATACTTTGAATTAAAAAAATAATTTGATAATTCATTATTATTTATTTTAACTAATTTAATTATATATATTTTAATAATATATAAAAAAAAAGAAAACTGAATCTTTTGATCATTTAAAAAAGTATTAGTATTATTAATCGAAAGGTCTATGTGTCAGTTTAACTATTATAAACTATTATAATACAAAGCTATCAAAAACAATGAAATAATCAAATTTAAAAATATCATTCTTATGATGTATTCAAAAATTAAAAATTTATTAATATAAGATAACATTACTTTAAGCAATATTTATTTGATTAAAAAATTCTAAATGAATAAAAAATAAAGCAAATGTATAAAAATGTAATTTTTAAAGTTTTAAGTAATTATAAAAATGTTTACATTATTCAATATAAAAAGTTATCAAAAATTTAAAAAAATTTCAATTGTACATACATAATAATAGTAATATATTTTACTCAAATTAATTATATATTAATTTTTTAGTAGTATATTTTGTATATTTCCTATACACTATAAACACACACACACACACACACACATATATATGTGCACTTAACAGAATAAGTATTCTAATTTAAAAAACAAAAATAAAAATAGTTAATCCGTGTATATTTTCTTTAGTAGATTTTTATTTAAAAGTAATTAAATAATATTTACAAATGCTAAAAGTTTCATTACTTTACGTATAAATTAACACGTTTAACATTATGTACGTATAAAATTAATAATAATTACGAGCTAATGAAGAATTTTTGGTGATTAATAAAAGTAATAATACAAAAAAATTTTACTTTAGAGTTATAAGTAAATACAAATTGTAAAAACAAATAGTTCTAACTAAATACTAATTGAAAATTAATATTATAAATATATTTACAGTTCAAAAATAAACTGTTTAAATAGCGAGCTCACATTAATATCACAATAAAATATAACTTCTGGCATTCAAAAGGTTAAGAGTTAAAATGATACGGGGTTAGTACTATAGGTATAAATATAAACAATTTAAAATCACAAGTTTAATTTTTTTTTATACAAGTGTATGAGAAATACTACCAACAGCTTAAAAATCTGAATGTGATTGTGCGCAATAGAGGCCTTATGCTCATTGGCTCACTGCATTTTTGATTATAATGTCCGAGGATTAGCTAAGAAATGGATGATTCCATAATTGCTTTGTTTTCGTTATTTCTTCTTTTCCCTTCGTAGCTGTACTTTCTGTTCTATAATATTTAATACATGACCAAAGAGCACGAGGACGCTATCGTCGCTATCCCCCACAATCTAATGCCTTACTTCATCCTATCTATAATATTAGGAATAGCAGTCACAAATTTTAGGCTTGATGATTATTGGCGTTTGACTTCGCGCTACATTCAGAACTGTAGATTAGACAGGGTAAAGTATGATGTCGGAGAGTTTCGTCGCTTTGCATGGCTGCTACAAATTGTTTTTATTGAAAATACAATATAATCATTTTTAGATTCATACGTAGATGTACAATAAAAAGCTCGTATTACTTGACTCCTGTTTATTATATCCTGCTAGTTTATCTTTTAAAAATTGGTTAAATCGATAAAAAAAGAGAATAATTTAAAACGAATAACAATATGGCAATTTTTAAGTTTTCATTATACAACAAACGTTATAAACCGATTCCGTGTTTTATATTTTTCGTCCGATGGACAAAATTTAAATGGGAGCGCATACCTGAAAAAAAAACCATAATTTTTTTGTAATTAGTTCATTTTTTAAGGTGACTTTTTTTTAAAGAAATAAAAGTCATTGCTAGAATTTTCTAAAATATATAATAATGGATACTATCTATAAAAAAAACATGTACATGCTTAAATATGTATTTGATATGCGTTGCACGTGCATAAATATTTTTGAATGAATATGAATTTTAAGTTTTATTATAAATAAATAATATGACTTATGTTGATAATATTTAATAATATTTCTTATATTATTCATATCAAATTTATACAAACATTTTTTTTCTCTTTTCTAAAAAGTTATTGATTGACAAAAATTCTGTAAATTTGTGTGTTTCATTTGTATTCTATATAATATAATTTATTTTAGAAATAATTTTGGTCTTATCCTTCAAAATAAAAACACTAATTTTTTTAATTTATCGTTACACTAAATAATCATATATAATTACAAAAATAGAATGAATAAAGAATGTATTATGTAAATTTATTAAAACAAAAAATTGACTATATTTTGCGGATTTATTGTATATAAAAATATTCTTTATTGAATTGCATATAATCAATTACAATTTAATAATAATTTAATACAATTTATTGCTTATTTCTTATATGATTAATATTTAATAGAATTAATCAGCTTAATTAAATAAAAAAGATGAATTAGTAATTTTTTTTTAATTAGTAGACTACAAGTGGCATGATCTCTACTCTCAATATTTAAAATTATCATCTTCTAATCATAACGATAACTGCGTTTTAGATTAAAAATTGCTTATCAAACTTACTTAAATTCGTTTGATTCTTAGAGTTGAACTAGTATCATATAAGCACTTTATAAAAATGTTTCGAATTTTAATAAAACATATTTATTTTAACGAATGCGCTTTAAAAAAAAATATTAACAAAGCGTACTCAAATTATGCGTTCTTAAAAGAACTTGAAATATCCGAAGAAAATCCTGGTTTATTCGATGGTAACTGGCGTGGTACTGGAAATGTAAGACAAATATTTATTAAATTATTAATTAAATTAAATTAATTAATAATTAAAACAATTATTAATTAATTATTAATAGACGAATAGTTATTTAATAATCTTTTTTTTTATATGACAGTCAATTGTTTAACTTTCTAGCGAAACAAATAAATCGATTTTAAAATTTCAAAAAAAAGGTTTTGAGGCAAAAAGTACTTGCTCAATTTTCTACTTAATAAAATTAATTTATATGCACGTAAAGTTAATTTTTCAATATTTGAATGATATGAATATTGATGCAAGAAATTTAAATGCGCGCATGTGTGTACGTCGATTTAAATTCGAGTAACTTTTTTTTTACTTTAATCAGTACAATAAAAAGTTGAAAATAATCTACAAGGCATATGTATATCTTAAATTACATGATTTTGAAATTTAGAAAATACCAAAAATAATTGCAGCACAAATAATCATTATCAAATATGTGCAAAAAAATAATGAATATAATATTTCACTTTAGATCTGGTAGAAATTTTATTAGAAAATATTGATAATTAAATAACTATGTTTTAAAATGATCTTATAAATATTGTAACTTTATATTAAAAATTTCATTTGTAAGCAAAAAAATTTTGTATTAATTTATAATTTAAGTATATAAATTTAAATTAATATTTAGACTTTATGCAATATTGAGACTATTGTATTATTATTCAAATTAATCTGAATAGTTACTGTTGATATTTTTTATTGCTATTAATGGCAATTAGAATTTGTAATACATAATGCTTTTAATGTTTTGCCGTATTATTCTATTACATTAAATATGTTGCTTAACTTTGATATATGGTCTATTATTTTCTAACTACGTTGGAAAATGATTTATTTTAAATTTATCATCAATATGAATTAACTCATTTAAAATAATTACAAACATATTTTGTATTGCTTAATAACAATTTATAATACTATTCTACCTGTATAATTATTATTACATTTTCGCTTAATTTTTATGTTAACAATTCTAATATGTTTTTTCTCTTTCTTTATCTTTTGGTCTTTTTTTACTTTAAGTTTTCTTTTTATTACATTAAAATTTTTTGTAGAAATCTTGAAACGTTCGCTATAACATATAAATCTATCTCGAAATATAATGTCATTGTATGATCTTAATCGAATATAATATGGATTTATATTCACAATAGAACATTAAATATAAGATTCGATTTTTAATAGTTTAATAAAACTGATTAAGCATTAATTAGAACGGATTTATTATCTGAAAAGTATATAGTAACTTATTCACAAATAATTATGTAAAAATAAAGTAAAAAGTAAAAAAGAACAATTCGAATAAATAACAAGTCGTTAATATTTAAAAATATTAAAGTTAAATAAAAAAATAGTAATAAATTACTTTTAAAAGAAAAAAATTACCGTTGAATATTAATTTCCATCTATACCAACAATAGTTTATTTATTTAAATAAATTGTTTATTTATTTAAAAAATTTGTTCCTATTTCTGCTCTTTTAAGTAGGTTTAAATTTAATTCTTGCCGTGTTATGTTAATATTTACCTAATTTTGTACATTTGATTTAACTGTTAGAAAACTTATTATTACCTACAACTTATAATAAATTTATATATATTTAAGATTCATTTAAAATAATTTTAATTTTCTGAAAGAAAAATAAAGAAATACAGCATTAAAGTATAAAGAATAAAACTATAAAAGATTAAAATACTCTATCATAAGAAAGTCTTTTTTATATTTAAATTTATGCTGAATTTAACTTAATTATATGAAAATATAAATAATAGAAGAAATATAATTAACAATTTTAAATAATAATGAATACGATATTTTTTATATTACAGTAAAACTATTTAATAAATTTTTTAGGTAACTGAATCTATTTCACCTCTAACTGAATCCGTTATAGCAAAAGTACAGGAGCCAACTGTAGAGGAAGTCTACAGTACAATTGGTACAGCTCATGACTCTTGGTCATTATGGGCGAATCTACCACCCCCTGCTCGGGGTGAAATTGTACGACAAATCGGAAATGAAATTCGTAAATTTAAAATTCCGTTATCGAAATTATTGACTCTAGAAATGGGTGAGTTTTATAAAATGTACATTTAAAGAATGCGTATATGCTGCTTATTTAATGTATTAAATTCAATTATAATTTAATGATTGCGTTCTACAGGTAAACCAATGTCAGAGAGTATTGGGGAAGTACAAGAATATATAGATATATGTGACTATGCAGTCGGATTATCAAGGATGTTACCAGGAAAAGTTTTACCATCGGAAAGACCTCACCATAGTCTATTAGAAAAGTGGAATCCATTAGGTGTTATCGGTATTATTACAGCCTTCAATTTTCCAGTTGCCGTAAGAATTTATAATCTTTAGACTATAATTGAAATAAATTTAATGGGTCATTAACAAAATACTTACATTTAAAAAAAATTTTATTATTAAACTGAGAATTCTGTTAACTTTTTTCCGGTAATTACGAAATGTTTTCGTCGTTTATTAGAATGGAGCTCTGCCTCCAATGTGGATTTACAGAAGGTTCGTGTATTATTCGGTTGAAGAAAAATAAAACATTTTTTTTTAAACTATAGAAAACAAGTCGATCATCTCGCGTACAATAGAATATATAATGGGGAAATAAATTAATTATATTAATTCACCATATTTAAACAACTTACAATTGAAAAAAGTAGCAATTTTATAGTAATAATTTAATTTCTTAAAAATTTGTATATTTAATTAATAAAATTTGTATATTTAATTTAAAGAATATGATTATAAAATAAGAGAATAAATTTAGTTTACATACAATGTTTAGTAGACGCAAATAAATGTGTATATGAATTTATAAAATACAAAAAATATATATTTTTAATTTGTCTAAAATATAAAAAAATTATCTAACTAATAGAAAAAGTTCAAACAATTTAAGTATTCACTCCATACTAAGAATAAGTTATGTGTCATCAATACGGTATTCAACTGCGATGTGTATATCAATCACAATAATAATATAAAATTATTAGAATTATTTATAATGAAACAAAAAAATTGTATCTACAATAATTCAAAATTATGAACAGTCAAATTGATTCATTTATAGGTTTTCGGATGGAATAGTGCCATAGCGATGGTATGTGGGAATGCATCGATTTGGAAAAGTTCACCAACAACTCCGTTGGTGTCAATCGCTACTACTAAAATTGTTGCTCGAGTATTGGAAAAAAATAACATTCCTGCTTCAATTGCATGTCTTGTTACAGGTGGTACGAAAAACGGCGAGGCTCTAGCAAAAGATAAGAGGTACATTAATTATTATTGAATTTTCAAGGATAACATCTTGTAAATTTATATAAAAAATTTTAATTTTTCTAAAATTTATTATAACACATCTTAAGATTGAATGTTCCTACTAATTAAAGTTTACGTAAATAAATAAAAAGAATTTTAATTACCGAATTTAATCTAGCAAACAAGTTTTCAAATCGTTCTTTAAATTTTTTTTTCTATCTTCATTTAACGAAATTAATTATAAGAGTTTATTAAAAAATTTAATGAGATATTCTTTGCTTTTAATATTAAAAGACATATTTTTAATATCTTTATTACAGAAAAATATATTTAATACTTTAATTGAAAATTGTATTTTGCATATGATAATTACAGATTACCACTAATATCATTTACTGGAAGTACAATTAGTGGAAATAAAGTAGCCGTAACGGTTCAAGAGAGATTTGGAAAGAGTTTATTAGAATTAGGAGGAAATAATGCAATAATTGGTACGTATAATTAACGTTAAAAAAGAAATTATAACGAAAGATATAACAATAAATTATAACGTAGATTATATTTTCATAATTGTGGATACGTGTTCAATCTCTTATTCTTATAATTTGTATTATTTATATATGTATGAAATGTAAAAAAAATCATGTATATTTTCTAAAATACTAAGTATTTTTTATTCTATTATAAATTAAAAAATTGATACGAATTTAAGAAAAATTATTTAAAAAATTTATTATTAAAAATAATTTACGAATTCGTTTAATATCGAATTTATTATTAAAATTCTGTCTTTATTAAATAATAATAAATTAAATAACAAAAAGGTAATGTTAATTGCAAAAATCGTCATATACATGGGAAAGAAAGTGAGGCAACAAAAATGTCCGACCCGCCTCACTACTGTTTTTTTCGTTCTTGTTTTGTATTCATAAGGTATGACTAAGGAAAAGTTATAAACAAACGCTGAAAAATACCGATATTCCGCTTCTTTATTAGTTATATGTAAACATTTATTTTCCAGTATTTTTTACAAACTTTTGAAACATCAGGAATCTAGAACCTATAATGTAGTAGTATAAATTGGGATTATATGAGAATTGTATTGAAATTTTGTAAATTAATATATTTAAATAATTGATTTTCAATTACATAAATAGCAAAGAGTTGTGTAATAATTAGTTTAACATATTAAGTTATTGTATTTAAAATCTTTTGAGTCATGTATTAATTATGTAACATTTGATACAAAAAATATATTTATACAGTTTCAGAAGACGCTGACATGGATTTGGCTGTTAAAGCAACAACTTTTTCCTGCGTAGGAACATCAGGTCAACGTTGTACTACAACTAGACGACTAATTCTGTTAAAAAAAATAAAAAAAGAATTCATTGGTACATATAAAATATCAACTAATTTAGAAAAACAATTTTATCTAATAAAATTTTTTATTTTCAGAAAAATTAAAAAAAGCATATACTTCTATTTTAAATTCGATTGGAGATCCCTTACAGGAAAACACATTGTATTGTCCACTGCATAGTCTTAGCTCAGTTCGTAAATATGAGGTATTATTTAAATCGAACCTTAATATATTTATTTTATGTATTATTTAATGTTGATCTATTTAGAAAAAAAATCCTCGTAAATAAAATTTAATAATAAATGAGAGAGATCAGACATAATTTATTCTATTATAGCACTTATTGTATTAGACAAGTGGAATATGCGGCTATGTGCAACTGGAATTCTATATGCTATTTAAAAAAGATACTAAATATTTGAAATAGGTTTCAAATACCTTATCTTTGGTAGATTAGTAAGCACATTTACAGTTGTTTGTAAAATGTGAAGTTGTATAAATGTTCATATCATTCGTTCATATCAGTTAGTATACTGTAAATGGTTGACTTTATTAAATGAAAATCGTTATTAACAATTATATGTTTTTGTGTAAATCGTTTTTACATAAATTTTGTAATTAAAAAATATTATATTTACACAGGATGCCATAAGTAAAGCAGTCAGTGCTGGTGGCGTTATAGAATTTGGAGGAAAACGTATTGACAGAAAAGGTTTCTATGTGGAGCCAACAATAATATCTGGTTTAAAGGCAGATGATGAAATTGTGCAAACTGAAACATTTGCACCTATAGTATATGTATTGGAAGCTAATTCATTAAATAACGCAATATATATAAATAATTCAGTTATGCAAGGCTTGAGTAGTTCTCTGTTTACGCAAAATATACAAAATATGTTTGATGTATGTTTAGAGACATTGTTTAATTAAAATTTAAACTCAGTAAATTTTAATTATTATTAAATATGATTTTAGTGGATCGGACTTCAAGGTTCGGATTGTGGAATTGTAAATGTGAACATTGGGACCAGTGGAGCTGAAATAGGAGGTGCCTTTGGAGGCGAAAAATCAACTGGTGGAGGTCGAGAAAGTGGAAGTGATGCTTGGAAGTATTATATGAGACGATCAACTATAACGATTAATCATGGGAAAGATCTACCATTATCTCAAGGATTGAAATTTGATATATAAATAGATTATAATATTGGACATCTGATAATCATTAAAAAACGATAATAAAATTTTTTTAAGTATATTT
The DNA here is from genome assembly GCA_018907135.1 of Kradibia gibbosae. NCBI lineage: Eukaryota > Metazoa > Arthropoda > Insecta > Hymenoptera > Agaonidae > Kradibia > Kradibia gibbosae. The sequence goes on from JACCHX010000007.1 coordinate 6,719,001, forward strand.
TTATATATCTGTTACGCCCGAAGTGGCGGCCTGCAAGAATGTTTTTTTTCTTCCTTCTTTTTTTTTTTATTTTCCGTTACTCTACGTTATTAAAAATTGTACATCTTTCATAACTCGTGCATACTAGTCGAATAAATAATGCGGCGAGAACTAGATGCTGCTGCAGTGAGATAAGAAGGGCTATACCTATGCGCACGAAGAATAAGCCCAAAGCAAGAAAATTCAACATAAATTAAGGGTTAAAGTGCGGCACGTTTAAGACCTGCGTTTGATACTTCATAAACCGACCGTGCGTAATTTGTAGGGTTTGATCTTGGTCCAACACCGGGATACGCAAAGTTCTTTTGTGATATATATATATATATATATATATATACATGTATCTTTTCATTCTTACTTCATGTTTTCGACCGTGACACGAATGTCCCAATACATCGTACGAGAATTAACACTGATAAGAGTTAGACCCAATCACATCCGGGTTAAAAAAACTAAAAAAAAACAACCGCATCTTGACAGTAACAACCCCGAATCAAAAATTGACCCAAAAGAATTCCTTAATTCAAACTGCACGCATCAAGACCACCTTATGACATTTCATCATGCGTAACCTGTAGGCCTCGGAGTTACGATAAACATGGGATAAGAATATTTTCTTTTCGTACACCTTTTTACCTTTAGTAGAACTATCAGAGCATCTTCTTAAAATTTGAGAATCACAGCAGATGTAATAAAACGTAACGTAATTTGCTGTTAACAAATTTTATAAATAAATTATAAAATTTTTCTTTATTTAACATGCATTCAAAATTTAAGTTAACGACAAATTTTCGTAATTTGTTTTTTAACAAAATTTATAAACAAATTATAAAATTTTTAAAATTAATTTAAATATTCGTTCAGCATGCCGAATTTAAAACATTTTTAGTAAACAATCGACCTATTTACCCTTCTAAACAAGCTCTCCATCCCGTGCTTAAGTGTGTAGGCAAAAAAGGAGAAAAATTTGGCGAGTACTAATCGGTAAAGATGCGCACTCACCAAGTTAATTGCATTCAGGGGTGAACTGGTGGTAGTATGTCTGTTTTAACTAAAAACATTACCCCCTGGACGTAACATATCCATATACATTACCATAATACTTTTTTCAAGAATTTCTAAAATAATACTAGAGATATTTTCAATTTAAAAACCAAGCTCAACATTTATTATCGATATATGATTGAGTGAATTTATCACTTTATGTAATGAAAACACTATATATAGAAGACACAAAAAAATACACAATTCATTTGAAAAAATACCTTTTCGCAGGAAACTTTTAAATTTAATATTCTGTTCAACAAATATAGAAAAAATCTTATTAAACATTATAATAACTTAATCGAGTTTTTGTACTATCAAATATTTTCCCTAGTGGCATTCTGGTATTGTTGATCACTATAACTACGGTCATCTTTGTAACCAACGGCTATACAATAATCCCCATAATACTATAACTATGTCGTAAAAAATGCAAAAAAATAAAATAACTTAAAAAATCAAAATATTAAAGTAATATTTATATTAAATTAACATTAAATAAGTTATAAGCACATATTTTTTGGACAAAATTGGGTACAGATATACGTATGGAATGTATTTAAACTTGAGTAATATATTTTTTAGGTACTGTAGGTAAAATTAATAATTTGTTTTTAGTAAAAACTTGTTACTAAATAAAATTGACAATTATTTTTGTTTGCTAAAACACTAAAAGAGAAAACTAATAAAAGATTATAGAGTTAAAATAAATACAAAGGGTAATTCTAATTCTAAAACATAAAAAAATTAAATTTACTTCACAATTTAATCTTTGAATATTTTAAAAATATAAAAACGAAAAAAATGTAAATTTAACCAATACAGTACTGCTTTTCTTAACATAGAAACCTTTATAATATAGTTATATTTTATTTTTAGAAAGCATGATTTTTTTTAGTAATCAATTAATAAAATATTGTAAAAATCTTGAATATGTAATTAAAAATAAGTTGTACATCTCTTAGTATTTCATCTATTATTAAAAGTTGACTATAATAAGACATTAGAAAATACAAATATATTTATTTATAGAAATAGAACTCTGAGCATGGCAGTCTCATAAACTTGGTACGGTACAAAATAACACATTCTTCTATCTAATTGTTTACTTTGTTTATTTCTTAACATAAAAAATATTGTGAGTATATCTTATTTATTTATTATGTTCTACATCATATATACATAAATTATGAAAATAGATAATTAAAGTTTATTAAGAAATTATCGTATTAAGTTGTTCGTGATATAATTTATTAATAAAATGATATTAATTTTCAAAAATAGCATTTATTTGAATTGAAGTTGAAGTTAATATTGCACAAGCATCTGCATTATTATTGAATTATGTTTTTAATTTTCAATTTTGAAAGTTATATAATTTTAAAAATATATTAGTAATTGTATTTTTCATTTTTTTTTAATACTGTACAAAAACTTGAGTAATACGTCTACAAATTTACTTCTGATACAAATTTATCAGAATTAAATACTTCTTTCATATGATTATGCTATTTAAAATACACATTAATTAAAAAGATTTTTTATAAACTGCATTATAAATTCTTTAGAATTAATTTTTTATCTTTTTTTTTAATTATAAATTGAGTTTTTTAGGACATGGAAGATTTTTCTAATACCTACAAACAAATTTGTTCTTCTGAAACAATATATTCTCACAGGAGAGGATTTTTTAATGTATTCTGCGAAGCAACAAAACAATTAGTTGGTATTGAATACATACTTAATATATTTATTAACATTAACGAAGATCAAGATCGTATATTACAAATGTATACAGACAAAAATATAAGTCAAATTGTAATTAAGGAATTTCAAAAGCAGTTAGTTCTTTATAAAAAAAAAGATGCAATCAATTCTAAAAAAAAAAGAATTGATTCCCTACGTCTGGAAAACAATAATAAATTTATGAATGTTTTACATCAACTAAATCAGGCTGTATTACTAGCACCAGAAATTGGTATGCACTTTGGTTTTTTGAATTTAAAATAAAATCTATGCCGTACAAAAATCGGATTAAAACTTTGGTCTCAGTAAGAAGGCACTTAGTAGCTTATGTTCGAGACTTGTCTTACACTTACTTATTTATTTTCTACTGTCACTTATTATAAATTAATATATTATGTTTAATTATTCATTAAACTTTATTTATTTTTACTAAAAATATATATTTATCAATCACAAGGCAGCGTTTCTTTTAGGTCAATGTACTACAGTGGATGATGGTTATACATTAGCTTTGGCGATAATTTCAAGAATAGATATACTTTTAAAGCAAAATGACTATATTCATGCATATAAGGATCTAAAAATTCTTTCTAATTTCAAAGTTCCATTTTTAAATACGTAAGTTCATTAATGTAGTGGGTATACAAAAAGATATACTTGATTTTTAATATAAATGTTAATAAAGGAGTCTCAAAAATTTTTTTCAATTTTTCCTCTATACTCAAAGAAATACTTTTTAAAAATAAATATTTCATCTAATAGGACAAGGATTTTTCAAAAAGTGTATTTATGTCGTTCTCGCAGTGAGCTTTTGTCATTAGCAGAGTTCGAAACTAAATGCGCACATGAATCGATAGGTAAACTCATTTGTCTAATACATTTATTCTTAGCAATTTATTTTCTAATATATATACTAAAAAATATAACATACAAAATTGAAGCTCTTTATGAATTAATTTTTTCTCTTTTCCTCCTCAAAATTTAGTTTTTAACATTTCCACGTTTAAGACAGAAGTTTTTACTGTTATTCAAAACAAATTTATAAAAACGCATGTCCTCTCATTGCAGGTTTACACCTATATCTAAAATTGAAACTTTTAGAAAACAAATACTTAATGACCTAATATTGTATTAGATAAACAAATTATTATTTTTTCTCGTAGCACGAAATTGGTGTCATACGATACAGATGCATTCTTAAAATCGCGTATCAGAAAACGGTAGTAAGAATTTCGAATGATAAAAGGTTATTACATTTTGTAGATGGTTTCGGACATTTCAATTCTTTATCTCCCTCCGTATCGAACTCTGTAAAAATAAAAATAACAAAATCAGCTGGAAAAGCAGCTGTTGCCAATTCCGTTATTAATCCTGGCGATGCACTCGTTATTGAAAATCCAATTGCCTCGTGTTTGCTGCCAGAGTTTTATAACTCCCATTGTCAAACATGTTTAAAAAGGTGAGATAAAATTTTTTAAATTAATTAATTAATTAATTAATTATAAATAATGTCAAGCGTAATTTAATACAAAAAAAAATTTCTCATTGAAGACGAATCGAACAATACCTTCACTCCTCATAAATAGGGACTGAGAGAAATGCGGAAGGGCACGTAGAATTATTATGCCGTGACTTTATTACAAACTATGCCCAATGATGAATTTTACTAGTTCAAACTACATCTAAAAAAATTGATAAGAAATTTTAGTTCTAACTTAATTCAAGCATAAAAAAACGATTAACATACTCAAAATAAAGTTTTTAAGTTTTTTTTTTTTTTTTTTTATTAAAACCTATCTCTATATTGATATGTAATATATAATATAATATAATTTACGATTTATCCTACCCATTAATAATTAAAATTTTTACATTATTTTATGAGTATATTTAATTCAACAATCTGGAATTGTGTATCTATTATTTAAAGAATCATTTAACTAAATTTCTAACGCTTATTTTTGATTCTATAAATACTATTTTATGTTACAGATGTAAAATACTATACGGATGTCCAGATTGTTCGACTGTTAGTTTTTGTAGTTATAAATGTAGAAATATTGCCCTTCAAAGTTTTCACAAATATGAATGTAAATTATCTTCAACATTAATCGGTAATTTAATTTAAAAAATGAATATTAATCTTTGTTAAACAGGTAAAATTATTTAAAACTAATTTTTATAGAGATTAAAAGCATAAATAAGTTAAGAAAAGATTAAATAAAAGAATACTTAAGATATAATATTAATATTTTATTGGAAATATTGTGACTTAATTAGAACTTACTTTTTTATTAACATATTTTAAATTCCAAAAGTTTTTTATATGCAAAAAATGATTCTACATTTAAGGTTCCGGAATGAGTATCTTATGTTTCATGTCGTTGCGTATTGTTACTCAGTTAGGATTAGGCAAATGTTTGGTAATCTTTCGTTACTTATATGAAGGTTATACGCAAGGTAATTATTATAATAGTTTTTTTTATAACTATAATAATAAAATCATATTTTTAAGAATATTTTTACAGAATTTACTTTATCGCTGTTTCCAAAATCTTTCTGCATAACGTAGCTCGCAATTTTTGAACAACCTTATAACAAAGTTTACATATTTTCTGCCTTTAAATTAACCGTTTTACCTTCTTCAATCATTCCTCACTACCATCTTTCGCAAACATTAATATCTTTATTCATACAAAAATTAAATATTTTTTTTATACAAAGTAGAGAGTCATAAAATCTATTCTTTTTTTAGATTCATCATATTTAGAATTCGAGAACTACTTAAAACTCTATAAATTAGAAAGTCATGCTTCTGAAAGGTCGACGATTAATTTTTTTGAACGTTCATTAATTGCAGTATTTTTAGTTCAATGTTTAAAACAAGTTAATTTTTTTAATGATGATATTAATCACAATAAAACTTCAAAAAACTCATGTAAGCTATTGAAATTTTGTATCAATAAATAATTTTTTATTAAAAATAATCTTATTCTTTATAAAATAAAATTCTCTTGAAGTAAAAGTCCTTAGTACTATTAAGAAAATGCATTATCTATAGTTGTGAATTACCGTTACTGTCTGTGAGAAGCATAATATTTTCACTTTAAAAACGGTAGCATTGGAAACCAATATTTACTTTTCTGGATGCATTCCACACTTAGCCCCAAAAAGACAATATTTTTTTACATATTTAGCTACCAATTTATATTTTTTTAAGCAGACATTCAGATAAACGCCTAATTTATATTAATAAAAATCATGCATGTATTAATTTATTCCGATTTTAAACAAATTTTATATTGCATTCATCATTTCAATTACAGTAAAGGCATATAATACATGTGAAGCTGAAATTATAATTGGAACACTATTATTAAGACATATGCAAATTCTGCAATTCAATACATATGAAATATCAGAACCAAATATTGGAGATTCAAATATTATTGATAAAGGAATTAAATATATCGGTGTAGGAATTTATCCAAACGCTGCTAGATTTAACCACGAATGCAATCCTGCTACCATCAGGTATGAACAAAAATTAATATAATAATAGTAAAATTTTTATAATCAAAAAACCTCTTCAAATTAATAATTTAATCTGTTTGATGAGAATTTGTTTATTAAATTCGAAAAGTAAATAATATACAATAAGAAAAAAGAAGTAATTTAATGTAATTCGTTGCTACACTAGGCGTTTGAATGGCGCTGATGCACAAAACGATAGTACGTAATACATTTAATGAGAGTAGTTAACTTAAATTAAGTCATGATACACGGTAGAAAAAACAAAAAATCGTAATGAGTAAAATTGTTCTCGTTATGTTATTTCTTGACAATTCAGAGAATGAAAATGGAGGTGGTACTTGAGAGTACGGGATACAAAAGTATCAATAAACTGCCACAGATGGTGATCCTGTATAGATCTGTATCCAAATTTACGAATTAAAGCGTGTTATAATATATTAATCTTAAAATATTTAATCAGCTCAACTATTATATTTTTAAAAATCTTGGAAACCAACGACTAATTCCGAAGCTAAAGAAAAGAATAGAATCGACCTCTGAAAACAGTTAGCGAAAAAGGTATAACAGACGTAAGGAATCACCTAATGGTGTATGCTATAAAATTCAATGTGAATGATTAATAAATATGATAAATATAGTAACCTATGAGGTTATTAATTGACGATCTAATTAACATCCTTATATTACTCAATACTATAATAGATACCATATGAACTTATTTAATATTTTAATGCACACTTATGTAAAAAACAATTCATTGTATATATATATTTTTTCAGATATTTTAACAGAAATGTTATTATTTTGCGATCAAATAAGTTGCTTCAACGAAATGATATCATAGCTGAAAATTATGGTCCAGTATTTACGACAAGGGTTTGTAAAGATAGACAAAGATATTTAGCTGGTAGATACTTGTTCAATTGCTGTTGTCAACCTTGTGTGAATAATTGGCCACTATTAACTGATATGGATTGGAATCAGCTACAGATAATGTAAATTAATTTTTAAGATATATTTCAATCCATTTAGTAAATTTTATGTTTGTACATTATTTTTATTTGGCGTGGCTCTATCATATGCCAAAATACGAAAGTTGAGAGACGCAGAAGACTATTTTGTCATTGCGAAAGACCATTCGAGAAGTCTAAGATTAGTTTTCTATATCGTATCATTGTTATTTTTAAGATTAAAAATTGAAAGTATACTCACAGAGAGAAGGATATCTACTTGTCTATAAGAATTCCCATATTAAACAACTTTTGCAAAATTGTTTCATTACAACTATTTATTTCATTGAAACTTACGTTATATAACAGAGTTTTGAAAAATTGTTTTTTGTTCAATTTTTTAAAATTGTTTATATTGAATTATTTTATCTATGCAGAGATTTAGATAATTTTTAACGAGTATTTTACCATTTACTGTAGGCAATTTATTTAAAATTATATTTTATGTTTTAGTTGCAGCTCAAAAGATTGTTCTGGACGTTTTATTTTGTATCTTAATACAAATTTCGAAGAAACTTATTTTTGTGTAAATTGCAATGCATCATTCAAATTTTCAAGATTACATCAAAACATTATAAAGAAATGTATAATATGGTATGCATATGGAACTACTATTATGAATCAAAAATACATACCAGAAGCAATTCAAATATTAATAACAGCATTAAAAATTTTTCATCATGTAGCAACTGTTCCGCATCGTTTTACACACTTAGCTGAAATTTCTCTGCAAAATTGTTTAATGAATAATTGACATTTACATAAAAAGACAATCATATTTAGTATGTCGCTTTAAATTTAATATTTACAATTATCAGTTACTGTAAAATTATATAAATCTCTTAAAACAACCAATGACAGAGAAAGAGAATAAATACTACAGGATATACAGTATATGTAATAGAAAACAAATAAAAAGCAATTAATGAAAAGGAGGTGAAATTAATAAAAAATAAAAGAAAAAATAGTAAAAAAATTGGATCAAATGATAGACGGGAAATGCAAGTGCACACTTTAAAAACAATAGTGGTTCGTGTAATAAAATATATACTGCTTGCATACGTAAGATTCGCAATAAAAGATGAAAAAAACAACTATTAAGTGAAAATGTTCAGAAAAATTTAATAGAAAAAGTAATTCATAGTTATAAAAAACTACTACAATTTAAAAATATTAACAGAATATTTCAGTTTAGAGTTCAATAACACCGAAAAGAAGCTAAGACCTTTAAAAAAAACATTCGCAAGAGATGAACTAAATTTCCTAAATAAACTATTGAACTAACGATCCACTCTTACTTTTAAATTCAGTAATGATTATTTTCGTTTGTATATGTCTAGCCATCTAGTGGGTGATAATTTAACAACGAGACGATTATGAAATCATAAAAAATTTAAAATTCCAGGCAACAGTAAATGCATTTTTTGATGATTACTAATTCGAAAATTATTATACATTTAAAATGGAATTGATTTTGTAATAAAATAATTAATATTTTATTAAAATTTAGCGATAACTATAAAAAACAGTGTAACAAATAATAAATAAAATGTAATACATAATACATCAGTATGTAATAACTATGTACTTTTTTAATTTGCGTTTTTCTTTGAAGCATTTTAGCTGATCTCTTTAAAGATCTGATAAAGCTTTTATGAGTTAAAAAATTAAACCCAATCAATATAAAATAGATATTGCGCAAAATCAAAACATCTGTCTATATTACACACTTTTTACATATTTAGAGAACGTATTCAGTGTTTAATCAAACCCTTGTTTCATTGATATAAAAAGAAACAGTTCTATCACTTAACATAGTCTATTGTAAAACAAATCGTATATAAATTATATTAGATTTGTCGTAAAGAAACGAACCGAAAAGATATGTACATTACATTTGTTTCTGTCGTCAGTCCATATCAGAGATATGTCTTTATACATCTATTTACAAAATGTAGAATATTGATATTTTAATCAGTGGGTCTGCAGAATTTGACAGTGTAAATATGAACATATATTTTTTTTAGTTAATATGTTTAAATAGTTGAAATATTCAATTATCTCAATTAGATTGACAAGTTTATATATTTTAAACAGTGTTGTTATTAAAAATCTAGGATAGTATTAGGATAATGTTATTACACTAAATAGTAAATTGTCAGTTAATAAAGTTTATATACATATTGAATATAGTGCTTTAATTAATTGAACGGTATATAATACAATATTTTGTTATTAGTAATACATTATTATAATAATCATGTGAAGCATTCCATTACATATTTAAAAATAAAATTGTCCTTCAAATAGTTTACCAAATCTTAACATAGCAATTTAAATACATAAAAATATTGGTAATGCTAATATTAGGTGAAAATATGAGTGAATATTGATTAATAAGTATTGAACATATTGGTTTTTTTTATTACATATATTAATGTAAAAAGATTAATTAAAATAAATAGATTGTATTTGTAAAGATTCCATTTGTACTAAAAAGTGCTTTAATTAAATAATTATGAATTTTGTTATGAATAAGGCTCTGGATAGTGACTATGTACCATGTTATATATTTAAACTTAAAACAATATTGATTTATATTTCCAAGAATAGAGTAAATATTTAAATATCTGTTGAAAAATTTGAATTTTTTTACAGTCAGAAATGGAAAAAGAAGAATTTGAAAATGTTCAAGTAGTAGTTAGGGTTAGACCGATGAATTATAAGGAATTAGATAACCACTGTCAAAATATAGTTTGTGTTGATACAATTACTAATAGTATTTCTGTACGTAATTCAAATATCACATGTGAAGAGCCACCAAAAGCATTTTCATTTGATGCTGTTTTTGATTCAAAAGCAACTCAAGTTGATATTTACAATGAAACTGCTAGACCCATAATTAACAAAGTTTTACAAGGATATAATGGCACAATTTTTGCTTATGGACAAACAGGAACAGGCAAAACTTATACAATGACTGGAACAAAAACTTCTCCACAACTGAGAGGAATCATTCCGAATTCCTTTGCTCATATATTTGGATATATTGCAAAAGCTGATGAAAACCAAAAGTAAGAACAAAATATTTAAATTTTAAATAATTTTTCTGTTTTTACATTATATAATTTCTTTAATTTATAAAAATAAAACACATAATTAAATATAAATTAAATTAAATGAGTACAATATGAAACATTGATTTCAATAAACGATATAGCTATAAATGGATGTCTGTAATAATTTTAATTTTAGATTAGAATGCATAATAATTTACCATTTTTTAATAATTATCATAATAAGCAGGGATGTTTTAATACAAATATACTACAGAGAATAGATTTTAGTAATAATAGTATTAAAAACATAATAACAAGTTTTTATATTAGTCAATTATTTATTTGTATTGTACAGAAATATAAATATATACTAAATATAGAAAAAAAAATTCAATTGTAAATTTATTTACAACATGAATTGAAATTATTTAATTAATTTTATTAGTTTCCTTAATAATTGCAAACTGAAATTTGAAACTAAATTTTTTAATAAAAACTATGTTAATAATGTAATAATAAAATTTTACTATTATTCATGGAAACCTTGAATTAAATTTGTAATTGAAAACAGAATTTAGAGAAAACTTTAAGTACTAATTTTTAAAATGTTTACAAATTAAAAATTTCACTCTTCATTTATTTAAAAAAATTATTTACAACAAATTATTTAGTTAATATACAACTGAAGAGTAATGATTATTTTGTTGATTTAGGTTTTTAGTTCGTGCAACATATTTAGAAATTTATAATGAAGAAATTAGAGATTTATTAGGGGAAGATCAAAATCACAAACTTGAAGTTAAAGAAAGGGCTGACATTGGAGTTTATGTAAAAGATTTAAGTGGCTATGTTGTAAATAACGCTGATGATCTTGATAGAATAATGACAATTGGTAACAAAAATAGAGTTACTGGGGCAACAGCCATGAATGCATGCAGTTCTCGGTCTCATGCAATTTTCACTATAACTGTAGAGTCTAGTCAAGTTGGTGAGGATGGTCAACAGCATGTGAAAGTTGGAAAACTACATCTCGTTGACCTTGCTGTAAGTAGAAATGTACAGTTTTGTCGATGGAAATTATCCTTTTATTATGTGGTAATGATGAATTAATAAATAGAGACAGAAGTGATTTATGAAATTCCAAAAAATATAATTTGATCTTCCTATTATGGAATAGGCATTACGTAGTAACTCGCAGCAACTATTTTCAATGAAGAGTTAGATTGTCACTTGAACAAATAATTGAAAAGATAACAAATTATCAATTATACATAAATATAAATAATAAAAGTTGACCATTTTTATGCAATTTTTAAACATTTCTTACTTTGCGTCAATATTTTAGAACACCTATAATGTTAACAAATTTTTAATTTATAAATTAATTTTTTTATCTTTATTTTTAGGGATCTGAAAGGCAAAGTAAATCTAAAGCTACAGGTATTCGTCTTAGAGAAGCTACAAAAATTAATCTTTCTTTGTCTACTTTGGGAAATGTTATTTCATCTCTTGTCGATGGACAAAGTTCACACATTCCATATAGAAACTCAAAACTAACAAGATTATTACAAGATTCACTTGGAGGAAATTCAAAAACGTTAATGGTAAGTTGGAAATATGTCATGTTGTAAAATGCCTAATACATAATTGATCCATAAATTAATTCAACGATTCCGAGCAATTTTTAGTTATTAATATATAATTTGAAATATATATTCTCAAAAAATTATGGTATAAGTTTCTTCGTTTTTTATACATACTTCTATGCATTGAATACTTTTATTTTTTCACTTTCATTTTTATTGTATTTTCATTTTTTATTTTTTTTTAAAAAGTACTTTTTTTAATAGATAATAATTTAAGTAAAAATTAATTCTTAACATCAATTAAATAGATAAATGCTAAAAAATTATATTTAAATTAAAAAATCTTGTGATACAAATTGTAATAAAAATATGGCAATTCTATAATAGCTTATATATTTTATTTCGATATTCTGAAAATTAGTACGAATAGAAATGATTTAAATAAGAAAGAAACAAACGATGGTGGAATAGTTTATTTGTCAAAAATTAAGTTACAAAGTAAGGAAAAACAAGAAACAATAAATTTAGAATTACAGAGTAAATAAGGTCAACTTGAAAATATACAAAGATAATAATATAAAAAAAGAGTGATAACCCTACTATAGCTAGCAGAAAAAATAGTAAATAAAATATAAGTGTATCCACAAACAAGTATAAGTCAATAACTTCTTTAACTAATATAGTATTTAACAAAAACGCTCTTGTCTTAAAAAATCGTGATTTCTTGCATTGTTTTTTATCATATTACATTATTTTTGCAAACAGTAATCAAGAATATGTTAATAACGAGTATCAGCACCTCGGTACTCAACGACTTTTTTCGATGAGCTTCCAAATATGAATTCTAAAAATTCCAGAGGTAGTACTGTAATAAGGAAATTTTTTCAGTTTTTAAATTAAAGTAAATATATAAAGTTAACAATAAATTTTTCTTTGTTGTCATTTTATTTTAAGAAAATAATATGTAGATAGAAAAATTTCTAGACCATAGTAAATTAAAAAGTTTTATAATTTTGGGTAGTTTAGGTAAATTTTATCATATTATACTGTTATTGTTAAAAGCTGATAATTACTACATTCTTAATTTGGTTTTTATGATAAAAATATTCCCTTACATATTAATTTATAAATAATTTACAAAAATATGTATCTTCTATTTAGTGTGCAAATATAAGCCCTGCAGATATTAATTATGATGAAACTATTAGTACATTACGATATGCTAATCGGGCAAAAAATATAAAAAATCATGCTTATGTAAATGAAGATCCAAAAGATGCTTTATTACGACAATTTCAAATTGAAATTGAACAATTAAGACTGCAATTAGAAGATGATTGTCCTGAAAATTCTGATTCAGGAGATGACTCGGAAGAATCAAAAGTACCCATTGATTTACAAAAACCAAAGATTAATTTAAATACTCTATGTCAAAATTTAGAGAAAAATGATACGACAGAACAATATCTGGAAGAATTTAATAATGTTGATATAATTGAATTGAAACGTACACAGTAAGCATATCCAATTTGATTACAATATTCTTTTACGTTATGTCAATAAATTACGTATTGTTAAATAAACGAAAATTTAAGTATTTAAAGATTCTTTTGTATATAAATTATGTTCGTTATTGAATTTTGAAAAAAATTTCTTTTAAATAAATTATTACACAATTATTTCTTATTGTAGAATAAATACTGATTATTCATATCCATATGTACAAATAATTACAACAATATATATTCAATTTGTATTCTCAAAGTGCATAACTTAATAATATTATACGTCACGTGCAATAATGCGAAATGCGCATGTTTCATTTAACTTTTGATAATTTATAAAAATTTGATAAAAGTAATGTTTTATTTCAATGGCAATATTTTTAAACCCGTTTATAATAGATCTAGAGTACATAAAATATGTAAAATATTTAATTAAAATTAAATTGAAAAAAAAGATTGTTATTAAATGTATTTCAATTCAAACATGTATTTCAATAAAATTTTTCTTTTTAAATGATCTTTATCTTTTACATTAATGCTTAACATATATTCTAGGACTCAAAAAGAAGTTTTACGTAAAAAGATTTTGAGTATACAAAATACTATACTTGTCGGCGGAGAAAATTTATTAGAAAAGGCTGAAGTTCAGGAATCATTATTAGTTGCATCAGCGATTGAGCTTGAAGAAAGAAAACGAAGAGAAGAGCAATTAAAAAAAGTAATTAAAGAAAAAGAAGCAGAAAGAATAGACATAGAAGAAAAATATTCTTCTCTGCAGGAAGAAGCAGTAGGAAAAACAAAGAAATTGGATAAAATACACAAAATGCTATTATCAGTAAAAGCGGAATTACATGATTTACAGCAAGAACATCAACGTGAAATGGAAGATCTTCTAGAAGGAGTTCGTGGCATTGGACGCGAGCTACAACTTCAAGAATTAATTATGAATAGTTATATTCCATTCCAATATCAAGTAAGGATAAAAATATTTAATTTATTACAAATTATATTTAACATAATCTAAGTTTTTAATATGTAATTGTGTAAAATAATGTAACATATTAAAACTTTCAAAAACATTCAAAAATATGAATTATTATTTTTATAAAATGATCTTATATCGTAATATAATATAGTTTAAATATTTTACCAAACATAATGAAATTGAGACCGAATCAAAATAGAGTAATTTTAATATTCAATATCGGTAAAAATCGATTATTATATTCTACTTATATCGTATATAAAAGAATTGCCGGAGCTCAATTCATTTGAGATAAATTTAGCTCATTTTACACATTGTTTTTACACATTTTTTTAGACTATAACATATAGTACACTGAATATAGGCCTTCATAATACTAAAACCTTTAGTTGTTTTTATATTTATATAAATATATATATTCAGAATATAAGGTTCACACGTTGTTAAAAATCAGCTTTATTTTTTAATATTTTCAAGTATCCAATTAGCGATTAATTGTATCTTATAGTTACAATTAGATGAGACTAGACTAATTATAGATAATTAGTCTAGATATTTCTCTATTTAATCAATACATGTGGCAATGAATAGAAATGTAATCTTTGAAATATATAAACGAAAAAGCTATAGAAAACCTATCTTGTGTTCCAAAACGAAAAACTTATAAAAGACAGTTTGATGTAAAGAGTGATATCGCAGGTATTAAATGTATTTACGAATTGTTATGTATTATTTTAGAAGCTCTAAATGAGAACGAGAGATATAATCAATATGCTACTGTTATAATGTATATGTGACTTCAAGTATACGTAAATCAAAAACCGTGTTACAGAAAAGGAAAATTTTAAAAATTATTAGAATATAAAAACTCTAAATTTATTTATAAATTAATTT
This sequence comes from Kradibia gibbosae, assembly GCA_018907135.1. NCBI lineage: Eukaryota > Metazoa > Arthropoda > Insecta > Hymenoptera > Agaonidae > Kradibia > Kradibia gibbosae. Next base: position 6,734,403 of record JACCHX010000007.1, read on the forward strand.
TGTATTCTGTGACTATTTATTAAAGTTTTAGGGCTTTAGATTTTTCAAACTAATATTTGACAAGATATTTTCTTTGTTATTATCAACAAGAAAAAACTTTTTTAATAAATGTATCTTTCATGTTTCACAAAGAAAAAAATTTTCAAATTTTAAAGATTGATTTTATTTATCGTGAAATTACGTTTTCTTAGAAAATATTATAATCTATATATAATCCAAATATAGTAGTTAATAAGTTTTTATTACTGGAGGTTATCAAATGTTTTTTTTTTGTTTTTAGACTTTAATCGAAAGATATGTTCATTGGAATGAAGATATAGGAGAGTGGCAGCTTAAATGCGTTGCTTATACTGGCAATAACATGCGAAAATCTCAAACTAATCTGCATTCGGCTGAAAACAAAGATGTAAGATAAATACATACATACTTTGAATATTTTTTACCTATAATTGATATTTATTCAAAATGCATCTCGTATTTATCCATGTTATCTAATATAGTATACGTTATATTTGACCACGACAATAATTTATCACATTATACTTGTAACATTAAAGAAAATGTAAATCTTTTAAACTAATTTTTTCAAAATATAATTTGTTTCTAAAAACAAGATACTATTACGAAAGTTTGATGAAATTATGAGTAATTTATATAGTTTTTGTTTTTTAGTTTTCTTGCTTTATTTAACGCAATTATCGTTTAGCATTTTACGTAATACTGATAATTGTATTTCAGATAATAACTCAAGATTTTTCGAATACTTACTTAACATATTCTAACGAAATCGAAAATATATCAATAAAAAAATCTAGAAATCAATCTGGTGTTCCTAGACCAACTACGGGAATTAAATACACTTTATGATACAGTTTGTATAGAAATTGTATTTTATTGGACATGATTAAATAAACCAGTTATAATAATTTTAAATCGTTTTCTACGTTACCTTCATTATTGAAATAATTTATCTTATACTGAATATTAATGTGTATACTGTTGAAATCTGTTTTTTAATTTTCCAAATTATGTACGATTTTATCCAAAGAATTCAATAAATTTCTTGTGAATGAGATCAATAACTTTTATCTCAATTATCAATAAAATGGGAAAAAAGTAATAGCATTAATGTATAAATTTAATAAAATTAATTTAAAATTTATAAATAATTCAATGTGCTTATATATCATAATTTTCTTATCACGTCTCATTATTTCCGTTATTTTCTATACACCGGAATCTCAGTCTCTCTCTCTCTCTCTCTCTCTCTCTCTCTCTATCTCTATCCTACTGATCAACCACATGTCCATTTTTCATTAGAAAAATTCAATTTATCTTAGCCTAATATTCATCTTGGATTAATATTATCTATATAATAATTTTAATCATTATTTATTTAGCATTGTTTTATTTTTATTATATAGCATTTGATATCTGATTTTAATAAATTAATGATACGAATTAAAAACTCTAATTATACTATATAAAAAAAACCTTCTTGTATTAAAAAATCATAACTTAAAATAATTTGTTTACACAATTACAAAATCAATTAATTTATAACCTATTGAATAAATACAATATTTTCATTTCTTTCATATTAATAGAATAATAGCAGTAGCCAATTAATAATATTAAAATTTATTGCCATTGCTATATAATCATAATATTTAAAAACTATAACATATATTTGTGTAAACTATACAAATCAATTTATGTGACATACAATATTTTAAACAGATAAGAATAAGCATGAGATAAAAAATACGACGGGGCGCAAAAAATGTATCATTCAGTCACTCATTCAGATGCTTGGCATAATTAACAGATATATTGAGTAAAATTTTCAATATAATTAAAATTACATACTAAATTAATAATAAATACATAATATAATAAATTTTACTACAGTTTAATGTAGATAAGGTTTTAAAAAAAATTCTTTTATTTACCTTTTTTCTTTTGGATTTTGATTAAATTTTTTATTTAATTTGAATTACAAAGGTAAGTATCAACATTAATTTAATATTTCTGTGAATATTAATATTTGAGATTAAAATTTAAAAAATTTTATTGATATGCTTTTTATGTAAATTAAAAAATATAATAACATATACAATTAGCGTATTACATTAAAAAAGCTATTAATTTCCATAATATTTAAACTGTAATCGGGCATCCCTTACTAAAATAAAAAATTTTGTTATAAAAACTTTTCTATTTTAGGAAATGAAATAGAAATTTTTTTATGTTATAAATACAAAAAATAAGTTTAAATGACAACGCAAGTATTTCCAATTTTTTCGAAGTTCTCTCAATTGTAAAATTGAATTAAATTACATAAAAATAGTGCATCATTAATATTTATTCAAATTATTTTAAAACAAATAATAAACAAACTTAAACGTTATTAAATAGAAATTTCATGATATTCAGTTAATCAAAATGTTACATCAATAATTTGTTTAATATGCTCAAGAAAACAACATGAAAGTTAGAAATCTCTTTCATCTTAAATAACATTTATTTATTTTTGGATACTTAAATTTTGTAGCAATCCAATATTCGATTGATTATTTTTTTTCTTAACTTATATTTAGAAAGTATAATTAAAATATGGAGAGCATAAGAAAATTTATAATAAATTTAATTAGCGTATTAATTAGTATAATCTGTTATAATAGAATAGAATACTATTTAATATACATTATTAATAAGTATTTTAATTGATAAACAAAAAATTGATGTATTTAAAAAAAATGGAAAAAAATAACAAATTACATATCTTTCAAGGAATAGTTCACTGGAAAAAGGATCTGCTAATTATTGTTTTTAGTTTCATATATTCTGTTATTCTCTTGAACCTCTTTTCTATAAATGTATTTTTGTCCTGTAGCTAAAAGTGTCTCGAGAATACGGGTACAATTGCAGATATGAATTGTAAAATAGAAAGAGACCGCAAGTTCATCCGTAGTAGTATCGTTTCAAAAAAAGTCAGATAAACAGATTGATAACCACATACGGCTGATCTATGTTTTATCCAGCCGTATACAGATTTTGTTCATCTTCAGATGATTATTTTGCAATCATTCTAATTTTCCAAAATATTTGATATAACGATCGAATTTTTAGTATGCGTAAATTTTACTCAATTAATAAATAACTCAATTTTTTACTTATTTGTCTGTTCCTTTTTATTTCACTTTTTTTTGCAAGTAAATAGCATGAAACTAAATATTAATAGCATTTTTAATGAATGATAGTTTAATGTATTTATACTTAATTAATAATGAAATTACATTACTTTATTATTTCAGCATTTTTTTTAAATAGTACAACCAGGTAATGGATGCCTTGAAGAAAGGATGGTTCAGTGAAATTAATGATTTATGGCCTGGTATTTCACAATCATTAGAAGTTGAAAAAATCCTTTACGTTGGACAATCGCAGTACCAACACATTTTAGTTATACAAACGTAAGGATTAAATTGACTTTAAACATTGTATATATTTATTAAAAACTATTTTCTTTAGAAATAATTCATAGAATTGTTTTTAAATAATATAATGAGTGATTTTTCGGAAGATCAATTCAAAGAAAGAATACTTTTTATATATTTAATTAATTACATATTTTACTAGAACAAAATTTTGTGTAAAGAAAAACTTTATGTTCGTCATCAAAAGGTGGCATCTAAAACATGTATTATTTTATATTGAATAAATATTTAATCATTCTTTCTAATTGTGAATAAAATCATGTTTAGCAAATCGTATGGAAGAGCATTGATACTTGATGGTATTATTCAATGTACTGAAAAAGATGAATTCTCGTATCAAGAAATGATCTCATTTTTACCACTTTGTTCTCACCCTAATCCAAAATCCGTAAGCTATAAAACATCAAGAATTATATATTGTAATAATTTAAGAAAATGTAAATGATCTTATTATGTACTTATTTATGATTTTTAAATAATTGTAATTTAAATTCGAGCAATAGAGGATACTTTAAAGGCAATTTGAAATTTTTAATTTATACTATGTAAATATTATTAAAAAACATAAGGCATGATTTTATGGTATAATAATTATTTTTATATTTATAACTAATTTATATAATTTTTTTGGTTGTAAAGGTGTTAATAGTGGGAGGCGGTGATGGTGGTGTTGCACGAGAAGTAGCTAAGTATTCTAGCGTCGAAAAAATTGTTCAAATTGAAATTGATGAAAAGGTGGTTGAAATATCTAAAAATTTTTTACCATTTATGTCTAAAGGATTCTTAAATTCGAAAGTTAATTTACATATTGGGAATGGTTATGAATTTGTTAAGAAACACACTAATGAATTTGACATAATTATAACTGATAGTAGTGATCCTTTAGGTACATATTTATTATTATTATTCATTATAAATTCTATAGTCAGTTTTTACCTCATTAATCTAATACATATTATACGGATGACTTTCGGAAATAATATTTACATAAGAAATAAATAAAAGCTGCAAATGGAATAATATATTCATATAATAGATTAAATATAAAATGAGCAAAGAAAAATTAATTATTTTATTAGAAAGAGTTATATATAACATTAAATATTTTATGAACACTTATATTTTTTTAATTCTATTCGTTATGCGAAAAGCTACTAAACCCTTTTTTTGTTTGGTACCTTATTTCCAAATAATCTAAAGATATTTAATATTTATAATACTGTCTACATGGCTGTCTACGCTTTTATTATAAAGTATTTCTTACATAAACAATAGAATTAAAATATAATTAAAATATAATACAAATATATATATGTATATATTGCATTAATTTTAATGGCTATTTGTTGTACTTATATATGACTAAAAAAATTGAACAATAGTTACAAAAATAAGCATGCGTTCATCAGTCTACGCTGCCTATTACAAGTTGTTCCCAAACATAAGTGGTATATTACAAATATTTCATTAAAATTACTATTTTACATAGCTTCTTCAAAATATAAATTTGTCAATTTTACAATATTGTTGTGTGTTTTTTAAAGTTATTAATTTTATAAGCTACAAATAATAAAGTTATTTTAATAATAATTTTTTGTGCTAAAAAAGAAACAAGCCTTCATTGATCTTTAAATGGATGAAAGACTTTTTGATCATTTTTCTATCCAACATTTTGATATAATAACTGTATTTAAAAAAAAATTACTAATCGAAAATGAAGGGATCAAAAAATTTTGAAGAAACTAAATTGAATCTACAATTTAAATTTTTTTCTATTACAAATGCTTTATATAATTATATAATTTTTTTCATGTCATTTTTAAGGACCTGCGATATCGTTATTTCAAGAAGCTTATTTTTCCTCACTGAAACAAGCATTAAAACCAGGAGGAATTATTTGTAACCAGGTTGGAACCGTTTGGTCTAATCTTGATCATATTAAAACAACTTTAAATTATTGTAAAGCGCTATTTTCAAAAGTAAGATATGGAATCACGTCAGTGCCATCTTACCCGACAGGACAAATTGGATACATCCTTGGTAGCTTAAACCCTGTACGTATAAAGAAATGATCTAAAAAATTCGAAAAACCTAGGTTTGACTTTAATAAATAAAACTGATCGCATTTCAATGTATTCGCGAACTTTCAATTGTCTATATTTCAAAGTATTGAGTTTTCTTTATATTTTCCTCCAAGGGAAGTTACTTGATTTCATTTTACTTATCGCATAGTCTGTTGCAATACACTTCTGATACCTTTGGTTGTCTACACTGATTTTATTATTTCTAATTATTATTATAATGATATATTTTTATTTTTATTGTGCAATAGATATGCAAATTTCATTTACCGATAACAGTTGCACAATACGTTACAGGGATATAAAGCTTTAAAGCTATATTCATTTTTCGTTATAGAAAAGTGAACAAAGAATGAGCAGGATATAAAAAATTTATTTTTTTACTTCAGCAATATTTATATTCATATTAAAGTCATTTATTGCTCCTTTGAATGTTATTCATCGAGCTCTCTTATTTTTTTTGTTTTGTATATACAAAACAAATCCAAAATTAATAATAAAAATTAATAAAAATCAAAAATCCAATATTCTTTTATTGGGGTCTTATTTTCATGTTTCTATAGCTATAATTTATAATATTTTTTTTTTATAAATTTCATTCCGATTACTGTTGCTTCAAATATTCCAATTTTTTTTGTACACATATAACAAACTTAGTTTATTTGCCTGAGTATATCAATTACTCTTGCGCCTATTATTAATTAGAGACGAGGTTCTTTAAGATTTAACTGAAATTTTAAAATAAACCGCTGTACTTTAAAAACTACAATTTTATTTTTACTATCAATATTTTATTATTACTAAAATATTTTTCTTTTTTGAAAAAATTATTTTTATACTTTTTACACTATATAATGAGAAACCATATTAATACTTTATGTTTATTTAATATGCATCTTTTTCTATTGCTTTTAATTAATGTATGACCAAGTTTTCATGCATACATCATTTTAAATTTATGAAATACCTTTGAAAAAATTTTATTGAGTATAATATAATATGATCTTTTAATTAATTTAACATATTACACATCCATTACGTATTTAACATTTATAATATAATTTAAAGAACTACTTAACGTACTTGTAAATTTTCAGAATTAAAAACAAACAAATTAATATTAAAAATTACGAAAAAAACCAGCTAAGGCGATTCTTATTTCATATTATATAATTTTGTTGCAATCGAAAAAATGATTTAAAAAAAAACTATATATTGTTTCTAAAAATAAATTTTTATATCATTTATATATTAAGGTTCATCAAAGTAAAGCATATAATTAGTCAACTAAGTTTCATTGAAACTAATTTTATAGATTAAAAACTAACTTTATTTAAATAATTGAAAATTTTAATGATCTAATTCCATAAAAGTTACTCGTCTAATGTTTAATATTTTTAATATTTCATTTAATAGTATAATTTCAGGTTTCAGGTCATTTAATAGTATAATATATAATTTCAGGAAACTAACTTTCAAGAGCCAGTGAAGTTATTCACAGATTCTGAACTTAATAAAATGGATTTACGCTATTACAGTGATAAAATTCATCGATCATGTTTTCAATTACCAAGATTTGCTGAAAAACAACTTATAACTTAAAATTGCATGTACATACATAAATTTTCGATATTAAAAATAAATCGAATAATGTTAAATAAATACTTTTCTTACAACAAAGAAAACAAAGGATCAAAAGTTATTAATTCCTAAACAGTATATTCCTTTTATTTCTGCTTTAATGAATATATTTTTTTATATAAAACAGGTTAAATATAGTAAATACAATATGCAAGCAGGTTGTAACTTTTTAAATGCGGATAAAAGGAATTCACAAAATACAATTATTTTTATACATATATTATTCACTGTATATCTTACCATTTTCTCTACTTTATTAATGTATTTTTCATAAATATTAATATAAATTTTGACATTAAAACGTCTATTTTTTAATTTTCCAAAAAAATACATATTCGGAGCTTTTTAGATATAAGAAGATATTACTTAATATTATACTAATCACACGATGACATTATTGTTGTCTCAAAACGGTTAAGTAAATAAACCATCATTCCCTTATAAAAAACCACCCCATTATATGTAAAAATTAAGCAAGAAGCATATTAAAAAATAACGAATCATTTTTTAAATATTTATATAGGAACACAAAAACGACTAAGAAAATTAAACAATTATTTCTTTTATCTTGTCCGTCATCATACAAATCAATTTCTGGATTAAAATCTACGTAATATCTATAAGAAATCTTTATAATTTTCAATGAAGTATTCACTAAACGGAAATAGCTGAATAGAGAAAACCATTTTATGTACGTAATAATAAATAAAGTCTCTATATTCATATTATATTAAACCTAGATATTGTTATAGGATTATATATACTAAAAATTCTGTTTTCAGAATACAAAAATGGTTACAAAATTAATTTGATTTAACATTTTTAAAGACAATTTTCAAGCTTTTATACAAATAATGTTTAATTTTTTTTGTAAAATTTTAATTTCCATTTCTTATTTTAAACAAGCCACATATTTTAACTATTTTAATAAAGGCTAGATAATTTTTAGAAACTCAATACAGATTTTCAAAAACGTAATTATCAAATAAAACACAATATATTTCCAGTATTTTCAGAAACTTTAAGATATCTTTAATTTCACTTTTTTATCCACTAATCAATGAATTATAAAATTATAATAAACAATAAATTTAACTGCATACTCGAGATGTCTATTACGTGTCTATATAATTATGTATATATTTATTATTAGCTATAGCAATAAAATAAACATATGTTATTAATATTACCTAATAAATCTGTTTCAGTAGTCATATTAAGATGAAAAATTCAATTTTATATTCAATCGGGCAAGAACTATTAAAGTAAAGAAATCATAGTGTTTAAAAGACTCGTATAATTGCTTTTGATGAAATCCTAAGGATTACTCAATTTTTTGACAAAGAAACAAATTTTTTTAATTAAATTTAAGAGTTCAATTTCACAAAAATAGATTCATTTTTACAAGCATATAATTGTATTTAAATAATAAAATATAAAATGTTTTACACTTCTAGAAAATCTTTTAAAAGTGTTATTCTTCTTTTTTCTGCAATGTCCATTTGGTTTTCTAAATCACCACGGTCAGTTGTTTCTGCACGTTCAATTTTCCAAGAAAGATTTTCTATTTCTGCCTCCAATTGAGCTTGCTGATATTCAAACTAGAACATTTTTTTTTAAATAATTAGAATATTAAATTTTAATTGCAGATTATATTTGCATTACAATATTACTTACCAACTCTTTTCGAGGTCCTGCATCCATATAATATGCATAAGGATAAGTATATTGAAGGGTATAACGACATCGGGCTAATAATGATGCAGCTTCAAAAAGATGTTGCCAATCTATCCACGTTCCACTAGCATTCATAACTTTCTTTTGAATGCGTAATTTTATTTCTTCTAAAGTTTGTTCTTCTAATTTTAATGATTTGCTATGGTTTTCCCACTGCAGAAACGGAATGTGTTTAAAGTATATATTTGCTACTTACAGTAGGTTTTAAATACATAGATTTGATTAATTTTAGACAAATAAAATTTTTATAATTTTATGTTTAATTTGATTAATTAATGATTGTGCCAATAAATTATATTTATAAATGTTCTAGTTTATGTAAATGAAGATTTTTTCATAAAGATATATTCATTGCTTTAACCTTTTGCTATTTTAGTCTTATTAATCTTTGTTAGCAAATAAATTTCGGTCTAAATTATTCCCAGGTTTTCCTGGGATAAAGAAAACATGGGTGTAACTCTTGCGATGTAAAGACATACGAATTTCATTTTCAAAAAATATACATTGAATATATTTCTACATATATGTTAATATAAAATGCCTGTAATAAATGTCTTTGTGCAGTATTACATGTTTCAAATGTTATGTAAATAATGAAAAATGTAAATAATATCAAATAACTTATGGAATCTTTTAATCCAGAATCTTACAATTTAATATTTGAATATATTTAAATATATGAATTCATATACATAATAAATACTACATTTGATATAAAAATGTTATGATAGTTTAATTTTTAATCAAAATTTGAAGAACTTACCCTTTCATAATAATGTAAATATTTTTTTAAAGCTTCACGAGCTTGAGCATGGACACTTTCGTGAGCAATATTTGGATTTTCTTTATAACGTGAGCATTCGTAATATTCACTACCATGTGTTTTCCAATCTCCAAGACACATCCAACAGAAATCATGTTTGCAATTATAGCATTGCATATGATTACATCCACCGTTTTTTTCTATGCAAATATGACACTTTGGACACTGTAAATATAAATATAATTACAAATATAATTAAAAATATAACTTCTAATTTAATTATTTATGTATAATACTTTCTTACATCTTTTGTATGAGCACTAATATAATTAGCTGTCTCTGAATCATCAGCACATTTAGTCAACCATTTTTTAATAGTATCACAATCTGTAGGAGCATGGTAATCCATTCCACAACGGAAACAAAATATTGTCTTGCATATACTACAAATTACACGCTTAGCGCGCCGTTCTTTAGATCTTATTACAATTTGACAATTAGGTCCAGGACAAAATCGAAGCTGTGGATGGGATTTAACATAATCTCGAAAAAGAAACTGTTGATAACGCTCTCTCATAATAGGCTTTATTAAAAGAGATAATACGAAATCCTCTGGTGCTACAATAGTACAACTATTTGCCATACAACTAATACCTGTAACATACAAATGTAAAATTTCAAATACTGTAACTAATATTTTATAAAATATTTTAAAAATTCACACACAGTACATCTTGTATTGAACCATTAATTATATTTAAATTAACAGTATATGTAGAAATACATACAAACTAGTTTAAATGGCACAAAGACTAAGACATTTAATGTCAATTTAAGTTTCCAGGCTGCAATAAATTTAACAATTAATGAGAAAAGAAAAAATTGCATCCCTATATTCTTAACCAATAATAAAGAAAAGTTAAAAGTTATTTAAAAGTGGAAAAAAAAGATAGGAGAAATTTAAAATATTTGAAAAAAGAAATCATCATGAATATGTTTTAAATGATAATTATAATCTTGAGTAAACAAAGCATTAACGAATTACAATAAATTGCAAGCATTGTAAACAAAATAGTGATCATTAAAAATACTCAATTCCTTACTAACATTACTAATTATTAATATTAATTTTTTTTGTCTATAAAAGTTCAAACTTATTGAAATATTAACTTTATTTTTTCTAAAAAAAATGAGACCTTTATATAACATGAATCAATTCTCTCTTTATAAAAAATTTTATAGTAAATGTAAAACATCTATGAAGTACACATATTTAATGAAAATTCATTTTATTAATTTTAATCAGATATTGAATTGTACTGTATAATACTTCAACGTAAAAGATATAGATAAAATTATATAAAAATATACTTATAAAACAAAGGATAATTTCCAAAATTAAAAAAATTGTATTCTGAATAATACATTAGTATACAAATTTCTCTTAAGAAATTAAAAGATTCTCTTTGTTAACAGGTGAACATAATATAATATAATCATATCAAAAGACATAAATACCAGTAGATATTCCTTGCAAAATTTGTGTTTCAAAATATGTACACCAACAATTGTTACAGAATGAATGTCCACAATTTAAGGTACTAAACCTTTCTGTTGGAAATGTTATAAAACAAACGGAACACAAATTTCCTTTTTGATATTTCATATTGAACAATGGTTCAACCGAATGTGAAAGTCTAATATTTGAGTCAATCATTATATTTGTTGCATTATCTTGATATTTCAAAAGAATATCTTGTAGAGCCCACTCATGGGCATGCAAAAAAAGTTTTGCCAATGAAGGTGTAATTTGTAAATTAGTAGTTAAAAATTCTACATTTTCATTCAATAATCTTTCAACTTCATCGACTCTTAAACATTCATAAACAGCGTATTCAGGATCTCTTAGTTGTTGGTTGTAATCATTATCATTGTCAGTTTCCCCATCCCATGGCTGTGTACTATAATAATCTTCATATCCAACATCTCCACAATCAGAACCAGAGCAGTCCATATCACTTTCACATTCTGCCCCAGACATGATAAACACCAAATTTCAAATCATAATATTTTATAAACTTCAATGCTAACACATATGAGCTAATTCTATCTTGAACATATAAATCAATTTACAAAATGTTACATTAAAATACACACATTTGTATTTTTAAAAAATCACTAAATAATTTTTATTAATATAATTGTTTAATAAATCCATGTTTTATTTTATCATTTCACAGTAAATAATGTGTTTTTTGCCAATTTGATATAATTTAAAAAAGATATTTATTTTTTGATCAACTTTGGGAAATAATACAATCAACAAATATATGTAACAAGCGATAACAACAGTTACTAAATATATAATTAATAACTTTCAGTACTATTATTTAATCGCAAACTGTTTCAAAATTCTGAAGTATGGAGTTTAAGTTTGATAATTATAATAAAAAACATTCAATTTTTAGTTATTAACCATGAAGAAATGTATTGTTAATTCTAAAAATAATAGAATTAAAGCAATTAATTATCTGCGCAATTTTTAATCTTTAAGAAAACTCTCCATTGAATCAAATACGACAACTAAATAATTATAAATTTCAGCGACCAAATTTCATTTCGTTCATTCCAATTAATTAAATTTACAAAAATTACTTCTTTATAAATTTTGATAAATTTTACAATATATAAACATTAGTAAATGAATAAATAAATATTTTCTTTGATGAAAGTACGCATGCGCTCTAAGCTATTTCTGGAGATATGCACAATTGCACATTGAACAGTGAGTTAGCTTTAGGTATATAATATAAAAAATCAAAGTATTTGCATTTTGTAGTATGTACATATAGTATAATCCCTAAAGAACTTCTTAAATAAACAGACCCTGAATGATTTGATAACATTTTTTTATTTTCTATCATGAAGATAGAAATGGCATAAAAAGTTTATGAACAAGTTTATTTCTACATCAGGAAGCACACATAACACAAATTGCATTAGAGATGAGTATACCGACACAATACTTTATAAAGAAACATTTGTAATCTTATCCATTATATTTCTTTACTACATTTAAACGAATGTTAAAACCTAAGTGTCTTCAGTATCTTGTCTATATCCTAAAATTCTTTAATACATGTTAAAATTAACTAACAGTCGATATTCGTCACAACATACTTTAGAATTTTGAAGCTAGCGGGAAGAGAACAACCAATGAACATAAAATCACTACTGCGCGTTTGTTTTTTCACTTCGCAAGATCAATATAAGCTATGTAAAAAATCATAGTTTATGAAGTTTGATGAGAACTTTATATTCATTGGCTATTGTACCTTTTCAAAAACATTACTGCGCAAAATCAAGAAAACCCTATTTCTTGCATCATTGATATAAATATGAAATCACTGAAGTTTCTAAACAGTTGTTACTTGTGTACATGATTATGGTCTTATTTTTTTATTAATGTTTAAATACAGATTAAATTAATTTAAGATAGAAAATAATAAAAAAGTTTCATTACCTAATATTTAGTTTAATTAAACAATTATTTCTTCAATATGGCATATTATTAGAATAACAAACTTATTGTTAACGCATGGAGAATTTTAATTAATCATTTTTAGCCCATAAATCTTCTTAATATATGTAAAATAATTTTTTTCATTAATTATTGTTTAGGAAGAAAAATTTTTAGTAAGATCATAAATTTACATATTAGTGACTACATCTAATTTTAACGATAATTAATTTATTATAATGTAAATTTTAATAATTGTAATTGAAAATAAGAAAGCCTAATATTATGGATTTAATCAAATAAATTAGGATTTTTGTTAGACTTTGACATAGATTTTAAAAATCTGTTAATTTGATTTATATGATAATTATACATGTGCTAAATTATTACATTTTTTATATTTGTCTATAATAATACAAATTCTTCTGGCTGGAATTAATTACATTTAAAAAAAAGGATTAAATAGTTTATATAAAGTAGTAATCTTCTATTTAAATGTGTATAAGATTTTAAGCATAAATACTATTTTACAGCTTTGCATATACAGATTAATAGTTTACATAAAAATTTTGATTTGCATTAATTTAGCTTAAAAATAGTATTTTAGATAAAGTAGGTAATTGAAGAAATAACTTACAATAAAAGAAAATTCAATTCATCAAAATAATTGTTAAATCATATGCCTATAATAAAAATATTACAAGTTATTTTAAATATCTTAAAGCATCATTCTATATAACATAATAAGAATATTTTAATTATTTCTTTGTAATTCAGATAGCTAAAAATCACTAGATACGAAAACTATATAAGCAGTTTTTAAAATAAAAGATTAGTTTATATGTTCAAACTCACACGACAAATTTTTATATAGTAAATTTTGGCTGATATGGCATTTTCTCAGCAAAACTCTAGAGGTAAGTTATATATTCTTGAAGCAATTTTTTATCAGTTTTTTTCTTTTTTATATATTAATTGATTATATATCAATTCAATGCATTAGTATCAGATATTTATAGTAAGAATATAATGATTTAAACACTACATTAAAAAAAAATGTATATTTAACTTTTTAAATTTGATACAAATAACTAACAAACTTTGTATTTATTATTCAAAACGATACTTAAAAAGTTAAATGCTTCACTTTGTATTTTCTGTATAAAATTAGTATAATTCTAATTACTTTTTGAGAAATTTTCTCCCTATTTTACTCGGTTAGTAACAGCCGACCTTCCCTTAGCCTAATTAATTGAAAATCATAGTCCATTATTATTTAAGTGGTTTCTTATTTGAATAAAAATTGTATTAAGAAACGTACAAGTAAATTTTAAGTTAAAAGGACTTACAAAAAATACTTCAAAGTTAACAAATACTACTATACACTGATTTTCGAACTCATGTCTCAATAAAGGACAACGCGTTTATTTTTTCTAATAACTAGATTCATTTTAGACGAGGGAAATGAATTCATATAACTTCGTGTTATTTTGACGAGTTAATACACTATTTAATATTTCAGTCACTTTTAATTAATGTAATAGTAATGTAATGATTTTAACACATCTGTTGCATGTGTCATGTTTTTGTTTATTATGGTTTTGCGAATCGCATCAAATATACATTTATTAAATGATATGTGTATGCTATTAAATAGTTATTTATTTCAATTCAATATTAACTAATAATTTCTTTTACGTATACAATAGTAAAACAAATTTTAGCAAATAAGTTACAATTTATATTACGATTAGGACCTACGAAATTGGTTATTTGGGATTTTCGTTTGTTTTAGTGTTTCCAAATTTTGTTTTTTTTTTTTATTTAATAATATATAAAATTGTATACTAATCTTATTACTACAATTAAAATGTTATAAACCATTGTTTTCCGCTCTTTTGATGTAATTTCTTAATTAAAAAATACATCATGTAGATATGCTATATAATTTCAATATTTTACCCAATATTGTTTACATCTTTTCTAAATCATTATTTCAGAATTACAAAATAGAAAAATTTTAGAAGAGCTTCAATTAAAAAAACAGTTACTTTTGAAACAAGGTGTTTCTCAAACTTTAAATTCATCTATATCTGTCGGTACAACTGTTACATCGACAGCCTTGGTAAGATAGTATTTGACTCTGACTGTTGAAAATTGTATATAAGAATATGAAACAATGCAAAAAAATTATTATACTATTCCGATACATATAAAAAAGATTTAAAATAGTTAAAAAGACAAATTTGTGAAAATGAATGATTATGTAACATGATTCACAAGACAAGAATCAGTGTATTAATGTCTTTATCTACTCCATATCTATAGAAAATATTTTATGTAATTTCTTATATTTAGAATATGTGAAGACGTTGCAAATTTCAATATTATTTAACTAAATATAATACTTTTAATAAGACGTAATAAACATAAGCGTCTATTTTTTTTAAACTTTCAAACACACTCGACTGAAACGATTTTATGAACTTGAGATACTTTTTTGGTTGTTAAAAAAACTTCAATTATAATGATTCATTATATGTTATACAAATCTTTCATATTAAACTGTAAGTAGGAAATTATTCTGAGAAAATTATCGTAACATTATAAACATTAGTGATGTAGAAAAATTAAGATTTTTATTTAATTTACTTTTGATTTTATTATTCACATTAAGTATTAATAAGGTCTTAAATACAAAAGATTTAATATATTTTTTAATGTTCATTTAATATTTTCCCAAGCTGCGTATCATACATTTTCCTTCCTTCATTATTGTGAATTCGTGGCAATTTTTAATATTATTTTGTTTCAACCGTGTTACTTTGGATTAGTATGAAAACTTTTTAAATTCGTAAAAAATTATCAGTTCATTCCTACCAATCATTAGTACCAGGATTACTTTGTATATGTGCAAATAAAATAGAAATATTAGTAAGTTCTTAAATAAAATATAAAAATGCAATTTTTATTATTTTTAGCCTCAAGTTATATCTAACGATGGATTTACTATCAATTCATTGCAAAGAGCAGCTCTTGTTAATGCACATGCCGCATCAGCAGGTTACTTCGTAACACAGGATTCTTCTTTTGGAAATTTAATATTACCTGTTCTTCCTCGTTTTGAAAACAGTAAATAAATGTTTTTGGAATTATTGAAAATTAAAGTTCATTGATATTTTATATTTACTTAAAAATGATGAAAATCAGAGAATTAGAAGAAAAATTACAAACACTGTCTACTTTCGAAAAACCAAATTTATTATTAGAACAGTATGCAACAAGTGCGCATATTGCGTCCCGTATGTTATATGTGGCAGAAACTCAATTCGGTGATATAGAAAACTGTACAATAGCGGATTTAGGAGCAGGATGTGGCGTATTATCCATTGGTGCACTTATATTAGGTGCATCACACGTAACAGGATTTGACGTTGATATTAATGCTCTTAGAAAGTTTAATGATAATTGTAACAAATCTCAGATGGCCGGAGAAATAATATGCTGCGATATTAATTGTTGCTTGCCAGGTACGTTATAATTGAAAATGTATTTAAAAAACTGTAAACTAATTTGCATTTGTTAACTTTTAACATACTTCACGTACAGTTCAAATCGATCTAGAATATAGGCATAGATTAAATTTTATCACTTTATATTATAAAGAATTATATACTACATATATTTCATATACTACAATTCTCATACAATAAAAGTATTTAGTCTGCTGTACAATAATAAATTACAGTAATTATTTTATCTAAAACATTTCAACATGTTTCACTATTTTAATTTATTCCGCTAATTAATATAAAAAACAATATTTTAGATTAATAATTAAAATATATAAAATAATTATAATTGTTATTTATTTATATAGAACAAAGTGAATTTTTTTAGATTTTTATTTACTTACTGTTTTTTAATAATATAAAATATCAAAAACACATTTGTCTATCACTTTTTAAATAACATTATTACATTGATGTTTTAAAAAAGCGAGCCTAGAATATTCTAAAATACAGCATTAAATATTAAAAACATACCTCGTAAAATATAATCAGAAATATAGTAAAATAAAATAGAACAGCAGAATATGGAAGAGAATACTTCACTTGTTATTAATATATAAATCTGCATTCGTAATTATAATAAACAATTAATAATTCATGAATAATATAATATATACTTTCATATTAAAGTTTTGTAAATAATTGTTTTAATTTAAGTGATTAAATTATATTATTCAGAATTTTTTTTAGCGTCTAAAAAAATAATACTAATATAATAATTTTTCAGGTAAATTCGAAAACTTTTTTGAAACAGTAATAATGAATCCTCCATTTGGTACAAAAAGCAATGCAGGAATTGACGTTAAATTTTTAGAAATAGCTTCTAAAATCGGACAGAATTCTATTTATTCTCTTCATAAAAGTACAACTCGTGATTATATACTTAGAAAAGGATCTCAATATGGTTTTCATACCCAAGTTTTAGCAGAATTAAATTACGATTTACCTCATACTTATAAATTTCATAAAAGAAAATCTGTAGATATAAAAGTTGATTTTATAAGATTTTCTTCAAAAATTTAATATCAAAAATATATATATTAAAAAAAAATGTTTTTAATTATGTAGTATTTTATTGAAAATATCTAATATAATCCGAATCCTACAATTATGCAAATTTTCATTATAAAATAAAACCACCATTTCAGACTTCAATCGGTTTATAAAAAAAACTCCCAGAGATCATTTTTTTTTTTTTTTTTTATAAAAATCAAAATTTTTAATTTTGTTTCTTAGAAAAACTAAGCTATGAGCAATAGCCATGAGAAGTTTTTCAATAAATTCAAATCTTGAAAATGGAAAAAAATGTGTATTCAATCGATCATAAAATGTATATAAAATAGAAATGAACATGTTTATTTTAGAAACCCGTCGTTAATAGTTTTTTTAAACTTTCTTGAGGATTTTTGAGTTTTTAATTAATTTACGGATGTTTTTAAATATTTCACCCTTTACCCCATTGTCTGCAAAAAAAAGGAAAAAGTACATAGCGAGGATTTCATAGGATTCAAATTTTCCTTACATTTTTGCAAATTATTTCGTATATAATAGTATTCCATTTTTAATAAATTCGAAAATTAGCTGTTTCTTTTCATTGTAAAGTATTTTAGAAAATATATTCTTTATAAAAAATCGTATCTAAGAGTATAATAAAAAAGAAAAATTTTACAAAAATTAATGCAAGGAAATCTGCTTATTCGGAAAGTAAACTAGACAAGAAATTTTAATTGAGGGAGATATAAAATTCTAGATAAAAACTGTACAGTGATTTAATTGGAATCCTGAAATATTATCTGAGTTAGTTACATGTTCAGATGGCAGTTTTGAAGTATCAAGTGACTCAACAGAACTATCTATTGATTTAATTTGATAAAATTGTATTTGCATATATATAACCATCACAAGAAACAAAATAAGTGGAGTTATTTTATAAGTGCTGTATAAAGCCTGATTATATAGCCTTGTAAATTTAACCCAATTATTAAATTAATAGATAAATATAAGTATTCCGTAGTATTCTTTAATTTTTATTGACAACATATTAATTTAACATGAATTTCTATAGAATTTCTAAAGAAATTAGAAACATATGATATTGTTAAATTACTTCATAAAACATGTTTTAACAAATAAATCCTCTGCTTAATCTTAATACATCTCCTTCATGAATACACAAATGGGATAAAAAGGACTGCAAATTCTATTTTCTGAAATCAATTAAAATGAATTATTTATTGTAATGTAAATCTCTACAAATATCCTTTTTTAATTTAAATATCATTAATTCTCAATAAGAAAATTCCTTTTTTAAGTCTATATTATTTTGGTATGCTCCTATATTACTTTTCTAATTCATTTCTAATTTTCTATATAAATAAATTTATTAAAACAGCAAAATAATATTTGAGTTATTTTATTAAAAATATAAGTTATATAGATAAAAAAATCATAAATATAAGATTAAATGCATTTAGATTTAAAATTTAAAATATTAAAATTAATTTTTTTCATAAAACTTCTTAAAAAGAATTAATCTATACTTTAACATATAGTACATTTAATAGTATTATTACTAAAAAAGACAAACCAAAATTAGCATATAAAATAAAATAGTTAAGATATGCAGCTTATTTATTATGTAAGATACTATAATTAAATATAATTAAATAAAAGATTTTCAATGTTCACTTGATACTCACTATAATTCTATTTTAATAAATCATAACGAAGTTGAAGAAAAGGTAAACCATATCCAGTGAGAGCATATACTGTGGTAACAAACAGCATTCTGTATCTATTATCGATCCTAAATGGTAAATTCTATAAATATTATAAAAGTAATGTATTAGAATATGTTAATTAACATTTGATAAACAAATACATAATGCAGTTATATAGAACATTGCATGTTAAAAATTGTAAAAAATTTTATAATACATATAAATTATCAGTAAAATAGAGAAAAAAAATGTCTTTTTTAAAAGTATCTGAGCAGACCACTATAGCTTTTCAATATACATATTATAGTAATGATTAATTTACAATATTAGATTGTATGAAAAATCAAATACTAATTTAAAAATTAAAATGATACTTTTAATTTGAGAATCTTACTATAATAATGCTTATTAAAAATTTTAGTATGAATAATTGATTAAAAAATGTTTTTGCTATTATTGCAATTAGTTTATATAACATTTATAAATTGATATAATTTTAATGTTCTAAAAATTATCGATAGAATAAATTTTTACAAATTATATTTTACATCGATACATCATCTATTAATTAATTACCGAATTTTCTAATTAAATTTTTAATACTAATTTAAACTTGATTATTACCGATCCAATAGTTAATTCCTTTTTTTGTGTTGTAAGTTTGATTAATTTAAAAATTTTAAATGAATTAATTTAATATTTTATATTACTTTTTACTAACTTATTGTAAACATCCGAATGCACTTATTGATAAATCTCTTCAATTGAAAAACAATAGATAAATAGGTAATTGCAATTAATGTATAAAATATATTATTATGTAACTGAACATACTTCTCCTGGTACTCCTCCATCGCCACCATGATCATGTTTACGTACAGAAGTTTTCATAAAATTTCTTTTTGTAAACAAATTTGCAACAGAACGTAGAAACGTCATGATTTATATTTTTTGCTCACAAATCTTACTTCTAACAAAATGTTAAATAGGAGCCTTATAATGAACCAAAACAATATAGAGAAATTATGTTATCCGGTTACCGTCAAGATAATTTAACTATTGATTCACCAAAGCTTATGTAAAATCTTTTACCGAACCGATAAAGCATACAAAAGACTAGTGTCGCGATGAGCGATTTTGGATTCTGCGAAGTAAGTTGTTTCATGCTGATTGGCTTTTGTTTACGCGCTTTATTCCAAATCCGACGAATAATGGTAACGATAAACCACAGTCAGACTCCAGACAATAGCTTGAATAGGAAAATTCTTCTAGTCCTGTAATAAATTTATTTGTTTTCTGCATTAATATTTTATTTGCTTGTATACAAAATAAATGCCACGTTCCAATTATATCCTCGCTTCTTTATTTTTCCAGACACTAATGATATCGTTGTTTAATTTCCTTTTGTTTTTATATTGTTTACTTTTCTTTTATTTTCTTTCTTAAATCAAAATATTACTTCTTTGATATATTAAACTCAATCATTTTTATATATTTTATATAGTACAGATACACTTTCACATATATCGCATTTTAGCTATTATTTAAACTTTATAATGTAACCTTATTGATACATTATAAATTGACACAATGTGAATTAATATCCCCTAATATCCCCTTTCAAAGTTTTCATTCCCCCCCTTTTTTAAATTTGCTTTATTGCTAATATTTTTTATGTCTTTTACCTTTTCTAATATTCCTATTACAATGCAGAACATAAGTAAGCTATCATTTACATATATTATTTACTTCATATAATGAATATTAGTCTTTACATAAATTATGTTTTCCTAGCAATACATTCTGTAATTGGAACATGCAGTTCAAATCCTGTTCTAGAACATGATGGTTAAAATAGCATATTTCTGCATGGTGAATCTAAAAATGACAAAGGATTTATATATATATATATCTCAAAAAAAATATTTAATACTGCATTACACACATCCAGTGTTTATCTAACAGCTTCTTGAAAGGTTATCCTACCAACTTTGAAATAATATTGGCTTGACCATTATAACTCCAAAAATACATTTTTTTAGTATTTTTAATAAGAGTACATTTCTTTACATAATACTTATAATGAATTTAAAATATTATTGATCACCTCAGATTTGACTTTACAAAAAAAAATTTCAATTATATACACACTATTTTATGTAAAATAAAAGCTTCATTTTTATTTACAATTACATAATTTTGTCTGAGAAATAATTGTCAACATATAAAATTTCATTACCATTAATGTTTCTGATTTAAATAAGTATCATTTTATTTTTTTGACATGAAATTAAAATTTTTGGAAATATCGTGAAGAATATTCAATATCGTGAGGTAAAAGAGGAACTGCATTTTGTAAAATTTCATTAAAACTTAGTTTTTTAAAAAGAAAATTATCTGAATATTGAGAAGTCGAAGTGTCTTCTTCTTTAGCTACCACAACACAATGTGATGAATCTAATAGAGACTCTTCAAATGTCCAAGCTTGCTTTTTACTATCAATATACAAACTTGTATTTAACACAATTTTATCTTGCTGCAACTCTGAATTTATATCAAAGTTTATATTGCATAAATTAATTGCTAGTCCTGTTCCAATTGCTTTAAGATAACTTTCTTTTAAAGCCCAATACCTACAAAAGTTATCAATTTTTGCTGTTTCTGATGTATATATTGTACCTTTTATTTTTTCCCACTCTGATTTAGAAAAATTTCTATGCATGATTCTAAAAAAATCATCAAGTGCTTTTCCTCCTTTATATTCTAAAGTCATAATATCAACTCCGATACTTTTTTTTTTTATTTCACCAGCTAGTACAGTATATGAACCATGATGAGAAATATTAAAACTAACAATCGGAGCTTTACAATTACTAATATATATTGGTTTATTATTAGTATCTCTCAATAGTTGTATAGAATTATATGGAATTTTTGTATGATCATGAATAAATTTACGAATCAGTAATCTTCCAATCAATGATGCTTTTACATCTTTTTTGAACATTAACTTATCAATTCGATTTTTTTCTTCTAGTTCTAAGCATGATGTTGCTAGTAAAAATTCTGCTTCTGTAGGATCCCATCTTTTTGTATTGAAAGCCCATCTTATACTTGACATCTACTGAAATTGAAAAAAATAAGAAAGCAATTTACTTTGTATCTAAAGCAATTACTCTAATGAAGACAGAAATTTTTAAGTATCTTTTCATAGGATTATTATTGAGGATGTAAGAATTCATTATTCATAATACCTTTTAGATTCATAAATTTGTTAAGCAATTATGTTTAAGATATAAGGAAAGCATAAGCAATCAATTTTTTTTAATTACATATTACTAAGAATGTTTTCTCAATTGTATATATAAAATACTATAAATAATATATTAGATTGTTGAGCAAAATAAAAATAATAAAATATATAAACGTATATATTACCAAGTCTATATGAATTTTTTTTTTAAGCTTTTTAATTAATGTTCACATGAAATAATCAGTGGCTTTCGTTTTCCGATTTAATTTAAAGTTTTCTAATAGAGGGAGTAACTGTAAAAAATATGTCAAATAACAATAACAATGACACCAGATTACAAAGAAAATAAGAAAATGTGGCGTACGCTATAAAGCCACTAAAAGCCGTGATATGTACATTAAAAATACCATATATATACATATACCATGTATATTATACCTTAAGCATTATTATTTAAATTTTTTATGGAAAAACAAATTAGAAACTATACAAAGTTTAAAAACATGAAACTTAAATTAAAAAAGTATATAATCATACTTTATAGTTTAATTTGCATTTCAATGCTAAAGAAACATATAGTGTGTCCTATAGCCTACAGTACTAAATGTTTTTAGGAGTGCTAAAATAAAAAAATCAAAAATGACAAAGTAACGTCAGTTACTTCCATACAAGCGTTGCGATAAAGTAAAATTTTGGTTAGTACACATAGGCGTGAGCTCTACAGGTCTACTAATTGACTTATTACGTTCAAAATTAAAAAAAAGGAGGTACTACAGGAGACTATTTTATCGTTTTGTTCTTGCAGCCTGCAGCTCTCGCCTCTCGCTATTTCTTGTTTCCCCTACATATCTATCTCTTCTACTCGTAATTTTAAAATGATGCTAGCCAATGAGCATATTGACGTCATTGCGCACGATCCAAAATTTTATTTTATCATATCGGTCTATAGTTCCTAGAGCTAGTCCTATGTCCTATAATATAATGCATACGCTTAACCTTTTATTCTTGTCATAATTTGTTAAATATAAATAAAAAATTATATAATCGCGTAGAAGGTTATTTGTATATTATTGCACAATCATTTCATTCCATTTGAATGTAAATTTTTGTTCTATCAAAACTCAATTTAAAAACGGAACATAGTTTCTTATTTATTGGAACAATTATTCATTCTAGAAATATAAATTGAATAGTTACATAAATTAAAATTTTAATTTTCATTCAAACTCTTGTACTAAATTTATAATTATATAAATTGTACATTATGCCAGCTATAGGCAAAAAACATTTAGAATTAGCTCTGAAATGGTAAGCTTATATATACGTGAATAACAAAAAAATAATAAATCTGAATTGAAAATGCATAGTAACTTTACTGAAATTAATTAATTAAAGTTATTTAAAACAAATTTTTGGATTATGATTGAATAAAGATACTCATAGAATCCAAGTCTGATTTACTAAGATGACTTGCTTTACAAAACTTAACATATATATTATTAAATTGTATATTTTATTATTAAGATACAATTATATTAATTTTTTATAATTTAGGATCTATAATTTAATTATTATATAAACATAACCTTACAGAATTAATAAAATTTATTAAAACATTTTTCATATGAATTCACTAAATTTTACTATATTCTGTATGTTTGTAAAAAATGTGATTTATTTACAATTTAGAAAAAAATCTTTTAAACACAATTGTATGTGATAACCGATGATTTTTAATTGGTAATCAAAATTATGTAATATTTTCATTATGTTTACCTTTTAGTTGAATAGATGTAATTAATTTTTATTATTTAATAAATAGATATTTTATATTTAATAAAATATCTATATATTAATTGGAAAGAATAAAAATGAAAAAGTTATGGTTAATCAAAATTGAAACTATATAAACAGTCGATTAAAACTAAAAAATCAATAAAAATATATCTAAATATTAATCTGCTTAATTTAGTTTAATAATTAAGTAATTAATTCATGTAATTATTAATATATTTTTCTGACTATAAGAAGCTGTGGTTGGTATTTTATGTAGTAAATATCCAGATATTACAAAAAAATCTTATAAAACTATGTGTAATTAATGTAATGAGTAAAATGTACTCAGTCAAATATAATAAAGTAGCTATATATATATAAATAAAATTAAAAAGAACCATTTTTTGTATACAATAGAGATACTCTAAAAAGTTTTTAAAGAAGATTCAGTAAACTCATATTGTGGTTCAATTAAAAATAAAATTTATTTTTAACTAAATATCCATCTTTCACTCATTAACATGTAATTTGAAGCTATTATAGATACTATAATTAAAAATTCTATATGGATATCAACCTCATTAATATATAAAGTTTACTTGCTATTATATTCCATTGTAATATATTTCAATATAAATATTAGGAAATATAACTAATTTAATTCAAACTATTACAAAAGTAATGTCACTTAGCTATTTTTTAACACCACCATATAGTACAACTAAATTGACATGTACAATTAAATTTAATTTTAATTTCAGGTTACCATCAGCTTCAACTTATGGAACTGGAGCAGGCTTAGCTTTACTATATTTTACAGATTGGAAATTAGTGTTACAATACCTACCGTATTATCGTGGAAAATTTGAAAAATAATCTTAGAAATGTGAATTACATAGATAATGAAATCTATCAAAGCTTCGATTACAAATTAAATAAACTATACAGTATCATAAATTAACAAAAAGTGTCTTGATTTAGAAATAAAACAAAATTTTCTACCCAATATTTTTCATTTAAGATTTTTGATTTAAAAAATATTGTTCCTAATATACAGAAAGTTATAAATTATATATATATAACATGACTACATATATATATAAAACGACTTTATTTACTGCTAGTTTTGACAAAACCCTTTTAATGTGAGAAAATATAATAGTAAAACTGTAAAATAAAATCTATTTATATTTGTATGTAACATAGTTTGAATTTTGAACTTCATTCATTGATAAAGTTTTTTATGCCTCAATAGTTGACTTGTATTTGAATAATAAGGAACATTCCTTTTCACGATTTCTTATCTGTTAACTAATTTACACTATCTTTTTATGGGTATGGAAAATATGACAATTTTTAATTATATATTTTGTACATTTCATAATTAATTTACTTTCTAATATAATGTTTATACAATTGAACTATCTATTTAACTGTATTTAAAAATGGTACACCCTAATTTCGATAATTTTGAACTTTCGTAAAATTTTATTATTGTATTAATTAGATGGTTGCTGCAGAATTCAGTCATTTATGAAAATTTGTAGTTATAAAAATATTAATAAAAATTTTTTTAATCATTTTTATACTTTTGATGGTGAGCAGTGTTTTCGTTTGATCGGCAAAACAATATATAATTTAAGTGATAGTCTAATTATTTACTATGATTTTATCCAAATATTGTTAGGTATAGTATTGTTTTCCAGTTTAAAACATTATTGCATCTTTTTAATGTAGTCTTTTACCCTATTTAAGATTTAGGATTTTAAGTTATTTTTCAATATTCAAAGATTTTTCTTAGAAATAATAGATAGCAAAAATAAAACTTTATAATTATATATTAACTCCGCATTGAATTTATAACTTATTTTGAAACCGTTTTAGTTACGTTTTAAATCCTGATAATACTCTACTTGTCCAGAATTCATATCGGTTATTTTCAGATGAATCTAGAATGATATGCTTTTATTAGTACAATAAACTAATTATTTAATTTATTGTTGCGTTCTAATGGGTTTTTTTATATGACAAAAAGTAAGTACAGCTACATCTGAAAATATTATTTGTGTGACGAATAGAAGAAAACATTCATTATTACATATTAACATAAAAATATGTTAACATATATTGTTTTTTTAAAAGAAAGTTGCATACGACTCTCAACTGCTGAATAAAATTTTTCTTTTTCTTTATAAAGGGTAATAATTTATATTATAATTAACTAACAGATTACAGAAATAAATTTTATTAAAAATTTCCGTTTTTAAATTTAAATTTAGAACATTTTCATTCATATACAATGTACACGTTTCTAATCTTTACGTATTAACATTCTACTCATCACTAATTTTCTTTATACTCATATTTATAAACATGCGATAAAGTGTAACGATCGACGATCGTTCAATTTCTTATTAGTAAAGTAGAAGACAGTAAATTTAATAGTTACCCATTTATCGCTTACTGGAATTTTTTCATATAGCATTATCGCGTACTATTGTTATATAATTGTTCGTAAAAACAAGTTCGGAGCAGAATTATAATTTAATTTCTTAACTTGGTTACTAGTAAATAAAAAGGAAAAATAATTATATTTAAAATAAATTGAAGTTGATTAAGAATGACTAAACTCTATAAAAGATTAATTTTGAGATTACCTTTATATTATTGTATTGTAGTATTGTAAAACTTAATGAAAAATTAAAAAATAAAAAAATATTAATCTCTCATTTTTATTTCCTTACGACTTTAGAGAATTTCTTAAAATAGTTCATTATTCTAATAAGTATAATTACAGAATCTTTTTTATAATTAATTATTTTGAGTGAAAATTATTTTATTCAATAAAAAATATATCATTTTACATTATAATAAATCTAAAGTCTAAATATTAAAATATTTTAAATTCAGCCACATTTAGTTTATCAGTTTTACTGTTCCTTCTACCTTTTATGAGGTAAACAAATAGACATTAAGATTAATATGTATCAAAATATATAATTTATTTTTTTTTTAATATATTACAAAAAAAAACAGAATAAATCAGGCATTAAAAACAAGAATCATTCAGCCAGCAAAGAAGGAAGTACCAACGTGATGCCTTATTCCTACACATGTTGCTATATTTAAGCAAAAAATCCTTTATAATACGATACGATAGTTTCTTAAAGTTTCGTCTACACATGTCATTTATTTCTATTTCTAATAAGCAGTAACTGTAATTTGTAGTACTCATTTATGTAAAATGGAACCTACTTTTTATAATGCAAATGTACAAACTGATAATAAAGCACCGTATCATCAAATACATATTTACAAATAAAAACCTGCTAATACCACATAAAATACCGAATAAAAATTCTAAAATACTTAAGGAAAAATTTTTGCCCTTACATGTGTTTTTATGTTTAATTAATACTGTTTATATTTAAATTTCTTTGCATTTTACATCATTCAAATTTCAATAATCTTACAAAGAAAGCCGTGATTCAAGATTCAATGTATTTACAGAATACAGATTGAAAGCAAAAGAGCTTTGTTTGAGGATCTATCATACGTAAACTAGCATTGCGCAGAATTAAAAAAGAATCAACGAAAATCATACGAGACATTCGGCATCCAGAACTTTGGTTTATTAATAACTGTTGGGTTTTCAGAATTACAATAATTTTTTTGGAGCTTTAATTTAATTTAGCATTTAATAATTATTATCGTAGTATATTCGCAAGTTTAATTTACAAATATTTTGCAAAATGAGAGCGCCAATAAAATAAGAACTCTACTGCGCATGTGGAAGAAGCAGTTCAATATCGCATCAGTGAATATGTAATATAAATTAGATACTCTAATCGTATTTTTACTTTGAAAAGTGTATGACGTTACGAATTTATATACATTGTGTCTTTTCATAATTATTATCCTTATGAGTGTGCATACAGGGAAAAAAAGAAAAAAAAATTGTTTGAGAATAAGTGAGTTTGTATAGATGAAGAAAAAATACTCGTAAATATAAAGCAAAATTCAAAATGATTGTATTGGATCATATATATGAAAATAGAGTGATTGTACTATGAAAATTATAATATACATATTGACTCAGTTATGAAATCAATAACTAATTTTTTAATAATCGAGTAATAGAACCCATAAACAATTCTTCATTACATCAAAACGAAGTGATAGTCGATCGTGTACGCGCATGTTTTCCGTCTTTCTCATTCTTCTATTCGTTTGCTTACACCAACTACTTCTCTTATGGTTCTGAACACAATTTTGCTTTTGTTTTGCTATTGGTATGAATAATTAATAGCTTACAGTTATTGAAAAGTATTAAATATTGTGTGTTTTTTATTTTGTGTTTTATTAAAATTTGTTTGATTTAATTGTATAATAAGACTGCAGGTGTGAATAAATACACAATGGATTCTTTAGACATTAATGGCGGGAATGCCGAAATAACGCGCGGAGATTCTAACCTAGAAAATGTATTAATATCAGAAACACAAGAAAAACAATGTTTTGAAGATGAAAACAAAGATGCTGTAAGTGGAGAAATCAACGGCGATTTAAAAACATCACATATAAAAAAAAACATTTCTCCTTCTACAAAAAGAAAATTACGAAAGTTCAAAACTAATACACATAGTACAGAAGATACTCACAAGTCATTACTTATCTCATCCCCAAAATTGAATAAAAGAAAAACTTCTGATACTGATGATGTCAGTTCTGGAGAGTCTGAAGAATTCAATGGCTTTGATCTTAAAGACCCAAGAATTTCTGAAACTGGCAGCCTTGTTCTTAAGAAACTCATAGGTAACGTATTGCTTAAGCAATATACTCATGTACAAAATATTTAATTTTACTTATTTTTTTAAAAGTTGTCTAATTGTATATTTTTAAGTAAATATAAATTAAAATACTTTATCTTTACCTAAATATGTTATATTACAGTTTATTTTGAATGATATTATTTTTGAGCTAAAAGTTTTTTTTAATTTATATACTAATCAGTCTTAATAGGTTGTTATATCAAAAAAATATTTTTTATTAAGTACATATACCTTCATGATTGAAGAAAAAGTATTAGTTAATTTTAGACAAAGGATTTTAATTTATAATTTAATGAAATGTTTTGCACATAAATTAATTATTAGTAAAAAGTAATAAATAATGAGCAATATTTCTATTAAGTATAAGTATATCTATATATATTGAAAATTATTATTATTACTATTTTTATTATTAAAAAAATATATAAAAATTTTAGTATAACAAAATAATTGAAATATTACAGTTGCTAAATAAAAAAATCATAGAAAATTGTTTTATGAAGACTTGGATTCAATATTAATATAGTAAATTTGTAATTGTTTGAAAATAACTGTTAACATTTTAATTAGTTTATTCTAACATAATCTTGTTAAAAAATTTTAATTATCTTTTTTACACTTTGTCTATATAAATTATGATAAATGATCTTATAAATTTAGTTTTATAACTAGAATTATATGAAATAGAAATGCTAAAAAATATACTCTCAAAATAATAATTATAATTTTGTACAGTAGATTTATATTTTATTAAGTAATAAGAATTGGTAAAAAAGTTGTTTTGTTATTTTTTTCATTTACTTTAGTAATTTATTTATGTAATATCCTAAAAAATGTAAAAATTTTGTGTAATAGTAAATCCTTTTAATCTTTAATTGATAATTTAATAAAAAGTGGATTTAATATATTAATTACTGATAAAGTCAATACAAAAATTGGTATTAATAAAAAATTTCAAATAGTATTTATTTTAACTGAAGGTCATTCTTTATTTTATCATTTAAAATACAAAAACCACGAAAGTTTAGTAAGAAATATTTGTTGATGAATGCATACACACACATTTTTAAACCTTAATGAACTAACACTATCAAGATGAGGTTTATTGTCCTGAAGAAAAGCTCATTCCTCCGTGAAACATTACTCTATTATATTACCATTAAGATTAAGTTTTTGCATTATTCTTGGTCAGCTTAATTCCATCTCATCTTAACTCATCTCTTTCCTCTTTCATTTTAATGTTTCACAACAAGAAATAATGATCATTTAATTTAAAGTAAATTTTTAACATAATTTTGTTGATTGATACTCTATTTTCAATTTCTCAGAGTACTTTTTAAATTTATTTACTCCAAGAATAATTGTTTTGTATTATATTTATAATTGTATATGTATACACACGTATAGTTGATTATTTATTTATTATTACACTATATCAAAAGAATCATGTACCTATATAAATAATAATTTTTGAAATTTATAAATTCATTGAATGAGAATTAACTTTAAAAAAATTATGAAGAAAAAAGCTTCCATTTATAAACATAAATAAAGATATTCACATTTATGAAATAATTGATTAAAATTTACTTTTATGTGTTTCTTATTTACTATAATTTATTTATATAAATTTTATGTAACTGATATATTAATTCAATAAAAACTTAAATATTGAATTTAATAAGTAAAGAATTATTTAATACTTTTTGCTTTTAGCTGAAGCAGAATTAATAAATAATTCATCATCAAAGCGTCGGAAAGTTGTAATGTTGCCATGGAAAAATGCAAAAAATCCTAATAGCTTGATTGAGGAAGCTGATGATAATACTACAGATTCTGAAGATCAGAAACATGTTGCTGAGTCAGATATTTGTAGTATAACTGCAGATGAATCTTCATTAAAATCAGAAAAGTCTGTAAATAGTAGTATATCCATAAGTTCCAATAAATCAAAAAAAAATCGATCCTTTCGAGGAACGAGTCCTGGCAATACTGCACGACAAAAAGTTTCTGTGGATATTACAAATCCTGTATATAGAGAACCATTTAATTATGGATGGAAACGAGAATTGGTATATAGAGCTGGTACACCAGAAAATCAAGCTCGGCGAATGGCTGATATCTATTACTATACACCAGAGGGTAAAAAAGTCAGAAGCTATCGAGAAGTTATTGAATTTTGTAAGTATACTTCTTATGTTATATTCAAATGATATATCCTTATTTTCAGCTATGTTTTTAATATTTTTTAATAATTTGTTACAGTAACAACCAGCAAACTGACTATTGATAATTTCACATTTTTTAAAGAGCCTCTTGGTGTTAATGATCCTGATAAAGAAATTATTCGAGATGCTAAAAAAGCAAGAGTTAGTAGTTGAAATTTATTTAAATTTAAATATGAAAATTAATGATTAATGTGAATGAATTTTTTATTTTTAGGATTCCTTTGGTAATAAGTCGATGACAAAACTCAGTAAAAGAACTGTGGAAACGTTACCTATCAAAAAGATTTCACCAAAAAAAGTTGTTGAGAAATTGTCATCCTCAGCTCCAGTTAAAACATCTCCCAAACCTACAAAGGCATCCTCATCATTCAAAGTAAAATTGCCAGTCAAAAAAAGTACAATTAAAAGTAAGTCTTCAATTATTTACAATATTTTTATTATGTTACAATTTTTTCAAAACAAAAAATTTTTAATAGAAGATATCAAGTCACCACCAACTGTCTCGTTTGAAAGTGAGGTTCCCACCACGCCTCAATGGAACTTAGCCATTTCAAAAAGGAACCAACAAATGGTAGAAAAGAGTCCTCCGATCAAAACTAAAAGAATAACCAAGTAAGTTGAATTCCAGTTGTTTAATTTATTTAAAATATGTATGTTTATAAATGCTTAATTAAGTAGTTTATTTAGAGTATTTTAAACTTATTTAGTTTAACATTCTCAATAATTTACTTTTAAATAAATAAATCAAATGTTATAGATGAAATAGTTTACATATGATGCTAAAAATTATAAAAGTAATTACACCATATATAAAATATATAGTTAAATAAAATTACATTCAGAAGTTATAAATTAAAATCACTTATTTCAAGGATCAAGAAAAATACTTTAATTAAAAATATTTCTCTCCTGAAGCTGTCCTTATCCAATATATTACTCACTAGATTACTAAAAATTTTATTTCTTTATAACTTATTTCCATTTAATTCCTATAAAGTCCTATTTGTCCTGCTAACGCACATCTTTCAGGACAAAAGTTCAAGAACCATGTAGCATTAGGTGTTCAACAAGCATGGGATTGATACCCAGTTTACAGTGCTGTGTCTGTCTATGCTTATATCATCCTGAATGCACAGAGAATATTGAAGTAGTAAGGAATTACGATTTTGTTTGCAAGGTATATATTGTAAAATTATTTATTTTAAAAGTAAATATAAGGAGTTGAGTTTTAGAGCTAATATTTTTAAAAAATAAAAATGATAATTAGAATTGAACTGATATTAATATTATTATGAAGGAATTTTGAAGTGTTTTAAATATTATCTTCTCTTTCCATAAACACTTAAACAGCAGTAATTTTTATTTATTAAGGAAATTTCTTTTGAATATGAAAGTATTTTAATGAAACAATTTTTAGTGTAAAAGAATACTTATACATATTTAATCGTAAATTTATAGTAACTTTCTATTGTGTGTATTATATTACTGAATGTATGTACACATGTATAAATATGTTAAGTCAAATATTACCTTTAATAATAGAAATTTATTAATTTCTCTGTTCTATATGTTCTGGAAAGTTTCATTAATTTTAACTATATATGTATATTATATATATATATATGTGTGTGTGTGTTTATAATTTATGTATCTCGTATCTATTCCTCAATTAATTATTATATGGTGTACAATTACATATAATAAATCCAGTATGTATCTTATTTCTTAATATGATTTATTATATTTTTTAAGCATTATTAAAGTTTGTTTAAACAAAAACTTGTAACGTATGAAAACCAATAAGGTATAGTATATTATATTGTCTGTTTCATATCAGCTTTCTCAAATAGTGTTATTGTGAAAATATTTATTTTTACAAACATGATGTATTATTAAATATTTTGAATGATTTGAGTCTATTATTTGCAAACATTTGAAATAGGCAATGATAAAATAATTATAGACGTTCTCTTCTTTGTCACAGTCCTGGATTAATGTGGTATTTTTAATTATTACCAGAGATTTAATATATGGTAATATATAATACTCTAAATGCATAACTTTGTACTTTGATAAATATTATGTTTAAACATTTTTATGCATGAATCATTTTTACGTTTTAAAATATAAGATTTTAAAATAAATAGTTTTGCATCTCAGATGTGTGGAGTCAGAGATATATTGATAGCTTTGTTAAAATCAAGTGAATGAAGCAAGGTTGCAATTGAAACTCAACTCCTGTTATATATTATGTATATACATATATATATACTTATTTGAACTCCCTCCCCTTATAAATTTAATGATTGTATTACAGAATTGTCAATTAGAAACAAATGATTCTCTGAAAAATCAATCAAACTTAGCTCTCACTCCACCACCGCTGATTCCAATCAGTGTTTTAAGTGCTCAAAATAGTAAATCAATTCATCAGGCAGGACTACTTCCAAAATTACAACGTATTCCAAAATTAGACAGTTCACACCCATTGCAATCAGTACCTAAAACTAATAAAACTGTAAAACCTCATACTGTATCTAAAGTAAGTGAAAAAAAAGAAAGTTCTTGGTATGTTCCAACTGAAAATGAATTTTTACATAAACATGAAGTTGCCCCTCTTAAACCAGCTCAAAATATTGCTCTGATGGGTGGGAAAAGGTATATTGTAGTACCTAAAAATAATGCAATGGCAGTTCAGCCAGCAATAGCTGTAAGACAAGAAAAAATTGGTGATAAACCACCAATCATTCAAGATGGTTATGAAAGTTCTAGCACATCAACAGCTGTTGAAATGCTGAATCTTTTTTTGAATAATAAAGTTGACTTAGACAATATGTATACAAATGATACTGGAGATATAAGTTATTTAGAAGTAGCTACAAGAAAATCTTTAGAAATAGATTTGGAAAACTCTATTTGCCGAAATTCGATAACAAAGTTGCATAAACTCTTTCCATCAACTAATAGTATGTTGTGTGTTTCAAATACGAATATAGGTGAAGCAAATCATGAATTGTGTTCACTAGTAGAAAATAATTTTGTAACTGTTGAACCATCAGAAAAAAAAAGTACCTCTGCTCGTCAGAATAGTCTGCTAAAATTACTTATACCTGCTGAAAATAAAAGGTAAATTTCGTTTTTGTTCTCATATTCTTCAAAATTCATTATTATATTAGTTTTACTAGTTAATATTTTTCTGCTCGGGATTGTCAGTTGCATTTAGAAGACATTAGAATTTGATATTGAATTTAAAAAATTCGAGTTGATCTTCAACGAAGTGTGTTTAAAAAGATCATTTTGATTCAATTTTACATTTTATATTACTGAATATTGGTAGGACCTGCAGATTTATTTACATATTCTATTGCAGTATGTTTACAGATAAAATCAATACAAAATTTTATCTATAAATGAGGAGGGATATAAATTTTAGGTACTGTGATAGTAACATTCTTAAAAATTAATTTTTTATCTCATTCAATTAATTATTTAAACAATAAATTTTAATCCGAATAATACTTTGAATTTGATAAATATATTTTAATTGATTTTTCGAAACCAAATAAAATGATGTATGAACAGTTTTTTAGGAATGTATTCAGAATGAAATCAGGTGAAACTTATTTTAAAACAATTTTTAAATAAATTTGTGTACCAACGTTTTTTATATATTCAAGTGAAATAACAGTGACACAGTTATGCTTTACCTATTCATCTTCCATAAGAATTATATTGGATACTTTATGGAACGATTCCATTTATTATGGAAAAACTATATTTTTATTATTTTTATTAAAATTTTTAGTTCTAAACAATAAATTTAAATGTTTTTTACAATGATGTAATACTTAATACACAAAAAATGACTTTTAAAATTATTTTCTGATTGTAAATACAATATTAATGTAATATAAAGTGTAATGTAAATTATTTATCATTAAATAAAATATATATTTTTTAACATAACATTTAATTTAATATTAAATTCTAAGGGAAGCACATAACCTCAACTTCCAAATGCAGTCAAATTTTTTCAGATGAGAATATTGTGATTGATTTTTATATATAAGTTCTATTATTAAAAAAGTTTTAGGTAAAAGTATATAACATTGAGATATTATTAAAGACTTCCAACTAAAAACAATGGAATTCATCGACAGATAAGTGTCATTAAAAAAATTTAATTTATGTTAACATCTTATATTGCAGATGTAATGAAATATACAATGAGGTGAAAAGAATTCTTGTGCATTATCCTAATTTTCCTTAATTTTCTCCCATTTCAAAATATCCAATACTAAATTAATTTAGCATAAATTTAAGAAATTGTTTTATATTATTATTTATAACTTAATAATCTTATTTAACAATAAAGTTGTAGTTCTTAAAATTTTATTTTAGTGTTTATTAAAAACATTTTTCTTGATCCAAATAATTTTTTAATTTAAGTATTAAGTAATTTGCGAGATTCTTAATAATATACTGTATTAAACTATATCATTCTTACAGGAAAAAACAAGCTGTACCAGAAAGTGATAACCGTCAATATTTTATGGTATCTGTTTGTGCTGGATATGATGCTCTTTCACGTATTTTTCAATATCTTAAAGTTCAAGAGTTACTTCGTGCTGCTCGAGTTTGTCGTATGTGGCGAGATCTTGCTGCACATCCTTCATTATGGAAAACAGTGCGAATGAAGAATAGCCAAGTAACAGATTGGAATGGTTTAGCTGAGACTCTAAAAAATCGTGGTACTCAACACTTAGATTTAAGAAAAATGTTAATTGTGGGTGAACCTGATACAATATGGAAACAATTTGTTACAATAATACCAAGAGTCACAAGTCTTATTAAGCTTGAATTATGTAGGTGTCCTGCTATGGTTGTAGAAGAAGTTATGAGAAATTGTCCTCAATTACAAGTTTTAAGTGCTATGTCGATAAAGTGTGATTCTCTGAATTTGGAATCTGTTAGTAAGTTAAATAATTGTAATGAATTGAGATTAAAAGCTATAAGTGGGATGGCATTGCAAGGAGATTTGACACCATTATTAAATTTGTCAAGAATAACACATTTGGTAAGTACAATAATAATAGTAATGTAATGTAACTAGCATATTTTAATAATCCCATATTAAAACTTTTAATATGAACTCAAATTTATTAAAAAGTATGAAATTAAAATTAAATTTGACATCATAGGGCATAAAATTATTGTATATAAATTAATTGCTTTTTCTAGTAAAAAAAGTAGGGTTTTTATTTTTAACTTTAATAAATATAAGTAACAAATCAAATAAATAATATTTTTTCATGTCCTTTAACATTGACAAATCTACTTTAAGATGTATAACTTAAATATATGTCATTTTTTTGTTATTTTTTATTAAACTTGCTGTATTTTAATATTATTTTCAATTAACATAATTAAATTTTTTTATTGCTATTTGTTTCACAATTTTCTAATTGCTTTGTTTAATTTCGTACGTGTTCACTTTTGACCATGAAATATTTTTCATTCATTTTCTACTGCTCTTATCAACTTTAATTCTTCTCAGTTTTTCTAGACTTCAATCAATTTTCTCCTAATATCCGCGATATTTTGTATCCCTATTTGTTTCTAATTAACATTTATTTTTTCGTTCTTTTTAAACACCTACATTATATTCATTGCTAAAATAGTTATTTCCTTCTTCTTTATTTTTAATAAATTTTTTCATTTTTTTTTTATTATTGTAATGTTACTCATAATTCTTAGAGAAAAACTTATGTAATTTATAAATAAAGCAACCAAATTTATAATTATTGACATTTTTATAGATAGTATAAAATCTTATACATTTTTCAAAAGATGTAGTAATAAGTCCAATTGTTAATTAATTTTAATATACGTGCTTTAATTTAATTAAATTTTTTATTCATTGAACTAATAAAATATTCCTGTTTTATCTGTAGTTTCCTATGCTTACGGTCCTAATCAAGATTTTACTAAAATTATCGGTTTCAATCTTTAATTCCGTAAAAACATGATAATACATCTACATTTATTTACTATTCATTCAACTTCCTAAACTCAACGATGAATTCTCTAATTAAAGGCTAATAACATTATAACATTTATTACCCTACTTAATTAATTTTTTATAAGATACATTAATGCCAGTTTATCCTCAAAATTGTAAACAATGTTATTTAAAGAACAGAAGGAGCAAATTATCTTCTACGAATATTCGATCACTGTTCTTTCTGTGTAATAAAATTGTCTCTGACTAATTTAATTTATCAACAAAATAAGCATTTTTGATATTCTGTAGATGGGACAACTTGTCATTGAGACAAATTGTAGTAACTATTTGCAAAATCATACAAAAATCAATGGACTCACAATATCGTATATTTATAGTCCTTTTTCCACTTCGCAAAAATTTATCTTTTAAAAAAAAGTTTTTAAAT
The DNA here is from genome assembly GCA_018907135.1 of Kradibia gibbosae. NCBI lineage: Eukaryota > Metazoa > Arthropoda > Insecta > Hymenoptera > Agaonidae > Kradibia > Kradibia gibbosae. The sequence goes on from JACCHX010000007.1 coordinate 6,772,478, forward strand.
TACTATATTCTTTAAAATTCTATCTTCTGTACATTTTCTTTTATTTTCTATTTAATTAAAACAATATGTATTTTCTGTTCAGATCATTATTTTTAATTAATATTCTATATACTTTTATTATTTCTAAACTTTATTATATGCAAGCCAAATACATTTTTTATTAAAAGATGAATTAAATGAATAATATAATTATATTATCGGAGACAATTTTTTTTTTTATTACATACACAAAATTTTCAAGATCAGTTTTATTCGTAGAAAATAATATAAGATATACTAGTTAATTATAAAATACGCAAGCAAAAGAATGAATGTACGGTGGTAGTTTAAAAAAAACTAAAGCTGAAATGTATTGAAAATGGATAATAGAGAATAAAAATGTTTATTATTAGAAAAAAGTTAATTTAATTTTAATAAATTTAAAGAAAAAAAAAAGTAAGGTTTTAAAAGTAATTGTCTCTTTCTTTATATGTTCTACTATAAGATATAAAAATTTTAAAAGTATAAATTAATATTACATTTACTTATAGGGATTTTTTTCTAGACTTCCATGTCAAATGATTTTCCAATAAAAAGAATATCAATTTTTGGTTCATTAGAACATTGTTGTACAGTCAATTGTTTTTACTAAAATATGTTTCTTGATATAATATGTGAAATAAAAACTATTTCTATGAAAATTAAAATCTTTTACTCCAGAACACAAAATTTATTCTATAAGTTTATGAAAACGTTCACTTAAATATGTTTATTTAACGTTATGACTTACGGAACGTGATCAGTTAAAATGGTTTAGTACAGGTTAATAAATTTAATATTTTATATTTTCTTTTACGTTAAAATTAATTATTGCTTTACAGCTTTAATGCCTTAAGTCGCGAAAAAATGATAGATGATTCTGTTGCATTTCTACCTTTTTTCCCTGATATAATAACATGAGGGTGTAAATTATAGATACAGATTGGGTTTAATTGATATATAACTAGTATTTATGGTATCTTTTTCAAGAATAGGTTGACCAAACGATAATTTTATTTATATTGAGCAATATATCTATTGATAACATTCAAAAATCTTCTTTTTTTGTTAAGGTTTTTACGTAACGGTTTTTTCTTATTTTTCAGAGTTTAACATCAGTAAAGGATTTAGGTAAAAAAAGTATTGAAATTTTGCAATCATTACAAAATCTTGAAACCCTAGAGCTTGGTGAATGTTCTGATTTTCCTGATAAATTTGGTACCTCTATATTAATTAAGTTACAAAATTTAGAACGACTACGCCTTGAAAAAGGTCAAGGTTCTTGTTGCACATTTGACATTCTCGAAGGTATTGCTCAACTAGAAAATCTGACGCAATTGGAATTAGTTAACTTTGATGTAAAAAATGGTTTTGACAAGTGCTTAGCTAATTGTAAGACAATAAAAAGGTTACTGATTATACCGACATACGTATCTCAATCAGCAACATCTAATAATATGATACTTGGAGGTGTGACTGAATTATCAAATAACTTAACACATTTTGTATGGGGTGTTACGCAAGAGTTATTGCGAGTAACAGAATTATTTGTAGATCAATGTAATCAAATGAACAAGCAAATTACTGGAGATTCTATTCCAGTTTTGAAACCAGTTCCTTGTCTGAAGTTAATAGAGGATATTGTAGGAGAAAAAAATAATCTAAAAGGTATGAAACATATGATTTCTCAAAAAATTACTAATTAATCATTATAATAAAATTTTTTACAGATGATAAGCAACAGCCAAATATAAGTAATCCACAAGTAGAAATACTTCCATTACCTCATCTTCAAAAATTACTTTTGACTGCGTTACCTAAGACGCGGGTAAAGATTTTGAAAATTCCGTTTCATGCTACATGGAGACAGAGTATTTCTGATAGTACGTCTCAGTAATATTTATAGTACATAATTTTTATACAAGTACAAGGAAATAAAATTCACATTTTATCGTTTTTTAATTCAATTTTATAAACACTTTCCAATTTTAATAAAGCAGGTGACAATATAAGAATGAATTTTAGCTAGATTTAAGAATGATTAAATCTGTTTCGTTTTGATATAACTTAATGTAAAGCAGAATACTTGATTCAGGCTTAATTGTAAGAATGAATTATTATGTAACTGTTAAATCTTATGTAATATTCAGTCAGAGAAGTAAATACTAGTGAAGATTACTTATCTTTCTTTATAAAATGCAATGTAAAATATGTATGATTAGTTAGTCAAAAAGTGTACTTTCATACTTATATAATTGTAATTATAAATTATTCAGACGATTACAAGTTCATTTATTACTTGATTGATCGTCATATTTTTCTATGCAAAAATATTTAAAAGTGCTTTATTATTTCAAAAAATTTAAAAAATAATTCTAATAAACATTAAGCAACAAAATGAGATTATAATTTAAAAACAAACTTATTTTTTATTATTAAATTATTTACAAAAACTATTTTTTTTATGTTTTTGACACTGTGCTAATGAACTCATAATTGGAACATAATTTGTTCAAAATTACAAATTTACATATGCCTAGTACTTTTAAATAATAGAGAATTACGGTCAATCAAACGTTATGGATAAGAAGCTATATTTGTAAAATATATTTAAATAAATGTATGTGTAATATATGTGTGTGTGGATTTATTCCTTTTTATAACGGTAATAAAAGGTGTTCAATTTAAAGTAATTTAAAGGTAAACAATCATTGTAGGTTTTTGAAAATATATAGTTTAAAACTACGATTATTAAATTTAATGAATTTAAATTTATGCAGTCCGATATATTTTTTGGAAAGTATTTATTTACAAATCTTTTTAAAAATTAAAAAAATTATCAAAAATTTTATTGTATGATAGTTTTTTTATTGAGCATATAGTTCTACATTAAAGTTTTTACCTAAAATTTTTCGTCTTTATACATTGCAAAGTTAAAATTTATTTCTAATCAATCCTCGTAAGAAGTTTTAAAGAATATGATTTTTAATATCGTAATATAAAATTTAAACCCAATGAATTCGTATTTTTGAAAATTACTTAACATTAAATTAAATTTTTAAAGGAATTAAGAAAATAGATAATTATTATAAAATGATTGAGAAAAAATTTTGATTAATGATTTCAATATACTCTGTCAAATACAATTGATTACCTTAATTATGAAATACTTTAAATTTTTTAATTAAAAAGTTTTTTTAAAAAAAAAATTTATTTAATTTACACATTATCACTTATTTATATATTTTTACACCAAAAAAAAGATGAGTAATATTATATCTATTAAGTAATTTTATCTTAATTTTTGTTTACCCTTTAATAATCAAATCAATTTTTGATCTGTAATTTAAGAAAAAAAAAATTGAAAATCGAGAAATGATTTTTAATCCTATATCCACTTATTTGTAATACATATTAAAAAATTTTATTAAAATATTTTAATAGCACAAATATATTTGCGTTAAAAAGATTTTTTTGAACTTTTTTTCAAGTACACTTTAAGGCTGCTCATATACTTACATTTTTATTTTTAATTTACATATATAAAAATATTTACTTTTAATCTAATTATAAATAAAAAATTCTAATTAGTATCCATTTGCTTTTTTATACACTCACCAAATGTTACCAAATATGAGTATTGCATTATGTAAAAATAAAAATAAATTAATATCAGCCTGTATATTTGATCACACAAATTTACTTTTCTTACCATTTTGATTGAAATAGGTTGATTTCTAAATGTTATTATAGCTTAAATGGATTAGGGTTAATTCGTACGGTAGTGTAAAAGAAAACGAAAATTATAGAAGTTAATTAGAAGGTGTTCATGAAGTAGAAGAGAATTAGGTGAATAGTTACGATAAAAAAAAAAGAAAAGAGGTTAAAGCAATAAAGAAAAATCTCAGGATAACATTTTACATTTAGAGAACTTTAAACTTCAGGTAATAAAAAAAATAAAAAAATAGTTAATGGTATACCTTGAAGAAAGACTATAAAACTTAAAAGGTATTGCAATAGATTTACTTATGACAGGAATAGATGGCATTTAAAATGTTTTAGGAAAGAAGAGACATAAGATAAAAGATTTTAATAAGTGATAAAAATGATTAATATACGAAAATAAAAAATATAAGAGGAAAAGGTGAATTTATGAGAAGAAATTAACAAAAATTGCTTAAAAATATGAAAATTGTGAAGATGAGAGAAGTCAAAGATATGGCGATTAACAATGTAGGTGGGGATTTAAAAAAGACGTTTAGGGAAGAAGTTAAAAAATAAACTTTAGTTCGAGAGGGAGTGGTAAATCACCATCTTAAAGAAAAATGGAGGAGACTATCAAAGCGAAGTATCGAACAAAACTCAGCATTTTTTATAAGGATTAGAGTAGGAGTTGTTGAGGATTGAAAGCATTTACGTTTACGAGTTTAAACTTTAATGGAAAATAAAATCTTAACACTGTGAAAGTTTTTTTTTATAAAGAAGATATATGACGATTGTTGGAAATAATCTAAGAAAAATTGAGAAAAAATTACTTACAGTTTTAAAATATAACTAAAGAAAATAAAAATACTTTTAATGAAAAACACAAAAATTTAAATGTTTATAAATGGAATCTGGAAAAATTAAGACTATCTTGTATAGCAAAATTCTAAAAGTTATATTCAAATGCGAAAGTAGAGTTAACTACTTCAATATTCAAACGTGAAAGTAGTGTTAGAATGTCAAAGAAAAGACTAAAACAAAAGCAAAAGGTAATTTATAGAGAAATGTTTATGCGAAATAAGGGAAATATTAAAAATGACGACTTAAAAAGAAAAAACCTTTTAATAGAATGAAAAGGAAAACTAACAAAGTAAATAAAAGAAAGGTAAGCTTAAAAATACGAAAAGAACGTTTATTGAACAGTTAAAAAGTCTGGAAAGTGACGAAAAGGAATTAAAAAGAAGGGATATACAAAATATTATTATTGCAAATAGTATTAACAAATATATATTACAATTAAACTTATAATATATATCGTTTAATATAAGCTGTAACAAAAGCTAAAAAAGTTTAACGTGTAACTAATTTTTAAACAAATCGCAAACGCTTATCTCGTTATAAATTTATCAAATAAAATCGGGAATGAACCTTGTATTAACTAAATACTGCTTACAATCTAATTATAAGTCCTATAAGGTCAAAGTTTATAATAATGTAATTTAATATATCAAATATAATAAATTATATATTATAAATAACTTTATTATATTTAATTACAGCAGTATTTATAAAACAAATTTTATATTTATAAAAAATATGTAAAACATTTCAAAATAATTATCATTAAAATATTAAATTATTAAATAAACGTTTAATTGGATAAAATAACAATTCTTTTATTCCAATGTTGGAAAAAACCAACAATTAATCGTTTAATTAATCTATGTCTGTAGAAGTTATCGTAAAATTCTTCGTCGGTACTATATTTCCATCTGAATTATAATGGATCATGACATGCTGAAACAATAATTATAATTAAAAACAAATTATCTAATAAGATTGTATAATAATCGAATTTTATTTCAAACGAAACATATACTCTTTGTACTGTTATAATAGATAAAAAATTATTGTTGTCTTTAAATGTTGATAAATATTACCGGGAGATTTTAACGTGTTTTTAAATCAGATAGTCATATCAAGAGTGAACTTTTATGAGAGGTCGATAGTTATATACCATAATAGTAATAATTGACCGTTAAAAAATTATTTTTGATTCGGATAAATAAAAATGTTTAGTAATGATGACGCTTTATTACAGGAATACTCAAAAATATCAAAAATATGCTGGCGTAGTGTGTGCTTTATTTAATTTTATATAAGTAATGAAATTAGCTTTTATTTGATTATTATCAATCATTAGTTTTAAGTACTGCTTTTTTTGTTCGCTGAACACATTGAATGAAATGACCGTCTATTAAGTCATCCTCTTTACAAATTACCAGCATATAATTTAATTTTTCTAACTGATATGATATAATTATCAAAAAAAGATAGCATTATACAAAACTATTATTAGCAGAATGATGGCGATCAGTGTTAAATGAATTTTGGACAGTTTGCTTTAAAAGGAGGAAGCTCCAAAGTCTGCTTCGGTGTACGAAGTACCATGACAGGCAATTGTAAATAAATAAAATTGAATTAAAATAATGAAATCAATTGTTTTTTTTATACGAAATAACATACATCAGAACAAATAAGAAATTTATAATGTAAAGGTAAAAGGAACGAGATGATCGAAATGAGTTTCGATTTTTAACCACTAGAATACAAACTGCGAAATAGTCAACATGTGACCAAATCTACGTGTTAAGTATATAAATACCCTTCGCTTTCACGATAATTGTATAAAATTTTATTTGGATTTATGATTTATTATTAATTATAATATGAAATTAAGGCGTTATTTATAGTTCATCAGATCAGACTAATGTTTTATAGAGGATAAGAGAAATCAGAAAACGCAATAACCCTGGATAAATATACAAAATTACACAGAATTTTTCGAAATATATATATGCTATCATTATTGGCCTCTCATTCTTAACAATTATGTACCACATGATTGTTTTATCCAGATTGACGAATTATAGTCATAGATCTAAATATTTATGTAAATTGTTGTGTAGGATATAATTTGTATTGTGTAATATTGTATTAACAAAAATTTCGATAACGGTTAAATATAACCTAAGAAATACCATAGTTTCAGAAAAAAAAATAATTTACTATTTTTATGATACATCAAGAGATTAAAGAATCAATGGCATTTATAGTAGCAGTACATTTATTTAAGGGTTTTTAAAATCATACAGAAACCCATTATGTTTAACTTTAAACTGCAGTGATAATATAAATAAGTAGACTAAACTAAATTATGTTGTGGCAAAGATGTTGATATGATATAAAAAGTAATAAAGTAATAAAGTCAAAGAAATTTCCGTAAGTATATATGTAATAATAAAATAAAAAATTATCAATCAAAAAATACCTTTCAATTAAAGATGCTCGCATTATCGAACTAATTGCAGATGAAGAAGTTTCGTTTAATTTAAAGACACTTTCGATCACAGAAAGCTCAGTCGAAGTAGTATCCATTCCACAAAATGAAATCCAATCATTTACTACCATGCCAGCAGCAATTACATCACTACCTCTATTTATTGTACCAGCCTAAACAAATGTTTCATTATATCTATACATTTTACAAATATTTTTGAACATTTTAAATTTATTTTAAAAAAATATTCAAAATATGTCATTTTTAAGCATAACTAATTTTATTTAATTATTGAGTAGAACTTTTTTTATGTAATATGAGAAATAAAGGAATCTAAATGAGTTTGTCGACAACATTGGTACACATTAAAACAAAATTTGATTATGTAGTAACTAACAAATAAATCATAGTAAAACAAAACAGAAAATCTATTATTCTAAGACTTAAACAGTAATGTTTTCTTAATATTATATAAACCTTACTTTATTTATTATAGTAGATATTTGAAAAGTGAATATCTTATTAATATTTACATTCAATTTGTAAGGTGTATTTTTCTAAAATATTGTTAACAATTATGTTATCACTGATATTTTATTTAAAGTATTTAAATAATAATTGAAGTACAGATATCACATGTAGAATGTCTTTTTACATTAATTAAAAAATGAAGAATATTCATCACAATAAAACTCATTTAGAGAAAGCAGGATTAAAATAAAAATTTTACAAGAAATTTTAAGTAATATTCATAGTAAGAGTGTTTATCAATTATTCTTTTAATGAAATGTCAAATACTTACTACTAAAGGTACTTGTAAAAGAGATGATAATTCATCTTGATCTTGTATTGATGTTTTAGGATGTACAAGTCCACCTTGGTTAGATAAAACAGAATAGGAACCTATTAAAACATTACTTGCTACTGTTTGTCTGAATACTTCAACATTTAATGTGTCTGCTAAAATTTCTTCCGTATCCTAAAAAACATATACTATCAAATACAAATACAATTGAAATTAAAACATAAAATAAATATGTAAATAGACTCTTCTAAATATGTATTAATAAAAAAAGGATTTTTATATAAACAATTATCATACTATTGTTTTCTTTATAATCTTGTAAGCAATTTTTCAAAAAGAATTTTGAATTATGTGCGATACCATCCAAATGCTTATTCAACTACTGCATTAAAAATTGTAGTGTAAAGGGCTATTTAGTTCCTTTTGTTTCTTGTTTCATTGTCTTTCAAGTACTTTCTCTATTCCAAAATTTGAATGAGGCATGCCAATAAGCATGAAGTACTATTACGTACAATCCAAATGCCAACTTTATTATAACACTTATACAATCAAGTGATGTAAGAGGAAGAATATTTTTTTATACTTTTTTTTAACTACTCTACTATCTAGTGGTATGCTTTTTACAGTAAATTAAATTTTTTTTCAATTGTCCAATTTTTATATGACTTGTTTAGAGTGTAATCTATTTTCAAATTAAATATTTAATTTCTGTACTTACTCGATCTAAATCTGGATGTACTAAAGCAACATAATCATTACAAGCAACAACATTTCCGAGTGCTGATAACCTTTCTTCGACTCTATGAACTCTAACATTGTCGGGAAGAGAATTTCTAATATGCTGTAACTCTGTATCTGTTGTAGTGTTTGGTACCAGCAACCCATTTTTGTTACCTGTAAATTAAATGTATTAAAATGATTATTACAAAAGTTATATTAATAATAAAATATACTAATACTAATACAATAATATGTTATATTATTATATTATTAGTATAATATGTTATACTAATAAAATATAACTTAAATTTGAAAAGTGTTAAATTAATTAAACAACATTTTTCTTTATTTTACATTTATACATGTATCAAATAGTTTTATTGATATAATTTACACCTTATGTAAGGATTGTACATTTCATAAATTATTTTATTAATAAATATCATGCTTGCTCTTAACATTTATAATCATATATATCACTACATACTTATTTTAAATTAAACAAAAGTTTTTTTATAAATTACACCTCTTATGTAATTACAACTTACATGTCATAGTTTAATAAGATAGTATAGGATAAGATAAGATATAGTTAACATGAATAATAAACAGACTCCATTATTTATATTTAATACATATAATACATACCAACACATAATCGTCCAATTATTCTGCAACCTGCTATAGATGTATGAATGACTGGTATAGAATCTGCTAATTCTGCTTCAAACACACTGTGACATAATTTTTACTCAGCTTAGGTAATACTTCATTAGTTAATTACATATATATGTTATAATTTTCTTTTTTAATTAAAAATATAACTGCGTCAAGCAATAATATTATATTTAATTTCATATATAAGTTGAGTTACAAATTAATAATTGTATAAAATAAAATTATATTGAAGTAATTAAAAAATTTTTAAATAGTATAATAAAATAAATCAAAAGTGATCTATCTTATATGAAGAGCCTTTTACAGTTTCATTAAAAGCTATTATAAAGTATATGTATTTGCACAAGAATTTAAAATCAAAATATATTTAATGTTAAATTCTACAATTAACAAGCTTAAAAAAAATTAAATATTTTTATTTATTAAATTAATAATACTGAATTATAAGTATATTTGCTGATTTATGTAACTAAATATTAAACTCATCATTAAAGCTTTAAAAATAGCATAAATTATGTAAAAAAGAAGCACAATGGTAGGTTATTAAAAAAAAATTTTCTAATAATATAATATTTAATACTAAAAAATATAATTGATAATTCTAAATTAATAAAAAAAAATTGTTAGCTTCATTAATTTGAAGTAAAAATATTGTATATTAAAAAGGTTCACTAATTAAAGTAACAATTGAGTTGAACGTATTGAAAGTAATAAAGTTCAACTGAATTAATAAGTTTAATTTAAATGATTAAATTACTTAATTAAAAAAACTACCTGTAAAAATTTTCAGAACCACCTATTGCCACAAGGCAATATGCATTTGTTAGTTTGGAAAATACACCAATTTCATTATTATTTTCAAATTGTACTCGTACAGCCATAATTTGTATTATAATAATTGTATTATAATAATGATTATTAATTAAATATTAAAAGAAAATTTTTGAAATACTTTAATGATATATTTAATAATGAAAATACCACAAGTCACAAACTTTTAATAAGAATAAATTTTAACCTAAAAAATTCACATTTCATGTTAACATCATAGAATAGCACTTGGATAGCTAAGTATGTAGCTTGAATTAACGATTGTATTGATATTACAAAATAAGCATGCGCAATACAGATAAAAGCTTATTGGATTTATATAAAATATTAAAGTATCTAAAATGTCTTTTATGCCTATTTTAAGCTTCCTATTTTGTAGCAAACTATAATAATTATGAAATTTATTCTACTAGATGGACGTAGAAAAATTTATAATTTTAATTTTTTTTTCAAATTTTCATTATAAATAAAAATAAGTTACTGTTGATTTTGTTTTTCCAAAAATGTATGTATAATATAATATGTAAATGTAATTGTATACTAATATTTTTCATTTTTAAAATACACATATTTTAACACTTTATAAATCAGTTTCTTTTATAATATTAATTATTAATCGCACATCAATTTAAAATACTGAGCCAAATATTCAATTACAAATTAAAGGATTTAATATTTATTAATATGAAGATATAAATTTACAGAACGTTCAAAATAGTCTACAGATGTTCACATGAAATTTTTTTGGATTGTTCATTAAATGAAATCTTGTATTAACACAATTTTGTTGAAATATATGTTTTCAACGGAATCATGGTAGAAGTCTAATTTATTAATTCTTATGCATATGTAATAAAATGATACAATTATAATAATTAGACACTAAAATGTATCTTACAACAAATCTTATATACTAAGTACTATATTGACTTCAAGTTTGACACAGTATTTTACTTTCATTATAGCCTACTATAAAAAGGTCATTATTTTTCTTTTAAATACGTTATTGATTATCATTATCCAGTCTAAATTCACCAGTATTATGATGAATTATCTCTTATTTAGTCATTCTTCCTCTTGCGATGTAATTTTTTATAAGAAGTACAATTGAATAAATTTAATAGTATCAATTTACAATAGCGAATATTACTAAAAAATAACGAGATATAGCTGAGTTAATGGCACACACATATATTAATCTCATAATAGGTAGATATGGTGCTGTGTCAATTAGCTCTACGATAGTGCTCTAAAATATCCTTAAAGAAAGATACGATTTATTCATTCTAACAAAATTGATGTGAGTAGTAGACTAAATTCGTTTATTGAAAACTTATTTCAGAAAGTTATTAAAGTCTTTATTAATTCAAAATCCTATTCCTCTAATGCACATATCTATTCAAATAAAATAATTAATCTGAACATGTCAATTTAATCAACCGTATTTACATCACATTACGTAAATAATTTTGTTCATACTTTGCTTCATGTGGCAATATGAAGATAAACGAACCTTTCTTCGGCCTATCTTCAAGGGTAACTTACCGGCACTGGAAAATCTTTTTAATTTCTCGACTTGTGAATTTAATAAATCATGATTTCTTTTAATGACGAAAAGACTTAGAAAGAACTACAAATTCTAGCCAGCAATGAATTCTACCGGTTATACAATGAAGATATGCAAATTTTCAAAAATTTAAAGTTTTCGTTAGAATATTCAGTATAAAATATTTTATGATATTTTATTTCAACTTTACGTTTTATTATAATCAATTTATTCAAAAGAAAAATAAAAAATTAAATGTATGAATTATGGAGGATGTTGAAATTACATCAATAAAAATAATAATCTCTTTAGTTTCTAAATTATATTTTTAAAAAAACTTTATATCATGAAATACAAAGTTTTCCAGAATTATCATTACATTTCCTCTTTTATACATTAAAACAAAAAATTTAATTCCTTCAATTTTAATTTTATTATTAAAATTGAAAAATATTTTCCTTATATTACTCGCTACTAATTATTTTATTAATTTTATGAGTATAATGATAATATTTTTTAGAAAATACATTTTTTTCATCTGCTTAAAGATTAGCATTAAAGCACAATCTCGATGCTTGTACGATATTTTCTTTAAGTATTTTCTCTAGCAGCATTGGCAGTAAAAATATATGTGAATTTCTACTGCGCAGAATCAACAATATATTGACGACGAGGTAGAGATTAACAGTAAAAACTTACACAGCCTACACCGACATAATTAAATTAAATAATCTATGGAACAATATTTTCATTGTATATATTGAACATTGTGCATGCAATTTACGCTATAGTTATTGCCGCAACTAATATTTATCTTCCAGATATTGTAAGATTATATTATGTTTACAATTGCATTATTTAATGATAAAATTTATTATAAATACAATTACTATAATTTTCAATTCAATAAATTCGTTAAAGTTGTTAAAAAAAATTAAATTTTGATTTCATTATTTACTTAAATATGTATAACTTTATGACTAAATATTTGGTTTTTATTTAATTGCATTTTGGAAATGTAGATAATCTGCTGTATCCATACAAGTTTAAAATGAAAAAATATTCGTTATTTTACTCAAATATAATCTACAATAGTTTTTAATAAAAATGAATAGAATTTTTAGTCTTATAACTGAATCTATTTTCAAATAGTTTTTCATTTCTACAAATAATTAAAATTAAGCATGTTAAAAATAATTGAATATATTATACAGTTTATGCTAATTTGCTATCTTAAACAAAACTTCAAAATAAAAAAAAAAAAACAAAAGAAAATTGAATGAAAATTAAAAATGTTAAAATTGATATGTTACTATTAATAATAATTTTATATAAACATATGAATATTCTCCTCTGTATACAACTGCATACAGGTTCATGACAAAAATAATTTAAATTTAATTTTATTTCTTATATATTACTTGATTAAAATTTGTTGAATCAATAGTTTGTCTCGTATGTATTAAATCCAGAAATTAATTTTGGTTGAATTGCTTTAATGTTTTACTAATAAATAGTATTTTTTAGTCTGAGCAGCCTTTGTGATTAAATATATTATTTCATTTCTTTTAAAATTTATAATTCCTAAATTTGAAGCATTAAAATTGTTATATTTTATTAAATATGTAAGATAAAACAAAATATAGTATAAGCCTATATTTAATAGAATAAAGATAGAAGCTAGAATAAAGAGATTTTTTTTAGAATTTTGTACACTCTAATTCAACTTTTATATATTTATTACAATTTATTGCAGAATTTATTACAATATTATATGAATGGATTATAACAGAATTTTATAACCATATAATTTCGTTTAGAAAACTAGTTATTAAAAAAATTTTTTTTTTAACTTTGTATTGCATGCGTTAAGCTTAAAAACTCACTTTAATCTTCTTTTTACTATTATTGTTATCTTTTTATTTAAATTTTTATTTAGAAGAATTTTAGATATATATTATTTAATTAGTCTTAAGAGTATAAAATTATATTAATACTCAGCAAACAATATACTTTATATGGTTCAGAATTGTTTTTTTTTAATGAATATTGTCCAATTAAATATTTTTAAATATTAATTTTATAATAACTTATATAATACATATTATCCTTTTATGTTATATTATATTTCTATTATATAATGTTATATTTATTCATTTAGTGAAAATGATTAATTTAGTCATTAATAATTATCAGACTTAATAATTTTTTTTACAATGTATTAAATATTTTTCATATTAAGTTTTTATTACTAGATCATTTTTTTTGTCATTTAAATACTTATTTAAAACAAAACTAATTAGCATTAAATATTATTTATATATAGTACTTAATTACTTTTTTAAATTTGATTTTCATTAAAATATTGTGTTATCTTTTGATATCACACATTGTAACATAAATGTTACCTTCAACAGTAACTTATGGTATATTGCTGATAATAAGATAGCTGTTTTTTTTTTCATCGATTTATCTCACATCTATTCTGGTTCAAATATATTATACTTTGTTATTAAACAAAATTTCATTTTTTTATCAATAGCAAATTTCATAAAGATTCATTTATGATTGTTATGAAAATTATAATCCAATATAACGATAGTAGAAAAGAACGTAATTCTTGCTACAATCAATGATTTCATTAAATTATGGTAGTTTTACGATTTTTTAAAAAATATCCTTTCAATTTATTTTATCTTCATTACCCTATTTCGAAAACTTTTTTTTTTTCAAATAAGAAGAAATTGTTTCAGAGATAGAAGATACGGTTAATAAATTGAACATAAGAACAGGATGTAAAGCAGCAAAATATATCGGCAGAATGTACAAATAATAATGTAAAATAGAAAATAAAAACAGATAAAAAAATATATTATAAATAGATTAATAAACAGGTTGACAGACAAAAAAAGAATGATAGGTTCACAATTCTTCGTAAATAAAGTTGAGGATTGAATGAAATGTATACATCTTTATAATATATACATAGCTTATGCGTGATAATAATGCGAAAGATGATATCAAAGATCGCGGATTGTATTCATGTTAAGAGTTTATATTAAATTTAACTAACATGAAATATATATTGCAGTAACAATAAATAAAGAATATAGAAATATTTAACATCAGTTTTATGAGTAGAAACATTCTTTCAAATTTATATTTTAGGTTGACATTTGCATTAAAATGGTTGGTTGAGACATAATTTTAAAATTATATATTCATTGGGCTTTAATTATAATTCCTCAAATTGTGATTAATTGAAGAAATTGATTTGAAATCACTTATAAAAATTTAATTATAGAAACAACATAGCTTTTGAATTTATTTAAATTAACACTTGTGTTATTCTGCATTTTCTATTCTTGTTAATATTTTGAATTATAAATATATTATGAAATCTTATTTATTAAGCACTAATATTTTACTTTTTTGTCTTAATACAGTCACATTATTTCTTTATAAGATAATCTAATATTTAATTCTTGTGATACTGGTAAAGTTTGATTTATATATATATATATATAATTATGGGATTTTTTTCAGGAACAAATTTAATTATGGAAGGGAAAAATTTATGTAGATGATTTAAAAATGGCACCATTTCAAACGACAGTGAATATTAGGCAAGAAAGCACTGCAAATTTGGGTCAAGATATTATAGACTTACAAGTCTTACCCGATGAAGAAAATTGGGCAGAAAATACAACAGTTATTACAGGAAATACATCCGAAAGATCTGAGTCGGTTGACGGAGTCAGCCATTGGTCTAAGGATGATAAAATTTTCAATGTTACTTGTAGTCGTTATATTTACAAAATTTTCATTGCTATAGTTATTGGAAGTGCATTCATTAGCCCAGTGCTTATGATTCTTCTGCCAAAACTCGGATTTTTTCCAGATTCGTTTTCAATATTGACAGTACAACAACGGCAGTCATATGCATCATGCAATATAGAATGTAAGGGCCAGCTTCTTGGTCTAGCATTCAAAGTTACACTTCTTGGAATAGGAAGTTGGGCAATATTTTTAAAACCACGAAATGTCTTTATGCCTCGGCTTTTTATGTTTCGGACAGGAGTAATTTGCTTAACTACTCTATGTGTTTGTGCTTTCTGGTTATTTTATATTGTACAGGTATGGGCAAATTTATCAAAGTAATATTATAAAACTTTTATATACAAAAGAAACTAAAATTATGTAATTATACACAATAAAAATAATTATGTCTGGCTTTGATTATTTTTTTATATGATATACTGCTTATATTTTTTAATTGGAATTTCAGATTACTGAAGGCGTTAAAACATCTTTTATAGGGAATTTGGCTGAATATAAAAGCCTAGTAAATTATGCTGGAAGTTTCATCGACACATTATTATTTATACATTATATCGCAGTATTACTTTTGGAAATTCGCCATTTAAGACCTACTTATTATATAAAGGTGCATATGTTTCAAAATATTTCTCATCATTTTAATTAGATTATAAGTTAGTGATGTTTCATTTAATTTTCATTTTCATTAAATTTTAGCATTAAATAAAAAAAGCAAACCAAGGAATCATTTTAATCAATAAAAAATATTTAATCTTATGTATATTAATTATTAATATATGAATAATGAATGAATTATCGATATGATTTTATCAAAAGTAATCTCCGATTTTTTTATTTATATGTAACTTCTTAAATCATGTCTGCATATAATTTACAATAAAAAAAGTGAAATAGGTATATCTATACGTTTTTCTATTTAACTAAAATTTGAATAATTATCGCAAATCTTTAGACTTTTTAAAAGAACACGTTAATCTATATAAATAATGTGTTCATAAGTAGCATAAAAAAGTTTTGGAATTTTCCTCAATAAATGATACTGAATTTCCCTTGCTTGTAAATGAAATTTTAGTTTGCATTAAGATAATTTTTAAGAAAGGTAGGACTTGTATTTTCACCAACTCATTAATATATGCAAATTAATTTTTCATTATGTTTGACCATAAATGCAGCTCTTTAAAATGCATGTAATAATAAATTAAGAATATATTATTCATCTTTCAGGTAGTGAGATCTCCTGATGGCGTGTCCAAGTCATATGTTATAGGACAATTATCTATTCAGCGTGCTGCTATTTGGATATTAGAAAAATATTACACTGAATTTTCTATTTATAATCCTTACTTAGAACGTTTGCCAGTATCAAAGTCTGGTAAAAAACATAATTCAAGTAATTTTAAATTTTATGATGTTGATAATGGAATCAATAATACTGAACAACCCTATACTGACCGAACTGGATATAGAACTGATCGTTCTTTATTATCAACGCAAACTCGCCGTAGAGATTCGAGTCATAACGAACGATTTTATGAAGAACATGAATATGATAGAAGAGTTAGAAAACGTAAGGCTCGTTTAATTACTGCCGCTGAAGAAGCATTCACCCATATTCAAAGACTAAACTCAGAATCGGGAAGAGTTACAAATACAAATCCATTGAATCCTATGGAAGCAGCACAATCAGTTTTTCCATCTATGGCTCGTGTCTTACAAAAATACCTGAGAATTACTAGACAACAACCACGACATTCAGTTGAAGCTATTTTAGAAAGGTTATCACATTGTTTAGCTCAAGATGCTACACCCCGTGCTTTCTTAGAGCCATACTTTAGTGCCAGTCCAGTACTGTCATGTGAAAAAGAGAAGCAAAGAAGTTCTCAACACTGGGCTCTTGTATGTGAAGGTGGACTTCCTTCTCGACCACTTAGAAGTGGTTGTGAATTTCAATTACGCCAAGGAGAAGTAGCTCTTTTATGCAGCGTTCATCGATTACCCCATTTTTATTTGACTGAACAAATAGCTCTGCCAAAGTCTAATAAATTTCTACTAAGGCTTAATTCAGAAACGTCTATGTAGATATAGTGTGAACATATATTACTGAACAAAATTAGCATTTTTATAAATGTTTTATTACTGTAATTTTTATATACAAATTATATTGTGTATTAAGACGAAATTAAATATATATTCTACAATAAATATAATTAATGTAAATTTTTAATTTCTTTATACCATCTATACTTGTATTATAATAATTAAATATTTTTGGTAATGTTAAAAAAGATATTATTTTTTAATAATTAAGAAGATACAAAAATATGTTAGAATATTAATAGTTACCTATAAATAAAATAATTTCTTATTCCATCTATAATTTTTATTTTTTTATTATTCTTAAAAAAGCCTTTTTAAATCATAAATAAATTTATACTAAAACGAATTTGAACCTTCTACAGTCATATATGCAATAACATTATTATTTTTACATATATGTTAGAGAATAATTAAAGATTTTATGAAACTTTTACCATATGCTTTATATTTTATTATAGCATAAACAATTTTTTTAATTCGATATCTAAAAAAGTATCATTACAAATTTATTTATTACAGCATATAGAAGGAAACTAAAAATATAAAAAGTGCATTGTAAAGGAATTAAAAGTGTGCAATTTTCACGGGAATTTAAATTACAACACAGGCATTTATGCGTAAAATGAGAAAGTCTTTAGTAATTAATCGTAAGGACTATTAAATTTGATTCCCATAAATAATGATTCTAATTTATAATTTCAACGGATCTTGTTAAAATTTTATATTTTTATTCAGCAAACACTGTTGTGAGAACAATTTAATTCGAAAGTTTCAAATGATATTAGTACAATTTATAATTTCGTGTGTTAGGCAATGTGTTTTATAATATTTAATTAGTTGTGGGGTTTTATTTCTTTTCCAATTATAAAATAAACTAAGACAAAGTGGTTGTGCGAGAAATAGTTTTATTCTGATACAAATGCAGAGATGATGTTATATTTCTACGTTTATAAGCAAAAGGTTTCGTGATTATTGTGTTTTATAGTTTGGTTCTCGCAGCCAAAAGAAGTTTTACCTTTAAGATGATTTTATGGCATAAAGAACTTTATAGAACATAACAAGAAAAAAATCCATAATAAAACAATTTTTACAAATTATAGTCAGTGAAGTTTTGCTAATTGCTTTAATATTAAATAAAGATCGATTAAGAATATGATAAAAAGGTGCTTGACAAAAAAATATACCAATTTATTTCTCAAGTCGACAACGTGCAATAGTAAAGTAAAAAAAGTTCTACATTTATGTTCGGTAATTACTTGTCAAAAAAAATATAATAGTATTTAATAGCTAATCTATTACTGTATTCTCCTAAAAAATATTTGAGTATCACATTTTGTTGTCAATACATTTAATGTTTATTTAGATAATCGTTCTTATAAGCAATATTGAGCATATTTATTAATTATTGATGTTTTCAAATTTCATTTTTTAAAGCGATCTTTATATTTTACGACGACAAAGTAGTTATTAAGCATCGGGCTTTTTTAAATGCTTTCCTTAAACTTTGAGTTAATGTAATAAAGAGTATTTTCAATCACTGTTTTGTATTAAATATTGTTTAAGGATAATTTTCACCAACTTTATAGCTTTTCATTGACACCATACGAAGATTCATTGACATAATTACGAAGATTACATAAAAGATAATGAAAGATTTTTCTTTGAAATATTTTCTTCAATTATTATAACATTGAAATCCGATATTTCAAATTATAATAAAGTTGAATATTAGTCTTAGTACTATTGTACAAGTTAATTTCAGCGTAATGCAACTAGTTCATAATTTTTCGCCGATTATTATTTTAAGTATTTTACTTTACACAGTAATTTCGATAATCAGATTTACACTAAATACATGTAGAGTGTGGAGTACAAATTGAGTGATTAGGATTGATTTGTTTTCTTTATTTGACAAATTGATGGAAACAATACCGAGGAACATTTTTGTAAGCTTATTACTTATGATGGTACGTCAAAATCCTGATCGGAATATAGTAATAAGTGCGGGTCATACCCATTAACACTTCATACTATCCATACGCGGGTATCATATTGATACTCAGTACAATACTAATGATAACTAAAGCAATAACCTTATAAGATTCGCGAATCCCTCTTAAGTATGTTAAAAAAGCTTGTAAATAGTAACATGCCAAAAAATTTCAAACAAATAACAAAACCCTAATATAAAACAAATATGATAAAACATGTTTACATAAATTTATTACTGTTGTATGAAATATTTTAGATTCTTAGTATTAAGCATCATGTTTAAAAATTCATTCATTTGTTGTAACATAAATTAAAGCTTATTCATTGTAACTAAGTTTTATAATATCATTAAAAACAGATAGTATTTTATAAATTTCTATTTATAAGAATTTCGGTTTGCAATATATAATAGTATAAGAAGAAACTTGTTATTAAATTACCATTAAATAATTTAAATATCATTGTAAGAGAATTCGTAAATTATTATCAAATATTAATTATTTTTTCTATAAAAATTCAATCATGACATTTTTCAAAATCGGATTAATTAATGTAAGAGGTTAAACAATTTTACGTTTCTTTACAAATAATATACGAAGAAAACTGCATTTTATATGCTTATATAAATGTGGATATAATTTCCTTTAAATTTTATTTATTATATTTAATAACATATGCAAAATTAATTTTGATCGATTATATTATACTTTATGTTGAAGTATTATATAATTGTTTTACTACACCCATCAAAACTATTACAATGTATTCAAAGTATTTTTTAAAATAAGAAAATACGCTCTTTTTTATTCTATTGCTTTACTCAAAAATTCTATAAAGCGTTTTCCATATTGCTCCGGATCACATGTAGATATTCCATCGACATTAGCCCCATACTTAACGGTTTTTGCTGCTTTGGCTGCTTGTTTTCGAACTCCGTAATGAGTGAGTACATCTATAATAGCTAAAAAATATAATTCCTTGTCAGCTGCATCTATAAAACAATTTTAAAAATTAATAATTTATATGTAAATTAGAAAATTTTCTAACAAGTATACTAAAAAAGTTATTCTTATTAATACGTATTTACTTTCATTAAACGAATTACTTTGAATGTTATTTTAAACAATATAAAAAATAATCAATTTTTTAACATTTTAAAATTGTATCATTTCTATATCAAAACAAGTTTTAGCTCATTATTAAAGAGTGAAAAAGCTTATTCATGCTTTGCATTAAAAATATTTGTTTATATATCAGGATACATTTACAAAAGGTAAATATTTTAATATTCAAAAAATAAAAATAAAAATTAATAATGAATAAATACCTACTTTCTGAACTAGGAATGGCATATATATCTAATTCAGGAATAATTGTATTCTCATATTGCAAACTTGAATCATGTATTACACCTTGTGGGGATTCTGGTGGTGTAGCCATTCCGGTTACTCCACTCCAACTCCATATGCATCTACAAATAATGTAAAGTTGTAAATGAATAAAGTGAACAAATACGCTTATAGTTTGAATAAAAAACGAAGACCAAAAAAAAACCATGTAAAACTACATTCAAAGTAAGACAGTTAAAGCTTCATTTTTTAGTTACATCTAATTTATACGCGTGATCAATTCATTTTTACGTAAATGTACTTAACTATTTTACTTCCGTATATATCAAGATCTCTCCAATAATTACATATTATTGACATTTATTTCTTCTTTAATTTCCTTATTCATTATCTTTTTAAGCTTATTTTGATATAAACGTTGCGTATTTTATATAATCAGCTATATAGTCCTAATATACATACATGCACATATATATATATTTATTGAAACCTCACGTAGAATCACATGATCGATAACAACTACCTGTACTTTACAAATTCACCGTTACCTATTATTTAACCTACTCTTTCAATATAAGTTTATTTAATAGATAGCTACGATTTCTGTGAACAAATGTTTAAGATTAAATACAAGGCTCTACGAATTAAAAGTTCGAAACATAATCAAATTTAATCCATTTCTAATCCTTCTTTCATTTGAAATATTTTTATATAAATTTTAAATATTTTAAAATAATCTTAATTATAAGTTGGATCGTTTTTTTTTCAAAGGCTAAATTTAATTTTTTTCTTTACCATCTGATTTTTATATTATGAAATTGATACAATAGTAAACTTTAGCATAAATTTGCTTTCAAACTATCAAATATTTATAGTCGAATTGTTAACTAAATAATATATTATTTATTCACTAAAATACAATGTAAAATTTATATATTTTGTATATTAAAATATTAATACAAGTTGCAAAAAGTAATTAAAAAAATTTGAATATGAAAAAATTAAAAATATATTTAATAAAATTGATGAAGTGAAAATGTTGCTGTAAATAGCTGATTTAATTACGAAAATTGCAATTCTTTTATTGATTGTACATTAAGTAAATAAAAAAATAAAGAAATAACTTTAACGAAGTAAACAGTATTTGAAAAAATTTAATATAAAAACTTTAAATGTATTTTTAATCTAATACTAAAGGGTGATAAGAATTTTCTTTAATTCTGATTTAACTATCAATACAACTCATTATATTGTAGGACATATATATGAAACTATTTTTTCATTTATACATTTGCATAATGTTTTTAAAATTTAAACTCACTCTCCCATAGGTCCTCGACTTTCTACAGCACTACCAGATTCACTATCTTCTTCATCGTCGTGATTTTCATCATTTTCTTCTTTTTCTGTACGTTCTTGATTTTCCTGTTCAGCACGTACACAATCATGTACTCCAAGAAGTAAAGAATAGTCCATTAAGTGCAGTCGAGTTAAAAACTATAAAGAAATCGCAACAAAAAAGTGAATTTAATAATATCTTACGATAAGCTATTAACAATTACTGTTATTAACGAATATTTTTGCAGATCAAGCATTGATCTTAAGAAAATTTAATTTACTTTTACACATCACAATATGTACAAAATATATATAATATAATATATTATTATTTCTGTACAGTATAAGTATAATTTCCAGTTAATTTGACTTGTTATATATTTGTTTAATCCTTGGTAGGACGGTCAACCATTTTAACATAACCGAGTTACATTTGTGAGGCGGATAGTTATACCCGAGGTATAGTAAGGGAGTATTTTGCTGGGATGGAGCTCGCCGACTCCAGGGTTTGGTGAGAAGAGGGAAAACGGGGTGAAGAGAGTAGACACGAGGAGGCGTATGAGAAAATAATAGTAAATAAAATTAATCAACTTTTCAAATCCGCCGTTCCGGTGTGCTAGATTTGAATCCTTATGACGCAGAAGAAAACAAAAATTATATTTTTATACAATAATGGTGTTCGCCAGGCCTCGGTAGTAGGGCAAGGTAGTCACTCGCTCGTTCGCTTTCCTGCGGTGCGAGGAGGGAAGACCTCTTGCCGACAACCCTCAGCTGTTGTGCAGTTGGTTGCTTTATCGCGATCCTGACGGGATGATTCGGCCGCTTCTACCTCCACGTGGTGGGTTCGTGGACAGCTACTCCACGTAACAGGGATGACAGGGGAAATCGCTCACAAAATCTCTTCGCCCTAGTAACTATCTCTTGAGTACAAATCGGAGTCATTCTAATGATCCCCCGTTTTATCGCCGAGAACACGAACATTTTTTCCTCGTGACGACACGCCCTCGTACCATCATTGGGAGTTACTTTGAAATTTCTCTGTCACTCCTATCTCGCAGCCATTATCGAATAGTCCGATTCTTTGGTTGGCTGCTTCCGAAATTTTGCCGATTGCGCCAAGGTTGTGTTCCCTTGGCGCTTAGCTGGGTATGCGGTTTATGACAAGGCGACTCGCCCTCGTCTCCTCGAGCCCCTCTGTCCCGAATGATTAACTCTTTTTGCCAGTTCGTCGAAAATTCGCTGAAATCGGCTCGAAATAAAGAAACCTATTTCTTAAACAATATAATATTAATAAATATTTTACTGCCAAGTCAACGAAGCACGCAGGAGGAGGAACACTGAGGAATGAGGAATTTTCCCCAGTCATGGAAATGAGGAGGAATAGCGGCGTAAACCTAGGTCGCGTCGGCGAAGAAATATTTATTCACCTCGCGTGACTCTCGCGGGTACAACGGTGCCAACAAATTTCTACCGATTGTACAGTCGAGTACAAAGCTTTCGAGGTCACCATTATTTTTCAATTTTTAATTTTAACACATCATTCGATTTTATTTTATAAATTTCTCAAATACGTCCTGTGAACGAATTTCGAATGGATCCTCATACGGAAAAATCGATGACCTCCTTATCCCGTTATCTTCAGGTCATGGCCAGATTGGTATTTTCTAATAAACAAATGAGTCAGAGACATCCTTACCGACGATCATCAGGGTCGTTTTCTTTATGCTCTCGTAAAATACTAGGGTACCTCTGTACCTGACGACGGCGTCGTGCGACTGATGCAAGACTTGAAATCAGTGACGTGAGTAACTGCCTGACCTTCCCGTTCCACGCAATTGTAAATATTACGGGAGATTTTTGCGAATTCTCCAAGCTTCGTTGTATCTGGGTGCTTGCTTTGCATTTAAATCCTTCAATTTATTCAAAAATATGTTTGATTTTGTTAATACGAGGTCAAAGACGTGCTCCATTAGTCTCGTCCTCGATTGAAATGTATTTTGCCGCTCAAAACTGTGCGCCATTTTTTCATTGGGCTTTGTCTATATTAAACTTTTAATCGCGAGCGTTCTTTTCTTATTGGCTCTCCTTTGCTCCTTTGTTTATGGCCGGGTGGTACGAGTTCACGCCGCAGTTTTAAGAAGGTAGAGTTATATATTGTGGCTTCTGAGACAGCAATGTTAAACGCGAATTGACGCTTGGTAAGGCATTGGTCCCACTTCTTTTGTTTATCCCCGTGTACTGGGCGATCATAATCTTGAGTACTTTATTTATCCTAGTGACAAGAACTTCATTGCGTGGTGTAGGAAGAGGGGCTGGGGCGAGCAGCTTCTGAAATTCATGCCCGATAAACTCCTAGCTATTATCGCTCATCACAGTACTGGAGGTCTCGTGCTGTAAAGTTATTAAATTAAAATTGCTTCGCCACTTCTTGGCTTGTAGTTTTTCGAAGCGAGGTTATCTCCACCAACTTTATAAAGCGGTACAGTAGTTAGATATGCAGAGCGAATGACCTTGGTAGAAGGCTGACTAAGTTGAGCGTGACCATCTCCCAGGAAGATGTAACCTCTATTCGATGCGTCAAGACCGGTGGCTTCAATTAATATACCATATATAATTTACATGAACCGCGTGAGCGGACTTAACTACGAATGCCCAGTTCCACTTGTCAGGCACTAAATATGGGCGAGCTATATGGACAGCCGTTTTAGTTAGCCCTATATGCCTTAGATATATCGCCTTCGACTCCTGAAATGGCGAGCATCCTTTGAATTACGGCAAAAATCAATTTTATTTCGCTTGGTATGGGAAAAATGTCTTCTTATATGTGGTGTTCTTCGATTGTCTTGAGAGGTCGTTAGTCAAGTCATTTACCTGGTCGTTTTCGTATCTCAAAATCCCAATGCGAATATTCGATTGCCTAGTGAGCTAGTCTGCCAGTAGGAATGTCGATTTGTCGTAACCACTCAAGGGCATTATGTTCTGTAAAGAGCGTGAAATGGTAGTTCTCTAAATAATCACATTTCTTCTCCGTGGCAGAATAATTTTTTTCGGCCTGCTTAAAGGTGAGGTTTGCATTCGCTATGATGCGCTCTTGCCCTTCGATAACTATAGTTAGGGTAGTTCTTAACGCCTCTTTTCTGTCATCCATTTATAACGTAAAGGACACCATAAAGCCCTAGCAAGTTAACACGGGAGCGTTACTCAATACACGCTTAATTATCTTGAAGGCCTCTTGCTGGGCTTTCCCACCCCTTTAGTTTGTCCTCTTCTATAAGAAGTCACTCAATGGGATAGCAATAGTTTGGCACAAACCTCGTATACCAGGAGCCCATTGAATTGTCGAAGTTCCCGTGAAGTAGTAGAGGGCTCAGCTTCAGGATGGTCAATACATTAATCGGATCTATATATAGGTCTCTCTTATCCACTAAGTATCCTAGGAAAACGAGTCGACTCCGGCCGAAGTGATTCTTCTCTGTTTGATTTTAAACATGCTCTATATATTCGTAAGACATGTTCAATACGGCCTCTGTGTTTCGGGTATGACGAATAAATAATAATATAGTCTAAATATGAAAATACACAATACTCAAGGTCAGGCGTGATGACTGACTTGATGAGCCGCTGGAATACAGCGGGAGTGGAATGCTGTCTGAACAACATGACGAGAAAACTGCATCAGGCCTCTCCATGTATAATGAATATCGAGAGCGGCTTGCTCTCCGGTGTCAATGATACTTGCCAATATCCATTTTTTAAATCGATGGTGGAGAGATAT
Organism: Kradibia gibbosae; assembly: GCA_018907135.1. NCBI lineage: Eukaryota > Metazoa > Arthropoda > Insecta > Hymenoptera > Agaonidae > Kradibia > Kradibia gibbosae. Next base: position 6,798,512 of record JACCHX010000007.1, read on the forward strand.
TTGTCCCCCCCCCCAATTTCTCCAACGCCGCTTGAATATGGGATAACAGGTAAGCTTCTTTTTCAATTACCTCATTAAATTTCTGGTAATCGATACAAAATTTGTAGCCGCTAACTTTTTTTGGAACGAGTACAAGGCGAATTCCAGAGGCTGTCTGAAATTTCGATCACCTCTTGCTCGAGTATGTCCTGGATTTTTTGGTCAAATACATGCTACATTACCGGATTACGCGAGCGATAGAGTTGTGTAATCGGTGCCACATCCGTAACCCTTATATAGCACTTGTCCATGGGCGTGGATCCCCTTATGGCTGCCATTTTTTCATTAAAAAAGTTTAAGAGCTTTTCAGGTCGGCCTCTTCTTCGTGGTACAATTCCTGGAGCTCTAATGTAAGTATCAGTCACAACGCCAATGAGGACACTTATTTTTAAAATATTAAATGCCTACACGCCAAGTAACATGTCATAGGTGAGGGAGAGCATTACAAAACAATTCAGCACGTGATCTTTGCCTTGGATATGCATCGGTACCTGGATGGCTTTCGTGAATCTGCGGGTGCTTCCTTCCGCAAGTCTAGCGATGGAGGTTTCATCGATCTCCTTCCAACCATGTAGTTTGCAAAAATCAGCGGTCTGCTAATTCACGTACGAGAGGGCTATGCCTAAGTTGATGAGGATCTTGAAGACGGGGCATGAATAAAAACGATGCAGATGAGTAATCGGGTTGACTCTAGCCCGGCCGATACGGTGGCTACTACGTACCAGCACCCATCGGGTTTCCCTTTAGTCAGCGAAGGAACAGTGAGGTTTGGGCCCTTCGTGATAATCCGCAACCGGATCCCATGGATAGCCAAAGGCTCAAGCACCTCGATCGGAAGTCGATCTCAGTGCCTCCACTCCATAAGGTGCGTCATGTAGGACCTCACTAATTTGCCAGGACGCTGCTTTACGAAGAATACCTGGTGCTCAAGGCAGCTTCTCTCTTCTTTGGTGAGGAAAAAGCTTTTTTGAGCTACTGTTGGAAATCGTCCTACGAGGAAATGCCATCTCGATTTTTCAATTTGAGCAGCACGTCTCCTGTCAGAATCTCAGGTAATCCTGGCAGCATCTCGTTTGACTCCATGCCATGGGCTCGTCGAAGTTCTTCGATACGTTCGAGGAATACGAATACGTTACGCCCATTGAAGCGAATTCTCTATCGCCACATGGTTTCAGTTACCCTTGTACTATTATTCACGGACCAGAACTTTATTTCTGACTGGGAGGTGTAGGGAGTCGATGTACAAAGGAAAAATTGGTTAAAATATTCCGCAATCTCAAGTTTTAAATTAGCTATTCTATCGACTCTATCGACGTAGACTTCGGGGTTTGATGATTGATGGGCAAAAATCCGAGGGATATTCTGTGCGAACCTCACAAGCCTTACTCGCATGTACACCACTGTGCCCTCTGGATCTGCCCCGTAAGCTGCTAGATCCTGTTTATGGGGACTCCTTGACTGATAATTTATAGTCGCTTCTGTGCAATATTGTATATGAGCAACTAGTCGATATACAACGAAAAGGGAAAAAAAATCCAAACTAATTTAACTTATTTTAGAGCACAACAGGGTTCGACAAGACAACACCGTTCCTAATTAACGCAACTTACGGGATAATAATTACTTATTATTAAGAAAAAAAAATTTTTAATTTCCATATCAGATTCTCCTACAAGGTAGATCGCATGCGTCGGCGTCTGTTGGTCCCTGAACCATCCATGGGAGCGGGCGTAGCGGGTTTTATTCGTATCTGTGTATATTTAAAAATTTTTACTTCTGTCGGTAATCACAGTCTGTATGTCTAATTTTTAATTCCACAGATACTTGATTCGGAGGATCAGGTGGAATCATTTGCCGTTTTCAATTTGAAAATCGGCTAAAATACTGCCAATTTAACGAACCACTCGGGGAGATGGGATACTGATAGACGAGCGAGCCTAGTCACATATTTACAAATCTTTTCATATTATTATATGAATATCAGTAAAATATTATTTTAAATCTATGGAGCTCAAAAATACATAACATTATACTTACATCAACGTCTGCTGTTAAAGTTTCTATTAACTTTAATTTAGCCTCTTCTCCTATATAAATTTTCATTTTCTCTTTAACAAAATCATTATCCTTATATGTCGGTAATTCTTTTTCTTTCTCCTTATCTGAAGCTTCTCGATCTACAGTTGATCCTTTTAAATCGAATTTTTTATGAATCGTTAAATGATTCGAAAAAACATTTCTAATAGCTACCACATAATGCTCAACGCCATCAACTGTTAATCTATACATGCCCAGATATTGCGGTAATAAAGTTTTACCGTGCCTCTCCACAATGTACTAAATATAAAAATATTAATATGTTTCACTGCTATTCAAGAAATGTTTTATATACATAATTAAACTATAATATTCACAGCAACTCTTATAAATATTAAAGTATTTAAGCTTTGTGAATTAAATAGGTTCAGGAGAATTTACAAATTGCCAAGTAATCTGTTTTAACTTTTAAAAATAACGATGTAATAAGCTCCCTCCATTTTTTAACGTATAAAACTTTTATATTGTGTAAAAGGTTATTTCCGATTAGAGTTCATAAAGGAATTGAGCAAAGGAATAAAAAAGGTAAAGTATGAAAAATTATTCAGTTAATAAAGAAAAAAAGAATAAGAAACTAATGTATTGTTTGTCTGTTACATTTTACAAAAATAAATTCGTATTTATAAACAAATCTTCATCGTAATTTTATAAGGATATCATTAATATTAACTTAAAAAATGAAATATTACTAAAAATAAGTACAAAATCTACTTCATTTTTAAAAACCATTCTATTAATTCCAAAAACATGATTAAATACAAAATTATTTCTTTTTTTTTTAATCTTTACAACAGTCTTAAGAATTCTTAATAATGTAAAAACATTCATATTTTGTGTAATTTTCATAAATACATCTTAATTATAAAATACACCAATATAAATGATATTAAAATCTTTTAAATATATATGAAATAAAAAGTATAATATAATACTGAAAATATTTTTAATTAATATGTAAATAATCTTACACAAGAATATACAATACAAAAATGAAAATTAATGTTTACATTAATACTAATATAAATTATGCAGTCATAATAGAATCTGTTTTCAAGATTGATATGCAATACATTGACTTAACAAGTTTTTTATAGCATTGTACATAATATACTTATACTATACTATTTTCAATTATTCTGCATTATAAATTATTATACTTAACCGATAAAATACCTATACACCTACAACAATCGAAATTAATTAATTATTATAATTTATTAACTTACTCCTCGGACAAGATTGCGTCTAGGAATCGAATGTATTAATATGCGTTACGATATTTTTTAAATTTATTCTTTTCTAAATTTGTAGTCTACACTAGTATTACTATACTAGTACTACTTAGTATGTATGTAAATTTAAAAAATTATAAATTTACCGGATGATAGTGTTTCAAAAACGAATGCATTCTTTCCACCTCTTCACTTGTAAGAGTTTTTATTATAAACAATTTATCGAAAGACTGATAAAATTTAGCACCACTTTTTCCGGAAGATTCATCTAGAACGGGCTGTGATCTGAAAAGTAACAAATTAAAAACATTTAGTTTGAATTTTATTATTTTTTTTTTTAAATGATGTAGTTACATTATTTAGCTACAAATTTATAGCAGATGAGTATTCGAAAGCCCTATTTTATTATTTATAACTATTCCCTTGCATAAGAATACAATGTTTCAAGATAATTCTGAGGTTATTGTTCTGTTTTCTTTAATTTTTCTGTTACTTGATGCTTTTAATGCCTACCATAATATGCGCCATATTATCTTATTCCTTTCAAATATTCGATATTTTCTGTTTATTATAACTATTAAATAATAATTCAACAATCTCAATTTCATTTCTGTATTCTTTTCTTTTTAATTAGATTTATGCTGCTTTACTAGGATTTTTTAAAAATTTCTTCAATCTACACGTACGTGATTTTCTAATTTTTTACTACGTATACCTATTATACTCTCTTGGCTTTGGTTTTTTTTATTTACGATGTAATTTTTTTGTGCCAAATTTTACATTATTTTTTTTTAAAATAATTTCTGATATATTTTGTCTTCTCATTTACTTATATTTTATATTTATTAATTTATCAGTTTTTTTGTTAAGTTCTTGATTCCTCGAGCTTAAATACCCGTTTTTAAATTCAAAATTAATTTTCTTTCTTCTTCCCTCATAGCTGCATAGTTCGAATGAAATTTTATTACATGCAAAGTATAAATAAATATTTAAATATGCAAAGTAATAAATGCTATCTCTAGCCATGACAATAATTTGAACATTTTTGTTGCGTATTTTCGATCCTATAGCCTAGAATATTTTTCTATGACAATGATGAATTTTTCACCAATGCACAAAAGTTTTTTTCTTCTTTCCAACTTTTTATAAATATTGTTTCTTCTGTTATTCCATTATTTCAACGTTATCTCTCTTAACTCTGGGACCTTTTTAAAAGGATTATATTTATTCTATTGAAAAATTCTAAGTTTATCAACATCTTTTCTCTTTATATCATCTCAGCATTTAAATTTTATAATTACTTAATTACAAAATTTGCACAAATATTATAAGCATTCATAATAAACTTATTTTTATTCAAAATTTCTTTTTCATTTTTCTTACTTATTTTAATTTTTGCCTCCATTACCTTTACTGTATTTATTAATTTTGGTAATTAGAGCTAACTAGAGCAAAAATTAGAACTATTTATTTTTATATTACGTAATATTTTATTTCAAATAATATTTATTAATGCGCATAAATTTGAATTTAAAACACTTTAATCAATCTATTTTTTTTTTTTTAATTGTATTTTTAAAAATTGCCAAAAAATGTTTGAGCTTGGACTTTAATATATATTTATTACAGAATTTAAAAAGCATCAAGGTGAGAGAAGAAAAGTAATTTCGCGAGAGGAATTGTTCGAAAACGCATAAAAATTTGCATTCCCTGCTTTGTATAATGAACAGGATTCACAGAATGATTGCAAGCTGTAACTATGGTACAAAATGGGTTTCGGTGATTATGGTCACCTGAAAACTGCTAATTATAAATCCCCCAGAACTTTTACTTGCAAACTAATAGTTAAGTAACTCAAGTGACGATTTATGATATTTGCCAGTGTTAGTAGTTAGCGACAAGAACTTCTGATGCAAATTATATAAATGAACATAATTATTGGTTAAAATTTTTTTACATGAGTAAATGCATATACACCACCTTTTAGTTAAGTGACAATACAATTTGAAATATTAAAGTATTAAAGTTAAATAAAAGAGCTGTACCTTGTCATCGATTCTTTATAATCCAAATCATCGATTCCAAATCTCTCCCTCAAATTTCTAAAAACTAATGGACAATATTCTTTAAATTTAAAATGAGATGGCATATTTTCTCTGTAAACAAAAAATTATCTTTAATACAGTTGCAGAAATAAAAATGTGTATATTAAGTGTAAATTATGCGTTTGATTACTTATATAAATAGCATTTAAGTAAATTGAAAAATAAATAAGTAATGGTTATTGAAGTAACTAAAAAAAATATAAGTATAGAGCATTGAATATTTTTTGCATTATGCATTGTGCAAGTAATTTTTTTAAAACATACACATTCGGTAAAGACTTTGAAATAATTAAAAAAATTAAATATTTCATAATTAAATTTAAGCATTTCATTTCATGTTTTAATTATTTTGAATTATTCATAAAAGCTGTAGCAATGTTTACAAATTTAAATACATCTAAAGACTTTTGGTTTTACAGAAGGTCATGTAATTACAGACCAATACTCGAATGAGTCGAATAATAGAATTAATGAAAGTCTGAATGGAAAAAATTAAAACTAATAAAAGTAAACAATATTTGATTTGATTTCGTAGATTTATTATATATGAAATTAAATTAAAAAAAACTGATTAATATTATAATTCATGCTAATTTTTATTTCAAAATTCTTCATAAAAATTATTATAATCAGTTAACTATTCTGATGATACCCTTTATTAAAAAACTGGAGTTGCATTAATTTTTAACATAAAAGATGATCATTAATTATAATTTTTCGAATTTCATATAAAAAACAAAATTTTTTATACAATTAAATTAGATTGAAATAGTTATTCTGGAAAAAACATATTTAATATTAAACATTGACTAAATATTACAAAACTAATAATTAAATCTAGTTGTCAGTCAAGTACCATATTATACAGCATTCACACAGTTTTACCATATTGATAAAAGTTTACAAAATTGAGCTTTTATTGATATAAGAAAATGAAATTTTAATCATATATATATATTAAGTTAGTTTATTTTCAATATATTTGTGTTGTAATAGTTAAATCAAATTCTATATTTTATATTAACTTTACTCTCGTATTAAGATTATCACAATGAAAATTTTACTAAAATACTTTATAAAAAATGAAGATGTAATAAAATTATGAAATAACATGAATCACATATGAACAAAATTATGAAGATGTAATACTTTTTCTAATGTATATTTTGTTCAATTTAAAAGAAAAAACTTGTTTTTTATCAATATAATATATAATATATGTTCGGATTAACGAAATATATTATTCTCTTAGAACTACTATCTTATTCATTCACTTTTGAAAGAAAAAACTTTTTTATTAAAACCATATTTTATCTTACACAAATATATTATCTTCATGTTACATTTAAGAATATATTATTTTTAACAATTTTGAAATTTAATTACATAGGCCTATAGAAATCTACAATGTTTTATATACCAACAATATGTCTATATATATACTAACGTACTTGTTAAAAAGATGATTATCAACTTTTAATTTACTGTATGCTCTAAAATCATCGGGTAATAACATCACAGGAATATTAACATGCCTTAATTCATTTATCTATAACAGAAATTAAATAATTAATTTATATTATACTTATAAATATATTATACAATAGTATATACAAAAAACAAAATAGGATTCCTACTAATAAGAAAAAAGAAACAATTAAATTTTTTGTATATTACATGTAGCAAAATATAATTTATACATATTTATTAAAAATACACCGTAATATCTGTATACTTTCAATCAAATTTTAGGACTCTTATTCTTATTATTGATAAAAAATCACTTTTTATAAATGCTTTATTAATTGAAAATAAAGTATTAAAATTTCTTCTGTAGAATAAGTAACCTAATAAAAAATAGTTTTATACATATGTAATTGCATATGTAAAAAGTGCGGATAGTAATTGAATGTTTTTATAAACTTACTGTGTGATTCACACCCCACATGTATATACTAAGCAAAGGTTCATTAGCTCTAAACACTTTAACTTTTTGATGTTTCACACGAAAATGTTTTTTCTTTAATTTGCTGAGTCCACTAGACATCTGAGGTAAACTTGACATAGTTTCTGTTTTGAAAATCCCTTTGAATAAATTTCAGTTACACTTATTGTATTTAAAATATACGTTTACATAACGTTTTGTATATTTAAATACATATATAATCCACAAGATAACATGTAATCAAAATTTTTTTTCTATATTAGGTCCCACACATATCCATGTACATTATTTGAATTTTCAAAATAATTGTGAAATTAGTTATAAACCTATAGTGTTTCACTTTATTCTGAAAGAAGATGAATAAATGTAAAGTAAATACATTCATTCACAACAAATTGAAAAAAAATGTTAATCAATATAAGCCATTTTTAATAATTTAAAAAGTTTGCTGTCATTGTTGACATAATAAAAAAAGTAAGAATGTAATAAAAATTTTAAAAAATAAGTCTAAAAATACTGTTTTTGGTAATTAGCTTACAATTAATATTATTAATGTATTTAATTCTTAAAATTAAATACTTTTGAATAATTGATTTAAAAAAAAAAATGTAAATTATCTATTTATGTAGAAAGGTTAAGTTAGTACTAAATATTCGTTTTTCTTACTTGAATTAACATCCGAATAATTTTTAAATAAGAATTTGTTATTTGAACATGTCAGATATTTTCACTTTAATATTTAATTTAAAATGCGATTCCATTATCAAAAAATATATGGATACGTTGTAATAAAAATACTACTTTTAAAAAGAATCAGTAGTGATATAATTTATTGTAAATCCGTATTAATACCATATTGCGCTACCGTGAAAAAATTGTTTTTGATACAAAATAATGTATTATTTGGATGTCAGATGTCATTCTGTACCACTAAAAGCAATGATCGTATATTATAATTGTATCTTTAATTGCGCAGTAGGAATTTACACTTAATTGGTCCTCACATTGAGGTGAATCTGGGTAAATAATATTTTGTACGAGACATAATTATATTTCAATAAAGTAGATGTTGTATAGGGCAACATACACTGATGTAGTATTTAACTTGTATATTTATAAGCATTAGGTATAATACAACCTTAAAATTTGTAGTCAAGTACATGTAAAATATACAAATCTTCACTGCGCATGTGGAATTAGTGGTTTAGAATTAGAATTTTATTTTTGTTTAAATATGGAACTTTTCAATCATGCGCATTTTTGTTCTATTATACATATGTAGCATTTAATATCCCGGCCCTGGTGAGCACAAATTATTGCTGAAGTATCCTATACACATAAACATATTAATAATTAATTTTATAAGTAAAATTATTATATAATGATGATTTATGAAATTTTCCCAGAAAACAATTTTTTAAAGACATTTTACTTTAATTCAGTAAATTAAAAATTATAGGAAATGACACAAATAATAATTGACTACAAAAAATTATTTTCCACATTGTTGTATCCAAATTATTGTACTATATAATATTAAAAAAAATGTCCTTTTTTTGTGACGAAATAATGTAGTGCTCTAATCGTTATAAGCCTCATAATTTATTTTCATATAACTTTCGCTTTAAAAATTAGCGAATTTACGGAAACCGTTATTTTGCAATTATTATTAAAATAGTATGTATGTTATCAGATAATGACATTGTTATTTTCATATCAAAAGGGTAAATTGCTTTGTTACAATCAAGAATATTTAAAAATTAGAAGTTTATGTAACAAACTTGTCAACGTCATGTAAATTTGTTTGACAATTATAAGTTGTAATCAATTTAAGCTTGTACCTAATTATTAAAATAAGCATGTTTGTTACGCACATATATAGAAAGAATTGACATTGCATTCGGATTGAAATAAATTTACAATTTTTAAAAAATATACAAAACCCGTGAAGTGATTTTCACGGAGATTTACTTTTGAATTTACAAAATTTTATCATGATGTACCTGAAGAAAAAATCTATAGCAAAAACTGAATTTCTTAATTAAATAATTATTTTTACTGTTTGTTCGAGTTTAATTTAATATGTGCCGAAGAGCCTAGAATGGGTAATGTCCCGTTATGGAACAGGAAAAGCGTTGACTCCCAGTAGAATGGAAGAATAGGGCGACGGGTCTGTGCAGGTGCATGAAAGCGGAAAAGTGACCCCCGTAAGAGTCAGATTTACTTCCGGCAGTGTTAAAAGCAGAGAGTGTGAGATTTCGAGTAACTCCTGGTTGCTTGGTATACTGAAATAGAGAAAATCCTTCTTTTTTATGTGGACACAGGCATGTCTAACTATGGTGAACGAGAAAATTATTCGTTAAATCCAGGCATGCTACATCTTCGAGGATCCGGTGAAGATCAACTAGGCTGGCTGACTCACAGAGTCTCTTTTATTCCACGGCTCTGAGGTAGTACGAGTACGCTGCTACGAATTATTGATTTTTGGAACTAAAAATTCTGAACAAATTGAGACGAGTTCACCTATTAATAATAGAGTGCACTAGGTGGAAGTTTCGATTAAAATGTAATTTGTAGAACTTTTTTTTTAATAATTGTGGTGACACGGTATTTTTGATGTGTCGTACTTTTCCAATAACTACGGTTACGAGATATTACGGATTTAGGACCTGTCTAACATTTACAGCCAAACGATCCAACGCCCTCCTTTTGGTCCCATCATGCATATACTTTAAGATTTTAAAAAACATTTCTTCTCAATATCTATTCCTTTACCGAGTAAAGTGAATTTGTGAAAAAAAGAATTAAATTGCTTCTTATAATGCTTGGGATTTCTGCACTTCAGTTTTAAAATCGATGTCGAAAAACAATCTTCTATAGGTTGTTTCAAGTCAGTCCTTCACTCTAGCAATATTTCAGTAAGTGCACTGAACTTGTTGAAAAATGATTAGCAAGTGTATTGAGATCAATGAATAATAATCCCAACCTACTCATTAGCTCTATTTGAGCTTTACGTCTCCATTCAACTAAACATCAGAAAGAACGATAAAATCGATCTTTTATAATATTCTTTTGAACACTTTTACAATCTCTCATCAGCCCTTGCTACTAGCTGACCGACCTTAAGCGAGTAAAAGGAGTTCCTTATATACTCTTTGGTCTGGGTTTTTGGAACATTCTTAGTTTTTTCGTTAAAAAAAATGTTTTACTTAGATGCTACTATTAAATTTTTTCAAGTCCCTGTTTTACTGACCGAATATTTTTTAAATTTAACATATTACCATATGTTAACTCTATTTTATTTAGTGATATTTGGATCATTCGTTACATTTTAAAAATTAATACTTTTGAATAGAAGGATACTTTAATTAAATACACCAGAAGATGGTGAAAATTACTACAATGATCTTTATATTTAATGACATATTAATTTTTTACAATAGAATTGAAATTTCATTAGGTAAAATAAGCGAGCGACTATTAATTAACAGTAGCAATAATTATATAGTGTATAAAGTAATTTAAAAACTTAATAATAAAATTGGATTATACATAACTGAAAAATTGATTAATTTGTTATTAGATTTGAACATTATTTATTATGATATCGTATAATACAAATATAACGAAACTAGTCATATAAATGTTTTAATTGTTATCTCTTCAGTAAGAATTGAATGTAAAATAAAAAATTATTAGTTTGTGTATATAATGTACATACTTAAGCAATAATTATATATAATTTTATTAATATTTAAGTATGATCTCTTCATTCAAATAATTTCTCGCTTTGCACCTTGTTCGTATTAAAACTCATACTAACTTTCATTTATCTATCACTAAATTCTCTATTATATATTAAACTTTAAAAAATACTTTGATTATAAAAAATATCTGACTAAAATAATGACATGGTTTCTGAAAAAGGATATTATAAAGGTAAAAAAACTCTTCTATCCGTAATATGCGCTCTTTTGTAGTATATTGTTCTGAAACACAAATTATTTGTTTTCAATTTGAATTTTCATTCAAAAATAATTGATGACATTTGGTATTTATAACATTATGTTTTTATATTATATTTGAAAATATTAAATATAAGGTTGTTAAACTATAATAAATATAAAATACAAAATATGGTTTAGTATTGAATATAACTAATAAATTATTTATTATCCTTTAATCTTAATAAAATTATACAATTACATATCATCAATATATTGTAATAATTAAAAAACTATGCTTTCTAAAGTGTGGGTCATAATATACTTCAATTAAAAATGCCCAAAAGTATTTTTTAATACAAAAATTAAAATCTGAAACATTTATTATCTTTTCTTTATAATTTTATATTTTTTTTTTTTGATTATATATACTTACTTTGATTTTATGTTTTTGATATAAGTGCTAAAAGTGCTATTGTGCGAAATGCAACTATCAATAGGAATAAAGCACAAATGTCCATCCAAAAAAAGTCCTGTAAATTTAATTAATCATTTAAAATTTATAATAACGAAGTTTTTAAAAAATCGGATTTTAAGCTTGGAAAAGTATTTGGAATCTTTCGTGAGAAAAAGAAGACAAAGAAAAAAAATGATTGAGGATAAATGTGAGTAGTTATATTTCTTAAAAAGTGGAATTAATTACACAATAATTTCACCATTGTAATATTAAAGCGTTAAAAGTTAAAAAAATATTTTAAAACGCTAGTTACAAAGATAGAAGTTATATTTTAGGTGTTTGAAAAAATAGAAAAAAAGTATATAAATACAAGCAAAAACATAATAACATAAGAAGTTTAATAAAAAAACAGTTTGAAATGTACAATTGTCATGAGCAACACTCCTGTATGATTTAAAGTAAAATTAATTGACGAGTTTCCCTCATAACTAAACATAGGACCCGTAATGGATAAGTTACAGATTCGCAGATTAAGAATGCAAGTAATAAATTATATAGTGTTGACCATGCAATGGTAGATATGTACAATATTTAAAACTGAAATAATTGAATGAACCTCAAGAGAAATTTAAACAGAAATTTTTAAATACGTAAAATTACCTTATCAAAGTTAAGAGTTTGAAGAATTATAGCACCAGATTTAGGACAAGTCACATTATTTTTTGTACATTCGATGGTATCGATATCGGCCCATTGATTAATTAATAGTGCTTCATTACCATATCTGAACCATGATAAATACGAAAACCACTTAAAATATGCTGGGACTGATCTATAAAAAATGTAATATTTTCAAAATTGAAATTATTAACCGTCTTTTTAAGTTTTAAAGTAAGTGTTATTAAAAGGGATAGTTTCTGGGAACGAGCATTCGAGACGGAATATGAATTTAAAATAACGCGTCCTGGTCAACACCATTCGGTACAAAAACCCCCTTACAAATAGTTCTGTGAATATTTTTTAATATATATAAGCTACACCGAGTTAAAATGCCCTCCTAATTCTCTGAAAAATAGTGTCTTCCAAAATGACCGATTTATCTTGCATGCACGTACCAATGTAATCTCTGAATATAAGATAACGCAGAGAAAAATTGAAAATAGTTGATTACTTAATTAACTATTTATTACGTCACAGCCTTGTAAGTTTCTCTAAAAATAAAACAATAAACAAGCGCTCATATATATACACATATATATATTATGAAACAAATTTATACAACTTACGCAGTATTTAAAAAGAATCCACCAAAAAGCAAAAATGGAATAATGATAGGAGGTCCAATAGAAAGTGCCATTGATACATTTTTGCTAACACATGAAATTAAATAACCTGTACAAAAGTTTAGATATCATCAATCAGATTTAGCGTTAAAAATAATTAAATTATACTAACTACAATTAAAGTAAGTGTAAAATTGTCATGATTTTATCATTTTCAAAAATTATATGAGTAAGTGTAAATATTATTTATTTACCCTTCACATTTTATTTTACATTAAATTTTACGCAAAAAATCGAATTATCTACTTTTCAACATTCGCGCGTAAAAAGATCCCATCGGTAACGATGGTATTTTAACCCATCGATTCACTAATCTCTTGTAAGCAGCTATCGGTAAAGTAGCAAAAGCATTTTTTCTCAAGTAGCTGCGTAGCGTCAGTGAAGTTAGGGTAGCTCATTGATATACTGTGGTTAAAATGCTAGAAAAGAAGGGATAGAAGATGTGAAAAGTAATACGATATTGGTTAAATATGTTACTTCTTCTTCCCCCTTCTTAACTGTCCCCTATATAACCCTATATAACATGCTGTAAACTGGTAAACATAGCTATTCCTCTGCTTCGCTATGAGCCCATCATTTGAACGTTAAACTCAGGGGGCACCGCCTGATTAGCCTCGGCTAAGTAATTTGATTTGCATTAAGCAGATTTATATTTGTTTAACGTATTCCTTCGTTGCCTTGAGATTTCTTCTTGTCGAGATTTTGAGCCTTTCCTGATGGAGGTTTTTGAGTCTTATTTCGACGCACTTCACCTTACTATACACCAATACCGTACTTCAAATTCCTATTAAAACAATATTGAATTTCGCCAGTTTGGTTTTCGGTTAGCCAACAGGAAAATGAGAATTTGGGTTTTCCGGAGTTTAAATAATAGTAATTTTATCTTTTCCTGCTGATTTCGAAATTGAGGAGTAAAAGAGGTAGGTTTAAAAGAAATTAGGAAAAGCAATAAAAATGAAGCAACATCGTACATTTTTTGTTAGCTACCCTTACTAGTTTAAAGATTACAAGGCGAAAGATGATCATAAAGACAATCCTGCATAAAAATCAGAAGACCCAACCATTCGCTTAACTGCTAAAGCTACACACCATTTACGGAACTATCAAAACTACCCCGTGCATCTACTCACATTTACCAAGTTTTCTAATCGGAAGGTTAGCATTAAAAGTAAATATGCTAGCAATCCGAAAAATAAGCATCAAATACAAAATGTATTATCATGTATTTAAAATTAATAAAAATGCATTTGTTCGCTGTAAAAATATCTTTACAATAAGTATAAATTAGTGCAAAAACAACTAAAAATTACTAATATTATGACAACTAAACATACCAAATGATGTAGATACGTTTGTGACAAGAATTACTATTCCAGTTGCAGCTAAGAAATGTTTAGAGCTCATATTCAAACCAATCATAGGGTAAGCTATTATTGTAAAAATAACTGGAACAATAATAAAAACAGGTGCTTCTGCGATCGTTTTTGATAAAAAATAAACGTCTACTCTGTACATTCCGTTCTTATGTTCTCTTAAGAATACTGGAAGTTCAGAACAAAAAACCTAAAAATAGAAGATCTATATAAATAAACTTACGAAATTTACGAATACAAATTTTAATGAAATTAATTTTAGTCTCTACAGAACATTTGTTTATAAACATAATAGTTTGGAATGCCGAACCAAGATGAAATTTCCTGAAACGAAGGTTAATCATCTAGAGTCGAAACATTAGATTCAAAAACAAAAAGGAGCAATAGTTTTGTCAAATATTTTGAACAATGAATTTTATAACAATATATTTGGAATGATTATTAATAAGTATTTTATATGGTTCATATTTTTTCATATAAATATTATCACCTACGAAAAAACATTTTGTAAAATATGATAGTATTTTATTTCCAAAAAAATATAAAAATTTTAAATATATTAGCTTACATTTATAACAGCAAATACGTTCTGAAAAGTCATATTGGTAAGAAAAATAAATAATGCTCCGTTAATGTTCATAACTCCATCTTGATCCAGTTTCTGTTTAAAGTATATTATGCCTATTAGAATCGAAACCATCTAAAATAAAATATACAACTATAATTCGATAAAAAGATTGCAAGCCTTAAAACATTAAATTTCAATTACAAATAGTATAAAAGGTTGATATATTTATTATTTTTATAGGTATTGTATTTTATTGTAAATATAGGTATTAGATAATAACAGCGATTAATTAAATCAGGGAAGACGAAAGAAATATACTATTTGATGAATACTTATCATTATAAGATATCCAAAAAATTAATTTAATTATATAGCATTAATGGAAAATCTCAACTAATAAATTGTGAAAAGTATTACTGATAAAATTTCTTTAAATGTATTTAGTAATGAGAAACCATATATCTTATAAAAATAGCAGTATTGTTTGTACATACTTAAAAAAAAACCATTTGCGTTTTAAACTTAAAGAATATATTATAAAAAAAATTAATTAAAGTATAATTTTTTAGAGTTTGCCAATAAATATATAACTATA
Organism: Kradibia gibbosae; assembly: GCA_018907135.1. Classification (NCBI taxonomy): domain Eukaryota; kingdom Metazoa; phylum Arthropoda; class Insecta; order Hymenoptera; family Agaonidae; genus Kradibia; species Kradibia gibbosae. The sequence continues at coordinate 6,814,210 of JACCHX010000007.1, forward strand.
ACATTTTTATAAATTATATTATAATACTGAGTAATAATAAGCTTAATGATTTTATATATACTCACAACTGTCTGTAGTAATCGAACCTTTATTAAAATTGGTTCTTTAATTATGGATAACCAAGATCTCCACAAAACAGCTCGAAATTGTTCAAAACAATTCGCTTTATACCGCAACGGACTATTCAATACAAATGCCGCTTTTTCAAAAATGTTTTCCTCATGCTTTGTAATTTCATTAATTCGTAAACTAAGTTTTAATCCTATCTCACTTTTTTTAAATTCATCACACATTTGATGAACAGCATTTTTACAAGATTCTTCTTTACCTGGCACAATTGCGAGTAATTGAATTAAATAGTCAGCTGGATTGTAGTTATTTGGACAAGTTGTTCCAAATCTAAAATAGTTCAATTATTTTTAATAATAAAATTAGTATTAAATTATGATTTATTTATTCAATTAAAAAATTAAACAAGTTTATTTTCTTTTACAAACAAATGCGTGCATTTAGATTAGTTTTTGATTGGCAAGTTTGAGTTTTTGTCAGTTTAACAAGAGTTACAATCAAAGTACTTTTATGCTTTATGCATCTTATGTCATTTTATCGAAACATATCTTCAAAGAGATTAAGATGCACTTCTTTATATGAAAACTACCCTTTAGAATAGTTGCGACTTCCAATATTTTCCCAATATCCATCGTTTATTGAACAATAATTAACATGCTCATATTAATTAATTATTTTAATTATCTACCGATCTAATGATACTTTTGTATAAGCCGTATAATTTTCTCTATATTTTAATTAAATAAATCACGATAATATAATATTCTTAACCGACTAGTAGATCGACTGTTGCCTTTCTTATATCCGACAAATATACGAAATTAAAATTACTGCTTAAAATACTTACGATTTAAAAAAATTACAAGCTTCTTCACCAGTTCCTAAAAAAGCTACACGACCTTCGGTCATTAATAATATTTTATCGAAGATATTAAATACTTCAGAAGATGGTTGATGTAATGTTGTAATTATGGTTTTTCCTGTACCTATAAGTAATTAATACAAGCAATTAATATAATTATGTGATGATTAAGTTTAATAAATAAGAGTAGCATATTCTCAAAATTCTTGTTGATAATTTTGTGTATTAATTCAAGAAAATTCTAATCTAAAAAATATAATTTAAATATATATATAAAAATATTTTAATAAAATATATTTTCAATTTAATATTTTAAGTATGAAAATTATTCAAATCCACAATAATTAATAATGAAATTCATGTAGTTGATATTATAGTAACAATATTATATTTTGAGAAGAATTTGATAGCTCTATACTTAAAATGTAATATTTAATGCTTATTATTATAGTAAAAAACAATAATTATCATTTCTTTCGTATGAAAATTTGATAATTTATAACTTTTTCCATTCAATTAAATAACAAAACCTATTCAATACATCGAATTATCAGTAATTATAAATTTATTTTATTATCGTCATTTTTATATTAATGTTAAGCATTTTAAAAAAAGCTTGTTTAAAAACAAACCAGCAAGATTTTTTAAAACGGAAATCACTTGGTGAGCCATGTACGAATCGAGACCGGAAGTAGGCTCATCACAAATCATAAGCAGTGGATTAGTTAAGACTTCTGATGCAAAAGACAATCTTTTCATTTCACCACCTGATATACCTTTAATTCTTCCAGGTATTCCGATCACTGTGTTGATACATTTGGTTAATGCAAGCTAAAAATTAGAAAATTTACTATGATTAATAAAATATGCATGATAAAACTTCTGTATTAGTGAGTTAAATTCAACTTTGTTAGAAAATTTTTTAAAGGAAAAATTATCAGAAACTTGTTGGTGTAAAGTTAAACAGCTATAGCAATTACAGATTGAGACTTAAAGTTTTCTTTATATATTCTACTTTAAAATTAAATAATAAACGATTTCTCATAATTATCCTTACCTATTTTTAAATCAATAAAAATAATATGTAATAATAACCTCAGATATAACTTCATTTACTCTTAGAATTCGTTGATCATATGGTATATCTTTATCCATACGCACTAAAGCTTGAAATATGAGATGTTCTTTTACTGTTAATGTACCTATAAATAAATCATCTTGTTGAACATAGGCTATTTGCGATGTTATGGAATGAGGATTTACTTTTCTTCCATTTATTGCTATATTTCCTGATATCACAATTTCTGTTTTATATTGAAATGTCAACACATTTAATAAAGTAGTTTTTCCTGCTCCAGATGAACCCATTATTACTAATAATTCTCCAGGAGATGCAATTCCCGAAACTACAAAATCAATATTATTCATAATTGATTTTATTATATATATATAGCACTAAAATATATATTCATACAACGTGTATTGTATGTGTTCATAAGAAAAGAAACACATAAAATTTTGTTTAAAAACAAACTTCATTTCTGTTGTTAAATTTATAAGTTATTATAGTATTATGTAGGTGTACTGATTTATTTATTAATTTACTTTGAATGTTTAAATAAAAATTATAGGATATCGTATTACACATTTTACTAGTAAATAAATTTCTCACGTGTACAAATAATATTATTTACGGTATAGTATATTTTATAGAATAGAAATTTAGACTTGACGTGAATAAGATAATATTACTGAACTATGTTCAACTTTTAGTTTCATTACGTCAGGTTACAACTAAGCTGCAACGTAATGTTTAAACAAAAATGATATTTACCATCCTTTAAAATATGTTTTGGTTGAGATGGTTTTTGACTTTTTTTAAAAAATTGGTTCAAGCAATTAGTATCTTTATTTGTTGAGTATACATTAATATTACTCCAAGTATATGTGATTGGTATTATATGAGAGCTACGAGTTTTTTTTCTAGACAGATCGTGAATATTATCCCTTTCTATTGGGAATAAATTATATAATTCCTGCAAAATGTTAAAAAAATATTTTAATTTCATAAGACCATAATCAAAGATAAATTGTTATTATATTTTAATATTTGATGAAATAATAAATTTTTTTCATTTTGTAATACTTTCAATATTGAAACGAAAAAAAACTATTTACAGGTAATCTTCTATTATTTAACAGTGTATTATGAAGACATTACTACTAAAATTTATGGGTGACAACAAAAATAAACTTTACCGAAGATGTAAATCATCATAGATTTCATGTAAAACATGAAAGACTGAAGAATTACAAAAATTTAACAAAATCAAAAAATTATAGATCATACTTGTTGCCTCTTAAAAAGTAAATTTTTATCATTACACTTTATTATAGAAAAATGTTTTCAAATTAATAAAATATTATTATTAAATGTTTTTTTTAATACCTCATTAGCCAATTCAATATAAATTATTAATACTGTAACTTTATTATCGTATATTTTTTATGATAGTATATTTTATGATAGTATATTTTTAATAAAATGAAAAACATTTTATATAAACATAAATATTTTTAACAAATTTTTGCTCCCATAATTTGTACACAGAGTTTAAAAACTATTGTAATAATCGTCTGTAAAAATGCTATAATTTTACAAATGAAATACAGTATTACTAAAATTATTATAAATGTTCTTACTGATGAAGCAGCCTGGTAAGACGATCCTTGTAAATTAATTCTATAATCATCACCTTTCTTTATTAATGGTTCTGATTCTTCGTGTAACATTTTTGAAAACTTAATTTAAGCTTGATTATTAATAACAAAAGTTTTACTTTTATTAATTTTATAAATTTTACTTTATAATTTTATTTATTTTATAATAATGTATTAGTATAAAAAAGTTTTTTTAATTATGTTTAAAATTATATTTAAAATTATATTTAAAATTATATTTTCTGTAGAATTTTTCAATTTTATTCTTGAGTGTTTCTAAACATAACTTCTGTACATTAGCTAGTTTAGTTCTCAAAGTATCAATACCCATTGTATTATATAAGGATACGAAGTAACATTTACACTATTATAAATAAGACATTTATTGCAGCTAAATTAAAAACAATAATTTGTTAAATAGTATGATAAATTTTCATAACTAAAAATGTACTATAAATACATTTTAATTTCTGATTTTATTAAGTTTTGTAAAAAATATCATTTTCCACGTATAATTGTATTTTTTGTTACAAAAAATTTTTTTGATTTGCAAAGAAATCTGTGAGAATAATGTTTGCTATCCAGACAAATAAATTTAATAATTATCGATTAATGTTTTCATAATTTTTATCCATTATATCAGTAAATTTTGAAATATTGATTATAAATTTACACTACTCCATATTAGTTTTATGTCATTTTTGTGCTGCCTAATGTACAGCTTAATTAATTTATCGAGAATTTTCCCTGTTGCATATCAAGTAATATAATTAGTCCGTACATATCCTTTTTATAACATTTTCATCCGTTTTAAAAAATTATTTCATAAGAAAAAGAGTCTTATGTAATTAACATCTACGTATCTTAGCATCTTCTTACAAGAAAATTATTTATTTTATTTAATCAAAAACTGGTAAAACTAATTCCCATTTGCATGAAAAAAAACTGCAGTGTACTTAAACCGCTAAATGTTAATTATAAACAGTATGTATATTGACATCTGTTTGATTAAGATGCGTAGGAAGTGGTGTTTTAAAGGGGATGTTGGGTGAATTTTTTTGTCGTAAATATTTATAAAATGCACTTTATTAAGTAACACAAAACACCTTTTTGTAAAGATGTAGAATTTAAAATTACTGTTTTTATCCTTATATAGTTGGTTTCTTCATTCATTATCTACGTAACATATTCTCTACTTAGTAAGTTAATTCAATTTTTGGTAAAACAAGAAAAAGTCTTTTTCGAAATTTTATTAATATTATGAAGACTTCAAGCGCATTCACAAGTATTCGAATGTAATACTATTGAGTTAATTTGTTATTATTATAATTTCTGCATAAATATATTTAAATAAATCCGAAACATTAGTTTAAGGATAAATTAAATATTTGATTCATATTTCAGATGATGAAATTATAATTTTCTTTAAATGTAGGATATTATTCATCTAATTAATTCTAATTAAATCTAAATAAGCTCATTAAGAGTTCCGTAACGCAGATATAGTTGTTTTTAAAATAATTTGTCGTTCATATTTATATATTTTTAAGATTGACAAAAAATAGTATTTTGTCTAAATTTGTTTATTAAATTTGTTTACAAAAAAGAGATGTACTGTATAATATCAGATTTATTATGTATTATGTTTTCAAAAATAAAATAATGTAGTAAATATACTTCTTTTTTATCATATAGAAAACAATAAATATTTAGGACTTCAGAAGATAAATTATTGTTTATGATATAGATTAAGCAAGACAAATGTTTTAAATAGATCGGTTTATTATACATAACAATAATAATGTATATAAATAAAAACTATTTTTTTAATTACATTTTTAACCTTAATTTATTTTATACATTTTTTCATAAATTTGTGTATTATGTTAATAGTATAATGTAAATTTAAAGAAAAGCCTATAGAAATTAAACAATCGTATCATCCAACGTTTGGTTGATCAGGGACTAAAGAAGCAAAGAAAGAACTAAAAAACATCCATGTAAAGGATATAACACCTGGCCTTCTATCAAAATTATCGTTGTTACGATATCTTGTAAATATTAATTCATTTCTATTAGTCAACTGATTTTCTTCTTGATTTTCAACTTGATGTTGTACTTCAGGTATATGATTTTCATTTTGTCCGATTTCATTATTATTTTCCACGCGTGCATTATTATTGAGTGCAATCAAAATTTGGCGATCAATGGCGAACCTGTGGTGGTACCTAAAGAATTTTAACACGAAATATTAAATATAAAATTTTCAACTCACAATAGTATGCTAACAAATTTCAAAAAAAGTTTCATATATTGAAATGCAGTTATAATATTTAAATAATAATTTTAAGAAAAAGATTTTAATAATTCTAAAATTTAAAAAAAAATTTATTTTATTGTATAAAAGAATTAAAGAATCTCTTGAATAATGTTAATTGAATTACTTTAGACAAGAAATTACGTAAAACAAGAAAAACATAATAAATAATGCTTAAGTATAATATTGTATTAAATTAAAAATGGATGATACATTGTAAAACAAACAAATTAGATAAAAGATATAAACAAACGACAATATAAAAGGGACGATGAAATAGAAAATTAATTTCTTTATATTATGCTACAATAATATAGAAAAAATTTTCTTGAGCTAAAAATCAAAAAATTCGAAGACTCAAAATTTATGTATGGAAATATTTACCACGTAATAATAAAAATGTAATTTTCTTGATCTGAAGGCAACTATTTATCCAAAATACAATAATATTTATATATTTTATTAGTAAAAAACAATATAATTATATATATCTGAATATAAGTTTTTGGTATATGTATAGAATGTAAACATGGTTGGTAAATTTAAATCAATGTATTATTCAGTATTTAAAAACACGTATCTATTATATTATTATAAACTTCATTTTTGCAAACTATGGAATTTAAAGAAAAAAGAAAAAAACTTAATTTTATAATAATTTATTGATTGTGTTTTTAAATACGTATATAATACGCACATAATATGCAAATACGTTTTCTAACAACTAGTATTTGTTTTACATTAATTATGTTGAAAACTTCCAGGATTATTTAAATACACTTTAAGTTAATTAGGTTTAAAAATTAAAGCTTTACAGTAGTACTACGCTACTATTTTAAATTTAAATGAAAAAAATCTAAAAATTGTTAACAAAATAAAAATATTGTAAAGTTCAAATATACATAATTAAAATTATCTATAATATATTAAATTATATTACAATTAGTAATACTTACAAATACATTAGGAAACCCGAAACAGTTACGATTACAAATCTTACAGGAGATGAATAAAAATACACTATACTAAATAAAATAATTATTCTTGAAAGAATATAAAAATTATCAAGCCAATCTCTATTATTTTCAAAAAATACATCTTCATTATTAATATTATCATTCACATTATCATTATTATTCTGGTTATTAAAATTAGTTAAATTGACATTAGCTTGATATAAAATCATTTGTTGTTGATCTTCATTATTTATTAAATTACTTGATAAAATATTATTGACTGTATGGGGTGTAGGAGAGTACCAAAAAGTATTTGAATAATGAAAACCATTCATTGTAAGTCTGTAAAAAGATTTTATAATAATAATTGCAGATAAACGAGGATTAAACATATTGCGTCAATACTTACAATTGCATGTAATTAGATAAATAATGTTCATAAGCTTGTTGTACCCAAGCAATTTGATTTTCATTTAAATAGCTGTACTGATTAGTAAGCATGTAAGTAGGTGCACTTCCTTCCCAACATGAATTTATTTCTGCTACCATTTGGCATTTAGATAAAAAATCAACCGACTCTTTTTCGAAATTCTTTACAAAGTTATTTAAACTTAAATTTAATATTAAATAAATAATAAATATTTTCTCATTCACTGTATCAGTCCGAAAAACATTCTTTAATCGTGATGAATTATCAAGTAATTGTCCACAATAGAAGAGGTTTTGATAATCAGGTTGCTGGAAAAGAATAGAATTAATCACATTTGTGTTCATTCAATATTTTATTATTCAAAATTAATTCTAGTATTATGACGATCTAGTATTTATGACGATGCTTGATTTGCTCATTAAGCTTAAATTCATTATAAATACTTAAGTGTACTCCAACTGTTTTTCTGTTTCTAAAAACGTCTTCATTCTAAAGACAATACGCAACATAATATTCGAAGAAGAGTGAAGAAAAGGAAAACTCTAAATATGCTTCGAATAATCATCATTTACAATTTAAGTCAGGAAAAAGTGGATCAGAAAAAGAGAGCAGACGAATGAGTGTATCGAACGAGTAAATAAATTTTACGAAAAAAGAGAGAATGATAATTCGTGAATTAAGAGAATGATCGGGGAAATGTTAAATGCTCTAATAGTGCTAAAATTGTCGTAGCCTATACCAAAAGTAGGAATAACCGAATTGTTAGTACCCAAATGAAAATCCACTCGTGAACGCAGGCTATGAACGGATGTTTTGAACGGAAGCTGTGAACGAAAACTGTGAACGGAAGCTGGAAAACTTTTTTCAGGGAATATAAATAGATGATTTTTAGCTCAAGAAAATTCTGAACCCGTTGCAGCTAACAAACTTATCTTAAAATTTTTCTTGATCGCTTACGCCAACATTTGTTTCTATAATGTAACACGAATCTAAAAACTACAAAAAAATCAGAAATAGGTTTAGCAATATAATTTTCTTGAATGAGTCAGTAAAGTTATTAAATCTTCATATGATTACAAAAAATTAACTAACATTATAATTTCGTGACTGAAATAATTCATTGATTAAATACAATTAATAATATTAAATCACTTTTTGCTTGAAAATTGTTAACTTGTAACGTGCGTGCCTAGTTGATAAACGTGTAAAATTATCAATTTTAAAGTAAAAATAAAAAAATTAATAAGCGACAAAATGTTTGATTGTAAAGCATAACAACTCGCAATGTGTAAGCAGTGTAAATGAATAACATAAAATATCCAATAGAGGCTCGATTGATTAGTCGTCCTAGAAACAAAATCAGTTCTAGTTAGTTTTAATAGCTCGCAATCGCGTGTGGTATTGTAATTTATTGAAAAATTTTGAAATTTTAATGATAAGCAAGGAAATGCTATTGGATATTTTATATGTATTTTATATTACGCTACACCGAATCGTAATACGATAACTCACACATGCTCGCTTTCGGCCTAATACGTATAAGCTATCATTTCTAATTTGATGGACAATTAATTGTCACAACTCGATATTAAACTACTTTGAAATATCATGCGTGATCAGCTGGTAAAGTTTCCTGTAATGCTCATTCGTAAAAGTGTACGCGCATAAAATTATTTTCTAGCACAATAAAGCGTTTCGTCGGCAAGGCCCTCCATATGTTAATTAGCAAATACTTCTTTCGATAGAAAGAAATTGAACAAAAAATATATAATAATAATAAAATGCTGTGAAGATACTGTCAATTATTTCTAATCGTACTTTAAGTAAGTACGGGTAGCTACTTGATTTTCAGGAAAATTTTGTTTTACTTATTTAATTGGTAGTTACTTTCTGAATCCTTACCTGACAACCTATCCATTTACAAAGCTTATGCCGTCAATCTCCTATATGTAGCACGACATAAAAAAAAGACTTAAATCTTTTAATGTCTAGTTTATTTTAGATTTAATAACTTTTTTAGTAATAATTATGCAGCACTTTCTAAAGTAATTTTCTAATAAAAAGTTCTAATAAAAAGTACTTTCTAATAAAAATTTCACTTTCTAATAAAAAGTAATTAAAAAATACCTTTCAAGTTTTGAAAATCTAATTTGTAAACTGCAAGTTATTTACAATTATACTTATATTAAATGCATACAATTTAAAATCACTTATACTTGTCAAAGCCTAATTTTAGCTAAATCAAGATTGTTCATTCCTGTATTTTTCAATACAGCGCTTACAGGAATATTAATATGTATTCAATGAATACACTAGCTTAATGCTATATATAGATAAATATTTTTTAATTATTTAATAATTTTGAGTATTTATTTTAGAAAATATAAAGCATTATTAAATTGAAAAAATATATATAACAGTACGCTTTCCTTAATATTAAAAAATGTTATAACGTAAATACAATATCAACCAGTGTTCGGTAATTTTTAGATTCTTTTTAAAAAATTATGTTATAAGAAAACAATTTTTAAAACATACTTATGGTTGATTATATTTTCAATTATTTTTCAATACAATATGTCTAATAAATAACTCTTAAGTTTTTAAAAATCAAAACAAGTAACCTGCAATTATATTTGAAAGGTTATAAGCAACCCAAATATATGAATCAAAGGTAATTTGTCACAGTTTCCTAGTGATTAATGCTTTATTGTGCAAATATATTTTTGCAATAATTATGATTAATATATATCTAAAAAGATTTTTTTTTGAAGAAAATTATATTTTACTTGTAATATATTTTTAAAAAAGTTTAAGATCATTTTTATTTGTTTTATTAAAAAAATTTATATATGAAAGTAGTAGATACTCATCTTGATTATTAGATTATTATAAAATTTACACTTTAGAAATAAAAAATATTTTTTTTGCTCACCGGCTGATTTGGATAGACTTTTGATAAATGTTCTTTCAGTTGAGTAATGTTCCAATTCTCATTACAAACAATTGTTTGATCTTCAACTAATTGATTTGAAGCTTTAATAATTAATGTGATGCCACTATTTTTCATGTTTTTATTAATATTATTTAAAATTATCATTTACTATAGAGCACAAATATGAGTAAAATAAACAGTCATTGAAATAGCTTTTTCGAGAAATAAGAAAGACATTAATTATTTCATAGTTAATAAATTTTAAATCATAATCAGCACTAATGTAATTATTACAATTTTTATGAATGGGCCTTCCTATATTTATCTTGCCTTGGTTATAGGTGCCTAGGTTATATCAGGTTGCAATATGGACAGATTCCTTGATTCTGCGAAGTAACTAGCTTCATGCTGATTGGTTCTTGTACTCGCGCTCTTTTATAAATTCTATCGATTAACAGTCGAGGAATTGAAAAATGGGGAAAATGCCAGCTAAATGTTAACAGAGAAGTGAATATTAGGTTTCTACAGTTAAAGTTTTTAATTGAGTATAAAACAGATCTAACAAAAGCAATCAATAAGATTTTAGAGTAATATATTAAATATTATGTATTATTACAAACTTATGCATCTTATCCTGTATGTATTTATGTATTCTTCTTTGTTATACGATTCGTTATACGAGTTATGTATATTATGTATTATTCAAAAATTGGACTCAAAGAGCACGCGTATCCGATTCTTTTTTATGTATAAATTATCGAACCGATTTTTTCTATTTGTTTTTGTATATGCAATTTCTATGGGCTTTCGTGACACCGTTTTTTATTTTATACTTGATGGTGTATTGACTAAAATTTCGTATAATAATTTTCTAATAAAATTTTTCTTTAACGTTAAAAAAATAGACATATAGTTTACATACATACATATTTATATATATATATACACATGTATATATATTCTTTATTGCTTATATTCTAATATTCTTTTTATTTCTTTCTTCATTATAGTAAAATTTTTTATCTTTTTTTTCCTTTCCGCTGTTTCATTCAATTTTCATGATTTCATAATTTATTTCATTTAATCTATTAACGAAATTTTCAACACAATCTGTCATTCAATTATTTATTTTAATATCCGTCTTTTGTGATTTATTACTTTACATTTTATCTTTCGTATTTCCTACTCCGATCCATTATTAATATTCCTCATTTATTTTTTGTGTTCGAAGCCCGAACACCTTTGATTTTCACTGACCTCTTTTTCAGTATTACTTTTCACAAACCTATACTTTTCCTGCATTTTTATTGCATCGATTGAATAAATTGACAATTGTTTTTTACTAAAAAAATATTTACTACATTATCATTACATTAGCTATCTGCATTTTCAAATTATATATTTATTTCGGTTTTTTGCAATATTGTATATAATTGTCTTAATTTCCATTATTTTCGACGTCCATTTTCTGACTTTCTTGAGTCGTTCTCTTTTTTTAAATTTTTCTTTACTTTTCTTCCATTTTATTTATACTAGCCTTATAAATGTCATCTATATTGTCTTCTTAAGTTTAATTATTACATTCTATTTTAAAAATAGTCACCTTTCATATTACTTTTTTTTTTTCTTTTCATATAAAGTCTACCTATTCAATACGTTTTGGATTCTATTTATTTGGCTCTCCCTAGTTTTTTCATTTCGTTTATATTAAATATTGTAATTACTTGGCTATTTTGTAACTGTCCTTTCTTAAGGTTTCTAAACTTATACTGTATTTCCCATTATTTCAATTTTAGTCACATTTTTGCTTGTTCTTTAATCTTGTTTCTAGTTTGCTTGTATTTACTTTGACTAATTGTCATAATCAATACATTCATTCGTTATGTTTTATTATATCTTTTATTCTTTTGTAATAATTATTCCATTCCATTCTTTATTTGATACTTCAATCTTACAATTTTGTAAATTGTTTTATTTCTTACAATTTTTTAACAAGAAATCTTAATGAAATATTATTAAGAATGACGTTCGTAATATTTAAAATATATAAAGTCAATAGTTTATTTGTAAAATAAATGCAGACTTTATTCAAAAGTAATTTATGTATGTTCAATAGTACATTAATAAATTAAAAAATATTTGTTAAATATATAATCCTACCAATTATATAAAGAACTAATTTATTTTTAAATACTTGTCTTATAATTACAAAATCAGATATTAAAACATTTTTTCTAACTATATTTTTATGAATAAAATTATACATTGCATCTAAATTATTAACAAATTTAATGTTATTATTTTAAAGTACATAGATATTATTAGTTTACAGTATTAATACTGATACTCTTTAAACACAATGTTCAACATAATTTCCAGGGAATAATCCAGTAATTCCCTCCATGACACCTTCCCACCATCCATCGTCATTTTTCTTCAAAACGTATATTACAGAACTTTCCTGAAAACTAAGTTCGTCTTCCTTATCTGCATAATAATCATATATTGCAACCACTAAAATATAAAAAATTATATTTTATGCATTAATTACATATCTTATAAACATACAATACAAAAAATTAGATTTTTATAAATTAAGACAATTAAAAAAGAATATTATTGCACACCTTTTTCTATATAATTCTTTGGAACCCATCCTGGTAGATCTTCTTCGTCGGGCACAATTGGCCTAATCGTTCCTGTACATGAAACTAATCTACCAAATTGTGAAAGTTCATCATTGTCTGAGGGGGGTGGAGGTAATGGTGGACTACACCTTCCATTGCGATTACTTTGATGAGAAAATCTATGAGGTAAAGTGTTATGACCTGTATAATCTAACATGTCTGAATTTGTTGTAAGCGGAGACGGTGGTGCTAAAAACATGAAAATAAATACAATTTTAACGAAATACAAAAGGAACAAAAACAAAAAACCTACTTAAGAAGAACAATCCTTTTTATTTGTGAAAAATGAATCATTTAATAAAAAGGATTTGACCTTTCCAAAAAATATTTACTGTACAATTTTGATTATACGATCTAATGAATTTAGCCTAGAAATATCTTAATCCCTTTATTTTTTCTAAGATGAAATATTCTCTTTAATAATATACTTAAATAAATGGTATAACAAATTAGGAGATGTAATAAGTATCTGAAAATAACTATAACATAAAAATGTTTATATGATGAATACTTACGTGGCATATTAACAAGATTTTCTTGATTGTAAGGAACTGCAACCGAGACAGAATTCAAATTTTGCAATGTTCCTGTAGAATTTGGAGTGTGATTTTGAAGAGGATGTACTGTTCCAATTTGTAGTGGAGAAATTATATGGTGGAGTTGTGTAGCATTTGCATTATTAGCATGTGAAGAATGCAAATGCATTGGAAGGGTACTGTAACCTGGTCCTCTTTCTCTTCTGGGATGGCCCAGAGGATAATTTGGAGCATAGTGACTTGGCACTTGAGGAGGTGCAACAGCTGGTGGGGTTCTATACTCCTTGGAACTTTTACTTAATGTACCTGTTCACATATTAATATTATAATGTATTTTTTTTCAAACCTAGCATTAGTACCTTAAGGATCTAACGTAATTTTTTATATTAATATTATTGATAAGACTTCTTTAATAGTCAATAATTAATAATAAAATGAATAATGATAATAAAGTTTCAAATTACAATTGTTGATACAATTAATTTATTATTATATTCAAATGAGCATATTTTAGTGTAGATTTAATAGCGTAGATTTAATGTAATGTTTGTCGATAATTGATATTTCTCACTTTTCAAGACTATAAAGGATTAGTTCAAATAATTTTGTTTTGTTAACAGTAAATTTTGTGGTGTCAAGATAAAAAATAGACCTTAAAGAAATAAAATACCGTAAAATGCTCAGTATTTAGATGTTGTTATGATTAATACAAAAATGCAAATCGAATGATCATATTTATAGTGAACAATCAGTTATTAGGAAGCTTTCCTCTTGCAGATATTCCCAGCACATTGGCATAAATGATTTTAATTCACCTTTTACACAATATTATAAATATTCAAATCAAATGTATATGATTTCACTGAAACTACTATTCTAAAAAAAGAGCCTCACAATCTATTCAACCCAATTCACACTATACCTTTTATGTACAAAAACTGGGCAGAGAGGTATTTTAAGCATAACATGAATGAGTCATTGTAATATTGTAATAATGAATACAACTGCTAATATCAACTTATTTTTTTAAATTTCTAAATAATTTTGTTCTTTGCATAATTAACTATCTTTAATAATGCATTAATTGATATTCCTAATTTTTATAAATACATAGGTATATTTTAATAATATTAATGTAATTAAAAAATTTTTCTTTTATAAAATAGTAATTTAATAAGTTACATTAAAAATAAGTTTTATAAATGATTGTTAAGCTTTTATCTTTCAATCATTCTTTGTTAAACTTTTTTACTGTTTCATAATTTATATTGTATTGTCTTATAGTGCACCTAATCAGACATTTGATTGTTCAACAACTTTTTATTGAAAAATTAACAATTCCATAATATAAAAACTACAAGTATGTGTAATAATGATTGCGATTTACCAGTTCTTCCAATTTGTGGTGGGGTAGGTGGTTTAGTTGTTGGAGCTGGTCCTACAGTACTCGAAACAAGACCTGAACCAGTAGAAGATGCTCCTAGGCTTTGAACGCTGCTCTGACTTCCTCCTCTTTGCTTAGTTCTTGGAACTTCTGCACTACGTACACCATGGCCAATATCATCAAAAATAGTGTAATCAATATTCTTTCTTACATATTTGATAGGCTTTTCTGGATTTGCAGGAGCAATAATTTTGTATTGTCTTGAAGTCATTTTATTTGCTGTTAGTACTCCTATTTCTCTCCTAGCTACTTTCTCTTTATGAATCATTACAGTTTGAGAGATATAATTCATTTGACTTTCCATTTCTGATAATTGAGACGATTGTAAATCAAGTAATTGTAAAAAATTGTAAGCTAAGGTATTTATTTGATATGCAACACTAGCAAGAGATTGCGTTGTATAATTTTTAGTTTCTTCTAAAGCTATGCGTTTATTATCTGCTTGAAAATAATTAGCTTCACAATAGTCTGCAACGCGTTCCAAATTAGTATGACTATCAGAAAGATTGTGTCTTCCTTCTGGAATTTCATGATGAAGAAGTGCAACTAAATCTGCCATTGAACTTTATGAAAAAATCTAGCTTTTAAATCAATCATATACCTAAATAAAAAAATTGAATAAGAGATTAATTTTTTTTTTTAATTCTGTTTTTAACTATATTGGTTATGCTTATAATTAATCCTTTTTCATTGAAAAAATGAAAAAATCTATATTTATTTTAATTAAGACTCAAAATTTTGAGCATTTATTAATTAAAAATATTTTAAATGCTTACATTAATTAATTTTGTTATTTTTATATCCACAAATTTTGCCTTGTAGACCATTTATTTATAATAAGAACTCACTCACCTATACCAAATTTGAATCCTATTGTTCCAGTCTTGTATAGTAAGAGAAAATTAATTGTGAGTAATTTCTTAATTGTGAAACCTGAATAAACATATTGCAAAAACCTTAATTTAATTAGTGAAAATTATAAATAACTGTCTAATTAAATTCTAAGAAAAGCTTTCATACAAATTTAATTCTGAATTAGATAAAATAAGAAGTATTTCAACAGATAACCATTTTTTTATTGATAAATTGTAAAAATAATAATTGTTAATAGCAGTAAATTAGCTATTCATAATTAAAATTATAAACAAATAAATATAAACAACCACCGTAAAAAAATAATCTACAGAACAAGAATTAGAGGTTAAAATTAACTTGAGTTATATAAAGGAAAGTGAAATTTATAATCAAATTAATAGTTGATCAACAAATTAATTCAGTAAATAGTATAATGTAATATTAACTTTGTATATGATCATTTAATCAAAAAATTTAAACAAGCTTAATAGTTGAAACCTATATATGTAGTTAATTATTTAAATCAATGACACTTTATGTAAAGCATTAGTTAGAAATAAATAATTAATTTTAATAGATGCTGACTCAATTAAATTACCTAATATTTTACTAATAAAACGTAAATAATAAAACGTACTTTTGTTTGTTTGATTAAAAAACAAGGTTTTTTTTTATAAACAACAATTATTATTCAATATTTATTTGATTAAACTATTGCAATATGCCTATATTTTACTAATGAAAATTGTTTACTTTATTGTATTAGATACTAGATAGTATAAGAATTTCCACCTCTAATATTAACCAATACGTCAAATCTGCGCAGTGCTACTTTCGCTCGTATTCTACTAATGTGGATTTTTTCTACTAATGTAGTTTTCGTGCTCTTACAAATTTTATATAGCTGAAAGGGAAAATTTTTAAGACAAATTAACCTTAAAATGAGAACTAAATTGTAGGATAGAAGTACTCACAAATATTTGTCTTATATTTTTCAATACGATTATTTTATTTGCATTATTTTATTACTGCAGTCTTGCTTTTGCATTTAATCAACTTCTTTTTATAAATTCTTCATTTATTACAAAAATTGAAAGAAAGTGAAGAGCAAGACCCAATCAACAATATTGAATTCATACTGCGCATAATCATTATTACACTATTACACTCTACGTGTCTTAATTCAACCGTTTTTCGAATAAGATGAAAAATGAATAGCTTACGATATTTTTTTAATAATCAATATCCGTAAAAATTGGTTTCAATCAAAAAAGTTTTCTTTAATATTTGAAGCTAATAAAATTTTGTTAGATTTATTATTGAAATAAGAAAATTAATACTGCCTAAAAGTAACTAAATTGTATTTTTATTTTTAAAATGTTTAGATAAAAACTAATTTTAATCTATAAGTTATTATTTACGTCATTTTACGTGACACTTTTAATGTAGAATACCATTTCAAATCTTTTTTTCAAACATAAATACATTGTAATAATTTAAGTTTATCTTCTATTACACACACATATACACACGGGGTTGTGATTTTTCATTAAATATATAAAATAATCTTTATTACACTTAAAATATATGGATGCAGTTTGTCTTATGGTGAATGATTATATTATTACTCATTCATCTTAACTAAAGATACTTGGAAACTTGTGCTCATAAAAAGTAATTAACAATTTTTCCCCTTTTTTCCGGTTATACGTAATAGATTTATTCATTTATATTCAATCTTTTAATTTGTCCACGATGACGTAAAATTTACGAAATATGGTATAAGAGAAAATAATTATGATTAAATAATCTTAAGTTTTTTCGTTTTGGGGTCGTAAGGTTTATAGCTTTATAGTTGTATTTACACAAATGTGTTAATATAAGATTGAAATTTCTAACGTAAGATTTATCAGGATTAATTATTTGCAATATATCCAGGTTATCCAGATCTTCAATACAACACAAAAGTAGTCTAGCACATCGAGTGTCTTTCTACTCCACGAGGATCAATTTGAATATAAATCTCGGAACAGATTCTAGGAAAATCAACTATACTATAATCAATCGATGCAAGAAAAAAATAAAAAACCGTAAATTTAATCAAAATAATAGGGGAATGAGAAAGACCAATTATAAAAAATGTTTTTATATTGATTCTAGAAACAATTTCATTAATTCATTAACTACTTTAATTGGAAAAAAGTCAAAGCTTATTTTTTATAATTTAAAACTAGACTGTACAATCATTCATATATTATCCGAATCATTATATTCTTAAAAATTTTCGAAAATAGAATGATAAAACTATACCAATTATGTGTCAGAGAGATAACATTTTTTTACTTTTAGTCTTATTATAAACGATTTTTAACATGAAATCATCCGATAAACCTAAAAAACAAAATGGTAATCACAATTAATTAAAGTAAATTTTTTAAATATTTGTTGAGACTAAATTTTAATTTGCCAAAGCATTTCTAAAAATCTTAAAAATTCTAATAGAATTTTGTTGCATTTATATTCCAAAACTAGTAACTAGTAATAAATATACGATTTTGAAATTAGCGATATGATTTTTAAGAATATAATAATTCATAAAAATTATATTCTAAAAACTGGATTGGCAAATGTATAAATTTTTATTACAATAGATAATTTATGTAAAATGATTAGACTATCTTCAAAGATAAATAATCTTACCATTGCAGCAAGAAATTTAAGATTGATAGTAAGTTATTTATTGTTGAAAATTGAAACTTTTCTTCTACTTACTCTATAAAACAAGTTTTTTTGTATTTGACAAATACACTTGCATTTAGAATAATATACAATTTCTTTTTTTTTGATTTGTTTATATTAAGACTATTATAATGTTACTGAGTTCATTATTTTTACAATCCTCACATTACTATAATCAAATGTTACATAAATTACAATTTTTTTCTCATATAGTTTTATTTTCAATCAAATACAATTTTTGTTACAGAAGACAATTTTAAGTAGGTGATCTTTATAACTTTTTTATTATAACATTAGTTTATTGCAGCTATCTATTCCCTTTTTTCAGAAGTTTCAGAATTAGTTGGATTCCTGGCTGTTTGACGCCGAAGTGATTCAACCAATTCTGGATTGGTATTTAACATTTGTTGAGCTAACTGATGACCTCTAAAATAAAAATATTTTTTATGTATATATATATATATATATATATATTGTAAAAAAACCATAATATATTGTACCAAAATAATAATATAATAACAAGAACTTTTCAAAATAATAATTAAATTAATTTGTAAGAGTTATATACTTTATTAGTGTTATGAAATTTTAGTTTATAATGACTGCTTGTTTTGTCACCTTTACCTTATTGCCATAAGCTTAAGCTTGAATATTACATTGAGAAAATATATAACATTTATGCCACTGCAATCAGAGATTCGTAAACTTACACAGTTACATAAATATACAATTACAATTGTGTTCTAAACAATTAAATATTTTAGCTACAGTTTTCAAAGGTAATTTTTTTTATCTACTGAACATCATTATTAGAAGAAAATAATATATTAAAAATTAATATAAGATTTTTATAAGACATATAACTAAAATTCATTGATACGAAATTGATA
Organism: Kradibia gibbosae; assembly: GCA_018907135.1. Taxonomy (NCBI): domain Eukaryota; kingdom Metazoa; phylum Arthropoda; class Insecta; order Hymenoptera; family Agaonidae; genus Kradibia; species Kradibia gibbosae. Next base: position 6,833,651 of record JACCHX010000007.1, read on the forward strand.
CACGCACTTACGCTTTCAGTGTAAAAATAATAAAAAAATGTCACAAATTCTATAAGACGCTAACGAAATAAAAAAAAATATCGAAACATACGTCACTAAATTTACTAGAATGTAATTTTTTCTATTATATCAAAATGAACAAGTAGCTTAAGAAAGTCGCATTTCTATATCAAACTTCTTTCATTTTTATAAATAAATGAAATTTACAACTAATAAACAACCCAACAACCATACAAATATACAACTCAATTAAATTAATTAATTATCAATATTTGTTTAAAATTTTCTTTTAAATTATATTTGTAAAAAAATGTTTGTATACGCTTCAATCAGTGCATCCATTGTTGCTCCTTGATCTACGTTTCCACCTATAAGACCAGTCATCATATTCTGCATTGTTGGATCTAACAACATTTGTCTAGCCATATTAGTTAACGTAGAATTACTCCACAATGAACTAATATCCGTGTTTAAAATACTTAGATCCAGTATTTTCTGTTGCTGTCGGTCCATTACCTTGGCCACTAAGTTTTTCTGTTGCTGTAGGTCCATTACCTTGGGCACTAAGTTTTTCTTCCACAATTCGTAAACTACTTTTAATATTTTCGTTATCAGGTTGTAATTCTAAAGCCTTTTGATAAACTTCTTTTGCCTCTTTATATTTATGTAAACTAGAATATGCTAATCCAAGTCTTGTATACGCTTTACTGTAATTTGGATCAATGGATAAAGCTGTATGACAGTCTTTTACAGCGTTATGATGATTTCCCATTTTACTATACACTAAAGCTCGATTGTGATAGTAAACTGCATTTTTATCATCAAGTTCAATTGCCCTATAGAAAAAATTAAGGTGAAAATAATTTCCTGTATCGGCTAAGAAAGCAATTATCTTTTTTACTTTTTCATTAAAAGTACAAATTACAACCAATAAGATTAGCACATGCTAATATATTAAAAACAAATTATTAAAGCAAGATCCTCTAGTTGCTATCTTTACAATATAGTTTATATAATTCATACATTTTAGTTTATAAAATTTTTGTATTCGATTTTGAGTATTCTATTTTTACCTAAACATAAAAAATGGGACATTCGAAATTAACGTTTCTGAAAACATTATACTCCAAAGTATATAGCCATATTATTAAGAAATATTGAAAGACCATTTGTACTTTTTTTATCTTCCTGCTCTGTGTTTTTCTATTACACTCCATTGTCAAACATACATAAATGAGGAATTTCTCAACAATCATAGCTTTTTATCTTTTCCTCCATCACATGCTTAAGATTATTTATGCTTTATTATAATTTTTAAATTAGAATTTTAAAAGCTTTTGAGTATATGTTTAACTTATCTCTAAATGAATAACTTATTTAATTGCTCTTCAAACCTTATTTCAAACAGTTACTGACACAGTTCGACTGTTCCTACTGCAATCTAAAATTACTGGGTGTTTGTCATTGTTATAGTTATAAATTTTTTAAATATTGGCCTAATTATTCAATTGTACATTCTACTTCTCAAATACCTCGATACCCGCAACATTTATATTAATGTTAATGGAACCTTTGCAATGTCATATTTTTCTATGAGTATTTTCTATAAATTTTATGAATTCATCAATTAAAAATATGTGTTTAAGAATTTTACAACTTTCTAGGTCTTGTATTTTTTACATACAGGACAGGACATATAATAATAATCCAAAAAATTTATCATTTATTTTTCTTAACTTAAAATTTTTTTGTTTAGATTCTTTTTATTTATTAAAAATGATAACTTTACAATTATTCTATTGAATAGCAATTATCCGATTAGATGTATTTTACTTAATTATTAAAATATTAGAGACAAATATCAGTTAAATAATCAGTCTTTAAAAATATGGATTTTACTATCTAAAATAAATTTATTATAATATTATTCTTCAAATAATACAAATAAGTATGAACAGCTTATTTTTTCAAATGTCAAAATTTTTTGTTAGCGTTAAACTCATGTTCTAATTTACCTATTGTTCCTTCATTTATTTTTAGACAATATAACATAAATATTACTCATACTTGAGATGCTTCAGGAAAATTTATTCTTGGTTCTTAGATATAAAATGATCTTGGTTTAATATTGCATTAAAAGTAAATAGCAGAGAATATATTAAAACAAGAAGAAAAATGGTGGTTATGCTGCTATATTATGTCTTTAATTAAACACTCTTAATTACTTTCCTCAATAAAAACGTAACTTTTACATAAAAGAAAATAATTCAAACTATTTTTTGTAAAAAATTTTTTTATGAAAATGTGTTTATAATTGCTTAATTTTGAATAATTATGATTTTAAATTGATCTTTTCTGTTGCTCTAAAATTTTTTATACCATAATAATGTAAAAGTTAATGTTAAACAAACTGACTCAATATTTTTTTAATTAAATGAAACAAATATTTAAGATATTTATAACAATCTATTCCTAAAGATAATAAGTTTTTTTACAAAATATAATAAATTAAGCAAAGAATGGTTTTAATTTTTAGAATGAAATATTCTTGTATAATATAATAATTATAAAAACATCATACTTTGTATAATGAATAAGAGCTTCGAGATATTTCTCAGCTTTCATAAGCTGATTTCCTTTATTTTTTAGCGTTTCTGCTTTTAGTTTTGATTCTGTACTATCCTTTGTTAATGTAACTTGATCCAAATTCCCTTGTGCTGTTTTAAAAATTTGTAAAATATCAAAATTTGGTAATGCCTCTGAAGCCTGAACTTCATATGCACTTTCCAAACATTGTATAGCTACTTCTAAACTCTCTCGAGAACTAGCTGTTAAATCATCTTGTTCTAATAACTGTATTAGACATTTAATTATGGATGATATTAAATTTTTGTAGATCATTGTTAATAGTTAATCTATAATAATAATAACACAAATTAAAAAAATATAGTTATAACATTTATTTGCCTGTATATTCACCTAAACTAATTGTTTTAATTTAATAATTGTAATAAGGCTATGTGAAAAAAAAAATGTCGATTATTGACTATTATAATACTCGTAACTAATTTAGTTGCGGTCAAATTTTTTTATATTTTAAATATCACGTTAGGATTACTCATTACGAGGAATAAATTTGTACTTCTATCTATAATTTAAATAGCCTTAGCTTCAAGTGATTTCACAACTAAACCATTTTTATTGGATCAGTTAGGTTAAGAGAACAAACAAAATTTTTAATTTATAATAACAAGTAAACATAAAAAAATGATAAAAGTAAAAAACTCGCTGTAAAAAAAATTGATTTAATTTATTGTAAAAAGAAAGGAATTTAAAAAACCTTTTAATTTTTAAAGCTGATTATTAACGATTAACGCTAACTTGATTTAAAGCAAGAATTTAACATGTTTAAATATCACTTTAATAATTTTTATAAGAACATAAAATTAAATTTTTTTAATCACAATATCTTACTGTTTCGGCAATATATTATTACTTTATTGCAAATTACTGCATTTGTTGAATTAAATATACGAGCTTAAATAGTTTTTTTTATTAAAAAAATTAAAACTGCACCTAATCACATGATATCTGTGATTTATAACATATTATAAAAACGTACAAAATCTACCGTACAATAAATCTTCTGCAACGTTGAAAATTGAGAATATTGAGAATTGAGACTTGAGGTTGAGACTATGCAACGGTGCGATATGGATAAATTTCTGGATTTGCGCAGTAAATAGCTTTAATTTGATTGGATCTTGGCTTTACGCATTTTTCCAAATTTTTCCGATTGGGAAAGGCAAACAAAAAGAAAAATTGGATTACAAAAAAACTAAACAGCAGCTTAAAAGGAAATAAAATATTAGAATCCTGTAATTGATTTGACGTTTTTCTGTAAAGTGAGATGAAGATATCAGATAGCCATTAGTTATAAAATTTATTTGGTCAATGTAGAGTCAATATAGAAAGTAGGACATAAAAATGCTCTAAGCAATGCTAGTGTTATTTATATTGATACCTGTGGTAAATCATATTAGTTATATATATATATATATATATATTAAACTAATTTATTAATTAATACTAATTAATACTAATTAATACTAATTAATATAATATATATATATAAATTAATATAGAAATTTTTTTATACTTGATGTTAACAATAAAACATAGCTTAGAATGGAATTTTAATATTCTTAAGTTAATAATTTTGTATAAAATTCAAACATTGAACTAAAATTTAAAAGTAAAATACTAGTTTGGGTTTGATTTTATTAATCACCATCCTTTAATAGCACGTAGTATAATTCCAAAGTGAAAACAAATTTCATTATGTATATTACTCAAAATTGTTACAATTAATAAATAGCAAGTATAATATAATACAAAAATAAATGCTATGCACTATTACTAAAAAAATAAAAGTAAAAATTATATTTAATTGTTTTTTTAATCACAAGTAATAAGTATAATTGCTATTATTAGTTCAATAAAATTAATTTTATGTGGTTAATATTGAGAAGTATTTTTTAGGCAGTTGTAGAATTGGCATCTATAAAAAATAATTCCATTATCACAAAGTAGTTTCCGTAAATGGTGATATGATAAACTATCAACATGCCGTCGATGTACCGAAGATGTGCTACGGACATTCGTAAATATTGGGCTCCTTGGTAACGTATTTTCCGTAAACTAGGACCAAATTATCGCCTACAGTCGAATCTTGAAAAGCTTTCATTTTAATTATACAACAAAGCAAAAACATTTCGTAAATAAGTAGTTCTTAAATTGTAAGATTTTCCTTTTTTTGGTAGCAAATGGTAATTAGGAATAAGTTTTTACAACGGCAATTTCCCAAATAACTCAAAGATGAGCATTTTCTAGAAAAAATAAATATGTTACCTAAAAGTATATACCTAAAATATGTACCAAAAAGGGCGTGATGGGTTTTAGAGATAATTGCGTAGTTTTACTACGTGTTAATTCTACGAACAGTCATTTTCGATTCTGATTAAAAGCATATTATAGAATGTATAAAATAGAATATAAGAACGTAGTACATCTGTTTTTTAATACTCATTTTTCAATCCTTAATATAAAAAATTGTTTTATGATCAAATTATAACAATTACTATAGTTATAAAAAAAAAGATTCAAAAGAATAATCAAGCAATTATTACTATTATATATATATAAGGACGCCTATCGTTCATAAAATTATGCATTGCAATTATGTAACATTCATTTTTTATTTATAACTTATCTAAATTTTACTAAAAAATAGAGCACTATAATAATCAGAGAGGCGTGTTAAAAAAAATTCACGTATATGTTAAATAATAAAAATTTTATTTCTATTATAAATATAATATTTTTATTAAAAATGTGGAAGAGAGACACAAACATTGAATGTTGAATTTTCCATTCAACATTTGAATTATATGGAAATGTTAAGAACGGAAGAAATTGAATTAAAAAACAAAAAGTAGGAAAACAGGGAAATTTAATAAAAATATTGAGGAATATGAAACAAAATTGTTAACAGGCGAAAAATAATATATGTACTTCTAAGAAATATTTCAGAAATAAATAAATAAAAAAGTGAACTTGAGAAATGAAAAATTGAAAAATAGTGTTAAAGAATAATATATATATAATAATATATATATATATTGAGGTAAGGAGAGTGAGAGAGAGAGAGAGAGAGAGAGAGAATCTCTTGAGAGAAAATCTTTAGAAAATTTAATCGCATAGTTATAATATAATAGTTGATATTAGAGAATGTATTTGAAAAGGATTAAAAACAAAGGAAACGAAAATGAAGATGAGTTTAGAATAATAAAAAAATGCAGAAAACGAAAATTTAAAAAAATAAGCAAATACCTATGTAATAGATAAGTTTGATATATGTTAATGAATGTTATTGTATATAAAAGCAGAGTAAACCCAATACTTAAAAAAAAAATAATTTTCACACATGGAAAATTCAATATCAACATTAAAAGATGAATACTCGTTAAGATAAACACTAATAGAGTTGGAAACATGAGGAGAAATAATAAAAATGTAATATTATTTTTTTGTTATTAAGCTTAACATTAAGTAATAACTTTTATTAAAGATTTCTATCAAGTATGTTTTTTTATTTAACAGCTTTGTATCCTTTAAAAAAACTGTTTACATACAATATTACACAGAATATTATGTATATGTGTTTAAATATAGTACCGTTTTTAAGTACAATTGAAATAAAAAAAATATTACAAGAAAATTGAGTATACTTAATTATTGCTTATAAATAATAAATTAAGATTGTCACTTAATGCAATTAACAAAATCAAAACTAATAAAGTATACGAACTTTTTAATTATAAACGAAAGTTACTCAATTTCATAATATTTCACATTTTACAACTTTTGTAATATTCAACTTGCATGCACAAAAAGAAACATAGTAGTTTATTTCTTTATTATGTACTACAAATTATAGATTTGGATTGTACTTTTTACAATTTTGACGTTCCTAATAAGTATTTCTACGATTATTTAATTACTTTAGGATATACACATACATAACGTGTACACATATGTACAGAACACACGCACAGGCATTAAGGCATTCCTATAACTAGTTAATTTTATTTCCACAAATAACAAATTAAAACACAATACTTTCGTTTTTCAGATCTACAAGTTCTCAAACTATTATAAGAAAATTTTTATTTTTAAACAAATTTTATTATAATTACAGTTTAGAAATATTCATATATGTAACATATATGTATTTTAGAATATTGAAAAACATTATTTAAATTATAGATGATATAACATACTCCATTTACACCTTTTCAAAGGACTTTTTTAATGACGTATAAAAATCGCTAATATAACGAAAAAACTAGTTTTGCAGTTTTAAAAATAATTAAAATCTGAGAAAGTTCAAATTCTGATCAAAATCTTGACTTACTCTTCGATCAAGCATTAAGATCGTGCGTATTTAGATATGTGCCGTGTACGTACGTGTATCCGTACAAGTGAGATTTCAAAATTCTGAATCTCAATAACGTCTATAACTACTATAGTTTAAGATACATAATTAACAAATTGTATAATTTTTTCTTTTTTCTATAATGATGATATATGAATATTCATATAAATGAATTTAAGCAATTTATAAGAGCTAAGGTAGTATGAAAAGAGATGTCAAGTTTCACAGTATGACTACGCATTCATACTGTTCAGCACACGTTTTCTTTAAAGGAATATCACAGTCAATTTCTGAGGGTTAGCTGCCACTACTGCTAACAGGTAGTGAAAATGTAGTACCTGCAGATGTCGACACATTAGGTGAATTACCTGAAATGCAAATAAAACTTTTGATATAAAAACGTAAACATAATACTATACACTCATGGACTGTGTTTATAAGGGGCCATAAATTCAATAAATTATAAGATCTTAACGGTAGGAGTGTTTCTCTTATCCTTGCAAAAAAATTGATTGATGAATGAGAATGATAGTAATATAACCGTAATAAGAAACATAAACTTTAGAATTTTATGCATAACAATGTTATTGTTTTCAAGATTCTGATTGTTGAATAAAGAACTAAGATAAGTTATCATTCCAAAACATGAACCAAACTGTATAACAATCTTAATTGTTTTTATTTTCTCGATAATTACTTTTGTTACAAAATAAAATTTCAAAGAGGCAGTCAACATGAAACTGTCTATTATACTTCAATTTATCTATAGTCTGTTGTGTAGTTTTGGCACATTTCAATGCAAAAGTTATCTTACACCATTTAGGCAAACTAATATTCTAAAATATCTTACTAATAAATCTTTTCATTAATAGATATTAAATTAAAAAATTTACAATTGTATGAAATCAAAATTTATATAATTTTGAATTTGCAATATTCTCATAATTAAATTATAATTAAATACTAAAATAAAGTAGCTGAAAGAAATATCTGCTTATTAGCTTCATTACAGAAGCAGGTAAAAATTTTTTATTAAGCTTATTTTATATTTTATTATTTTTTTTTATAAAAAATATTGCAATAATTAATTAATAAAGATTAAAACATACTATTATTATTTGCAGCTACTTCGCATTGAGTTTGTAGATTAACAAGACTATTAGCACTTATAGGTGTGCAATTAGCTTTTAATTTTTGCCGAACTTCACGAATCTTAAGCTGTAAACTTGTTTTATTTGGAAAAACATCTGAATGTCTAATCTGGAAGGCTGACGTTGCTTGTGTTGACGGAAAATATCCATGTTCTTGAAACAGTTGCATAACAAGTTGTCTCCGCTGCTCCAATATTTTTCTATGCCCTCGTTCTGTTTCTCTATTAGCATTTGTTATAGCACTACTTGGTGTTTTTGGAGTTTGTGGTGAGTTATTATCGATATCATTTATCTCTGAATTGGATTGGTATTCTTCAATATTAAAATCTGGACCGAAAAATGTGTTACCAGTAAGTTTAATACTTGTACTTGTATTAGGTGTAACTGATATTGAACTGTCAGAGTCCTCTTTGTGTACTAAAATAAAAAAATTGAATAATTTATTAATATTTTAATAATTATTTTGTATAATTAATTAAATAAATCAGATATTGCATATTTCCTTGAGAATCATATTTTTCTGTAAATTAAGATTAAAATTAATATTAACATACTCCACTAATATTCAAAACTGGTAGTTTATCTTAATGAATTGTCTACTTTTATAAGCTAGTTATTGAGCCGATCGATTATGCAATAATTATTGTTTTTTCTCTTTTTATCGATTCGAAAAGCTGATTTAGGAAACTCATTCTCAATTAAAGTAATGAAAATCATAAGACAAAAAATATAATATCATAGTCTCAAAAGAACCCATTAAAATTCAAATAAAGGCATTAAACGAAATTTAAATGATTAGATTTCATAAAATAAAAGAGCTGCTTATATATATTGAAATTTAATATCAAAAAGGTAACATCGATTTTAATACACAAAAAACTTACTTGTCAATCGAAGAGGTGCTGGGAAAATTTTCCTTCTATAATTTTGAAAATTAATGGAATTACTAGCTGTCGTAGGTGTATTTAAACTTATTGCACTTGGACTATGAATATCTTCTGGCTTAAATTCTGGTAAAGACGAAAATTTTTCTCGAAAATTGACTTGTTCAAGAACTCTAAAATTGTTTAAATTATATATTATACATGTTAAACATCTCTGCTAAACGTCAATATACATATTCACATATATAATAATGTAAATATTAATATTTTATTTCAATTTCCTTTTTAAGCATAAAATATTCATTTTTGTAATTAACATCTTTTGAGTACTCTTGAAATGCTAATTAAAAAAAAATTGCAATACACGAAATCTTTAATTCTTCAAATAAGCTCTCATATTTAAATTTTCATATTAATATTGATTTTTTTAGGTATAATAAATTTTTAGTTATAAACGTATTATTGTAATATGGTAGCATAAGAATTGCAATAAGATATTAAAAAATCGAATATTCACATGTATAAATAAATGGCAATGTTAACATGTATGTATTAAACTTTAAAATACTGCAACATTTCGTTTTTTTACTTATTAATCATGAGCAAAATTTATGCAATAATTATTTTTAGTTAAACACAATTAATATTATTTTAAAATTAAAAATTTCTCTTTCATAAAATTATACATTTTTAAGAACAATCTAAAAAAAGAAATTAGTTTTTTACATTGTAATATAAAAAAACGTTTTAAAAAATTAATGATCTGGGACGTTCTAAATTTTTTTCGGGATTTTTTTAACGGAATTTGTTGAGTAAACTTATAATTAAATTAATGAGATTCCATATTATATAGTGTATTAATCAAAGTACAGAAGAATATTTAAAACTAGTTAATTTAATCAAAACAACATTGAAATATTACCTATCCATACCATCTTCTATAGTTTTCTTAAAAAAAGAAATTTTTTTATTGATACTTGTAGGCGAACCTAATGAATCTGTCAGTAGTTTTTCGTGTGTATCTATAATATGTGTCATATTTATAGACGATGGATTATTATGATTCTGTGATAAATTTTCTGTATTTTTTTCTGGAGTAAGTAATGAACAAGGCACTGCTGTAAGAAATAAAAATAGAATTAGCTGAAGCAATAACGTTCCTAAAATTTTTCAAAAGAATCTTCATTAACTTATTTATACCCATTATAAAATCACTTATAGCATTGCTTAAATATAATATTTTTTGTATTATTGTGATTGAGTAGTTTAACATGATTGTTATTTTGAACATAACTGTGCAAACCGTCCAATATATTCATCGTATCTCTCTTTATAAAAAATTTATAAATTTGTGCCTTCATAAATACTTATAAATGCTTCTTAATTTTGTCGGATTAATCTGTATTTGTTTCTTTTAGGGTTTTATGTCTCAATCTTTTACTCTATTTTTTAAATTCGAGTCTTTTATTACGAATAAATCATACATAATTGAAGTATATAATAACGCATATAATTTATTATTAATCTTCCAACATTGCTATATCTTAGAAATTTATTTCCTCATATAATATAATGAACCAACCTATATTAAAAAGTTTCTTTCCCATTTTCTACACATAACCCACACATATAATCTCTGCATCTTGTTTTTGAAATTTTATTTAAATTCTCGTTTTAGCAGTTTATATGATTATTTTTTATCACCGATCTGTTTCATTTTTCATTTATTACTTTCAGCAACATACATGGTAAAATTTATGAATGTTTTAAAAAAAATGATGCAATACTTCGTTGTTGTAATAGATTAGGAGTCTTAATTTTCTAGGTCAGTGAGATAATCATTTAACTTAATCAGTACAAAGTAGTACAAATTTTAAAAAATTTATAATTTTTTTAAGGTAACATGTGAAATTATGTAAATTTATTTAATAAAAATTCTGTCAATTGAATACAGATGAACAGAGAATCAATTATAACCGTACTTTGTATTTCTTTATACTCCTTTACACGAATTTTATTATTGTATATACTGATTCTGTTAGCTGTTAATTACATAAAAAATGTCTGTATAATCATATGATTAAAAAAAAATTTAATTAGATAATAATCGAAGCGATCTGAAGAACTTTTGTTCGACTAATTTTTTTTCTTTTAGTTTAAATTTCAAACTACAAGCATAAACAATAAAAACCAGATTGCGATGCATTATACATTTAAAAAGATATAGTATACATATTTTCAATATAAAAAATTAATAACAATCAACTATACCTACCTAAAGATTGTCTTTTTTGTAACGGAGCTTTTCCCAATTGTGCAGGTGTTGGTGCTAGCATAAATGTACAATTATTTTTACTCTCATTATAATTATCTAAATCTTGTTTATCATTAGTAGTTTTTGTATTTTTTATTGTTTTAAAATCTTTCGTAAAATCATCATTTATATCCATAATTTTATGCTTAATTTCTGAAGATCGAATTTGTTCTGTATTAATAATTTTACCTGCAATAATTATACATTATTATAGAGAATATGTACGAAAAATATTGTTATTATAAATTATTACAAAATTAACAATATCTTAAATGTGATATAAATATGGAATCAATTTTTTTATTTTTAAAAATTTAACATAATAAAAAAAACTAAATAAAACGTATAAAATAGTAAAGTAAATTACTATTTAAAAATTATAAGATTATTCGATAACTTATACGAAGTAAACTTCCATAAGTTTTAATTAAAAAAAAATGTTATTAAACTAATTAGCTCTTCGAATGTGAAATAAAAAATAGTTTGCTGCGCTATATTTCAAAGGTAAATTATCTTGTTTTCAGATTTGAGGTTTTTTTGTTCGTAAGGGGATAGCTATCTTATTTAATGAAGATGAAGAAAATTCGACAAAATCAATGCTCTGTACTATTCAATAGACTGTAAAAGTGTGGTTTGTAATTTTTACACTATTTTCTTAAATAATATTTTTATTAATATCAAATTAATTTAATGAAGCAGTTTGCACCATGTTTTCGCTAATTGTTTGTTGTTTCTATATGCATCTATGTATTTGTCCAGGATACTGATATTTAACATCTCGATCAATATTTTTCAGTAACTAATAAAAAACAAACATTGAGAAAATAGTGCAAAAATTAGCTTAAAAAATAAAAAAATTTACCTGACAGTATTTTTGTAATATTTTTTTCCGTACAAAAATATAAATTTTAAAGTGAACATGAGTGTTCTATTTTTTATACGAAATTAATATTAAAAACACTAATTGCTTAGAAAAAGTTTTAGTTATACTAATAAATAAAATCTATAATTAATGAGACTACAACGACCCAGATGGGTGAAGTACATATATATAATGAGATGTATAAACGCAGAATAACAAGCAATAGGTATGAATACATTGGATAAGTACTAAAATAAAAAGATTAATAAATACTATCATTAAAACTAGTCTATAAAGTTATTAAATAAGTCATATTATGCAAATTTTAAGGATCAGTAAAATTTTGTATTAAAAAAAAATATGAATTATTTAAATTAAACATAGTTATGATAAATATTAGGAATAATAACGATTGACAATTTAAAAAAAAGTTCAGTTTAGTCATTTACCCATAATATTATACAATAACATCATCGCATTCATGGCTTACACTTTCATTTTTAGTGTGAGCATATATATTTTTGAATGTATAATCGAAATTTTCAATTAAAAAAAGGGATAAGCTCTTTAATAAATAATACTTATATTGCAGTGCTATGTAAATTATTTAGATAAAAATATTTCAGAAAATAATTTTATAAGAGAGACAATTAAAAATAGGAATAATGTTATTATATTAATATATGTCGACAAAAAAAGTGCCTAAATAAAAACAGTCATTTAAACTATTAATAATATAAAACAGGAAACGAAAATATATAAATGATACCATCAGCACTTATTAATAGAAAATCGTTTATTTGAATGTGAAATCTTATATTCATTTACAATATCAAAATATTCAAGGTACAAGTATAAAAAAAAATTATAAAAAAGAAACAAAAAATAAAAAAAAAAATAAAAGAAATCTTATTAACCTGTAACGGTACGCCCTGTAGCCGCGTTTTCCCCTGACAGTCCCGGATGTCGCTTGCCGATTTGCCAGATTCGGTTGAAGAAAAGTAAAATAATTTAAAGCCTCCTTGACTATTAGTAAGAAAATATAATGTATTTATCCGTTATCGATCTCAGACATCGAAGTTGTTTGCTTACACTAATGAGCCGGGTTCTCCAACGGATCAACTTTCCCCTGGTATCGCACAAATAAATAAAAGTAAAAGAAGCATTAGTTTCAGTTGGTAAATTGCCGAATAAAAAAATCAATAATTTTTACAAGCTCAACAGTGTAAAATTTTCTTCAAATGAATTTATATAAATGTTTATTTCTACAAGCGCTTAAACGTGGTTTGTACTCATTTTATAAGCCATGCACACACATCTTCATAAACTAAATTTAATAACGTAATAAATTAGATAATTTTCGTTCTAAATTAATAAAATATACAATTTTTTACGTATGGTCGTAAATCTATTTGATGTTTATTATTTTGTAGTAAAATTACAAAGATGAATTTAACTGTCATATAATCAGATCGCATTAATAAATCAAAGAGTGGCATGGGTTTTGCCCTAGAATGTCTTATTTGTAATATTCTAACTCGTTTATCAAATATATCGAAATAGTCTAATTCAAGTTAACAGAATGTTGAGGCTTAAAATCTGTAATGTTAGATAGCAAGATTTTGGAGTATGCGCAATGGAGATTATGAGTCGACGATTCAAATTTCTGAAGTAAAGGGAGCAGCAAATGAAAGGAATTCGCTATTTCGTACGCATTATTGTTTCTTCTTATTGTCCTTTTTTGCTATACTCTCTACTCTATAAATTTGGAATCTTGATTCGACATATTCACTAAACATACTTCAAAAATTTAGCATCTCATTTTACTAATCTAAATTAAAGTAGTATAAAAAAGAGTGGTTGGTAATGTAAAAGCAAACGATTATTTTCATCCAAAAATACAAAATCTGATATTCGTTTTTAAAGCTTACAGACTATACTTTATTTTTATTACTGTATTTTTATAAATGAGTAAATGACAGAACTAGACAAATTTAGATTTTAAACTGCAAATTTATTTAGGTTTTAAATGTGACATACGAAGTACGCATGTAAGAAGGCGAATCTGGCGAATTCGTTTATATTTAATATCAATTCAAGATAAGTAGCAAACAAAATCTTCCTATTTTCTTGAATCTTTTATTTGTAATTGATAGTAGTAAAAACTATAAAATTGTTCCTTAAGATATTAGGCCAGAAATCAATGAATTTAATATAATATAAATAACTTCAAGACTCACCATAAAATGGAGCTATATTAGATGTCCCATTAGATTGTTTACTTGAACTGTTTATCTGACAGGGAGAACAATAACTTGAATGGTAATTTACAATATTATGATTGTGTACTACTGTATTATAAGATTTAGTAACAATTACGGAGCTTGTGTCTGCTCTATTATCAGAAGAAACAATTTGAGAATTGATATTTTTTACAGAATCTGAAACGTTATTCCAATTATTCCTTAAAAAGTTTCTAACTGTAATTATAATATTAAACAAGTTTCGACAAAAATTATTCATACCACTAATCGGAATATTAACAGCGCAATAAATTTTTGGCTGAACGGCTGTTGAAAGATATGCTTTACTTTGTTGAGTTTTATTAGCTGGAAGAGATTTATCATCTAAAATTGTTGATTTTAATTGCGACGTTTGCAAACTAGGTGGAGATGTGCGTTTTTCCGGGATATAATGAAGTAATTCCGGATTTTCTATGTTTGGTTTTGTTAGACGTTGTGATGAACTGTTTGAATATAAGGCTTTATCACTTTCCAAATTACATGAAGTATTATTATGAACATAATTTGATGCTGACTTTTCACAATTTTTTATAACTTCCGGTTTAATTATTTTTGGAGAGATAGGCATAGTAATAAAAGCGCCGCCTGTTGGTTGAAAACCTGATACTCCGGTCGGATTTACTGGACTCGAGTATGGGTAATTTGTAGAAAGAACTGATATCATTCCAGTTTCATTACTAGAACTTTTAAAATATTTTGAACCTTCGTCATCCGCTGTTAATAATCGAGCTGTAACATTATGAAAAATTATTACTTTATGCAATAAATTTTTATTTATACAGTACTTTAGCAGTCTTGTCTTTTACTTACAGAAATAATTGCAAAAGACTAATTAATAATTGTAAAAAAATATATACATAATCATTAAAAAATTACCCATTCATCAAAACTATTACACAAATTTCTATTTACATCACTACAATAATACGAATAACTTGAATACTTAAGTTTATAACGAATACTATATTATAAGTACAAAAAAATTACGTTTTTCAGCTAATTGCATGTCGTTGCAGGTAATCAGTAATAATTAATAACAGAGAGAGAGAGAGAGAGAGAGAATCAAAAGATCATAGAAATCACAATAATAATAAATGAGAACATTATTCTTAAATATTACAGATTTCAGGGGGTGATTTGAAAAAAGCATAATTTTGATTGTATGCAGTGATGTTATATATGTGGCCCGGCTAAAATTTCGGTATCAATAGAACAATTATAAAAATGTAAGACAAAGTAAAAAAAAATTCAAAACAATAGCATATTCTTATTTGCCCCCTCTGAAATTCAATTTTATTAATAATTGGCCAAAGATCATAAGAATGCAAAATTATTTCTTCTTATATAATTGAATTAAAATTAGTAAAGTTTTACGTTTTTGTGACGATTACAAATTTTCGAAATTGCAAAATAATTATTTCGTAAAACAAATTTTGCAGTTTATTTATTTATTTCTTCCGTAAAAAGAGCTTTCTGTTTAAGGTTCCATTTAAGCACCTATGAGAAAGTTTTTAGTTCCCAGTTTACAGCTTATTTTTAATCAATGATTGGAACATTATTCATACCATACCATAAAACGTACATTCGTAATATCCTTTCTTTAAAGTTAAATATCAAAGTTCTCAGAATTTTTGAATTTTAATAAAATTTATTGAGGAAAAAATATGAATTTCCGAAACAGAATTTACCTACGAATGTACAGTTTTTGTGTATTTGTAATTTTCTAGTTAATATATGTTTATATCAAAACAGATTTTAACAAAAATAGACAATAATTTTCTTCCTCACCTTTAATTGGTTTTGGCCGGCAAGTAATTTCATCTTGCTTTAAACAAACCCGATCAGAACAAAAATTAAAACGTTTTAAATGATCGTTAGAACCATTATTCTCTTCGTTATCATTATTAATCGATTTTTCTTTACATTTTAAATCGATTTCAGATACTGGCATTTCTTCACAAATAACCATTTGATCTTCGTCCGAAACATTCGCTTCTTCATCCTGTTTCAGTTCATATGTTATTCGGTCAATGTCTTTTGATAATTCTTGCGGGCATTGTGATTGATTTTGAGTTAACTGCAAAATTAATAGGAAATATTCAGTAATTAATTAAAAAAAGGTAAAAAAAATATAATTGTGGTTTCGTCATTTTTTAATTTTGATCTTTTATCTATTTTTACCTTAAAACTTTTTAAAATCTATAATCAATTAAAAAATGAATATATATTTTAGTACAATTAAACTCACTTCAGTTACTTTGTTTTCGTCTGAAAGTGTATTCACTACAACTACGGATTCTTCAAATCCTTTTGGAGGAAGAATATCCTCGGATGTTGGTACATCGGGTTCTTCTCCACTACTGTTTAGTTTCCCGCGAATTTCATTTAGTTTTATGTTCGTTGAAGATTTTCTTCTGTCCTTGTTGCACCATTTCCAATCTGGATGAGCTTTAAAATGAGCTTCCTTAACTTCAGAGGCTAAATCGTGATATTTCTGTTTTTCTTCTTGCCCTAAAGCGTACCACCATTCCCCTAAAATTTTAGAAACAGTTCGATTGTCTTGATTTGGATGTCTTTGATGAACGACAGCTCGATGTCGTTTTGAAAATATCATAAAAGCATTCATTGGACGACGTATTCTATCTTTTATCTGAAAACAAATAAAAAATTTGGTTAACTATGTGACATTAAATTTGTTTTAAAGTTGCAATATTTGTGATTCATAAATTTAAAAAGAAGCATTTTTTATCTTAATAACGGCATCGGTAGGTATCAATAATCAAATAGCGATGTCATTTATACCATTAAATAATCTCATTGTTAAATTTAAAAATGGATGCATTCATTTTTTTTATTAATTTTACACATTATGTAATAGCAGTGTATTATATCAGATTTTTATTTACAATGTTTATGTACATTGCTAAATGAAATCAAGTTTGATACATTCATTGACAAAGCTTGTGTAACATCATTTAAGCATTAAAATTGTAAAAAAAAATATTAAGTAAAGTAACCAATATATGTAATTTCAAAATCCTCTGTTAAGCCTTGCTTTATTACTGAAAGTACATACTTTACAAAAAAAAATCGTTAATTATAATTTGATATTTTTTTACATTCTCTCAAAAGAGACTATTAAATTCGAGATTCTAATGTAAAACCATTAGAGATCAATGTTTTAAAAGTGAAAAGTATGCATTTTATTTATATTTTTAATTAATAGTGTAAACAAGTTCTGCTGCATGGATTTTATAGTTGATATGCAAATATGAAAAATACAAATTTTCCAAAACTTTTAGTGTTGACATCGTACTTTAATTTTATATGTAAAGTACTTAATAATGTGATTTAATTAGATTTTTTTATTGTATGTAATAGTAATCCATTCGATCTTTGGCTAGCTATATTATTATTTTCAATAAGAAAAACACCAAAAAGAAGAGTAAAGAAGAAGAAATTTGTACTGAGCAATATTGCAATCGCCTTTTTAATTTAAAATTTTAATTTATAAATAAAAAATCGTCGGGAAAGTATGTAATTTTAAAAAGTTTTAAGTAACTTCAATTTTTTATAATTATAATTATTAACATTTTTTTAATAACTATATAATAAATTTTTTTTGTATTTTTGTATCTTACCTTCGTGGGACTTTGAGGTTCTTTAGAATTTAATGCACTAAGTGAATGACACCGTCGTTTATTCGAATTTATTTCGTTTTCAACGTGCGAAGATGATTCAGCTTCAAATACATCATCATCATCGTCTTCTTCTTGCTGTTGTGTGGTTGGCTCCGTTACACGAATTTCTTCTGGTTTATTGCTCAGAATAACAGGTACTGGTGGTGCGCTTAGTGGTGGACTTAAAGTGGAAAGCGGCAGACTTATATCTGCTTTTTCTAATATATTTGCTTGTAAAGTACACACTAAAATACATTATAATAATTTTAAATAACAATAAATTACAAATAATATTAAAAAAATAATTCACAATTACTTAATTAAAAACATAGTTAAATTAAAAAAAAGAAAATCATTTTAAATTAAACTATGACTAACTTTAATGCTAAGTTATACTGTTTTTAATTCATAATCAGAATAGTATACACATCAAACTTATAACAGCGACATGAAATTTGGATGTATAAGAATTTATCAAGTTAATTTACTACAAAAAAATCACATCATAATTAATTTAAGGCGATTAAAAACACAAGTTAATATGTATTATTGCCAAAGGTTATATTTAATATAAACTTCTTTACTATAATGCATTAGTAACTTATAATTTTGTATTTTTTAATACATGGTATACATTTTTTATTTTTAAGAAATCCCAAAAGGTTAATAAAAGTTATGTGACTCATAATATCGATAAATATTAATAATACATTCTCAAGATTTGAATATTAAATTAAGAAAACGAATAGATTTTTTGGTATAAATTTATTTTGGATTATTGTGATAAATAGGATACCATATTTACTGTATGAATTTTGTTAGACTTTAAGATAAAAATTAATAAATAAAATAGTTTTTTCTTACTTTTTATTCTGTTATTTCCTAAATTTTCCTCTTTGTTAGATACCGTTTTTGACGGAAAAGGTACTGTGTTTGGTTGAACTATAACTTGTTGGAAAATACTGGTAGGAGTCGAAACTTTATTTGTAGTAGTAGCTGATACAACAACACTTACTGGTGATTTAGTTATATGAGAAATATCTTTAACATTATGGTCATCCTCCTAAGAAAGTAAAAAATAAATATTTAACCAAATTAACACTTTAATTTTATAAATTCTAAATAATGAAATCCGTTTTTTTAATAAAATTTATAATCAAATATCAATTTTACAAATGTAAAATAGAGAATTGTGCCTCATTACAAAAAAAAAGTTTGAATACGTTGCATATAAAAAATGTATAGTGAAGTATGAAATAGCATAAAATTAATGTCAAAACATCAAATGTCTAAAAATTATAATGACCAATTTTGTGTATGAAATTATATGAAAAAGTGTAATTAATCAGGAATCCTTGCAAATAAATTTTAATAAAAAGCGGAACTCATTTTTATTTTATTTATAATAATATTAAGCCCATTAAAAAACTGATAATCTGTTAGTGGCTGCATGTTATAGTAAAAAGTTAAAAATTCAAAATTGAAAGCAAATTTAATGTTATGTTATTATGTATTATCATCAGATTTTTAATAAACTTGTGTAATTATTAATCTTATTATTCTTATTGCTACCTGATATTTTGTAGTTTCATGAGATGATTGTGTTTGAGATCCAGATATATTTATGGACTGATCTTGTATACAAGGGGCATGAATTTGATAACGCTGATGTATAACTTGATATGCATTGGGCTGAATCTTATCAAAATTACCATTTTTTATTTGAAATTGATCATCTTCTTGAAGGACGTTATTAATATCTGAACTGTTTTTAATAACTAAAAAATTGGGCTGTGGTTGGTGATTAGGAACGTACATAGAAGATTCATTAGTGTGTCCTGAAGATATACAATCAAGAGGTTCGTCTTTTTTTTCTTTTTGCAATGTGACATTATTTCGAATCGGTGATTTTGATGATGGCTGTAAACAACTAGAATTTCTCGTTCCATGTTGGACAGAAGTTAAAGCATTTTGAAGAATAATTGCATGTTTTTCGGTCACTGTGGATGTACGTATATTATGTTTAATAGAGCTTTGATTTGACCATGAAAATTCTAAATTTTGATTACTATTTGTTATACGAGTTGCGACTGGAGAAATTCTTATTACACTAGTACTAATACTTGTAGGATTCGTAATTTGTGGTGACGTTCTTCGAGAATATATCATTCGATTTGGTTCGGGTTTAATAACTGGCTGATCATTATAATGCAAAAAAAAATTAGTCTGAGGAGATGACTGTTTCCATTTCGTAATATTTGGTGATATTAATGGAGTTACATTTTGCCCTGGATTAGATATTGGCATGAATACATTATTTTGGTTCAATCCTAAGGATGATATCGGCGAAATATTTACACACGGACTTATCGAAGATTGACCAGTTGGTGAAGAGAAAGCGGGTGTTGCTGAACGCGAGCTTCCAAGTGATACTGAAAACACAATTGATATATTCAAGATTTATTTTATCAAAGCTATTATTAAATATTTGGCATTTTAAAATTAATAAAGTATGTAGCTATCAAAGTAGAAAGAGAGTCGATACTATTCTATTTTTTTTTTAAATGATTCTACCAAAATTTTGAGAGAAATTGGTCAAATAATCAGGTTCATATGCATTAGAAATCATCGTGTTTTTCAATTATAATTTTCTTTAAACAACCTTATATTTTCATATAATTAAATCTTAGAACAGTGTATAAAAGTAATTTTTTTTAATTTGATCTTTTATCATTTTCTTTAGAATAGTAGAATAGTAGAATTAATTATGAGTTTTGAATATACCTAACATATTAGCAGCTTCAGTTTCATCTTGATCAAAACGACCTGTAATTCGTCTTTCGGCATAATTTGGTGAAGTATCAGAATCTCGTGATGTATCCTCACAGTCAATTTTACCAGAAAACGTTCCACTTGGTCCGCGTAAACCTGATCCTTTCAAACTGAGATGTCTCGAGCAAAATCCACGACGCTGACTTTCTTTAGTACATGGATCTCTACTGCACAAACGTCTCCACTGTTTACCATTAAACTTCTTACGTATACCACTTGGTGTCACAACTACATCTCCTTTTTTATATTTATGAGGTGTGGCTGCCTGAGATCTATAGTATGTAAGTAATTAAAATTTTGTTAGTAAATTTATAATAAATTTAAAAGTAAGTAATACTTATAAAGATATATCACTTTTGCAGTAATATGCATTTAAAAATTTTAAAATAAATAAAAAAACATTGTTTTAATCAAATACTTTTCTGTATCAACGAAATTGTTCTTTTTCATACTGTTATAGTATCAACATATTTTTTTAAAACGCTATTGTACAATAAATGTTCCTGTAATTGTATCAACGCATAAATGTTTCTTTATTAATTTGCTCGAGTAAAGTCAACTGGAATGTTATGAACAAAATAAAAATGAAATACCTAGGTGTGGTTGCTTGCGATCGAGGCGTTATGCTACGTTGTTCAATAAGACTACTAGTACTACCACGACTCTGCATACTACTTCTTTTGCTGCTACCAGACAATTTAATATCTGTAACGACAAATATAAGTAAAAGTTAGTATAAATAAATAAATACAACATTTTGTTTATTTATTTCAACTTATTTAGATTGAAAACAAACTGAAATAAAATAATAAAATAGCGTTTGAAAAGTTTAGTTACACGAAGTAACTTTTAAAATACTTCAAACATAAGAAAAAATGTATACACAAATATTTTATATTATATTTTTATTATTAAACAAATTCATTATAATTAATTATTAATTATAATTATAAAATATATATTAATATTGTTGTATATTAGATATGTGCAACAAGACGTAATATTATTATAATACTCAAGGTGTTATAAATCATGTATTTTTAAAGAACATACATTCTCTAAATTTATTGTATATTATCAATTTTATTCTTAATGTAAGTATTTTTTTTATTTACATGCATGAGATACGCTTGAATTTTACAAATAATTTATTAATCGTTTAAATTTTAATCAGCATTTATATTATTTATTTAAACATATTATCTACGCATACGTTATCAATATTGTTATATCAAATAAACCCTGTGCACTTTAAAATATATATTTATTATTAAAAAAATTCTTAATGAAATTTGCGGATTATCTTTTTTAGGTACTATATCGGCGCCTGCTGCCACTACTATTGGTTCTTATAATTTACATCCTTCATTTATAGTTGTGTAGGTAATGTATATTTATCGATATTATTATCTATTTTACTTTTAAAACCTTTTTAATCATTACACTATTTCGTGATTAAGATTCTATAAAATTTTCACCTGTACTAATTTAGTCTCTACATTTAATATGCTGGCATACAAAATATTTATTTATATTTAACTTTTAATTTTATGTGTTAATTGATTTATTAAAGAAATATATATACTATTTATTATATAGTCTTTGAGGATTACTTCCACTAAAGCATTCTGAGATTCCGCCTTTTTAACATAATCACGGTATTCTCAACAAATCGTCTTACGGTCGGGTCTAGTTATCGTTTCTTCCGTTAGGAGTCGGCGCTATACAGTCAAGTAGAATAATATCAAGACGATTAATAAAAATATTAATTTAAATGCAACAGTGATTCATACCATTTCGTTCATAGTAACTCCTAATATATGCATCTTTATTTAATATCGTCTGTCTACTTAGAATATATCAATTACGACTGAATTATATACTTGATTCAAAAATTCATTGATTTTACAAAAAAGTTTTAAGAAAAAGGAAAATATCGAAAATGTTAAACAGTTGGCAGAAAATTAATATTTATTGTATTTCAATCACGATTTTTGTGATAGAAACAATAAAATTAAAATAATACATATATTTATAACGTTCAATAAATAAAAGCTTAATTTACTATTTTGTATTAACAAATTATGTATACCTGGATCAAGTGGGAAAGTAATATCTTCTCTATCAAGATCATCTTCACTTTCAAGGTCGTCATACGTTCTTTCTGTACTGTTACATACTGTATTAGACGTTTTTACATTGACAGACAATGGCATTAATGGACTTGTTCCTGTAGTCCGGAAGCAACATTTCATTTTTTCATGAACAGAATGTCCATCTTCTGATTGGATAGATTGCAATATGTCAGATGATTGTAAATCACGATAACTATTATCATCTGAAATAATTTGATACAAAATATTGATTGATTTAAGAAAAATTTATTGAATTGCAATGTGTAAAATATAGAAATTCAGTATTTATTGATTGAAGATTTTCCTATTATTTACAAAAAATCATTACCTTGATTGTAATTACTATTTTTTAATATAAATAGGAAATAAATATATAAATATATTTATACTTATATATATAACATTATTTGCGTATAGGCATGTGAAGCAGGACTATTTATTATTCTACAATGTGAATAACTGTCGGAATCAATAACATAATAAACTCATTAAGTTAGGTAATTAAACAAAATCTAACTTTAATAATGAGTAGAATTTAAAAAAAAATCATAATAACGTTAACATCTTAACAAATTTCAATACAGTGAATAGAAATGTATATGCTTGAACAAATGAACTTAAATATTCGATTTATAAAATTGATTTTAATTTAATTACCAACAATCTAAGACTTAGAAATTTATAACTTGAATTAATGAGTTTAATTTATAAATGTTAGCATAAAAATATAGCAGTTCCATTTCTTTATGGTTAATATAAATATTAAAATGTTATTAGACCTAAAAATTTAATTCCTGATTATCCAGATTATTTTAGGGATTGTTTCTTGAGTGTCATATTTCAATGCTCGCAAATGAGTGAAATGAGACAATGTTCTTTTTCAACATATTGATATGAGTTATTAGTCTGCTTATTTTTTCTCTATTCCTTATAACATTATAAAGCAACACTCTCAAAGAATGATGTAAAAATTGCGTGTATAAAAAGCATGAAAATGAAATAAAAATTTTTTTTAACCGAAAAATCCAATATAAATTTAAGAGTCTTCTGTAATTGATAATAAATTTTTTTTTCTATAGTAACATATGTATAATTATATGAGGTAAAATTTACTACGTAAAAATTCAATTATTTCTATAAAATAAATGCTAAATATTATTAAAAAATTAAGCCTTACCATTTCCTCTTGTACATAAAGTTCTATTATAGTCATAGTTTTCTTCAAGTTCATCCCACCATGGAGGACGAATAAGTCTAAGGTCAGCTCTTTTAACAATATAATTTTCATTTTTTGATATCATTTCAACAATAAAGCGAGTAGGCTTTACTAATATTTTACAAATAATGCCAATTGAAAATATATTAGGGACTCTTTCGTGTTGAGTTAGAGTCGAAAAGTTCGGATGACGAAAGCAAACTTTTGTATCTAGAGATATTTGCCTTGATGACGGACATGCATCACTTATTATATCATATTTTCTACTAGTAAGAATATTACTAAATTTTATTAACTCTTTTTCTGTATCCAATTCAATGTATACATTTTCATCTGATGCACGTCTTATGACTCCAGGATAATAATGATTATTACGTAGAGCTAAAACACGATGGTCCTTCCATTCATTTAAATCTATATTAACAGAAACTACAGGCATTGCGGAAGTTATTTGTTGCTGATTATAACTGTCGTGGCGAATAGATTCATCTCTTAAGGAATAATTTACTGCAGTTTTCTGTGGTGGAACAATAGTTTCTGCAGACAACTGTAACATAATATATTCATTTATCCTGTTTAAATCAGAAAAATATATTGGGTTCTTAATTCTTTTTACTAATACATAGTCGTGTCGTTATTATATAATTATATAAGCCTTGTGCATAATTGAAAAAGCAATATAGTATAGATAGCGTATAAATAAAATTACGCAAACTATGATTCGGCTAAAGAACACCCCTACCAGATAAAATCAATAAGATTACGACAATGACTATAGTTTGCTGATACATTAATAATTTCAAAAATGGTAATTTGAATAACAGAAAATACGACAACTCATTATCTCATTTAATCAACATAAATTTATGAAAAAAGTCGTCTAGTTTCAATATTAATAACACTACTCGCAACCCATCAATTGAGGATATTCTACAGATATTTTTTGAACGAAGCTATAATTACTTTATTTAACTTATTGTCTATTCAAAAACGCAGACTTTCAAACATTTACATTTTGAAAGTTCACTAAATCTTTGCATTAAGTGTGTTCTAATTATTTTATTAATAGAGTTCAGAATATTAAATCTAGTACATAAGTCTACATTGTATTATATATAATGTAAAAAAATTTTTTTTGCTATATTAATTTTAATGTTATTTCCTTAAGTCATGAGATCTGATACTTTAGGTAACCGCGATTATGATTAACACATATTACATTTATCATAAAAATTTCAAAATACTTAGTAGGCTACAATTCTAAATACACACGGCTCAACTTTTATTGCTTGCGTAATCATTCAGCAACAGCGTTTTCTTTAAAGCGATAAAAAATTTTAAATAATTGCATAACGAAATTAAACTTTAAAATATAGTAAAGGGTTCATTTAAAATGCTTAGCGCGACATTACTTTTCATATAAAGATTATCAGAAAGAAATTGTTTTAAGTTTATTAAAATTGTGTAGGCAATTTAACAGAACTAAATTATATATGAACTGATAATTAAAAAATTTTTAATATAAAAATTTGAATCACATCTTGAAATGTTACTATTACTGTTTTAATAGTAGTTTATTTGGTACATAAAAAAGCTTAAAAAATATATATATATACATTAAAAAAACATTTATTATGACTATCAAAACGAACTAAGTTTATAAATAATGTAAAATGTTATTAAAGGGAATAATATATTTTTCAAACCTTTTATTATTCATACGTAAATAATACAAAACACGAAAACTTTTTTCAGAAAAATATATTTTATTTGTATCGGTAGTATATCCTGAATGAAATTATTTTTAATATTATGTTTAATGGATTTTGTTGCTACGAATACTTAAAAACAACTGTTAATATAATACATATATATACATATATATATATTTATTTATTTATATATATACGCTAATAATTAAAATAATAAATATCGGATAAATATTTGTATCTAACGCAGCTTACGAATTTGCCAATGTCAGTTCGTAAAACGAAGAAGAATTTTAATCAACTGTTACATTTTTATTTGAATAAAATAATATGATAGAATTATTATTGTTTAATCTTTTTTGTAAAACGCTTTCATGCTTTTAAACTTTTCTATGTTTGTAGTATTCTACGCCTAAACTAAAATATTTACTGTAATTCCAGATTAAGTATGTATAAAGATTCAAGGAATCTTACTACTTTTAACTAATTTAACTTTTTACATAAACATTATTAATATTATTTTAATTATATATAATTACATAATTTTAATAAACATTGTTCAGCTCGAGTATTTATAAGCATCTGTTTATTACGATTTAATGGATAAAAAACTATATGACTATCAATTTTTTCTTTCAATACTTTCATTTCCTTATGATAGCGGTACTTTTTTTATTATTAAACGCGATTTTTTTCATACGCTTTTATTTAAACAAACAGTATCTGTTTCGTCTTTTCGGCCTACAAAACTGAAACAAATGTTTCGTATTTGTTCTTATAATAAAAAATGTATACACTACATCATATTATTTAATTAGATAATGAAATTTATTAGAAATATTGAAAAAAATATTTAATTTTTAAAAATTATATAATATTCCAATAAATATTTGTAAGTCCTTATAACATTGACACGTCGTATTTGAATCATCAATATAGTATTCTTTAGAAAATTTAATTATAAGTACGTTTTTTGTATAATCAATTTTACAATAATTTTTTTATCTTCATATTTGAAATCTTTATTTTTTTCCTTCTAACTCTAAATTAAATAAAAAAATTTTTCAAATATAATTCAGCTATTTTAAAAAATTTTGTTTTTAAAAATTTTTGTTAAAAATTTTTTGTTTTTAATATATTTCTATATATTAATATCTTTAGCAAAGCAATATTGAACACAAGAATATATACTAATGTCATGTATTTTTATTTTCAATAAAAATAAGCAATTTTTTGAAAAAAATTATATGATCAAACTACAAAAATTTTTAATACTTTGTAATACAACGAAAAACAGATAGTTTTGGCTAATTTAAAAATAAATATTGTATAATAATAGTCCAACTTATAAAGTTTACCTGGTATGACTCAGCTGCTTTTAATGGAAAAGGTGATTGTCCTGGAATAGATATAGCTGATGTTTGAATTGATAGTCCTTTATTAAATTTTTCAATAACTAAATTTTGACAACTATCATTTATTTTTCCTAATTCATCCAGTTCAGACGGATCAAATTTTCTTTTCTTAGGTAATTTTTTAGCACTTATAGTAGGATCTGAAAGATTTTTTTGAGTATCTGTTTGAGTAAATACAAGTTCCTCCATTTCTAAGTAATGTTTGTTTTCAATTGATGTACAGTGACAATCTATATTCATTACTGGCTCGGAATTTGTACAGTTCAAATTTTTATTTTCATGACACTCTGTGTGTACTGCTAACATCTTATGTTATCCAAACTGATCTGCAAAAAATTTAAGTAAAAATAAAGTTATCAAAAAAAACTGTAAACTATTTTTATTTTTTCCCAAGTATTTTAATAAATTCAACTAAAATGTTAAAAATTACATTTTCTAATCGTGTTTCAATATGTAAAATTAATTTGTAGCTTTGTGAGGTATATTGCATGCTCAAATCATGGCTTTAAATGAGGATGTAATATGTCGAATGCAAAATATATAACTTTTATGTTCATTTCTGTGTTATTTAATAACTTTTATGTTTATTTATTATAAATAAACAATAATGCTTGATAAAAATAATTGAGCTTAATCCGTTTTTTTTACAATTAAGTACCGATTAATCAATCGTACGTAATAATCTATTAGGTTTCATAACATGATGAGAATTCGTTGTAATAGTTTTTTTAATTTTTGTAGAGGAAGATCGAGAAGACATACAGCTATCTTACGTAATATGAATTACGTTTAGAGTTTTCGTCTGTTCAATCCACTTTACAAAAGGAGTAAAAAGTCAATTACCGACTTTACAAAATAATGTCTCCCTAGGATTTAATGTACATTTTTTAAAGGATTTACTAACTGGGTTAATGTAAAAAAATTGTTAAATGCACCGCTTTTATAACAGTTATAATGGATTAACTAATTTTTGAATACTAATGTTTGATGCAACTATTGAACAATAGCTTTTTATCTTTTAATGGACTAATTTTCGATGCTCATAAAACAGAATTAGTTAATGGATCACTGCTTAAACAGCCATGTAAGAATACGAATTTTCATATCGTTATATACTTTTTCGCCCCATGATTTGTAGGCAGTAAAATAAAACCCGATTTTGAAAATAGTAAAATTACAGGTTTACACATATATTTATGAACATGACCGAGAGCGATTGTGAAGACTACTTTACGAAGTCTTAAAGCTAAACTTGTGTCCACACCATCATAAATTAAAAGAAAAAAATTAAAATAAATAGATTAAACATTATTGTGAACAAAAAATCTAAAATCGAAAAATTTATCTTTAGTACTAATTATGTAGGCAAAATATAGGCCAAAGCTGTGGTCACACAAACTTAAGGTGATGGTACATAATTTTTAACCAATGCATAAAATAATTTGACAGACCCTTGCTGCTTCAAAAATATCTCCTAATACCTATATACACATCAATTTATCTTTAAATTTAACTCTAAACCAGATAAACTCTAAACAATAATACAGAATATAAAAACTACATGTAACAAATATTAATCTCCCCGAAGATTGGAGCAAATAAGCGATTTAATTAAAATTATTCATTTGTGATGGCCTTTGCATTGTTTATTTTTTAGGTTAACTAAATATTTTTAATAAAACTCCTTATTTTCAGGTGATGTAATAAAAACTTGATTACTTTGTTAATTTGTCAAATTTCTTAAAATTTGTTTAATTTAATCGTAATCAAAGCATTTTAAAATATAGCAGTTCAAAGTTAGCAGTATTTTAAAAATTAGCAATTAATACATAGACAAAATGAATAGCAATCTTTTTTAATCAGTTATAAAACTATCCCTAAAAAGAAATTTTTTTAAAAGATTTTTATTTGGGTATAAAAATTAATTGGAGCACTTAAAAAAACATATTTACATTTAAGACGATAGTTTATGCTGAGAAGTAATAGTAAATCACTATTTCTTTCCATATTAGATTTCACCATAATGATATTTAAGAACGTTGTACGTAAAGAAATATAACGAAATAAAAAAAAATCTAATTTCTATTATCGTGTATTATATCTCCCTTTTACATTTTGTATAAATAATTATAATTATAATTATAAATATTAATAATCATAAGAGTAATAATCTTGGTAACGGTAAGAACATACACATATACACAAATGTGTGTATGTATATATATATATACATATATATATGTATCAAGCTGTGAACAAGCTAACAATTTACATTTTCATTAATAAAGAAATTAATGAATTAAAACATTCACTATAAATAATGGTCAATAGCAAGAAGATGTATATTTTGGAATTTATAAATGAATAGTTAAATATATTATACTGAGTAAATAAATAAATAAGAATAATCCAGTTCATAATTTTATTAAAACGTCCAAATAACTAAATTATCAAATGAAATAATTTTCATTACAAAAATCTTAAAAACATACGTATTTAACAAAATTTAACAAAACGAGTGGCTTTTCATTTGTATAAATTATTTTACTTTCGCACTAAGGTAATAAATAAAATAATATTGATTGATTATGTACTAATGCAAATTTTTTAGTACTATATTAAATTAGAAGTTTTCTTCGAGGTGATGTATTATCGTTAAAGCCTTCAGTCTTTGTATCATAAATTAATTAATCGTATTCATCACATAAACTCATAAATATACTTGTATGAATGTACATATGATAAAAGACAGAAATATTCTATTAGTTGAATTTTGATAAACAATTTTGTATACAAGTATTATTAAAAAAATTACTTATATTAATGGTATCAATTCTTACCTTTTTTTTACGAAATTTTGATCACATTTTGAAGTGTTTTAATTATAATATTATAACTATTAGAACTTTTATTTATTTTGACCATGATGATTGTTATATTTGCAGCACACACATAGATACTTTAAATACATAGGATGGATGATAAACAATTTGCAAACTTTTTAGATCAAATATAATATCAATTTATTTAATGCTTTTATACTTCAAGTAGACTATAAATATTATGGTAAGCATTCATGACAACATTGTCATTATCATTCTATATTACAAATATTTTTTTTATGATTCAAGTTTTCAAACATTTTTCAATCGTAAAAGTAATCATACACTATTTTTGAAATTTTTTTATCACTCACACTAAACAGTGTCACTTAAAAATTTTATTCTGAAAATACCTACAACAATATTATTTTTAAACAACTTTTCATACCAATTTCTAGCTAGCTGTTTAATCTTTTTCTATTCCTTAGTTCAACAGCTCGACATAAAACTAGATCCAAAATATGAGATACGAAGTGACCAATCAGAAATAAAATATAAAGAAAAATTTATATATATATTAATGTTAGGACACAGTCTTCAATATAATACATAGAATATGATAGAAGTACCAGTTGTGTGCATTATAAGATATCCGAAACTGTTTCGAACATAGACGTTCATCACCCATGGTTGGTTATGTTAAACGCAAGTCACAGTAATATAAAATTTTAAAACGCATTATAAAAAGAGTGGTATTTAAAAACAAAATTGAAGCTTAATATTTTTAATACTATTATATGATAAACCAAATTTTTTTTAATATTTATTACGAATATATTTATAATTGGTTTTTTAGCATCCGTTAATTAAGTAAATTATAATTTGTTTAGTTTAAAAATTATTAAGTAATGTTATAAAAATATTATATAAATTTGATTCAGTCTGTAAAAATACAGACATTTTTTCTACATATTTATAAATAGTCAATCATTTACGGGTTGGCTAGTAATATCGGCAGTGGCTACTACGCATGTGCTGAAAAAGATTCGCCATTTATTTATTGGTTGAGTACTACATTGGATAGAATGTAATATATCGGTCATATAGTGAATCTGCGCAGTAATTATTTACTGAAGGTAAACAATTTAAGAAGCAAGGCGCATTTACTGTGAATTGCTAATATTGCTATATCTAACATTTTAGTACTTATATTTCACAAATGTTTTAGTTTCTTAAGAGCATTGTTTTAATTATTCATTAAACGATACATATCGAAGTGATTATTGCAGAAGTTTTATTGCTATAATGAAGTTCATGAATAATAAAAAAATAAAAAAAATTCATTGAATATTAAAAATGTTTGAATAAAAACAATATTTAAATTTTACATTGTTTATTAATTCCAAGTTCTTCAATATTAGTACTTATAAAATTCGTTTATAAAGAATACTGACTTTTAAGGTTATGATTTTTATATTGCAGATAAGACTATTTTTATTTTTAAAAATAAAAAATTACTTCAGTTAGAGAAACACCAAGAAATTTATGTCAAAATCATCATATACTATGTAACTAATAATGTATCATATACTATAAATCTAGACCTGTAAAACCTGGACTTCGAGTTATGTTTTTATTGTTCAAAGTCTACATTAATTAAACCTCACATATCTTTATTGTATAAATAAATCGATATATTCTTTACATTTCTAATAGTGTAAAATATTCATTAAGTTGTATTACAGTAATTAAATGCATAAATGGTCATTAATTTTTGGTATTACGGGTCCAGTTGATGCGTGGACGAGAATTAGTTAAAAATTGAGATCTTTAAATAATTATAATTTCATTTTTGAAATTTGAATGATATCGTATAAATTATCGATATATTTCGAATACTAGTTTTTTCTTCTCTTATTTAAAAATTTTGAATTCTGTGGAATAAACAAACACAGAATAACTACTGCGCACAATCCGAAAAGTTGACACATCACTGAATCTAGGGTAGCGATGAAAAAAATAGTATTTAGGATTTTGCGCAGTAAAGTCATATTGTTCATTGGTTTTCGTCTTTCTAGTGCTCTCAAAATTATTGAATAAGAAAATCAACAATGAATAAGTTATATCATTTTTTATTGATTACCTACTATATGCAATACTTTTAAATTTCATTATATTCAATGTAGGAATCAAATTAATCTGATGACGGTATTACAAACAATTGAGAGAATACTTTTTCTTGTATCATTACATCGATGTAGTTAGGATTTACATAATTGTAAAAAAAAAAAAAAAAACCAAGAGCTTGAACATGAAATCTACGTATAATGAAGTATATTGTTAAACTTTCTTTTGACCTTTTTTTAGATTAATGATTTTCTAAATAAACTTTTTTCAAGAATCTTAAATTTTATCTTTTGATAATTCTCAGATCTTTACAAAATACGTATTGCAAATTTTTAGGAAATTATATAGTTACGTCTTTGGATAAATTGACCCTCAAATTTTATATATTTCAAAAGACCAGGTCCGATCTAAATAAAACTTAATAAAATATTCTGAAGTGAAAAAAACTGAAATTTTCAAAATTGGGCTGACCAACTTTTTAGATATAATATAATAATTAATTTGAAAATTATAATGATATCAAGGTAAGGTTTAAATTGATAAAGTTCTTTTACAAAGAAATAGACAATTTATTATTACTATAAAAATATGTAACAGTTAAATTTTATTATAAATTCATACCTTTTGAAAAACCATTTATTATTTGTTATAAAAGTATTCCTTTCAGATACGTAATTCTAATTATTAAGTGTTAACAATCATAATAAATTATTTTATTAAAAATATTAATTTATATACATATTAAAAATTATACAATTTATTTTTAATAATTTAGTAACTAGTTATTATTTTTATCTACTGACACACTAGTAAACTGTAACTGAAAAATAATTTTTATTATTTTAGTCAAATTCATAATTTAAAGCATTATAATGCACATTTAAGTTCCACTATTAAGTCATGAACATTTTATTTTTTATTTAATTGAACTAATTCCCAACATAGATTAATCTTATATCTAGTGATTAATATAGATTGAAAATAATTCCTTGTAAAGTATTATACTTATTTAATTATTAATTTAGTATATTTTACTGATGTTTTTGGTAAATAAATTTCTATTATAATGCAAATCAATATTCATATTTTGAATCATCTGAATATGAATAAAACATTAATGATTCGCATGGATTTTCTAAATACATAGGTGCACAGATCTTATCTTTTTTTTTCTTCTCTAAAGTATTCTGGGTTCGAGTAACTTCTTCAGGACTAATTAAGTTCTCTTTATTATTTGGAATATGGATCTCGTTTTGTGTTATATTTCCCATTTGATTAGTTGATTTTAAATCACAAAATTGTATATTTGAACATTTCGGTACTATCGTATCAAATTTTATTTCACTGCGAGATAGAATATCAGAATCGTTTTGTACAATATCAATATCTAAATCTGACGTATCGGCACGATTTCGATATTTTGCTTGTCTGATTGCGGTAAGTCTTCCTCGAGCCTCATCAAGTTCTTTTTCGATACGGAGCACCTCTGATCTCGCATTAATCTCTTGTGCAATACCGCCCACTATTCGTCGATTCAGGATAAGAGATCGCTCTTCTTCATGTTGTATTGCTTGTTGGGCAGCACGAACCAAATTATCTGTAGCTCGTTTAACGGCGTTTCCTGCAGCTTGCAAACGTTTTGTACTTTCACTGTCTGGATCAGCTTTTACTTTACACGCAACCAATAATTGTGCAGTGCTACTAGCAACCTGTTTTGCACTTGAGATTAACTTTTCTTCGCTGCTTAGTCCTTGAACTAATGCATTAGCCGATTCTACCAAGCTATGTGTAGCAGCAGCTACCATCCTAGCCGCTGATATTAGTCCTTCGGACCATTGCCCATCATCCGAACTTGTCAAGGGAGTTCTTGAAACTGTTCCAGAAGCTATTAATTCTGTTTGAGCTGCACTTGCTGCTTTAATTAAAGCTGAAGTTGCTGCAGCTATTGATTTAGCAGCTTCTAAAATCATTTCATCGAAGTTCAATTCTTCTTTTGTTTCCTGTGAAAATATTTAATTATTAAAAAAAAACATGATTTATTTAATTATTATTTATTTAAATACATTTATATTTACCTATTAATTCACAATAATTAAGATCACAGAAAATTATTATCAATACTTATTATTAAATATTTTCTTTTATAATAATTATAATTTTTTTTAATATACTACCATTTTATATTAAACAGAAAAACATGCCATTTTATTGTTTTTTCATCGAAGATAAATTCACGTTAGTACGATTCTTATAAGAAACCTTACTGCATTTGTAGAACATTATGCAATTAAATGATAAATAATTCTACTGCGTTGGTTATTTAATTCAAGCGATTAAACATAAATATAATAAATTAAATATATAATAAATTTAATAAAACATTATTGCAAAAAATTATAATTAATAATTAGTTTAATACATTTTCTCGAGGCTTGTAATTTTGTTAATATAAATAATTCATTTTCTATAGAAAAATTATTTATAATTTAAATTAAAAGTACGTATTAATTATTAATCTTACCTTCTTTCTAAACTAATCAGAGGCAGTATCAGTCACTATAATAATATGTTTGATTCCTGGTCGATTATAAATGAACAACCAAGAATATCAAACATATCTTACAGTAAATTGATATAGAAATTTTTGTTAGATCTTAATATTTAATCCTTATTCAAATTTCATTACGGTGATAATTATTTACCTCGATGTTTTTACGGGGGCGAAGATTAGCTAATTTTTTAGAAGCTGCATCTATACTAGCCGCAGCTCCTAACAATTCATTTTCAGCGATAACTGTCGGATCATCAAGATCGACCCATTCATTTCCTTTTAAAATTTCTGCAACTGCCACAAGTTCGGTAACATTTTGAGCTATTTTTCGAGATACCGGTAAGAGCAAATGTTTGCAATCACTCGATCTTGTTGATATTTGAAGCACTATTTGAAGCAATTCTCTATAATTCATTGATACATCATGACCTGCTTGAATTATACGTTCTTTCATTTCTGTCGTTTCTGCATAATTTTGCATGATTGCTTTACAAATTATAAGCATATCACTAATTGACTTTCTACCCATGTTTACAGCTGATATTATATCGTCTTGTCTACAGCTATTACCAGCTGATACTGCCTTTGCTGTTGATATTGTTATATTTTTAGTGCATCTCACAAGATCGTCCAGTGTAGCGTTGCTTTTTATATTTTCAAATGAATTGAAGTTTCTGATTTCTTGAGCTATGGCTTCAATAGTTGATTCTAAGGCACGTGTACCACGAGTATGTTCATCTTCAACTGCTTTGACTGTTTTTAGTAAAGATGTTACATTTGTAACCATCACCTGCAAAGAATACATAAAAAAATATATATATATATAAATATAAAATGTGTTTATGTTGATTAACTTGCACATCACATAATGAATATATACATGTAATATCGGCATCTGTAGATGTGTGTCAACGGGAGGGAATGTATGAATATATAACTTTTGTAAACAATAGGCTCGTCAAAGAAAAATTAGAATTATCAATTATTACTTAAAAATTTATTCTTTACTCCTATTTACAATTATTTATATGCAAGATAAGATCAAGGCTTTGTATATTTTTTTAAATTATAGATTAAAATGTATAAAATCTATTATGAACATATAAAAGAAAAATTAAAGAATTTGTTAAATATTCTTTCCGTTAACATTAATTTAATTTACAAATTTTCTCTTTAATTTATTTTAATATAATTATTATTCATTTTTCAGAATAACAATATAATTTAATTTTACGAAATTGTGTCATGATTTTTTTCTAATGTTAATACACTGATACTAATTATTATTAAATAGTCACGAAAATTACATACTTTAAAAATTAAAATATCTTGGAATTTGCTGAAAATAATTCAGTACATTTTGATACATTGAATTATGCAAAAATTTATCAACTCAGATAAATTTTACTTAGTAATCTCATTAAGTAGTAAAATGAATATTGTTAATAAATTTTATTATACGTTAAAATGTTGTTATTAATTACTAAAGCAACTCATAAAATTACAAGTGAATATTTTATATTATATTTATAACTAGTATGATTGCTTTGTAGTTAAAAATTTGCGCCTAAAATTTTTTGTAACATCAAGTTGTATAAATCAGCCTAAAATGTTATATGATTGACAAACGAGAATACATTTTTTCGATAAAAACACAAAATTATAATTAGTACTATTTCATTGACTTATTTAAATTTTCTTACGTAGGAGGTACTTATAGAAAATAATAATTTTATCCATTGTTATGAAGATACATATAATTAATTATTATTTTCTCAATAAACTGTTTGAATTTTAATAATCTTGAAAAAAATATTAAATTTTAGCTTTTCTTTTTATTTGGACTGCTTTTATAAAATATTTTACACAAAATTAGAAATTCATTCTAATTTTCTCAACTTCTTTAATACATATATGTTAACAGTCTTTTAATTTGTTATAAACTCTTATGTTTTTAGAAATTTCTTATTCAGCTTCAAAACAACAATTAAAAAATTAAGAAAATGTCAACACAATAGAAATTAATACCGCCCTCGTAATATGGTAATTTAAGTACGAACCTTTATTTAATAATTGATGTAGTCTTTTCAAGTGCATAAACATAATTTCAAAGATTAAATTAAATTTCTATCACATTTTCTTTTAGATAATTTTTATATAAGAAATGTAAATACACTGTTAAATTTAAAGTAAAAAGAAACAATAAATTAAAAAAAATGAAGGAATTTACAAAGAAAACAAGAGGAAGATATTAAAGCTCTGTGCTAATAAGTTATATTGCGTATAAAAGCTATACTTAAACAGCGTAAACTAAAATTTTGATAAAATAATTAGAATAGAATTTTTTTTATAATAGCAAAAATTATTCTAATCAGTTATTTTAAATTCCAAAAAATATTAGAAGATAAAATAGTAAGACTGATTAAGTATTTTCTAATAAAAAATAGTCTAATACATGTTAGATATCAGGAACATGAGAATAAATTAAAAAATTCACACAATAATTCAACCGGCATGAAATTCGTATACTTCACCCAATTCGGCAAAATTTTTTTAAATTTGTCACTAAATCCATAGTTGAATTTTCTAGTCCATAAAATAAAAATAAAAAACTTTGTATAATCCCCTATTAAAAGCTAATATAAGTGAGCTTAAATCCGAGAAGCTTTAAGTGAACTCTTGATTGTTGTTCTGAAATAAAAATATAACTTTTTCAATTTTTCTATATAAAATATCATAAAATATTTTCTTTCCAAGTTCTTTTAAACAAAATTTATTGCAATTATTGGAGAAATCATTTCATAATACCATAATAAAAAACGAAAAAATAGCAATACTATTATTAATATTTTTTACAATAAATATCAAAATTGCCATTTCATACAATAATTAACTTTACGGAATAATGATTTTGTTAATGTAATCTAATAACTACAATAATAATAGCGATATACGTTAAAAATTTTTTTTTTATAATACATACTTTTGTTTTTTATTTCAGAAAATAACAAATTACAATGTATACATTTATATATTTATGTATAAATGGGGTACCATTAGAATATCATGATGTATACAAATGCCTCTATATAGAAGTATAAGAGTACACAATATTTTTAAATACGTCAAGGGTTTGGCTACATATTGGGTATCAACATATGGAGTATATTGTATTAATACTAGAAAATTATCTTTTTTTTTTAATATTAATTGAAAAAATTTGTTTAAAATAAGTCTTTTTGTTTTAGTAATAGTTCACACACCACTTGTTTATGCAAGCTAACAAATTAGTCTAAATATACAATTATTTTCAAGAGTACTGGTATTATAAGAGGTCAACTTATAATTAGTGGAGAATGACTAATTGTTTTGGATAGCGATTAATAAGACAAACATTTCATAGTGATTTAATTAAAGTTAGATAAATTTGTAAAACCATATATCTTATAAACAAAATAATCTAATATTCTTCATTTAAAATTTTTTCGCAAATTTTTTCATTGCTGATTATTTATTATTGTACAAATTACAAATTTATATTATGTATGAAATATATTATTTATTCGGCCTTACCTTTGAATAAAAACAAATCAATTATAGTTATGAACACATGTAATAAATAACAGATTATCAATTATAAATTTATTTATCAAATTTTTATTAGGGTTTTTTATTCTGAAAGTAATATGAAGAATGTTTTATAATAGAAGAATTATACACGTGACCAACAATAATATGAACTTTGTTAGTGATTTTATTTTTCATGAATCTACCAATGTATTTGATAATTATGTTATATGATGTGATATGTAATATATTTGATATGATTCATAAATAATGATCATTGAAATAAAAATGTCATTATGAATAAAAATTAAAATCTTCTGATTTCGTACGTTACGCACGTACGGTAACAACATATTTTGTAATATTATTATCAAGAATTTTCCCGTGATTTTTCATTTGATTTTTCAAATTTTACAATTTTTATAAATATTTGCAATTTGAGTAAAAGCATTCGTTTTTTCTATAGAAACTACCATCAGATATTTTCATTTTTCTCCTTAAATAAATTACAAGATTTTAACATTTGATATATATTAAAATATAAAAAAAAATAAAACAAAATATTTTTGTGTAACGTATCATACCAATAAGAACTTTAAAAAAGGTATTTCAAAAAGGAAAATTTCATTTTTACCTTAGCCGAGTCTTTAAGATGTGCCATACTTGGATCATTTATCACCTTTCCACTAGCAGCTTTGGTGGCATGTATAAGATCTCCAAGAGCCGAAGCAACATCCCTTACAGCATTGATTAGCATTACTTGAGCCTCTGGATTATTACTCCCGAGACTCGCCGCTCCATATTTGACAACGTCAGCTAATTGAACAATAGTTGATACGGCGTTCTGAGCGGCAACAGCCAATTGCTCTTGTGAAGATGCAGCACCAGCAACTAAAGTTTTAGTATCTTCTACTAATGCTTTAGCTGTTTTAAGGATGTTTTCTCTATGATCGGCAAATGTTTCACTTTCATTTTCCGCGTGCAATGTGCCAGCTGTAGCAAACATAATGGTTGTATCAAGATCTCCAATGATTCCCGAGACTGTACTGGCAGCATTTATACATGCTTGAGTTCCCCTTGACCCAGCTTGAAGAGCAGCAAGTACTTGAGATACTTTCTCACTGACGATTTTGCTGTAATCATATATTTCTCGTTGTATATACATTTCATTTGATATCATTTGTCGATTTCCAACAGCTCGGACAACGTTTATACACGATTTGCCTAGTTCTTGAACTCTAATGCGTAATTTTGATGACACGTCTGCATTAGAGGTAGCAGCTGCTGCTCCAGATGTATCCTTTGCAAGTTGCGTATATTTATGAGAAATATCCACTACAAGAGATCCTAATCTTGCAACATCTGTATTCGATTTACTTGACTGTGAACAAATTAATAATATTGATATGCATGTAAAATTACAGAATTTCATTTCTTTTTTTTATTATTCTTAAGTGTAATTTATAAATTATGCTTTTGAGTGATACTGACAAGACGAAATTTTTTTTGAAATACAAATAATTAAATTTATATTTTACTTTATGTTGGAATAATATTTCTTCTGTAATTGAAATTTGAATTTAAATTAATTGAAAACGATTCTTTGGATGTATAATTTTTCTTATACAGTATTTATGAGTTTTATTATTTAGAAAAATTTTCAATGTGACCATTGAAAAGATGTAAAGTATCTTTCATTACAATGGAAACTTTCTCAAAATAGGTAAAATATGATCTTCGTGTTACTACATGATAATTAAATTTAAAAAAAAGTTTACTTAAATCTTTTCTTTTGTATTATTCATTATTTTATAATTTTTAATAATTAATCAAGCATTTAGGTTGGCTTCATACTAAAAAATATACTTACAATCTCTTGGGCTAGACGAGCTATTTCTTTAGCAGTGTCAACCATTCTTGTTTGATAATCAACAAATGAATCCATTGTATCTACTTTTGATATTTTATCATCGTCCAGTTTCGCCATAGCTCGAGTTATAGTTTCAATTAATCCAGTTACAATGCCATTCGACATTGAAATTGTTTCAATGGTATTTTGTAGCTCTTGAAGGGATTCCTTAGTTGATTCTATACTTTCATCTACATCATTGTGAAGATTTATTGCTTTGGGGTTACCACCAGACTCTTTGGTTACATATATCAATTGTAAAATAGATTCGGCTACAGTTTTTGTTTGGTCTAATAGCATCATTTGCTGTTTTGATTGTATCATATATGATGCCAAACCTATTCCACTGTGTACCAGGGGTTCACAGTATAAAGTAACTTGTGTGACTGCATGCCCAATATTTTCCGCTTCATATTTAGCAGCACTGCCTAAAAATTCTAATTTATCCCGTAATTCACACATTGTATTGTCCATTTGATCCATGAAGCCTTGAATCGTATTGTCTTTACGCGTATTGAATGTTTGTGAAACAGCATTTAAAGAAGCTGTATCTAGATCTCGAATTTTCATTGTGATTTTCTGTATTGCCGAATCACATTCTTTTTGCCCAGGTGCTTTATCGCGTATCGAAGCAACTAACGCTTTAATTGAGTCGCTAACATTTTTACTATGATTTGCTAATAATTGCCATGTTGGAGGATCTTTTGGAGTTACTGCAAGGCTTTTTGCAGCAAGGAGCATAGCACAAGAACCATTAATGATAGATTTTCCTGCAGCTATAATTGGTTCTTGCGTATTTTTGGCTGCTGTTGAAATTTTTGCCGGTTGACTAATGAATTCTGGCGAACTTGCAAAAGTACACAAATTGTCAACAGCTTCTAGTAATGGTTTTGTAGCACTTATGCAGTTTTCTCTATTTGCTTCTGAATAATTTGTGTCGAGAATTTTAATTTGTTTGACTAAAATAGATGTAGAATTAGCAACATCCTTAGCTGACTGAACAAAGTGCCTTTTAGCAACAGGATTACTTGTTTTACTAGAGGCTAGTCGACAAGCATTACATAAAGTACTAGTATGTTTTGCTATTATAGTGGCAGCGGATAAAACTTGTTGTTGGGATGCAGTAGGATTTATAAGGCTTTGACAACTTGAATTAATAGATTGTGCCGCTCTGAAAAAATGAGCTTGGTCCACTAATCCTGGTTTTCCAGCAACCGATGTAGGGTCGCTTACACCAGCTAAATACGCGGCTTGAGCAGTTGCTTCAATTAAACCACATATCGATGATGAAACTTCTTTAATAGATGATGAAAACTGTTCATACTCTGAATTTTTTGTGTGATTAGCAATTCCAGTCATTCCATCTCCTAAGGTTTTACTTTTTTCCATTACAGTTTCAAGACATTCGAAATAGGAAGCATCGGATATTGCTTCATTTGGATTATCTAATAATGGAAGCATAGATTGAATATTTCTTATTGAATTATCACATTCTGTTTGACCAGGTGCAGCAGATGTACACAAATCAACAAGATGATTAATTGAATCAGTTACAGCACGTCCAGCTGCAGAAAGTTGGTTTTTCGTATTTGGAGCATTTGGATCTATAGCTACTGCCTTTGCTGAAGCTAAATATTTAATAGAACTAATGCTGATATTTGTGAGCGATGAAATCAATTGTGATCTTGTTTCTGCTGATGTTTGACCAGCCAACTCTATCCCAGTTTCGATTAAATTACTGAAGGCAGCGACAAACTTTTTAGACGAAAGTGCTAATTCGACTGGTGATCGAACAGACGATAAAATTTGGGAAGACATATTATTTAAATTAGTGGCACAGCTAGCTAAGTCAGTTTGCAATTGCCTGCGAAATACAAAGTTTATATTTTATAAAATTAATAGCTAAAATTTTTTCATTCCTATTATCAGTATTTTAAAAGCTTGTTATTTTGTATAAAATTTTAGTAAATTTGTGTTTATTTATAAATATTTATAATTTGTAACTACTAGTCTTGACAACAAATCGCAACAAACATTTTATTCTTAATTATATCTTATTGATTTCTAAATGAGAATCGACAGAAGCCAAATATTAAATGATGTATTTAAGAATTAAAGTATAATCCAATTATGCTTGAGAAAATATTAAAAACATTAATATAATGTAGTAAACATTGAAAGTATTATGTAATATATTGCAGATAGTACTCACCCATATTTCTTATGCGTCGTTGAAAAATTGTTAGTTTTTAAGTTTTGACTAATAACTTCTACATTGTGTATAGCCTCATCGATATCTTTCTGTCCAGGTATGTGAGAAACACAAGTATTCAGTGAAATTGAAACTTCTTTAGCAATTGATGCTAAATTTATTTCATTATTCGAATTATTTGGATTTTTAAGAGCCCAACGCGCCTCTTTTAATAGTTTCATAGATTTACAAATCACATCATCAGCGGACATCAGTACCATTTGTTGAGTATCTTTTTGAATTACTGTGGCCGCGATACCTCTTATAGCTGATATTAAATCTTTAAGAGATTCTGACATTTCTCTTGCTGCACTTCCGGTATAGTTTTCATTTCCTTGTTTAGCAGCGGAAATAAGCTGAACAATAGTAGATCCAATATTTTTTGAAACTGTACCAAGTTTTAACGATGCAAATTCAGATGTTTCGCCCGGTAACGGTTTTAATGATGATGTTTCTGCTGCTCTGCATAATTCCTTAACTTCAGTTTTTAAACTATAAATCAACTCTTCGGCTGCAGCAAGTTCCAATCCACTGCAAAACTCTCTTGCACGATTTACAACGGATCTGAGATCGGTCAATGCCGAGCTCAATTGTTGACAACTATTGTTCAACTGTAATGCGGAAGCTTGATCAGTTATGGTTGGTAAGACTGCCTTGGCTGCCTTCACTACAGTAGATCCCGGCTGCAAGAATTGTTTTGCAGCATTAAAAAGATTTAATTGCATGGTAGGATTCTCAGGTTCAGA
Organism: Kradibia gibbosae; assembly: GCA_018907135.1. Classification (NCBI taxonomy): domain Eukaryota; kingdom Metazoa; phylum Arthropoda; class Insecta; order Hymenoptera; family Agaonidae; genus Kradibia; species Kradibia gibbosae. The sequence goes on from JACCHX010000007.1 coordinate 6,877,122, forward strand.
CATAGTTCCCTTTACTCCAGATACTAAATTAGGGATATGTTGAACCATTAATTGACATTCAGCTTGCAATTCTGTTTGTGTAACGTGATTCATGTTGTGTGCACCTACTCCTGAGCATGCTGCGATGCACTGTGTTGCCGAAGATGCTGCCTGCTTAGAATATTTTTCCAATTTACATATTAAATTTTGTCTAAGACCAGGAGTAGCAGCGGTAGTTGCTTCCCGTAGTTCTTCAACAGCTTGTCGAAGCTTATCCTGCATTTTAGCATCTTGTGGACTACTTGTACACTGTCTTGCTGCTTCAACCTATAAAGTATGTTGGTTGACTATATACTTGATTTTATTATTTCATGATTTATTTGATATTTTACGTCAAATATGAATTTTATGTAAAAATAAAAAATGATTTACTTTACTGTATAATTGAAAATTTTAATTAAAATCAAGATACTAGGAATAATTGGTGAAATGAGTATAGCTAAACTAGATATATATAGTTAAGACATTTCTGATATATTAAACGAAGTATAAATTGGATTTTTTTAAGAAGGTAAGAAAACATGAATAAACGAGAAGGAATCTTCAGTAAATAATTCGCATAATCACATGAAATAATAATGCTCTATATTGATCATTGATCATTGACATTAAAGCTGAGAAAAAGTCGTTACATATTATTTAAAATAGGTTATCCTAATGGCTCAGATTATTTAATAAAAGAATTGAAATAAATTATGACACGAATGTTACATGGTCTAATTTTAAGGGGGAATTCTCAGTTAGAGTCTTTAAAGAATCAATTATTTTACTTAATTTTTAATAAAACTACTCAAAAATATATAATAAAAATTTTAGAGTCAAATTCCAAAATTTTAGAAGTTATAGCAGTTTTAGTGGCCAAGCGTCGAGCATTTAAGCACAAATAAGCGTATATTTATTTAGAACCAAAAATTCGAAGCGCGTTTTCTCGAGTTTTTGATTTTACAATTTTTACAAATTGGCGTCGGTGATAACAAAAAAACTATACATCAGATCAAAACAAATCAAAGTGGCTTTTCTTCATAATTAAATTGTGTTCTATATGAACAAAGAAAATTTTACAAAAGTTATTTTTAAATAATTTTTTTTTAATTAAAATATAAAACAATCTGTTAAAAAAATTTGGTTTATTTATTTCATTTGCTTCCAAAATTTTAAAAAAATTCGTGAAAAACGGCTTTTTTTAGCCTTCTAATTGAGACTTCCCCCTTAAGTGGTATTGTATTATGATACTTGCATACACACACGCTTGTGTGTCATAAAAATTCCATAATTGTAACCTAAACTAAAGCAACTAAAATGATTTTTACTAAATATTTTGTCCTCGTTATTAATGATAAACAAGTAATAAATTTATAGAAAGAATGTGAAACATAACGAAGATTATTAAGATAATTTCAAGATATGGTATTCATCTCATATAAAATTTGTAAACACTAAACACACAAAGTAATTATAATTATTTTTAAGCAAATAATTTTACTTAAAGTTTTAATAAACATACATATGTAAGTACATAAATAAAACATACCATTTTTGCAGTTGCATCAGCTAAAATTTTAGCTGCAGCTAAAAGTTTCTTCTGTTGCTCAGAATCTGTTTGCTTTTCAGCATCACCTTTAATGGTTTGAATCAACTGTGCTGTTGCTTGTCCAACAATTCTTGCCTGACGAACCATTTCTCCTGCATCGCCAGAACTGGCAAAAAGTTTATCAGTCGCTATCAATATTGTTTCGACATTCCCTTCTTGAAGATAATCTTTAACTTGTTCACCTCGTGCTAATTTAATATGACTTAGAAGATCGTTAAGTGTTTTTGTTACACCTGCAGCAGCTATACCTAATTCTTTCAAAAGATCTCCATCTATACAGCTATCATTACAAACCTAAAATTGGAAAACACCAGTTCATCATAGGTGTCTATCATTGTTATATATAAAGTTTTAATTATTAGCCAAATAAGTTTTAATTATAAGCATAATACATTACATATCATAAGGAAAGTAAGTGCTTTTAAGTAAATGAAAATGCTTGAAAATACTTGAAAGTAAATGAAGCTTTGTTTAAAATATTCAAAATTATTGATAAAATAGTTCTATTATTACTAAACCATTGTTGTGGGGCATTATTAAGTACTCATATTCTTATAATATTTTTTCATTTAAAAAATGTTTTTTTTTTCATATTTTTGTTTTATTTTCATAATTTCCTTCACTTTCTTTTTATACAAGTACCATAAGCTTCTTACTTCAATATAATAATAATAATAATAAAGTTACATTACCTTAACAAGATTTTCAACAGCTTTTGTAACGTCTCTAACAGCATTCATTAATTGATTTTGACAGGCAAATGAATTTATAGTTGGAGCTACAACTTTGGCACACGCTACTAATTGAGAAGTTGCAAGAGCACAATGTGTTGCGGCTGAGATGACTAAATTTTGTGTAGCTGTATCTTCACAAGTACCAGCTATACTTTTTGCTTTCAGAACGAGAGCAGCTGTTGTATTGGCAACGACTTTTGCCAATGCTAAAAGAATATCTTGAAGTTCTTGACTTCCTTCGTCGTCTTCTCCAATTGTTGAAAGTACTTGGTGTGAAGCTTCACCAACTCGTGAAGCTGCATTAAGTAGGTTTTGTCGTGGCTGAAAATAAAAAAAGAAATTAAAATTTAAATTGGTTTTCGTATATAACCTGTTCTATCAGTGAAGAAGCATATTCTATTAAATTTCTTTTTCTAGATATATAGTTCCATTTATTTATAGAAATATATACCATATTTATAGATTTTTAATATATAAAAAAATTTTTAATACCTCTCTGGTTTCTGGCTCAGTAGCTTTTAACAGATCAGAAAAAGCTAAGCATAATTTTCGAGCAGCATCTAAAAGCTTATTACCAGATGTTTCGTCATCTAACAAAGCAGCTATCATCCGTACACCCTTGGTCATTTCTGGTAAATTAGTAGTTATAGTTGTAATTGCAGCACCAATAGCTGTATGGTCTATATTATCTGAAGATCCTGATGTTAAAGTTACTACTTCCGCTGTTGCTGCATTCATTGCTGCTATTTGTGAACCAATATTTTGCTTATGTGTATCAATAGTTTGCTCTATCCAACGTAATGAAGCAACATCATTTCCTAGTTCAGGAATACGAGCTTTACAAGATAATTTTGTCTCTGCAGTTTGAATAACTGCGCGACCAGTAATGATAGTTGAAACTAAGGCACGTTTCGGTTCCGTCAACACAGAAGTAACTTTGGGGCGTTGTACCTAGTTTATAAAAATTTTTTTTATTCTATATTAATAAATGGTATTGTGAATTTAAATAAATTTTTACAATTTACTGTATTGTACTAATTATAAGTACATATAGCTATGGATACAGATAAAGACTATGCAATTGCCTTAGATCAGTTTCTGTATGTGTATATTTAAAGTACTAGAATGACTATTTTTCTATAATCCAATATATATACAAATTTATTCTTACAAAAATTTATTATACTTTAAAATAATATATTAAAATATATTATATATAATAAGTATATATTAATAACATAATTTTTTCTTAATTGTTAAATTATTTATATTTAATATAAATATTGATTCTCAAAAGTACCTTTGTTATTAATTTTAAGAAAATTAAAAAATGTTTTAATTATATAAGTTATTAATTATGAACATTAGATGAATTTAATAATATATGTGTAGTTTATAATAATTTCTTATAAAATGCTGTTGCCTGATTTAAATTTAAACAATGATTTTCTATTCAAATAAATAGATAATATTTCAAAGCTTTAAAAAAAAATATTCATTAAAGTGTTCATTTTTATACTCAGTTTACAATTTTTAAATTGTTTTAAATATATTAATATTATACCTACAAAAGTAATTTATATATTTGTGTACTTTATTGGAATAATTAATTAGTACTATTATTTCGCATTTAAAACACTTTGTAACCTAATGAAGTTAAATAATTAAAAAATTCTTTATTAATTACCATTGTAGGAGCATGAGCAATATTCACTTGTCCACATATAGTTGAATATTGAGTTGTAGACATATAACCGGTCCCATAAAATCTTGCTCCTGTAAATATCAATATTATATGACTTTTAAACATTAAACGAATATCGTCCTCACATTATGATAATATATGTTATATTAAAAAAAAAAAATGAAAATTCTTATTTTATGACTTTTATTTTCAATATTTATTATTTGTACCAATAACTTATAAAAATAATTAAGTAGAAAATGTTTAATTCAAAATTTAAAAAGCTACGTAATTCAATAAAGTTATGTAAAGAAATATGATAGTTATACATAGATATAAAATAAAATATGTATTTCAGCGATATTACCATCTACACCGGTTCTTATTACAGCTGGAATTGCTACAGATACGGATTCAACACTTCCTTTTCCTGTATTGCTAGTCTCATGTTGCATAATAGTTGCTCTGAAAAAATTCAATTAAAAAAATTTTTCTATGAATTAATTAATTTATATATTTTAATTTATTTTAGTAATTTTAGTTATAACAAAGAAACACTTTTTTATAATAATAACAATTCGTTTTGTAACTTATTGAATCTTTTGCTTTAAAAAATTAAAAATTCAATTTTAATACGAAGATACTTATATAAAAAATTATCTTGATTTATATTGCCATTAAAATGATTTAGATTGATATTGTATATTATGAAAAAGTTTATTTTCTTTATTATTTTATTACTTTGAAATTCGAAAATTTATATTTGATATAAAATCAAAAACATCTGCAGAATGATTATTAATTACCCCTCCTTCTGATCATTCATTTTATGAATTACCAAAATTAAAAGAAGATTTTTGAACAAATAAAGAAAAATCTAAGCTTAAATTTAATTCTAAGAAATCAGAAATTCAATTTAATGTTAATATTACATCAAATGGTAATAATTTAAATAAAAAGTAAATTATTAATTCTAATATGACAGATTAGTGTAATAGATTTAAATCCTATAAACGTAATAATATTACTACTAGAATTCCTATATGAGGTTAAATAATATTTCAAGATGTTAGGTCTCCAATTATACAAAATATAATAATTTTTTTCATTATTCTGTAATAATAATTTTTTTTATAAAAGAATAGAAGAAATAAGGAAAACCTTAAGCATAGGCTGTAGATTTGAGTGGTTAGCAAGGAGTCACAAAAGGGATTTTATCGTGAATTTGATCAAAGAAGAAGTCCAAATGTACACAAAAACCAAAGGATTCAAATGGAAAAATTAAAAAATCAAAACTCCCCAAGACAATATTTTTATATTACATTAATATAATAAAAATATTTTGTATTTACAGAAAGGAATCGTTAAGTTGAATTGGCCATAAAGTTTTAGATTAAAAAAATTTAATTGTAATCATAAATAAAACTGTTCACAGTTTATTTGAACTGTATGTTGATATAAATTTGAATTGCTTTTGAGCATCAAAAATATAGCTTTAAACGTATTTATTATAAATTTTAATATACATTTGTATTTTTTAACATAATCATAAAAACTTTCAAGATGTAATTCATTAACTTTTATTACTAAACAAAGATTTTAAATATAGCTTACTTTAAAGGAGAAACGCTATCCTCCACCATGGTAGATCCTTCATCCCCTTCAATACCAAAATGATCTTTCGATTTTTGTTTTTTAAGTATTATATCTATGTATCCAGAAATTAGTTGTAAAATTTGTTCTGCTTCGGTGGTTTGGACGCTATAGTATTGATCAGAGTAATCTCCAAAGTCCAACGTAAAAGTATTAGGTGATGCCCCCCACCTCCTTACTGTTGTCAAAGGCCAGGTTTTTAAAATTTCTTTTGTTTTTTCATCAAGCCGTAAAACAGAATCCTTCGTGACTCCTAAGAGACGTGGTACCAACTTATTCTTTCCTTTCATTTTTTCTTTAACAAGAAAAAATGTAACTCCATATGTGTTTAATGATCTCGCAGTTTTAGTATAAAGAACTTTAGCATCTAATTCAGATAACCCATTGTGTTTTTTATGTTCAGCAAAAATTTTTTTCTCGATGCCTTTTACTTTTAAATAAGACTGTGGCAAAAATTCCTTTAAGCTGAAACATTTTATATTATAATATTTAGATTTGCTTTTATTTAAATTTTGTTTTTTCATTTTTATTTTGATCAATGTTATATAATGTTCTATTGCATCAATATTTTAACTATTTATATGTAAATAAATCCATTATTTTACAGAAACAAGTTCATCTACTCATATTCATCCTTAAAGTCTAGAACAATGTTCTAATCAATAAATATTAACAATTCTTAAAAATTAAAGTTAAAATTTCCTTAATTATGAAATATTTAATTTTAAATTTTAATTTGTAACAAATAAATAATTATTGTATTCAATGTCGGGTATAAATATGGAATAATTTTAAGATAGAGACTAACTACAATTTAATAAGTCATCTACTTACTCTAAGAAACCCGGTTTGTGCTTATCTTCTTTATAATCACCGAATTGTATTTGACATTGTATACCAGAAAAAATGCAAGCCTGTTCTTGAATAATTGGATGTGTGCCATCCAGAATAGCATCTCGAGCTTGAACGTATAGAAGGGACAACTGCACCGGATCTCTACTGTCGATATTTTGATCGGAGAAGAAAAACTTTCTTCGTAATAATACTGTTTCATATTCATCTATACCCTGTTCTCTTAATGTTTTACTAGGATCAATCCAATTCACTAAAAAAATGTATGTTTTAAGTTTTTACTATGTTAGTGATTTAATAAGATAATTGGAAATTAAAAACCAGTTTTTTTAATTAAGCATATTTCAATATAAAATGAATTTAATGATACAAATTTATTTAAAATAAATAATTAATTATTATTTTTTACTTTTTTAATAATTCTTAAAAATAATTATTGCTATTAAATAATATTAATATTGATGATATGTATAATAGATCAAATATTTTTGATATTTTTACTATATTCCTTTGTGTTTATATTTATATTTGTAAATATTTTTTTTCAATGATATACTTTTTTTGATGTACAAATAAAACGTTTGACCGAGGTAAGATTGTCCGCTATGGAACCTAACTAAATGACTTTCTTACGAAAATTCAAATACTTAAAAAAAAGAAGCAAAAGTATTGCTTTTACCTTCATCATCAGTTTTTAATTTCTTTCTTAATTGATTCATTTTTGCATCTTTTTCTCCCTTTTCTTCTTTCTTTTTCTTCAAAGTTAACGTCCCTAAATTTACTGATTTATGATTTTCAACCTCATCCTCTATTGTTTCACGAACTAAAGAATATTCATCATGATTCGTAATACCGATTTTTGTACAAATGACAACCATTAAATTTGCAACTGGTTGACTGTCATCAACTAATATAGTTTTTAATGTTCCATCCAATAATCTTACTCTCAGTGTTCTTAATTTTCTTCTATATTCTAAAAGATCTCCATTCCTAAGAATATAATAGTCTAGGTTTCTAGCCGGTTCAAGCCAAACTCCTTTTTTTGCATCTTCATCAGCCAAAAATAAACCGTAATCTTTCACTGTAAAAATAAAAATGTATGAAAATATATTTCAAAACAATTATTTAAATAACTGCAAACTAAACCATACATTTTATACAGATTTTAATAAAAAAAAAACAATACTAAAATAGATTGTTTTATGATGTAAAAAATATTAAGACAAATATTAACGTAATCCATAAGATTAAGTTCAATAACTAAGCAGATGAATGAGTTGCTAAAGTACCAGATATACGTCAATATTATTTTATAAATTGCAGAAAGTAAAAACAGAGCGTTCAAGCGCAGGATTGTGAGTCGCAATACGAAATGACTTTCATATGATAGATATTCAAAAATAAATTTTTTTTATTTTTAGGCGATTTTTTTATTTTTATGCAATATAAATAATTTTACATTTTATCCCGTGAAATTTGATTTTTAAGTTTGTTTCTTTTCAATCAATAGTGTTCTATTATTGCTTCATCTTTGTTATTGATTTAATTAAAAAAACTATTTTAACTCATGGATGAATCTTATACAGTATAAAAGAGGAAAGGAAAAAAATTTTTTTTAAAAAAAGTTATACTTCTATTTGCAATTATGTAATTACCTGCAAATGCTAAATGCAATTATGTAATTACCTGTTACATTAAATAAAAAATTATGAGAACTTACTTTGGTCTGTATTACTCACTTCTGCGAGTTTTTCTTTAATCATACGACATCCATCATATACAGACGTATTAGGATCAAATTGCATCATTTTCGTTGAATTTTTCTCCGGAATCGAAATCCGTAGCGAAAGGGTTGACATTTTGACAACCAATAAAGAAAATTAAAAAAATATTTGCTGTAATAATAAAATTAATTATAAATTTAAGCAAATTTAATATCTTTCATTTAAAATTTTATGTAACAATAAATTATTCATATTTTTTAACCTTATATTGTAGATATATTATGTGTGGATATATATGTATCTTTATGTATACACATAATATGATTGAGTATAATTAGTTACATTTAATTGTCTACTTATATAGTATTTTATTCTTAAGAATGTATTACATATTACAAATGCATATATATTTGTAATAGATTCACGAATTATTAAAAAAAATGCATTATGAACACTAATTCCAAAACCTTTAATTTAATACTTACTTTTTTTGCTACTATTTATTGTTAAAGCAATAATGTGATACGACTAACAATTTAAATAAAAACATAGTAACAGTCATCCAATTTTTAAAAATTAAGGCAATTTCCTTTTGAGTTTAATATTTAGCATAAAATGTTCATTTCATTAATAAATATTTTTTGTTGTATTATTATTGTTTATGTAGAGTTTGAAAAGAATTTTATTAATTATAATATTAATCTTATTAAATGTATTAAAAACATCTGAGTAATTACTGTTTACGATTTATTGTTTTTGGTACAATTAACAATCAGAAATACCTTGAAGAGAGTTAGATATTTCATTAGTAAAACTTATTGTTTTCATTATAGAATCATCATTTAAGTGTTGAGTAGAAAAGGTTTGGGAAATTTTATTGTAACTAATGTTACAATCAATACTCAATAAATACGAATTGTAATTATAACTTGCTTTATCATTATTGGCAAAACTTATATTTTATTGATAAACCAAATTTATATTCAAATTACGTAACCAGAGTTTTCAATTAAATATCATTTGAATTAATTTTGATTTTTTTTTAATAATATTTACACTATACGCAAAAATAAATACATAATTTTTTAATGAAATACAGTTTTATGTACCTGTAGTACCAAGAACTGCTTTTTTAATTTTTTGTGATTCGATAGATATGTTTTTTCTATTATCAACTCCAGTGTGCGTCGATTTAATTGATCGTTTTCAAATGTTATACAATTCGTTATTATTTATCGAACATTTTTTCATTTTTATTAAATCGGTAAATGGTGGAAAATAGATAATTTTTATTGATTACTTTATATCATAATAATACATTTAATGTTCGATTTTTACTTCTGTAAAAATGTTGATATCAAAGGGAAAAATTTTTATTTTTTTCAAAATACATATATCGAGTCTTTTAATTTTAGGGTGAAATATGTATAAATGATTCAATACACTTTTTAAATACAAAATTTTTTAAAAAAATTTATATTAATACATTGTTTTAAAATGTTATTCTTGCTTTTAAATATTTTCGTGACTCATGTAAAATACAATTTGTTTAAAAAATTTGTTATTAATTTTTTTACATAAAAAACTAATTTTATATTAAAAATATTTCTTTTGCACTACTGTTGGCTTATAAATTAATTTTTAGATTTTATAATTTTACATTGACATAGACTATTAGGAATTTTTTTATAAAAATATGTAGAATAATTAGGTACATGAATAGCTGATAAAACAAATTTCAATATATTACAAATTGTATTAGATATTTAACAGTTATATTTTTTAAGAAAATGTTGAACCCACCATTCATTGTAAATTAACCTTAAGAATAAAGAAAAATTATCTCAGTAAGTGTAGGAGGACACTTAAGGTTTTGGTTCGACTTTTGAACGTTTAGTTCGACGTTTGAGTGACTTTAAACGTTTATAATAACAATCAATACCCATATATAATATATATTATACATGAATCAAATTTTTTATAGTAGTTGAAAGTAATTTTAAACATTTTAAATTAACTATTTATGGCGCCAGATGCACGATTGCATATATCAAGTTTAGTAAGTGAAAATATTATATTAAAATTTGGCATTGTACAAAAATACTAAACAAAATTTTTTTATACATACGATTAATCATATAGAATATTATATAGTATTTAGTTTGAACTTGTAACCCTAATTCATAATTATAACAAAGTTAAAAAATAAGGATTATACGATATACCCAATTAAGATTATAATAATTGACACTGTAATATATTTCATAATTTCCTAATTTTAATATAATGTAATTTATTAAAGATTGAGTAAATTTGAAGCTTTTTACAAAATATGTTTTTATTAAAGACAGGTTTCTACTAATCTCATGGTTATTTTATCATAGTAATGTTAAATAAGTGTAGCTACTGCAGTAATGTTAGGGCGGCAAATCCTAAAATTCAAATATTGAATTTCGAAATTTGTAAAAAAATTTCAATTCTAATGATTTAAAAAAGATGTTTTTGTAAAAAATTGTTTTTTACAAGGTTTTTATTCATTTAATATTCATTGCATCGGTAAAAATATATATAATAAATATTTAAAATATGTAAAAATTAATATGTAAATCTGTAATGATAAGATATTAATCATCACAGTAATGAATATTAAACAACTAAAATGAACTTTGACACGAAACTTATAATAATTTGTAGATTAAAAGATCGTCTTCTTTCACAAAAGAACTCAGTTTTTAAGCGAAAATTTCGGTATAAATGGGTCTCTAAAGGATAGAAAATTTATAGTTTTGTACTGCAAGGTTTTTTTTATTATCTATAAAACTTCCAATCATTAAAAGTAATGTTTTCTTATACTAATATAATAAATATAATAAATATCTTATAGATAAATACAGCATACATTTATAGCATTATTTAATAAGATTTTTATTAGCACAAATTATCAAAAAATACTTTAACTTTCAAGATATATATGTTACAGTACTGTTATATATAAAGAGAAAACTTACCGCCGTGCGCTCATGTCTATAGTTTTTTTTATAAATACTAACACTTTAAAAAATTGTGTAAAAAAAGAAAGAATAATAATAATAAAGAAGATAGTAAGAACTATTTTACTAGGATACGATCCGTAGACTTAAATTTAATAAATAAATGTAAAATAATAATTTGTTAAGTAAAGAAAATGATAAATTTTGCTTTTTGCTAAATGAATATAAGAATCGTGTTAGAAATTTAAAATAAATGATTAAAAATGTTTAGTGTAAAGTGACAACCCAACATGCTATCCATATAAAAGAGTCAGCGGAATAGTTAACGCCGTAAGAATCCAACCTTGTCGACAGTTACGAAAGAAGTGACGCTACTAGCGTGTGTATTCTTACGCGCAGCATCCTGGAGAGCATTGCATGAAGTCATCCGCCCACCGCCCCTTCGCAATATGAAACTCGATTGGCTGTTCCATTGAAGAATAACAATTACAGTCCACCCTAAAATCCCCTCTCCTTCAGATGGAACAACCTATATCCTATATCCTATGCTTTTCACTCCGAAGATATATGTATATTCAATAATTGTACAAGTAATCCATTAAAACTGAACAAATTGGAAAATTTGTTTTCTTTGTATTATTTAATCTGTATACTGTCATGGTTTTTATCAAATAGATTCAATGGTGTAGGTATAGTCCAAATGCAACGTAGTATAGAGATAACATTTTAGGAAAAACCGATTTATGAGTTTGAGAATGTTATGAAGAGAAACAATAAAAAGAATAGAATATGTAATAAAACAAAATTAGCTAATTCAAATTTGTAAACATTGTCTACAACCATCATTTTTATACTAAAACTTGTCATATTAAAATTAAACAGTCAAGTTTATTAGGAAATAATGTTATCTCAAACAGATCGGTAGTATTTACAGAAATTCAGACTCTGGAAAAATTTCTTTTAACGCTAAAGTGATAAACAATTACTCTTCTGATCTCGGATGAATCGCTAATACTTCGTGTATGATTTGTTAAAAATAAAAACTATAATAGCAAACTCATATTTGATACTATTGTACATAAAAAGATCTAATGTATCAAAATTATTCATACTAATAAATTGACCACATCTCATACTCTTGACTTCTTTTTTTTTTTATTGTTAATATTGAAAGAATTTGTCATTTAACGATTGAATTGGTATAGTATATTGTATATAAACTACTAAAAACTAACAAAACTTGGTTAAACTGTTATAAAAATTAAGTATTTAATTATTATACAATACTGGCTTCTGCTGTATTCTAAAATGGTTGATCTATAATATATATTTTAATGAGCTATTTATTTAAAACAATTTTACTATTAAATTACAAAATTATTTCAAATTCCCTAAATTATTATATAGTATTAATTTTCAAGATTATTTTAATGTAATAACTTTTTAATAAAAATGCAATTTATTAGCTAACAGAAATTGTAAAAAAATAGTGTAAAATACAATATTTTTAACAATAATCCTATATTGATTAATATTAATAAATTTTATGAGCATAAAGCACATTACGTATTCTCATATATATTGCATTGCTTAAAAGTATTAATTAAAATGATTATATTAGAAAATTGGAAATGCTGTTTTCAAGTTTAAATATACATTATAATAACTGTTTATTAATTTTATAAAAAAATTTGACGGGACGCTTCGATCATACATATTACAATATACTCTGTAAATAATTCTCTATTAAATTCATTATTTAAATACCGTATTTATTACAGACATAAGTATATACATGGCATAAATTACTATTATGATTGAATGTGATCTTAAATGCAATAGTATTTATTATAATAATTAATTGTTACTATTAAATTTTATATAAGAAATAAATTTTAATTAAAAACAATAACATATAAAATATTTACGCTTAACCCTAATTTAAATGTTTTAAATGTATAGTGAACTAAAAGTAAATCTAAATCATTATTTTATAAATTCGTATTAAATGAAAATGAATTGACAATAAAAAACAAGCTTTAATGAAATTAGCAATAAAAGTTAAGGATAATTATATAAAAAAGATAAACCTTTTTTTATTGCGGAGAATTTAAAAAAATTACCAAGACAATTACATTGACGATACAATATTTAAATTTAAATTAATTTAACATTACTATTTTTGACCGACCTATAAAAGATGTTTCCATTACTTCTAATTTCATTCTATTTTGAAACCTCCTTAAAAATTTATAGGTACTATATTAAAGAATTTGCAAAATATATACACATACGTATATGTATATATATATGTTTTAAAACATGTCAATTTAAAATTAAAAAAATATATAGTTAGATGTGTGTATGAATGTGTAAAACAAATAAGAATCGAAATTCAAATTTAGTGCGCGGATATTCACTACCTATACTTCCGTTTAGAAGCAGTATATTCTTACTTACATAAGAGCTTAAAAAACAAGAGTATGATATAAAAAGTTTATATTTTCTCTATTTGTTACTGAGAAAATTATTTAAACTAATCATTTCTCTTCTTTCTCTCTTTTATACTTATTCACGGAATACTAGTCTCCGCGGCTATTATTATATTATCATTATTTATTAGATAAAGTAAAGTACATTCAAAATTATGTTTATTGTAACTGCTTACGCTAAAAATTTAAATATAGATTACATGATTTTCTAATTACCATTATAATGCTAAAACTTGAAACAAATATTTAAATTTATATAATGTGTATTAAATTTGAATTTGTATATATTTAATAAATTTTTTTCTATTATGAATTATTTATTTTTATTGAAAGTTAATTTAAAAAAAAAATTAAATAAAGCAACTTTTTGCAAATATTTAGCTATTAAACAATTTAGTGAAGTAGAATAGTACCCGACTATAAAAAGGAACTATAAAGAAAGGGGATGAGGTTGGCGACTAGCTGCCGGGCGCCAAGGGGTAGCGTCGCGACGCTTTGGCGCCGTGGATATGAAGACGTAATGCAGACTTACCACAAAAAAGTAAATTATACAATATATATATATATATATATATATATATATATATTTATATATATAAGTATATGTTGTGACAAATGCATTATAATTAAAAATTTGATTTTTACAAATAGATTTTTTATAATTAAATTATATATAAATGCATAAGCATAATACATATTTTTGGTGCATTCTTCAGTAACAAAGATGATTAATTAAATTATATCCATTTTTATATTAAATTTTAACTGCTAAAGGGTGCTAAGACGAAAAATACATCTCTTAATATTAAAAAAGCAATTTTTATTTTTAAACTAAATTCATAACCCAATTAAAGAAATTTTTTTCAAATATAGATTCAGAAATTATTTTATAATATTTTCATGTTTAAAAAATTCAATTTTTAATTCTAGACAGTTGTAATCACATTTTAATGTACAATCTGATAATTTTTTAAGTATTTCAAGAAAAATATAAAATTGTTTTATTATTAAAAAAATATTTTAACTAATTCTCCTGTAATTTTTTTATATAGTAGCATATTCATAGACAATTAAAACCACTTTTAAATAATATTTTGCTTTTATATTCAAACGATATTTTGTGAATGCTGTTATATTTTTATTGTAAATTAGAACTTATTATTTAGCGATATACATGAAAAAAATTTCAACAATTTACAAATTGTTTTTTCTAACCAGTAATTTAATTATTCTTTATAATACAAAATCTATCTATGTATTAAAAATTTTGTTTTGCTTTTGATAAAAGAAAATAATTGTAAACGTGCCTTTCTCAGAATTATTATAACTATATTCCGTGATTACATTTTTGTATTCTATACAAATTCTCAATGCTTAGACGAGTATTTGGGGAACACAAGAATAGGGTGGATTTCTAAATATATTATGATTGTATTTCAGATACAATTGATAACCATACATTAAGATAAAATGTTCTAAGAATTATAGGAATAATAGAAAATTTTTTTATTATAAAATTTAAACAAATATTATGTAGGATTTGTAAATGTATTATAATTATTTCTTTCAAAATAATAACACATTTATCTACTTTTATTGTATTTCCTGATACATAGGATTCAAAAATGGGGGAAGGGGTCCTAGGAAATGCAGTTGCCAAGCGAGTGGTGGTAGCTCGTCCAAACAAAGATTTGATTTTCTTAACAATATTTTGTATGTAATTTAATAATTATTTTTTGCTGAACTACTCAAATATATTAAAAAAAATTTTTTTTTAAATATAAAATGTGGGAGTCAGCACTAATATTAAAATACTACTAAATGAAAATTGAATGAAAAATGAAAATACTACTAAATGAAAATTCATAAAAATTACGCGATTATCACCATACGATTATAATTTTTGACATGTACATTAGTAATAAATAATGAACATATATTGATTATTATTCTATAATTATTATAAAGGTCTTTTTTTCTTTTAATCATAATAATCAAATATAAATATAAATATACAAATACATATAAATACATATATACAAAAATTAATTATCATATAACAAGAATTAATGTTTTTTTAAATAAAAAACTTATTATTTTACATTCAAAAAATAAAAATAAACAAAAGTAATATGAAAAAAAATAAAATTTTACAGAATAATTAATTTAAAAAATTGATCAATTTGACTGATTGAAATTGACAATAGTAGCAGTACTATATAGTTAATATGAAGATATAAAATGTATTGTATATTTTGGATTATAATTTCATTTTTTTTTTTTTATATTATCAAATAGCATTTTTACATTATGCAGATTTTCATCACTCATTAACAATAAAATGTATAAAATACTTCTTCCTTCTAGTATTGAATCAATTATGACTATTTGATATAAAAACACTTCAATACTAACCATTTTAAGCAAGGTTTCTTCTTTTTTTTTTTCAATTCATCTAAATTTTTCAAAAATACTGGTATTTTTGTACTCTTAAAATGCATTTATACTGTGGTAATTAATATTTATTAATTCATTTTTATTTTGAAGGACCTAACCTTCTTCACATGTAATTAACTATGTGCTGTATATACAATAATGCAATACCCAGAATATAGTATATGGTATAAATATTTTAATTCATATATTATTATATAATAAATTAATTAATTATAGTGTAATAATTAATTTCTTAAGTGTATATCGTTTTCATAATTATTTTTCTATCGCATTAAATTAATTATGTTTAAGATTTATTAATAAAAAGGCTATAAAAGATATGAAAATTATTATTTCATACATATGAACATATAACATATTATCTGTTTTTTCAAATTTATAAAAAAAAAATTTTTGCCATGTAATAAGTATTAAAGAACAATTTTTAAAAACAAAATAATTTTAAACAATTAATTATTCAGTTATATATTTCTAAAATATCAATCTCACATTTCATATATAAAAAGTATATAATAAAATATTATATAATTTACTTCTACATTTTTCCAGTATGTTCAAAATAAAATTTACAATTTTATAAAATCAGTTTGAATTTTAGTTAATATGATTTTTTTATTATTTAAAAAAATCAAAACAATGTTTTTATACTTACTTTGTTTACAAAAAGTTTTTACATGGAACTTTTTTATTTTAATGGCCTATTTTTTCTACAATACAAAATTTCAGTTTTTTTTAAATGTTTCATAAACGATATAATTTACAAAATAATAGTATCACTTTTCAATTTTTCAATTAAAAAATTATACAAGATGTACTTAGAAAACATTTAGCTGTTACAGCTAAATGTAAAAGATTCAAAGTATTTATAATTGTGTATCGGTATTATGAAACTAAATTGCTTAATATTTCTTGCTACATTTTCCATTTTAGTATATTTTGCCTTATATTTAGTTTAAAAATATTAATGAATTTTGTTTGCTAGTTTTTTTTATAGAATATTAGAATATTTAATCAAATACAGCATAAGTAAAATTTAATTATTATATTCAAGACAATAAACATTTAAAATATTAAACAAACTAATTTTTTTTTACTTTATCTGTTTTTTGTATACATTCTTTAATTAGAAGGTTATCACATTACATTGTACGTATTTTGATTAAAATTACAAATAACTTTGAACAGTTGACATAAAAAAAATATATTATTAATATATAAAAATCATAAATTAAAAAATTATTTATTTTTTTTAAAATAAATGCAACATTTAAGATAAATATTTTTTATAATAAAGCTGAAGTTTAAATATAATTATTAACTCCTGGAATTTTCTATTATATTCTTATTTATAATCACATGTCAATAGTAGTTAACAAAATAACAGCAATCATGTAATAATTATAAATCGATACACAATTACTATACCACACTGGATTAATATTTGTATATTATTTTTTTTTTACCATTATAGTTTTTTATCTATTTATATCTTAATATTAACATGAAAATTTTTAAATGTAAAAAATGAAAATAAATATATAATTTTTGGCACATTATTTAAAAAAATACAACTTTTGTGGTATTGAATCATCATTATAAATGTTAAAATTTTGAGAATTTAGATATTATGAAATAGATCATGCTATTTTAGGAATGATCTAATATTGTTGAAGAATTTCACATTTATATATTTTGAGGTTAATTTAATAGGCAAAAAAATAAATAAACATTTTTCAATACTACTTTTAATATCTTTTAAATATCCAATTTCTTAATAAAAATAGTAAAAGCTTACCTTTTTTTATTTAATAGACAAAACCAATCTTTAAATTAAATTTGTAATCCCTTTTTTATTTACTTGTGAAGGCATTCAATATGCTGAATGAAAATATGTAATAATAAAATAAAACACTTATACAATTCAACAATAAAACGTCAAATATTATCAAACTACTATATTTATCATTCCATCGTTCAACATTTCTAACAGCAAGTTCCAGCCCATATTCATTCCAAAACAGTTACTTGATCACAAGAAAGTGACACCCACTCGTATGCCATATAGCAGACTCAAGCTATTATATCCGAAGTGTATACAAAAGTGTGATCTGTCTGAAGTCAATATGGCGTCATTTAAAGGAATACATATATAAACACACCCACACACACCCACACACCTATATGTATTGTATCCTACGTAAATATCTATATATACCTACGTATGTATATATATATAAATCATTGAACTACTATTTAAAATGAATTGTATTAGAACAATTATTTAATACATGTTTATGATTCGACCGTCCATCCACTCACTTCTAATAATTCTTATTTTTTTTACATAAATATGAATATGAATCGAAAGTTATACAATAGCTTAAATATCTTTGTAATTAAAATATTCACTAATTACCATAATTATAAATAATACGTCAAGGAAGATATGTTATAAATTTATTCATTTACAGGGTATTTATGTTTAGATAATACAGGAATATTGGAAAATATTTAAAAAATTTTAATTCCCCTCAAGTCTCATAGATTTATGTTTATACAAAAATCATTTCCAATTAATAAATATGAAAATAGATATTATCACACTAAGATAAGATATTTTTCCAAGCTCCTTACTATTTAGCATGAAATACAATTGTATGCATAGTATAAGAAAATTTATATATCTTTCAACTGATTAAATAATAGTCGTGATAAGCTTAAAATTGTTAATTTATTGATATGTTTATTTAGAAAAAATTTATGTCTGTTTATGAAAATAAACGCACATACACACTCATACATACAGGCAATTATGCAAGTCAAATAATTCAAGTCAAACAATTTTTGTGCAATTATAATTTTCATATTTACATTAATAATATTAATAGTTATACGCTTATATGAATTATCGGTGATACTTGTAATAGCTTATAAATTAATGAATAATAATGGATCACCATCAACATAACGAACCTCTGCTAACATTATTCAATTAACGATATCATTAATTTTAAAAATTAAATGACTACGATTTTATAGTCTTTTATTGAAATTTACTTATTTTTTAACTCTTTTTTCTTTTATTGTCGTTAAAAAAAGAAGAATTTGTTTAAAACTACTTCAAATATGTTATATTTTAAATTTTCATTATGTACAATATGTGACTATCATTTGAAAGCAACCTTTAACATTATAAGCGACTACTGCAATTTACACGATTAATTAAGATTTACTTTTTTTTCTTCTTTCAGTTTTTAATGAAACAATATATGCTTTTTTAATAACAGTAATTTAAATAGGTGATTAAAAATGAAAGAAATTTCAAACTCAAGAAGATAAGGCAGATTATATGTATGATTTTATAAACTATTGGTAAGTAACTACATTAGTTTGACTCAGATAAAGTATTTATATCCTTTGTGGCTTTGAGTGCGTTTACTAAATTTAATAGAGAAATTTTTTTATATTCGATTTAAATGTTTAACACAAAATAAAAAAACAGGGTATTCCGACTTAAGATTAAAATAACAAAGACCTTAGCGTTGACAAAGAAAGCTAGATACATAATTAAAAAAGTATAAAATAAATTTAATAACAACGCAGTGGAATATCTTGTATCATTATGTATAACAACAATCAGAATAAAACTGAAGAGATAAAAAAGAATTGAAATAAAAAGCATAGAACATAGCAAAATTAAAATAAGACGTAGATTGTATGGAACATCAATTGAAGGAACATAGTTGCATAATTTTTACATATTTTCTAACTTGATTATTATTTATCATTAATTGCTATTTTTTGTCGCAAATACATGCTAAGCCTGCAAATTGTAATATTAGAGGAAAAAAATATTATTTTTTTGTTTAAGTATATTTATTTCTACAGTAAAATTATTATTTTATTAACTACATTTAATAAATACAATCATTATAAATAATGCATATTATCTTTTGCCATAAATGTTTTTTATTAACTTTTAATTAGTATAATATTTCGTAATTAATACATTTAAAAATGATATATAATTCAAGTTGAATCATGTGTTAGTATTATTCAATATAAGTTTAAAGTTGTAATACAATATAGACAAATGAATAATTAAAGTAAGTGTAAATAGATAATATGCAGAAAACATGTAAATTTTTAAAATAATGTGAATTATATACTTTATGAAATTATTTCATTCATTATTTTTTAATCGCTGGCAGTCTATTATACATTAATCTTTTTTTAATATACAAAAGCCTTTTTTTCGAATACATCGATTAATTTTTAATATTAGTAAGTAGAATTTTATATAAAATTTTTCTTAAATTTATATATTATTATAATTTTTTATTTTTTTTAAATATATTTTTTGTTTTAAGCTCTATGTTTTTGGATATAACAAGTAATTTCATTAAAATTTACATTTAAATAATTAAATTTATTTTTGGTTTATTATTTTTATAATTTATATCATAATTTATGTAAATAATTACTTAGTTATTCGGTCTCTTAATGTTTCGCATTAAGCAAGATTATATATTAAATGTTTTTTTCACGTAGTTGTACTGGCAAGAAGATATTATTTTACATGCTCGTATTTGTGTTTTGAAACGCTAGACTAAAAGTACATGTTAAAATTTATGCAGTTCAAATAATTGTATCTTACTGCGAAAGTTTTAAGCTTAGTAGTATATTAGGTCATTAATAACTATTTGTTACAGAATAAATAATATAACTAGAATGAATTTTTTATATAAAAATGAAGTAGAAGTTTCAACTAAAACTAAAACTGTAATAACATGGAGAAACCTTTCAGCTTATATAATAGATTGTGATCGAAAAGTGTGTAAGCAAGTAATTAATAATGGTATGTTTGGCCTTTTTATAAAATACTTGTAAAAATTGCACTCAATTGTGTCACTATTATTATCTTAATACTAACTACGTTTAAAGTATTTATTTGTATAATTATTATAATTATTACATGAACTGTAAGGTTGTATAAAAATTGTGTATTTAAAAACTGTTCATAGTCAATTAAATAAATTTTATATTTGATTTATTAAAAATAAATTGTTTATTTATTATTTTTAGAATATTTTATCTTATATGTAGTTATATAATTTTTTAGAATTCATTGTAAAAAAAGCACTGGAAAACTATTTAATGTATTGTTAATAAATATTTTTTGAAATTTATATTAATATTACTATTTTCTAAAAGTTGTGTTTTATTAAAATAATATTTTATCGTACTAATATTGTACAAATCTTAAAATTTCTAATATTTTAACAATTAAATAGATTATTAATATATAGATATAGATAGATAATTAAGAGATTATTAATTTTCAGTTAGGGGAATGTTAAAATCAGGTGAATTAACTGCAATTCTAGGCGGAAGGTAAACGTTTTTCTTAAATATTTAAATATTAAGACCTATATATTGTTTAATGTGTTACATATATATATTTTTTTCTTACTGTAAAACAAATGAAATTTAATTTTCATTTAAAATTCGAAATATTATAAACAATTATAATTACTTACAAGAGTGTAAAAAATATTATTATTGAATTACTTTAAATAAAATTCTAGATATGACCTTCAAGACAACCGATTTTCTAAACTGCACACTCTTGTTATTGACGTGATATTATTTAAGTTGGTCAAAAAATTTAAATTGCTGTACATAATTTTCATTCTCTGTACAAAAAAAATCCGAATCCATATTTAAGCTAATTTCAGCTTGATCAATTTTGATGAAAAAATCGTCAAATTATTAATTTACAAATAATTAATAGATTTACTGCAATTATTTGGCAACAATGATATATGATGGAAATTAAAGTCATAAATTTTTCCGACTAAATATATATTATTGTATTCTTTGTGTTTTCTTTCATAACTTTTAAAAGTTTGTTATTAGACTTTGTTTTTAATGTAAGGTTTGAGTTGTTACATTCATTTTTATTATTTTTTCGGCATCACTGTTTTTTCAAAACATGTTCATATATTAATAAAATAAATGTATATAAATACATTCAATTGTTTATTTTCAATATGCATATTTATATAAATTTTAATAGCATCAATTTTTTAATTTTTAGTGGATCCGGGAAAAGTTCTTTAATGGGTGCTCTTGCATTTCGAACTCCATGTACGGTATTTATTCTTAGCACATAAGTAAAAATCTAAAACAATATAACTTTTTGATTTTTATATATTTATTCACATTTCATGCTTAAAATTGTGGATAATATGTTCATAAGTTACTTTTAATTTTGCATTTTAAACAATATTTCTTCCCATTAAGATTGGGTCATATTATTTAAACTTTATTACAAAATAGGATAAATACAATACAATATAGCTAAAAACGATTTCAAAACATCAATGTTTACTTATACAATCGTATATTTCGAAACTCAAATCGTCACAAAAATTTACAAAGCTATAATTTATAAACTTTGGCAGTTATTTATTTCCAAGATATTTTTTGATATTTTATTTGTGTGTAATATGTTAAAATTAACCATTGCCATAGTATATGGAATATTTAACTTCATTTGAACTAAATACGTGTCTTTTTTAATTTGTTACTAAAACTATTTCGATCAGTCTTCGATCACTCGATCATTTTTAAATTAATACAAAAATGTTATACGACGCAATAAATTCTCAGTGTACAAAATACACAACACGCAACAAAAATCTTAAGGTATAACATTTTTAGATATTTTGTATCATTTCATTATAAATAATAGGTTGTTTGTGATAGGTATACTATTTTGTTCTCAATACAATTATTATTTAACACTGTAGGAAGTTATATATTTAAATATAGCATACCGTTGATTTTTCACTTTAATATTTTAGCATCCATGACTATTCAAGGTGATATAAGAATAGACGGAAATCTTATTGATTCAACTTATATGAGACATCACAGTGGTTATGTGTATCAGGATGAAATTTTTGTTGGAACTATGACTGTTGCTGAACATCTACGCTTTATGGTAAGCTAGCAAGAATGCTTGTATTAATCTTATTGTTATTTGTTTACAATTAACTTTCAGTATTATTAATTCTTGAATTTATAATACTTACAAATCTTAATTTCTTTAGTGAATTTTTATACTTATAGTATGTGATGATATTCAATCTCAATAATAAATTCAATTTATACAAAAACCATAATATACAAAAGTAATCCGAGTGAATGAATTTTGTTTTTTTACGCTTTACTTATTCTCTATAATCGTTACTTACTACGGCTAAATTTATTTTAAAACGGGATCGAATGATTTATAATTCACAAGTTAGGTACATTGTAACATTCACAAGTAAAATTTATTTCCATATGCATATTATTATAGGCAAGAATGAAACTAGTTCATGCTATTAATCTGGAAGAAATTAATTTTCGAATACAAACCGTCCTTTCGGATGTTGGTCTTTTATCTTCCTATAATAAAATAATCGGTTCTGTTGATGATCGAAAAGTATTGTCTGGAGGAGAAAAGAAGCGCCTTGCATTAGCATCTGAGGTAAGTAGTTTTTTAAATACAAAGTATTTTAATATGATTGCATAAATTAAAATGGTTTAAATAAATATAACTTATTTTTTTAATGTATACATTAAATTAATAAATATTGTACATAATTCTTTTGTTGTTTACTTACAAATATTTGTTTCTCCATTTTTTGCGGTAGGATTTATAAATTTTTTTTCTTAACTGCGCAACAGTCATAGAGCCAGATCTTTGTCTCTCCTTAAAGTCCTCTCCACAAATATTATTTGTATCAAAATCAAATAAATAAAAATATATCAGTCTAATATATATCAGGTATTCTTTAGTGTTATTTTGCAGTTGCAATAAGCATTCAATAAGAATTCTTTAGTATTCCTCTCTTAAAGGATATTATTTTTCAACATCTTATTGAAATTCTAGATATTGCAACAGGAAAGAATCATAATCAATTTGAGTTCATTATCTGAGTAATCGGATTAAATTTAATTATAAGCGGTTTGGATACACGTCATTAGACTTGCGATGAGTTCCTTTATAGGATGTAGATTTTTGAAAGGATTAAACTCAATTTTTTTATAGTCAAACTTGTATTTTACAAGTGTGACTTCATAAATTCATTACTTATTCTGATGGTGTAAGTCTTTCATCATTAAAAATGAAACATTTTAAATCGCTTAAAACAATAACATTGTAAACATCTGTAATTCAAGTAGAAAACAGGAAAAAACATAGTTTTAGAACTTATTTTGTCATGTTTTAAAAAATTTCTTAGAAATCTTAAAAATTATAACTAACAATTCAAGAAATAATTTTTTCAAATTGTGCGAAAAAACGTCCTTGTGCTTACTTATATCCACTATATTTACATCATAATTAGAATACAAATAAGAGGAATTCGTGATTTACTTAGCTCATTTCAGTTTATTTTCCTTCGTTTTTATTTTCTTTATTTCTAAATTCTAGAGTGAGTTAATAAGCATAATCCGGAATTTCTTTTTGGCATCACTAATTCAAGTTTATAAAGCTTTTTTTATTAAGTAGATATATATCAAAAGCAAAAATGTCAAGAATAAATTATACTTCTAACCAATAATCCTCATATTAAGCATAGAATTTCCTTGCGAAACTTGATTAATAAAATTAAATATTACTATTAATTCTTTATTTTTTAATTCAAATTATATAATCAAGAATGAAAACAGCTTTCTTATATTCTTATACCAAACATTTTACAATTATAAAATTTATAAGCTATTAGACTTTTAGTAGACAGTCTTAAATAATTTAGAAAAAAATGTATTTGGGCAGTAGAAAAAATGTTCAAATTATTTTTTCAACAAGCTTTAGCCGATGAAAAATGAGGTACTATTCTGGTACTAATGTCTAGGTATTTATTGAAATCTTATCATGATCTTTATAATTGATTTAAAATTCATTACCTACAATATATATTAATATATTAATATGCATAAAAATATAGATTATTTCTTATATAAATACTCTTTTTTATTAATGTTTTTTATTTTTACCTAATCACTAATATACATAACATCACATAATCAAATTATGAAAAAGCTGCTTTCAGATCCGTCAATACTATTTCTTGATGAGCCAACAACAGGTCAAGATGCGTATACAGCTAATATTTTAGTAAATCAATTACAATCATTAACAAATCGTGGACGTATGGTACTTTGCACAATACATCAACCCAGTTCTACTGTATTCAATGCTTTTCAAAAAATAATTCTTGTTGCTAATGGAAGAATAGCATTTTCTGGAACAAATCAACAAGCTATTAAGTTTTTCTCCAGGTAAAAGATTGTACTAATATCTGTAACAAACTACGTAGTATTTAATTAACATTTTATGCAGCTTACAAGTTTTCAATTAAATTATTATAAATAATATTAACTGAAATTTCAAATATCCTTTTATGGAGACTTTTGTGGTTAATTTATTGGAACCTCGACATCTTAACTTTCGAGTTCATAATACAATTCCTAACCATGTTTGTTTTATCATTTCTCATATAATTCATATTCTCATTTAACAATTATGTTTGTGTGCGAGAATTTAGAATAAGCGTCGAAAACTTCAAAAGAATAAGTAAATTTCTCATTTAATTAATTGGTACTCGTATCATTATTGTCTTATTGGTTTGAAATTTAAGATGAAGATTCATGGGTTTTCTCCACTCGAGATACTCATTCACTTTTTATGATTTTTTATGCCTATTTTCTATTCTATAGAATGGAATTATTTTTTAATATAAAAATACAAAAAGAAATAATCAATCAAGGACTAAATTTTCACTTTTATTCACGCGATCGTTTAAATCATTTAAAAACTTTTAAATTAAATAGTCAATTGGATGAAAATATGCGTATATAAGAATTCATATTGCTCTTTATATCATTTTTATGTATCCATATATTATTTTGTATATAATTATATATATTCAGTTTAGGATATATATGTCCACATTCGTACAACGTAGCTGACTTTTTAGTTACAACAATCGCATCTAATAATATGAATTTAGAATCCAGTGATGGAAAATCTTCTGAATTAATTTGCGATGCTTTTTTAGCAACTGATGAATGTAAAGAAATAGATTTAACTCTACAATTACAGCTGCATATGTTTAATTCTGATAAGGTGAGAAGGAATAAAAGTATATATTTACTTCTATTAATTAATAAACGTATAATGAAGTAAAAAATGTTAATCAAAAGATTCAAATTTTCATGTTTTCTCTCGACACTATCTTTACCGTATTCTTAAGTTTATGACAATATTTTCGCACTTAAAGTCTTTGAATATTATTATTACGTTTAGAATTTAAACAATATTTATGTATGAATCTGTTCAATATATTTTATAAATATAGTAAAATATTTATTTATACCTGTACATTAAATGTTTTTCAGGAAATGTGGTCTTCCCGACGATTACTAATAAAGTGAGTATTTGAGTAAGTTTAAAATTTATTCAAACTTCATATGCCTTTTGACAGTGTCTGATAGTTAATTTATTAGCCAAACGTACTAGTTTGAACAAATATTATTTTTCCAGTATTATATTTTTACCATAGATTTCATAGTTATAGACGAAAGCCTTTATAGTTTAACCCTGTATTAGATTTTTACTTGAGCTGCGCCAAATATTTTTTGACTTCTTTTACCGAGACAATTTATTTGTTTATGTTTGATTATATACAGTATGTATTTATATCCTCTACCTAAAAAATAAGTATAATAATTATTATAAATAAAATTCTTGTCGTAAAACGATTAAGTTTCATTTGATTCATCAATGATAATAAAGAATCGAGTTTAAATTCTAACACAGTAAATTATTAATTTTTCTTTCCAAAAATTAAAAATTTCCTAATTCAATATAATTCAATGTAATCAATACAAATCCATTCAGTATAGTAATGACACAAATTTGTCATCTTATATCGCGAATCAAAAGCTTATTCGTCATATTAGGCTTATACATTAGGAGGGAGAGAGAGAGAGAGAGCGAGAGAGAGAGAGAGAGAGAGAGAGAGAGAGAAGGATAGAAAGGAATGGTGTAAGGAGTAAGGGAAGAAAGAGAATGAAAAAAAGGAATAGACAGCCTGATTGAAAGCATAACTCTGTTACAAAAAAGAGATTGGATAGAAATAATAAAAATAACATTAAAGTAAGAGAGAGAGAGAGAGAGAGAGAGAGAGAGAGAGAGAGAGAGAGAGAGAAAGAGAACAGAGAGATGTGAAAACAAGGGAGAGAAAGTTTCGAAAATAGAGTAGAAAAGTTTTAAAATAAAAGTTTATGAAAATATACATAATTTACAAAGCATACCAAATGAATATTGGAGAGGGAAGGGAGTGGTGTAATAAGTATTAATTCATTAAAAAGGAATATTAAATATTAAATATAAGAAGAGAAAGCGGTAATCTGGTAAGAATTGGATTGTTAGAAATCAACTTACATTAAAGAAAAACGAAAAATAAGTAGAAAGTGAAGAAGAATTCATTGAAATTGAACAAAGAAGAAAAAATAATAAAAAATTCTGCCAAAAACGGGACACGTTAAGTAAAAAAGTAAAAAAAAAAGTTAGAGCATTTATAGTTTGTCGAATTTATAGTTAATCCGACGAAAGGGTAAGAGCAAGTTTTGAAAAAACCTGCTTTAAAAATGGAATTATGAATTATGGAAAGAAATGAATTGTATATTTTGAATGAAAAAATTTTATATTTGTATGTTTGTGTTTTTTTATTTTGTGCTTTTAACGGTGACAATGAAGACGATAGAGATAAGTAGATTTAGTATAAATGTGAGCCATGGGTAAAGTTTCCAATATTGAATGTTGAGTACATCTAAAATACAAAAAAAAAAACGCCATTCTAATAGGTCTGTACGGAATGTGACGCATGCTAGTTATAAAAAAAATACATATTTTTATTATTCTTATACCTATTGAACAGTATTATAGTATATATTACAATTATAAATATGATTTCTAGAAGATCATCTTCTGCCTCCACCAAATTAAAATGGTTGATTCACAGGGGCTTTTTACAAATTTTAAGAGATCCTTCTGTACAGTATTTAAGAATTTTACAGAAAATGGTAGGTATTTCATTCAATAATTGTACGAAACCTTAAATTATATTATTATATTATGTGACAAATATTCTTAATCCATAAATAAAAAATGATATCTGTTACTAAAACAAATTAGGAGTCATGATTATATTGCCTAATAATATTGTGTACCAACTTTTACTGAAAAAACTTTTATGTATTTTTGTATAGTACAGTAGGTGGAGATATGATAACAGAAAGACTTCTAATATATAGTAGATTGTAACTATTAAGATTGCATTGCATTTAATTATTTATTAAAATATTTTGAAGTATCGAAATTTTCAAATGCTTATATAATATTATTGTTACTATATATTATTTACTTATAAACTAATGAAACACGAACTATTGGTAATTGTAAATTTTTAAATTTAATATGTTTAAAGATAGGCGAATTTCGTAGTGTAAGGTTTTTACATTTTTAGTGTTATAAGCATTATTATGACTCTGCAAATTACTTTATTGAAATCAATGTATGTTTTGATAAATTGATTTTTTAAAGTAATTATTTTCAATTTCATCATATAAATATCTGCATTTTGTTATAAAATTCTTTTTAGATTCTGTTGCAATATTGTGTTCTTGTATATTTGTAGATGATTGGAATTATGGCAGGATTATGCTTTTTCGGAACTACTAATTTAAATCAATTAGGAATACAATCGATTCAAGGTGTAATATTTATCTTAGTATCAGAAAATACCTTTTTCCCTATGTACAGTATATTAGCAATAATACCCCAAGAATTACCATTGTTTCTTCGGGAGTACAGAGCTGAACTTTATTCAGTACATTTATACTATATTGCTCGAATTGTTTCTTTGGTAAGTATTGACACGAATACAATCCAAAATTATTTAAGTTATTTTATGTATCCTAATTGATAAACATACTAATCTTAATCAATTTCCTTCACTCTTTTGGAGCTTTAAACACAGGTTCGTATCTTATGACTTTGTGTCTGAATTGATCTGAATGTAAATAAATATCTCTTTATTTTCTTTTATGGTTTTCCATATTCGTTTACATCGATAACAATATTTCAAGTTCAGATTAAATTTATAAGTATATTTTATTAGACGTTAATAAGTTTATAGCATGATTTGATTGTCAAACTAGATAAATACGTTTATAGTATCTAACAGAAGTAAGAATTTAACTTAGATCATATACTATTCGTACATGTAATGAGAACTAATTTATTAAGTAAAAATTTATTAAATAATAAGATAAGATTTTTCCATTTTTGTTATACATATAATAATGTTTATTTTTGTAGTTGATGACATAACATCTGCATATTATGTTTTAGCTCCCTGGTGTGATACTAGAGCCGATATTGTTTACGTGCATTGTTTATTGGCTTTCTGGACTTTTAAATAGTCTTGCAGCTTTTTTCACTACTATTTGTATTGTTTTGCTGACAATGAATATTTCAACAGCTTGCGGTATGATTTTCTACAGTTTTACGTATTAATACAATATAAAAAATAAATCATTACTAAATTTATAAGCATTTTTCACGATAGCTGATTTCTCTTATATTGATTATAACAAAGCTAATTACAAGTGTATTAAAAAATTTGCTCCTTTAGTCAAATAAAAATTGATTTATTAATTGATGCATCGAAAATAGAAATGATCAAACAGAAATTAGAAAACGAATTTCTATATTGGAGAATATAATTAAATTTGAAAATTTGAAAAAAATGATCAAAATCGATTATAATAAATGGCTTGATTGTAGAGTTACAGAAATAGAATGAAGGTAGTTAAATATCCGCAAATAATTATTTAATGAAAAAACGAACCGAATTACTTATATTAGTCATCATAGTAATGTAAAAATATTAGACTGACATAGAAATCCACATGTTTTAACATTAAACTTGACCAGTATAAATACATAGTGTAAAAATCAATAGTTTTCGTCAGCTAGAAGCCGCGCTCCGATGAGTCAACAAAATGGTAGCGTGATTTACAACACCCGCGCCGCCAGGGATTATCTTTACACATCAGGGGTAAGTCCTGTGTACTCGCGATGCCGACGTCTTACTATGAGCGACCAAACGTGCAATCAGTATTTCTTCGTAACACTTGAAAAAATCGGTGTTACGCATATATGAAATGGCGCTAAATGCTTTGCTAATAAATTGTCCCGATCAAGGCGAAGCTTTTGTCAATCTATTCGACTAGCCATATTGAAAATATCACCAGGCTTTCATTGCCTACGTAACTGAACGCTCACTTTCGTGTCGGCCTAAGGTTCCTCTTACAACCTAACGCCTCACTATTATTGACAACCTATAATTTTAATCAACGTAAATATTATACACTAGTTTGAAACTACTAAATTACTTCAGTCCTGTTATATGCATAAATTTTTAAGCCTTGTATCAATGTAACAGCGTCAATTTTAAAAAATTTGCGGTAGATATGGCGCAACTGCCATCACGACAATAATTATACTTATTATTGTTGCAATTTGGTTAGCTTACCGCTTACTCTACCACCAAAAAATTTATCCCTTTGGAATCGTATGCAATTATAAAATCATTGAAAATATAGAATAAAACCCTTACAAACATAACTGTAAGTAAAATACAAATAGTTTAATTTATTTTAAAAAAAACCTAATAAAAGCGGTAGGATATAATAACAAATTGACTTATAGTTTAAGAAATACGAAGGGTTCCGGTTATTGGTTTTCAGGTTTTATCAATTCCATTATGTGATGGAATTAAATCAATTTTATCAATCGTATCATTTGAATAAAAATTTATACAAAAATTTCATACAAAATTAATATTTTTGTTTTTTTTTTTTAATCAATAATTAAGTATAAAAAATTTTTCAGGTTTTTTCTTCTCAGTTGCATTTAAAAATGTACCACTGGCTATGGCATATTTAATTCCATTTGATTATTTATTAATGATTACAATGGGATGTTTTATAAACATAAGGTATATAAATTGACGATATTATATTATATATGTATGTGTAAATAATTAGATAGATTTAATTACAGTTCTATATTTATATAATGTAAAAAAAACCTTATATTTGCATAAAATGAATTATATAAACAGTTTTAAGAAAATATTTAGCAATTTTAGCAAAAATATTGCAACAGATAACTGAGAAAAAAATACTGTTGTATCATTGAAAATAGTTTTAAATTTAACTAGTAATAATAATGAAGTATAATAACAATAATATTATAATAATATAATATAGGAAATCGTACGATTAAAGGATGGCTTTTATGAATGCGTATAAAAAAAACTTTTTTTTACTTTCAATTAAATTTTTTTAACATTATCTTTTTTCTTATATTATTACTTTATAAAACAAAACATATTTAATGTTTTTAGTTCTTTACCAATATATATATATTGTGTCAAATATATATCTTGGCTGTTTCATTCGACAGAAGCACTTTCGATCGTACAATGGAATAGTGTTAAAAATATTTGTAAGTACAACAGTATTGCATATGTAATTCAAGCTATTTTAATTTTAACAATTGTACCTTGAACTACTATCAAATCAAATTTTTTATATCGTTAACGCTAATGTATGAAATAAAGTTTGAAATGGATGTTTTATTATAAGTTGTGATGGGTAAAAATCCATCTATACATCTTTATCAAGCGCGCACAACATGCGAGGTAACAAAGAAAAACTCATTATTTTTCATGATTATGTTCATCATATTAAACTCAATTCTAAAGTCCATTGTTTTCAATGACCATTAAAATGTATTTTTGTTCTGTCTGTACATCTACATTATATTGTAAATATTTTAAATCTAATTCAAAATTGAAGATTTCGAAAAAATTGAAAGATTACGACATTGTTGATAAGAAAATTTTAACTCGTAAATAAGTTTTAAATGTTATATTATTTCTCTGTCAACAGCATGCTCTGCTACGGATATTTACTGTGTTCAAGATGGTAAAGAAGTTCTAAAGCTGTATGGTTTTGCTGAAGAAAATTTTAACTTCGATATTTATTTAATGATAGCTTCATACTTTATTTTTCATATATTAGGATACATCTTTCTGTTAAAAAAATGTAAACAAATAAAGATTTTTTAATCAGTCGATTTTTAATATTATATATAACGGTATTGGAAACTAATTATTTTACAGGAAATTTTAATTTATGCTTCTTTTTCTAGTAGAAGTATTACAAATAAATAATGTAAAATAATAAGCAATCGTAGAATTAGATTTCAAAGTACAAATCTAATATTTATAATTGCATTGTATTTTTTAATATAGAATTCAAATACTAGTGTAAGTGAGTTAAATTTTATTATGCTTTTCTATGCCATTTGATATATAAACTTTTTATTTCAATAATAATTGTTTTTTTTATTGTAGTACAATGAACATAAAATACAGGCTATTAAGGTTACAAAAAATGAAGTTTAATGACATTGTGTTATATATTTCTTTTAATTAAAAAAATAATACAATACGTAGATAACAGTTACTGATGTTTAATTAAACTGAGTGTTGTATGTACCTTATAACATGAACATTTACGTAGAATTAGATAAATGATTCCTCAATTTTGTAAAACACGTATTCTAGTATAAATATTACTCTGCTGTCCCATAAATTGTTTTTAAAGAATTATTTTCCTTTCTTGAATGTTCTCGAACTTGTTTAATTTTTAGATTATTGTACACAAACTTAAACAAATAATGTGTTTTGGGATTATGACTGTTTAAATGAAATTATATGTTGTTCGAGTTCGTCTTCCAATTATTATTTAGTCTTTTCTAATAATAGAGTACAAGTTAAACCACAAGAAATTTGCATGCGCAATAGGTCCCCTTTTAGAAATAACCGAACCAATACTTGAAATATAATAAAACGTCTTTGTCTACCCTGGAATTTAGGTTATTTAACGTTGGGTTGGAATTCCATTGTGTAAAGGACTAAGAAAGGTTTTTTTTCTTTTAGGTATAATTTGGCCTTAAATCTTCAACTTATACTTACCTACTCCGCTTTCTCTCTGTATGCATGTGACTTCGCAAGCACTTGTTCTCTTGTGTTTGGTAACTCATTTTGAAACGCATAAAATTTTTATATTACTCCTCACTTCTCTTTTTAATTTTTGTACTGTAATAATAGTCTTGTAGTTTTAACTTTTTTAATTATTAAAACAATTATAAAGACTTATAAAACATTTAATCAAAAATAAATGATATTAATGATTAAACTCTTGATAGCATGATTTAATAATTATTAAGAAGAATCGTATGGCCATCATTAAAATATTTATTATTAGAAAGATTACATTAAAATTTTATTATTTTCATTTTTTTTTACGAAGAAAATGTTTTGATGAAAACAAGAAGTTATTGGCAAATTTTTATTTTTATCATAAAAATTTTTAATTCAATATATTTGTACCAAATGTTTTTTTATTTTAATAAATTTATTTGTCGATTTAACCTAAGTTTTGATAAAGATCTTCTAATTGTGGTTTAAAGTATGCCTTTAATTGTTGACGTTTTGTTTTCAATGCTGGTGTTAGAAGACCATTTTTAATAGAAAATGGGTCGGGGTGAAGATATATATCTTTTACCTATAATATATATTAGTATGTTAATTAAGTTTTATTACTTTACGTTCTAAAAATGAAAAATATCGTTTTATTGTTCAAATATATTTCAGTGATCGAATATAAAACAAACGTACTTGTTCGAAAGATTTCAAGCCAGCTTCTTTACCTCGGATTAGCATATCGCCTAAAATAACATTTTTTACTTCCGAATTAGCGCATAGTACACTTAATGTACCAGGTATATTATTTTCTACAGCCCAGCATTTAACAACATCTACATCTGGTACAACAACGGCAACTATACACGATTTTAATGATTCACCATGGACAAAAATTTGATGAACATATTGGCTCTTATCATAAATACTTTCTATTTTTTCCGGAACAATATATTCTCCTTGAGAAAGTTTAAATATATGTTTTTTTCGATCAATAATTTTTAATACGCCATTCTGAAAAAAAATATTTTTTCTAATAATGCATTAACATTTTACAAATTTTAATACTGGTTCATATACAAGGTTTTTTTTATTATTAACATCATATTTATAAACAATCTATTAATAATAAACTTGAGTAATAACGAAATGGACTTACTAAAGCAAACGTGGTAGCTTTGCATTTCAATAGAATAATTATTAATATTAAAAGCCTATGTTTGTAAATAAAATTTACCGGAAGCCACATGCCGATATCCCCAGTGTGATGCCAGCCTTCCTCATCAATAGCTTCTGCCGTTTTTTCAATATTTTTATAATAACCTACAAAAACATTTGCTCCTTTTACACACACTTCTCCTTGGTTATTTATTGAATAGTATTCCATTTCAGGTACATCCATTAATTTGATACAGCAACAAGCTACTGGTGGGCCAACATGTTCAGGTATGTGATCACCCTAAATGACAAATTAATATATTAATTTTGTTAACTTATACGTATCTTGTAAAATAAAAAGTTACATAATAAGTATGAAGTATCTATGAATATAAACACCTGAACTGATAAAGTAATTGGTGCAGCACATTCAGTTTGTCCGTAGCCTTCAACAATTAAACATCCTAATACACATCTGGCAAATGTAAGAACATTTCCTGCAAGAGGGGCAGACCCTACTATCATCAAACGCAGTCTCCCTCCCATATCTTCTTGAATACTTTTAAAAAAGAAACTATCCCATATAGTATTTTTTCGAATTATACTTTTTTTAATATCAGATTCTTTATAACGCATACAAATATTAAATAAAGTGCGCCTTACAAATGAATTATCTAATTTTGATCGAACCTAAAAAAAAATATTCTTTTATTATCGATAACCATAAAAGATCCATGCTTCATCCATTATGACATTTAATAAGTTATTGCATATTAATTTGATTTAAGTATGAAACAATCATTTTCTCATCCTGCAAATATATTGCAAAATGACAAGATATTGAAAAAATTTAGGAAAAAAATAGTGAATCAAGTTACTCTATTAAGATATTCTCAAAGGATATATAACAATTTTAAGACTTACGATAAGTTAAATATCACAAATTGTTTAAAACAATGAGAATCCTCAAAAATTGTAATTAAAAAAGTCTACGAAAATCATATTTACTTTAGGAATATTTTAATATTCATATATGCACTTTTTGAAAAGTGTAACTACATACATTAATTTTGTTTTAAAAATTAAAACAATGTTTTCTTTGCAGTTTGTGAATTGACAATTCATATTTTATATCATATGTTTACCAAATACTTCTGAAAATTTTGTCCAATTTGATTAGTTTTAATATTTTGAACAATTCTTTGATTAGCCCGAAAATTTTCATTTTTTATTCCAATCCATCTACAACAATATAAAAAATTAAAATTGTTATTTCAACTTCTCTATTTTTACTCTTCATGATTTACTTGTAATTTAATTCTAATTTTTTAATATCATAGAAGCTTTATCCACATATTGAATATAATTTGTCAATATTTTACTTATAAACCATGATCACTGCTTATAATTTTATTAGATGTTGTTTATGATGAAAAGATTGATTAATAATATTAAAATTAGATACAAAGTTGACTTAAACAAAAATTAATTTTGTCTTTTTTAAAAAAATCTCATTGAACTGACCTTGTCATAAATACGATTTAATAGCCGTGGTACAGCAGGCATTACCGTTGGTTTTAAAGCTTTCATATCGTCAGATAACTTTTTGATATCACCGCTAAAAAATCCAACCGATCCTCCGACCATGTACATTGCATTTTCACAACACCTTTCCAACATATGAGCTAATGGTAAGAAACTTAACATGGTATCTTGTGATGTCGGTTTATATTCTCCTAATTGCAGCAAAACTGCACAGACACCTGACATGACATTTTTATGAGTTAACATAACACCCTTAGGATTTCCAGTTGTTCCGGACGTATAGCAAACTGTACAAAGATCGGATGCCGATGCTGGCATTTCAGGATTATTTTTTTCTGCGCCAAGTTTCTCAATATCTTCAAAGCTCAATAATTCTATACCTCTATTCTTTGCTCTTTGCTTTGTTACAGGTTTTATTTCTTTTATAATAATTAACTTGCGAAGACACCTACAATATAGATATTGAAATAAATTCTTTAAACGTGTTATAAAAAACTTTTAAATATTGTATTAAGTATATATATATATATATATATATATATCTACTTTTAAAACAATTAACTACTTTTTAATAAAATGAATAAAAAGTGTTGAAAAATAAATAATTTATAATATTTTTAATTGTATTCAGTTTAATATTTACTT
This sequence comes from Kradibia gibbosae, assembly GCA_018907135.1. Classification (NCBI taxonomy): domain Eukaryota; kingdom Metazoa; phylum Arthropoda; class Insecta; order Hymenoptera; family Agaonidae; genus Kradibia; species Kradibia gibbosae. The sequence goes on from JACCHX010000007.1 coordinate 6,913,872, forward strand.
TAACTAAGCATAAAAACAAATTGTTATCAAAGAATATAAAATTAAGTGTTAATTTAAGAAAATCTCTTCTACGTAAAAAAGAAAAATGTTATCAATTACAATCTATTGTTCATTCAAACATCATCTTAGAAATAAATTGCTTTATAGAATCACAAATACTAATTTCTTTCGGTTTCTATAACTTATATTTTATATTTTATTGTTTTTTTAATATTACTTTAATACTAGGAATACATAGCTTTTTAATTGAATTACAACTTTTTAAAATTGATTTCAAATTAATTTTTTACCATGAGGTGATTTTTATTTGCAGAGATGTAAATAAAATTTTTATTAATTATAATTTTTTTAATTCAATATAAATTGCTACAATCAATTGTTAAGTAATGCGCTTTTTTAAAGTTATGTCATATTGCTGGTAACAAAATTAAAGACTAAGGCAAAAATTTTTTTTTATACAGTATGTTCTGTAAATCTTTTTTATAGATTATAATTTGTATTTTTATTTATATATTTTTATAATTTACATTTAGTTGTAAATATTTTTGTGTCACTATTTGTGAAAAATATGATAGAGTCGATTTATAAAATCAATACAAATTTTAGATTACATTTTTAACTACAGTTCAAATATATAGATATGGATAGTATGTTTTTAACTAATTAAGTGCTTGAAAACATGAAATTCCTTGAATACAAATACAGAAGAACAGTCATATAGAAACATTATTTTTCTATATTTAGTACAATTAAATAATTAAATTACTCACTATTTTACTCGAATATATTACAACAGGATTTTCTAGCTTCAATTAAGTAATTAATCGCCAATTCTTTGATCGCATAATGTATCTGCATGACACGTCGCGTTTTATCACAATGTCTTTCTTCATCGCCTTTTTTTATTACTGTCTCACCTTGAAATAATTTTATATGCTCAATTTCTGTATGTCACTCCTAGTTCTACAACCCCCAAACAGTTTCAAATAATTTTTCAGGTTAAACATCAGTTTGCCAAAATTGTCGAAAAGGATTATTTCTCTAATTATAAATTGAGGACATGAGAGATAGACAGAATCAAATTGTGAAAATGAATAAAGTCGATATTATAATAAATAAATACAACGTATTCGGAAATAATTAAACTTGCATATAAGTAAATAATGTTTCCGTGCATGGAAGTCTTCTATGTGAGAGTTATGTTTTCATTGTATCATTTTTCGAGTGCACTGATACTGTAAGTCAAATACAGTTTTTCATATTAAGAGCTATGATCCCAAAATGATGTATAATAATTGATAACATAAGTTTTAAATTGTTGTATAATTTTAAGAATTAAGGAATTAAACTAAGGCTTCTTCCCTTTAAAAATTAAAACACTTATATGCCGTATTAAAAAAACATATTATCAATTCTATAAAGCGATTTTTATTTTTTCTTTAAACTTCAACCATTTAATTGGAATATGATTTTTTAACAAATGACATTTAATATTTTAATATTTTTTTTAGTTACAATATTATAAAACACAGCACTATATTAATAGTAGAAGCGAACTTGCCTTTTTATTAACTTTTATATATGAAACTTTTAAACAAATTTAATACTGCTCGAATTAGTGGATTATTAACATTACACTGAATGTATCTGTGTACTACATTTATGGATAATTTACTAAAATCTTTAGTTTTTATGAATATATTTTATACATCTTATATAACCAAATATAAAATATTGTATATAACGGTAATTATGTGATCAATGATAATTAAAAATAAATAAATAAATAATAACTAAGTATATAGAAGCTCTACATAGGTTTCAAAAATAAAATTAATCCTTTCCTCCAAATCAAATAGAATTTGAAAAAACAGATTTACAAAAGAATAATTTCATATTTCATAGCGTTGAAAAAAATATACATAAAATTATTTGGATACAAAACCATAGTTTTTTTAATAAAAGTAACTGACATATTAACGTTAGTAAATATGACTTTTTGATTTTATACATATATTATTTTGGTAAATAAGATCGGGTGTATTTTGGAATACCTCAGTCCTTACATAAATTTAAAAAATGTGTTAGTTCGAATTTTATATGTATTAAAGCACATGACTTTATAAAAAAATTCAGCAAAATCTCTGATTGTAATTAAATGATAGTTAAAAAACATTATTCTTGCAATACATCTTATTTATAATTATATAAATTTATGAATAAGTATAGTTTATAAGTGGTAATCTAATACCTTGGCGCCTTATCTAAAAGTAGATTGCACTTGCTGTCATTTTCACATACAACCAAACTGATGTCGGCTTGTTTTATAATATATGCACATGCATCTGGTCCTAAAGTGTCGTATAAAGGTACAACGACAAGAGAATAAGTATAGCAAGCTTGTTCGGTTAAGATCCATTCCGGGCAATTTTGACTATAAAGACCAATAAGATTTTGAGCTCCTGGTTGTAAGCCACATGAAACTAAACCTGATCCCAAATTTTTTGCTCTAAGTAGAGTTTCGTTATAATGTAGCCAATGATATGTTTGAAGAGGTCCATCTCGCCATCCAAGACACGGCCCATTGTCTGTAAAAATAAATATATTTTAATTTAACTGCACATTAAATCTGCATTCTAAATAATATTTTTTATATCTAAAAAGTGTAGCTTTTTTAATATTAATGTAAATATCAAATAAAACAAAAACCTTTTCTGCATTCAATATTCTTATATATAATTCATTCACAAAATTCTACTATAATTACGATTTGATATTCAAATAAAAATCAATAATTTTTAAATTAACAAATTGTTTTACTTTGATTAAATAAAAATTTTATTGCTTACCAAGTAATTGAAAACTACTTAAATTTAATACATATCTTGATAAATTTTTCTAAAAAATTAATTTTTTATAGTAGCAGTTTTATCAAGAAATAGGTGAAGGGAAGTTAAAGGATTAATATGCAATAGATTAATTTTTCTTATTTCTTCTCCATAACTAATTTTTTTTACCTTAAATTTTTTTAAAATAAAAAAATCTATTTATTTATTTTTAGCGATTAGTAAGGATTAAATTAACAACAATAACACTCCATGACTAGGAAAGCAAAAATCAAAATTTACCGTTATCAAAATCACAAAGCGATTGGAATACTAATAAGAACTAGTCTTTTTTCAATATCATCAGAATATTTTTGATGTGATTAGAATACACTTATCCATATGAGTTTCATACGAGTCAGATAGATAGATACTAACTACACTATAAATTACTTATATTCTGGAAAGCAGTTTGGTATCGATTCTAATACAAACGAAAAATAAAATTAGAGAATAATAGCTTAACATAAAACTTCTAATGTGGTAATATTAATAAAAATAGCATAAAAGTAATGAAAATAAAATACTACATTGAATTTCGTTTTTTACTTTCAATCACAGCAGTCCTTTCATTAAATATTTCTTTAATTTTTTTTGTTTTAAAAATTTGAATTATAAACATAGGAAATATTTTTGTAAATCACTGAAATATCATAAAAAAACGAAGAACGTTTGACAAAATAAATAGAAATAATTCACTTCAAAAACTATATCTAACTACTTTTTCTTAATATTCTCATCACGTCATTCAGTGAATTATTTTTTCTCAAATTTTAAAAACAAACATGCTTAAAATACTCACAGTAAAAAGTAAAACAGTGGAAATTTACAACATTGCTTTTAAGAACTTTTATTACATTTATATATACATATATATATTATCAGTATATTCATTGGTTTAAATTCATTTTTCTGAAGAACAAAAAGTTCAAGGAAAGCTGGAGTAATACAATTTTTTATTTGATTGATAATCATTAGTTAGTTTATTTAATTATTAAAAATTCATATTCTTAAAAATACGCAACTACCAAGTGCTCATGCACATTGTTCGTACTTGTTCGCAAGATATGAATACAGATATGAATAGCTTCCAGAATGATTTTGGAATTTACAATCTTATCAATGCTTACAGAATTGATAATTTTTTTTACTAAATTAAGGTGAGTTATTTTTTAAGTAAAAAATTAAATAAGAACTTACATATTATATAATATAAATGTTTCTGCAGAAGTATTTTTAAAAAATTTCAAATTTCATTAAATAATTATTATATATTACAAAAATATAAAAATCTTAACATTTTTTTTTATTTTGTTTATTTTGTTTATTTTATGTATTTAAAAATAGAAAAATTCCTGGAACTTAAAAATTAAAAATTTTTTTTTAAGCAGAAATTCAGAATTACTTTCATATAATGATTTCTTATGTTTTTTATAATTGTTTCATAAAATTAAAAATTTAGTTTTGTTCTGAAATGTTAAAATATTAAAGAATATTAAAGAGTTAAACATATTAGTGCAAAACTATATTTTAGTCTTTTGCTTAGACAAGAAATAACATTTCTTTAAGAAAAGGATAATGTAAACATTTTTTAATGCATATTTATGCTTATAAATACGATGAAAATTTTTATTATAAAATTTAACAAAGCGTGTAATCTTGATAATCAAGGAAGATCCTCTTCTTCAATGTTAATATTAGAATTTTTGTATTTTATGCTTATTATGATGTAAATATTGCTCGATTTTTTTTTAACTTTTTTTAAACTTTTTATTTTTATATTAAAAAAGATGAAAGATTTCCATTTATAATTATATGATTAATGGTAAATTAAAGCCCTGTAATTTTATACATAAGACACTTCATTATTTTTTCTGCCTACAAATAATACAAATATATAAATATTTATTCGCTCTTGAACACAATTTAATTAAAATAGCTTAAAAAAAATGTTATATATCCATAAATTAATACATCTCCAGCAGTAAAAGTCCGAACTCCAGTGTGTGTCTAATTAAAAACCCTAAATTATATTTTTAAAAAGTTGCAAAACTAGTCAAACTTTACATTACTTTAAATGCTTTTATTTTTATTTTACTATATTTTCACTAATTGATATTTTATTAATATGTTTATAAAATAATTAAATTTTCCAATAAAATTCGCAGTACTAGTATATTCCGTTGATTTCGAATTTCAATTTTACGGAATATCTAATCGTGGATTAGGTATTTATCCTTTTAGGCTTAAAAATGTAATTATATATACTTATAAAAATTAATTTCTTATAAATAATATTAATATAATATTTATTTTCAATACTGCTTCGGTTAATTTTAAACCGTGCCAATAATGTTATTTTTTTAATTTTAATTATTTTTACTAAAACTGCCAATGGTTGCAATATCAAAACATGTTTCTATAATAAAAAATATAATAATCGTTCCAACAAAAGATTTAAAAATATTTAAGTGAATACAAATATGAAATCAATTAAATGAATTATAATGAAGAGGCATTATTATAAAGGATCAATTGATAATAAATACAATAATTCAAAACTTTAAATGCATACGATATGAAATAAAAGGATAGTTACGTTGATATATTGTTTTACGCTCAGCTTGCCGGTTAAGTAAAATAGGAGAAGGAAAATTTAAGATAGACAAAAGTAAAATTATATAAAATACAATTTAAAATGCTTTTAAATCATAAATTTAAATTCAATTTAATAATTTAATAAAATATTATTTAAAAACTAATATATCAATATACACGTAAACTTATTAAAAAATTTTAGTATAATATTAGTATGTTAGTATATATGTATTATAATTAGTATATATTAATATGATTATATGTATATAGATTTTTAATATATTATTATTACTCACTAGATTCTTTAGCACCTTTTCGAAAGGCGTCATACAGAGTTTGTGTATCTTCATGCATGAAGCTAACAAATTTTCCATTTTTACTTTCATTATAAAATTTTGAAACCCTTATTAACTCAGATCCCTAAAAACTCAATAAAGCACATAAATGTTTTCAATTTTTAATTTGTGCACGTTTAATTATAAGTATATTATACTCCCTCATTTTCCTTCCCCCCACCCTCACGACTCCTCTACACTTTTTAACGTTTTAATTATCATAGTTAAAAAAAACGAACGAATGAACGGGTTTTATTGCTGAATAAAAATAGGTTATAAGTACAGGTTAAATTTTTGTATGCAAGTAATTTCAAAGGATAAAAATATTTTGCTTAACATAAAATAATGTAAAAATAACCATGAATCGGTATAAATATATAATAATAGGTTAAAAGATTATTATAATTTTAAACGAAAACATTAGTATCAACTTTTTTAAATAACGAAAGTAATCATATAGGCAAACAGTATATGTAAACAAATCCTATACAAATAATATAATTTCAAAAAATTTGAACTCGAATAAACTCTAAGAATGCATAAATATAAGTGCTTTTTTTACCTCTTAATTTACGTTATCTTTTTTAGTTATATTTACAAACAAAAGTTGTCACGTAATATTTAACGACTTTTTGTTTTCTTTTAGCAACCAAATATTTTGTAAATTTAAGATATTTATTCACACATGTTTTGTTTAATATTCTACTATTGCACGTTAAAACAATTTGTTTGTTCAAATATATTATAAAATTATAATAAACTGTAATGAAAAATTGAAAAAAAAAATTTTTCGAGTTTTATAATCAAATTTCAATTTTTGCTTAGATAAATATAAATTTTTTATACATATAGTCATATCATATTGATATAACGAATTCTAATACAAAACATGTAATTTAATGTGATTGTTGATATTATAAAATGAGAAAATTAATTTCAACCTCTAATGTAGTTATTTCGAATTACACTTATTGTGCATTAATTTATTATAAAAAATCAAAAAAAAATTTTAAGAGTTAATATTAGATATCGAAATATTTAAAATTATTTTTCAAGAAAAGTTATAAGAAAATAATACAATGTTTATGTCTAATCACAAGGATTATTTCTGTAAAATATTAAAAAATAATCTTTTTTATATATAATAATTAAAGAGTTTTTATATAATTTTATTATATCAAACTACATATTAAATTTAATATTCTAATTTTAACTGCACTACGACAGTATTCTTCCATGCGTACATATTTACGTAATTGAATTTTCAAAAGTATGAAAATCATAATTCAAAAATTAGTATAATATTTTGGAAATAATTAGCAATAAAAATATTATAAGAAATTTTCTATTTTAACTATTCTGATACAAAATTTTATAAACAGTTGATACATAAAATTTAAAAACCTTGAGTGTATCTGACTGTTCATTCAGATCAATTGGTATACGAATTGGTTCATGAAAAAAACAGCCAGGCATTTCAAATTTTGTACGTATATATGTTAAATAGATATACGCGCACACACAATTTTGTTTTCGATTTATAAAAAATTTTATTATATTTTATTTTCACAACAGCTATAAGATCTAGTCACTTCACACACTAATCAATTTTATAAAACTGATGACTAAACTATAATCGTCACGAAATTTTTGCAGATGGATTACTAAAAGTTTAGAGGAGTGGGGTAGAGTACAATTTTAATACCAGGAATAAGTGCCAGTAAGAGCGTGGAGCTTTTATCTGACACTAGACGGTATATTTAAATATAGTCTTGTATTAAAAGAAGGTAGTCGGAAGTTTTCTTTTTTAAATAGACGTCATATATAATATAGTTTTTAGCAAAAATATTTATAAAAAGAAAATTGTCTTGAGTGTTTAAAATTTTATAAATACTATGTACTTGAAAGAATGAAAGAATTTGACACACCTTAAGTAGTGTTATTTAATAATTTAACCAATTTGTCTTTTATTTTTTAGAAAAGCCACCAAATTTATAATTATTTTCTTAATATAAAGATTTTAATTTTTAAAATAAGAAGAACGTTATTTACAAGAAAATAAATAGACGATAACAAGTGACTATACGATGTCATACATAATTTAATAAATTATTAATAGTTATAAAATTTTATTTCAAATGAAGATTGTTGAAAATTTTAAGGTACCAACTGTTTTTTAGAAATTTTAAGATTTGATTACGTAATAAAATATATAAGTTTTCAAAAAAATTTTTGAGCTAAATGTAAATTATATAATTGTCAATGTAAAAATAAAGTATTTTAGTGTTTTTATATAGGGTTTTACAATATATTTTTATGTAAGAAAGTTTTTATCAAAATGTAATATGTATATCAAATTAATTAAAGAGAAAACGAAATTATTAATTACATCTTTTAGATTTCTCTATATAATATTTAATAAATGTACAACTTATATAATTATCCTATGTTTTTGTTGTATTGTATGTATGTATGTACTACAATAAATTGAAGATTTTAGATATAGAAGAAGAAATATAAATAAATATAAGGAATTATTAAAATCAATTATTACATAAACGTGCAGTACCGATAATATAAAAAGTCAATAAATTAAAAATTCAACTACATATTCAAGTAAATTTAACACATGCCATACACTTGCAGTACTTCCATATCAAAATATCGATAAACAAAAATATTTAATTTTTAAAGAATATGTTTGAATGTAAATGTTGTTGCTAAAGCCAGGTGTGACTACTTTGTTGGTAAAATATTCCATAATCACAGTCTCCAAACTCGGACTCTTATTTTAAAAGGTACATGAGATATCCGAAGAGATTATGACCAAATGAACAAAAAAGGATTTCGATTATTAGGATAATAAGCTGAAGTTGTAATACTACCACAGATTTAATTAGACAGATATGAAATAAAAATCTCAAAAACTATGTGTAAAATAGACATCTGTGATTATACTGATACAAAAATGAATCGGCTAGAGTATAAAAGTTAAAATATCAGATGTTATTACTACGAAATATGAGGATTGCACTGAAACATTCAGCAAAAACAACATTTGTCAGATTTTCAGCTGTTAGTACCACCTAGTAAAGTATTTTAAAGACTAAATTTCTTATTTTATTTTGTCATTGAATTTTCTCTTCATTTATTACTCTATTATGCTATATTTATTTTTTTTTATTTATTATTCTTTATAATATTAAATAGTAATACATATACGTCAACTCACAGATTAAAAAACTTTTTGGTCATTTTAACATGTAAATTCTTAAAAACGATTTGAATCGTTTGAATTTTCTTGAGAAAATGCAAACAACGTTATTTAGTTCTCAGATCTGAGAAGTTAATAAATATATAAAATGAGTCTTTTAACATTCCAAATACAATATCACAAGTACAAAATACAATTAATCATCATATCACAATGAAAACATCACATCGCATTTTTATATCAATACTTTAATCTGTCCGTATATTAATAACGTTAAAGTCAAATTAACTATTTATTTTTTTGTGATTGCGTATATAAATCTTTCACGTAATTTATGTGAATTTTCTTTAGATCATAATTAAAAAAGCATAACTTTTTATAAATCAAAGTGTTTAATTCATGTTGTGCAAGATTTTCCAGCAAAAATTTTTATTATGATTAATCCTTAAATATTATTAACTTATGAGGTTTTTATCAGCACAGAAAACATATATAAAAAAATATGTTCATGTTTTTTATTCATACTTTTTGAATATCACGAAAAAAATATATTAATGCAAAATTCAATTTTGTTATGATAGTTTTACAAAAATAATAATTCTAAGAAAATTTTTTTAATAAAAATAATATTATTTCAACCAAAAAATTTTTTAATTTTTAAATTAAACTAAATTTTCATTAAATAACATATTTAGCGCAAATATTGAAACAAAATAGTACATATTGATATACTGTATTTTAACATGATTTATCACATGATTTTATGATTACACGATTACATGATTTTAATGTAATGTCATTATTCAACATGATTTTAAAGTCATTACACAGAAGAATAGTAATATTTTACTTTTATGTATTACTAAAAATTTGGCTTAATTAGTATCTATGATGTGAGAAAAATTTATCCCAAATTTATATTAGATCATTTTAGAATTTAAGTAACTGAAAATTAGTTTATTAAAAAAACTATAAAAAAGTGTTTCATTTGATATGATATTTAGAAACTTATTTTGGTGTACATTGCAATTTATAAATATCTTCACTCTATTAATTATATAAATTCAAACACATTTTTGGCGAAGAAACATGAAATAACTACAAGTCGCGCCAGCCATTTATATATTCTGTATGCATTTTATATTAATTTATATATGTTTGTTACAAATCTTTAAAACATATATAAAATTTTTTTTTCAATTTAATATGTTTTAATCAAAACCTAGATTTTGATCTTTCACCTTAACTAAAATTAAAAAAATTTACTTCATTTATTTTATATCTTCATAGAAGCAGGAAAATAAAAATGAAAATACAAGCAGAATTTAGACCTACAGAATACGATTCTGACTTCAAGTACGACTTGTAAATATAAGCATTCTAAATTTGACTTATTGTGAAAGTGTGTTTTAAAATATGTATTAGGTCGTGACTATATATTTATAATTATCCGATATATTCGATATATGAAATTTACCTAATAAAAATGAATGATTGATATAATGCATAAAAAATCAAAACTTTTTCTTAATGATCATAAATAAATCTATAAGTAATACGGTAGAAATACTAAATAGTCAAATGAAATTACGAGACGTAATTTAGAATAATAAATTTCATTATTTTGAATACTCATTAAAAAATATTTTTCTTTTCCAATTTTACTCTTAAAAATTGTAAAAGTTACTTAAATCTTAATAATGCACTTCGTATTATCAAGTTTGAACTGCTTTATTGGAATTTTAACCAAAATAGTTATTCAAACTGATTAAAAAAAATATATTTTCATGCGACGTATAAGTTTTTCTAAAATAAGTTATTTTCAAACATATGCAATATATATAATAATAAAGCTAGGTCATTCCTAAAAAAAATTCAATTTTTTAAGTAAAAGAAAAAATATTATTATACATTACTGTACTACCAAACTACTATTAGAATATGATATGAATAATTATTTAAAATATTCAAAATTGCAGCTTAAATATCGATTTAATTGATTAACAATTATTTTAATATAAGCAATTATATTAATATACAATTAACGAAAGCTTTTTATACGTTTTCTCATTATACCGTCATAAGAATATGTTAAAATAAGAGTTTATTTTAATTTACAAATCACAATAGTTCTCTTTTTGTAAGCAAAATAAGAGTTTATTTTAATTTACAAATCACAATAGTTCTCTTTTTGTAAGCAAATAATAAACTAAAATATAAATGAATATAAAACAATTATATTTGCATTCAAATTTTTTTTTTCGTAAAAAGATGTCAATCACTTACTTAAAAATCGATTAAGAGTTATGTATTTAACGTACATTTGCTATATTAGAGAAAATCCAAATTTTTTAACAAATACTTATTAAGAAATACATGAGGGATGGTATTATTGAAAAAATAACTATATAATTAAAAATAAATAATTAAGTTGAGACAAATTTGAATACGTGGTTTATAAATTACAAACAATATAAGTCATGAAATATTAATTTTCTTTACATAAATTATATGCATAGACGTTAAAAATTAATCACATTGATTATTGGTTTTGCGTTATTTGTTTTTGTAAATAATGTTTTGAATGTGCCAAAAGAACGAACTTAATTCTTGTTATTCTTATTTCTTCGACGGATTGAAAGCCTAGCAAAAAAAATTTTTTCACACGCACTTTACACTTATTATGTACATTAATAGATCGTTATTTGATTTACAGATGATTTAATTCCGAATCTGATCTATAGTATCAACTGTATAGGTCTTTGTAGGCAAGTCTTGTTTACTTTGGAAGCAGAAGTTCCACGGGAACTTATATTATAAAGAATTAGATATTATATGCGTCAGATATTATAAACGTAAGAACTTCTTATTAAAATTATTTTCAAAGTATAAATTAATGGTTAGTCAATTAATCCTGAAACCATAAATTACTGTTATTAATCCAAATAACAAATTTAAAAAAAAAGTTCGTATAATTTTTATGAAATGCTTTTACTATGAATTTCCGTTGACTTTACTTTATCTACAAGGATAATTTATTATGTATTTTTAAACATTTAACATGTAAGTATTTAACATATATAGAAGAAAAATATCTAAATGAAATTTTTTTTTGTGAAAATCAATAAAGAAGTTTTTCATTTATTATGGGTATTGCAGAGGTAAAAAATTAGCAATCAAATATTTTATGCGACACGAGGTGAAAACCATAAGGAAAAAAGTTGTATAATGAATTTTGCGCAGTAGCATCCTTTTGTCCGATTGGATTTTGCCCTGCTTCTGGATTCGTAGTTTTAAAGTAGAGAGGGCTGTAAAAAGAAGAATACACCATTGCTTGTTTTTTGTTATTCTCCGATATAACGATCCCTGTTTTCTAAAATTTTGTACAAAGTGAAAAGATGAAAGCCAATACAATTTATGGACGCTACTGCGCAAGATCCAAAATTACTGATTCTCGCATCGCTTGATCAACCGCAGTTTTCAAACAGAGTAGGCTGGTCTAAAAACCAAAAGGTGGAAGGTTGTATTGAAACAGAAAATGAAGTAATTAAAAAGTACACTGTCATATTTTTTGCGCAATTCTCTAGTTGTTCCTTCTGTAATCGACGGTGTGCCTTTCGAATGTCACTTCTGTTTATCCATAACTAATGATTATTTTTTATTTTTATCTTTGTAGCGCAAATATGTACCCTTGTGTTCGCAAAGATGTAAATTATTTAATTACGTCTGTATATTAAATTTTAATTTAATCCTTAATTAATAATAAAAATTTTTTAAATATTGAATAGGATAACATAATAAAAAAACTTAGAACGAATATTTTTTATATATTCGAAATAAAATCCATAAACCGAAGGCTAAAAATTTACAACTAATTTTATCTAAATTTTATTTTCTTAAAAATTAATTTATATTACTAAAAATATTTAGTGTAATATTTTGTATGCGTAAAATAATTACTTAATCTGATTTTCATCATTTAGCATTTACATGATATTTTTTATTTGGGTAAAAAAAATTAAATTTATAGCATATCAAACTTATCGCCTTTTACCCTTACATAAAACAAACTAAATAATAATACTTCAACAAAATAACACAACATATGCATATAATTTAAAAAATTAGTTTGCGCATTACGTCAACTGTTATTTATTGATATTAATTGATTGAAAACGCTGATAATACAATATTATTTCTTGATAATGTATATTTACCAAAATTTATTTTTAATTAATATCAAATAATCAAAAACTGTTTATTTGTTTAATATCTGCATAAAATATAATATATCCTTATCAATAATTTCATTTTCTTGAAATCTATGATTGTTTGAATATGATAAAAATAATTTAAAACTTTAATATCCCGTAACTTCTTCTTTGTTTATACAAAACGTATGGTATAAGCTTTTTAAATGTTTTCCTTACTTAGCTATTTGAATTTATAATAAACAATTAAAAATAAAAAAAAAATTTTGCAAACTTATTATGGAACAAAGTAAAAACAATGAAATATTTATGAATTTATTTATAAATTTTATTTATACATTTTTATTTATTTATGGAAATTTTCATACAAAAATTTATAAATTTATACATTTCTTACTATTATAATTATAATCATGAATAAACATGTGAACGCATGATTGTATATAAAGTAATAATGATACATGAAGAAAAAAATAGTAAAAAGTCGGAATTCATTCAGAAAAAAAAGAGAACGAAATAAAAACGTACATTTAAAAAAGCAGACACAGAGCAGATTATGAATTAAATCAGAACATTCTAATTGAATAGTTATGATTTAATTTTTTCGAACTTAATAATTATAAAACTAATTATAAAGATAATGGCGCTATAATTATAAAATACGTATGTAAATAAGATAAATTATCTATTGTGAATGAGATATATTAAGGAAAAAATTTTAAGCTTTCAAACTTCGTATCATCCGCTTTTATCATCAAATGATATTCTAGTTTTGAAAGATGTGTAAAATTCTAATTGCCATTAAGTTGTCTATTATTATTTCTCATTATATAATTGAGAAAGAAAATTGTATCAATATTCTTGTTACGTATGATGTGGCTCCGTTATTTTATTTTGCTTTGTAATACGAATCATTATGAAATTGTTGATAAAAAATGATGGAATTGAAAAACTCATGTACCTATTGTATTAGCATTGTCAAAAATCTCGGCAGTAAAAAGCATGCGTTTTTATTCTTTAAAATTTATTACGAAGAATTAAAAAATTTATGAAAATATTAATGTTTTAAAAAAATAATATAAATATAAATGTATCAGCTAATGAAGTATTGTTTTAGACATGAAACATTTTTTATATTGTATAATAAATACATAAATATTATACAGTATTTAAAATGTTTTTTAAATAGAAATTTAAAAAATTTTTGAAATATCTAATATAATAAACATATTTATATTAATATTTATAAAGTTACAATTTTATTCAATTTTATATAAATGCAATTAAATCAGTCAAAAGTATTAGCATTTAATTAGTCAAAAAAATTTTATCAACGAATGTCGATTTTACTTATTATCAAAATACTATTGTAGTAACACTATGTAAAGTCTGATTGTTGTGTTCGTATGTTAATTACAAGTAATTCAGTTCATTAGGGTTTTAATAAGACAATTTTTAATGAAAATATTAATATTAAATTTGTTGATTAACGCTTATCCTCTTCGTTAATGTTTGTATTTAAAAAAGTTGTTTCCATTAACATCATAATAAGATAATTTTAAAATAAAAAATAGCATACTTATAAAAAGTAAGACTATTTTTTAATCAATAAGAAGATTTCGCTCAAGAAATCAGTTAGTTGAACAAAGGATCTAATACTTTTCCATTGCTCCGAACCTTGATATTGTACCTATAATAGGGCTCAGCATCTGGTAAGACAGTGCTTGAGTCATCATCTCCATCCTTTTGAGAAAATTGTTGTTGATTTTGCTGAGATAGCATTACATCTGACTGATCCGATTGATAGTCTTGATTATTAGAGTTATATGGTCCAATAGTGTAAGTATCTTCAAAAGAATTATTAGTCGGTTCCATTTTCGACTCTTGCTCAGATTTAACAACGCTCTGTTTAATTGGTACTGAGGTACGCATTACTGAACGTATCTCATGAGTTTCTAGATCTGCGAAAACATTCCCATTATTTACAGAACTTCCAGCAAAAAGAGTTGTAATGTGAGGAAGATTCATGGGACGACTACTGTTTTCTAAATTTTCGGCCACTTTTTTTTTGCTAATAATATTTTTTTTATGAATCTCATCCAGGTGGGTCTGCGGATACATCTTCTCTGTAGAATTATTGACTTCAGTTGATGCTTCAGGCAATTCCTGTTGAGATGTAGATTTTATATACTTCTCATTCCGTTCAAAGATATTAAAATCGCTTAACGTAGGAGCTGTCGCTTGAGTAGTACTCATTGTTGATGTCATAATTGAAGTCAATGTTGAACTGCTAATATAGGGTCTGCGATTTCTGAAAAAAATATGGAAATTCGTTAATTATTATGTAACAAAAAATTACTATTCAATGTATTATAATTATAGTTAGTATACAACATAATAAGAATCATCTTTTTAGAATGGAATTGCTTTTTTAATTATAAGCTATTTTTAAAAACATATTATAATCGTTAAGTTGCAAATTTTATTTGCATGAAGTACGTATTTATATACGAATTTATATACGCATAGAGATTTAAATTAATAATAGTACTTTACTCTAATATATATTTCATACGTAGTTTATCATTATTGTACAGCTTAAACAAAAACATGAACAAAGATAAGTATCACAAATTTCGAAAAAGCACTAAAGAATCAACATGTAATAAAGATGATCTTCACCTAGTTTTATAAAGACTCAACTTGAAGTATAAAGATAAGTACACTTGAAGCAAGTATACATTGGTAATTATTATTAATATGATATTATTTAGTGCTAAATTCATTGGATACAATACGTACAAAGTAATTTATATTTTAATTTTGAATATCAATAATATGAATAATTATATGCTATTAAAAAAACTTTCAAGTGTAGAGGTATTTTTACCATAGCAAAGCAAGAAGTTTTGTAAATTCAACGAATTCTCTACATTTGTTTTCAATAATATTTTCTGAAGATCGGTAGTGCAAAAAAATATAAGGAAGAGTAAGAAGTTTCATACAAAAACTGTTAAGAATTATTAATTCTCTTTGGTAAATTGCTTTTTATAATTTAAAATTAAAATTTAATGTAGAACTAATTATATAAGAATCGATGTTCAACAACTTCAAATAACTCAAGAATATTTTAATAATATTGTTGTCGGATACCTAAAATTCCTCTATACTCAAAAGCTTACGTTAGTTTCAGTGATAAGAATCCAAATAGAATATACAGCATGTGGTACAATTAAAGAATAAATGGTTTTAATACTCCTACAGCAATATTCCGAATGCTATAATATATTATTTTGATTAAATAAGGTCAGATGACACTATAGTGGATAAGATAGTATACTTACCACAGTTGAAAATGGTGAATACACATTAAAATTTAAGGACTATAATTACTTCAAAGGCTTGAATTATTTAAATAAAAAGTTTCTAATAAGTGTTAAAAAAAAATCTTTTTAATCAAAATACTGCTAATAATGCAATAAGACTCTTGATTTAAATATTCCGTTTTGGATTGTAATTAAAATTACAAATAATAAACTAAACTACAAAAAGTGCTTTATTGATGAGATTGTTTAAAATTTTAATAAAAACTAAATATTTAATCCAATTTAATAATATTTTCAGCTGATATAAAAAAGTGAAAATATTAATTATATGTACAACAAATAATACAGATAATATACTCGAAAATGTACTAGTGTAAAATACAGTATTATTTGTGTATACTCTGAATATATAGGCTCACCTCCTTACCCCTGTGTAGCCGATACAGGAATGCTGCCGTAATTATAATAGTAGCATCGCGTTTGTTCACAAATGAAATCTTTGACGAGCATACAGTCCATTCCAGTCCACATCAAACTTGGTGATGTCATCGCAACACAACCTTCGTTATTTCCACTATCAATGCTATTAAAAAGAAAATATTATTTAAAAAATATTAATTCCATTTTTATCATATATATATTTTTTTTATATTATTTTTTATATTATTTTTTTATATTTAAATTATTTATATTTTTTTTATATTTGTATATTATTAATTTAATATTTTAATTGTAGTTGATTGATATTCTTAATTTTGTGACTTAATGTAAAATCTGTTGACAGTATCCTTTAACTTCTTGCGAATTCATTAATATCTCGATTTTTTGTCGTAAATTGTATTATGTTTGTATTGTTTGCTATAAATACTTTTCATATACAAGGAACTGCCGTATAGTAAAAACAAAACAAATTGTCTAACTTCATTTAAACTTGACCATTTGAAGAGCAACTTTAAAGAATTCAAACTTATCCAACCAAAGTCTTTTGCAATTATTAAAAAAAAAATAAACTTATTGTTTTTTAAAGTAAAATGTAAGAAGTTTGTAAAAAATATATTTTAAAAGGTAATTAAAATAACAGAAGGTAAAAATATACCGAACTTTTCACGTGCTACTCGTTGAGGTTCAGTGCCGGGTGGTACGTCAACCTCTCTGGTTTCAGATTCTTTCGCCATGTAATTAAAAGTAGCATTAAATGGCAATCCAGTACTCATCCAAAGAAACATATCAGTGCCTAGATTATTTCCAGAAGTCCAGAAATCGTACTTCGTATATCCAGCATTTCTAAGATACTGCATCATAGTATCTGCTTTTTCCTTGGTTTCAAACGAAACAAGCTGCAGGCCAAGAGATCGACAATATTGATAGGCCAAAAAGTAATTTAACTCAGGGCTATATGGATTCATACGGGATATAAAGTATTGAATACCATCTAGTTGTATTGTAGTGATCCTTTGTGCTATAAAAAACATCGAAAATTAATTTTAAATACTATTACTTGTATACAATACTATTATTTCAATAATTGTAATTTAATTAGTTATTACAAACTTTTTATAAATAAAATATGAAATTTTGCCTTTGTAACAAAGTAAGCCTTAAAAATTCATTTTTTAATCAAAAAGTAGAAAACTATCATATAATTAAACATAATATAAAAATCAACATACAAAATAACATAATAGCCAATCATTTATAAAATTTTTTTTTCTTTACTTGCTTTTGAAAATGGTCCTTTATTTAAAAATTACTTCAATATTCCTTCAGGTTGTGGTTATAATTTAAATTTAATCTCACGAAAATAAAACATAATTTCTTAAAAAAAATTTTTTTTAATTCTAAAGTGGCTTAAGCTCCGTTATGTCAAGGCTGTTCTATATCTGATTTTAAATTTATAACTATTAAAACTTATAACTGATATATTTAAAGAATAATATTTTAAACTATTAATAAATTTATAATGTTTCTAATATTCAAAAATTGTATTTTTACTCAATTCGTTATATAAAAAAAAATATTCCATATATTTGATACGTTTATTTGTGTAATCATTATTCATACATGAACATAACATATTAATTAAATATATTATAATAATAAAAAATTCAACATGAAAAATTTTTATTATATTATTGCTATTCAATTATTTTGGAAACGTTTAATATCTATGATATGTTCATTTCATAAAATGTATATATTTTTTAATACATTTTATAGCTTTTTTATTATATAATAATTGTACTACAGCTAAAAGTATTTATGTAATCAAATTTATTAAAAAAGAAACAAATTAGGTTTTAATATTCATTCTCATGAAATTTTTTTGGTTCTAGTAGTTGTGAAATGTTTCTAGAATCTGATAATTTATAATACTTATTAATATGTTAAAATTAAAAAATATTTTTTTTAATTATTATGTTTTAAACTGATGATATTAAACATTAATAAAAAAAAATTTTTTATACTTTTTAAAAAAAAATTATTAAAATTTACATTCTTATATAGATACGGATTAGTTTATAAAATGCAGTACATAGATTTTTATGTTTTATATCATTTAGTATTTTCATAAATTGTTATGATATTTTAAAAGATATGTATCATAATTTGAAAACTCTATTTGAAAATTGTAATTATTATTCTTTTTTAGGATTTAATATACTAAAATTTAACTAAAAAAATTACCCTTTTAATTATAAGCCTAATGTAATATATATTTCGTTAAATTAAAAATAAAAGTAAAATGTTTAAATGACTTTGCAGAGTGAACATTTTTTTTCGAAACGTGAAACTATTTTGTAAATGATCAAAAAGATATAGGGGAAGCGTTGGAAAGACTCGTTGATACAGGTGGTAAATGACCTGAAAACCTTGAGACGTCTGGGAGCATCGTGTATGAAGCGACTAGTATACTCTTTTTCTTTTAAAGAAGGACAGGGTTACTACAATCTACATTCCCATACCTTTGGCAGCACTATCTTCTCTTTAGATTTCAAGACTGAATGTATATCCTGTAGTAAGAATAACTATCCATGACATAAAAATGTATCTTTATCAACAATTATTTTTTTTTATATTAAAATAAAATTTTTAATTTAATATTAAACTTGAAAACAAATGAAATTTCGTTTTTCCAAAAATTCTAATTTAATAATTATAAAATATCGTAGGTGAAATAGTTAAAAAAAAAATTTTTACTGTGTAACAGATATAAAAATTGCACAAAAAATGATTTAAATTTTCATTAAATTTCATTTTATACTTTATTTTCATCATTTTATACTATATACGTTCATATTTTCAGCTTTTGGCATATAACAACAATTTTCAATCATCACTACAAAAATATTTTAATTTTTTGGAAGAAAAGTATATACAGAGAATTTCTGCCTCAAATTTACACGCTATGTTTAACTATTAGAATAATTGAAATAAAATAGAACATAATGCCATACTTTTTGAATATAAAAATATTTACGTACATTTTTTATGTACATTTGAGTCGATTTATACAAAACATCACGTAATGCATAGAAATTGTTTTTACTTTTCCTATTACTATAAAATTAAAAAAAAATTTATTCAATTACATTAATAATTATCTATTATTATATTTTTTTAATAAAAACAAAATAGTATTATAATTATTTTAGTTCAAAATTCCTTCATAAAATATAATTAAAATATATCATTCTTTGTGGTTTTATTATTTAATCCGTAATTATATATATTTGGTAATAATTTTGTTAATTTTATGGTTTTTTAGAATAATATTTTTAATAAATTATGAAATTGAAAGAGTTCCGAAGTCATTTAAATTTAAATCAATAATGAAAGATAATATTATAATATAAATTGAATAATTTCCACAAGTGATTTAACAATTGATGAGCGAATTAGAAGCTGAATGTTTTATGCTTACATCACAGTGATACACTATGACCTATGTATTACAAGATTTTCTACAATACCAAAACGTATAATGACTGAAATGATTTCTACATATTAAAGATTCATAATTAATTTCAATTAATATTTAATAATAAATCAACATTAGTGTTTAAATTATAATATTATTAATTTAAGGATTTATTATTACTATAGTAACTAGAATTAATACTACATTTAAATAATGATTAAATAGTATTCACGATTAAAGTGCTTGATTATAAAAAAAGTAACTAAAAAATTGTAGTTTCATTGGTCGATTCTATTTAATCAATTTAATTACTTTTTTTACTTTTTATACTTGGAATTTAATAAAATACAATTAAAAAATTTATTAGTATATTATAATTATTGTATAAATTACGCGTTATCTATTAAATACTTTATCTGCCGAATTTGATTGAAATAGACATATTTTAAAATTGAAATAATCTTCCACTGAGACAAGCAATGTATAAAATTTAATTTTAATAACAGATATATCCATATAATTAATTTAATGTATGTGTTACAATACACAAAAACTAGCTCTTTCATTTAATTTTGTCGAGAAATAATTATATAAAAAAACTTGATTAATACTTTATTTAAATTGCAATAATTTAATTTTTGATTTTTCAAAAGATATCCAAATCGCTCATAATTACCGAAAAAAAATTTGAATATAATATAAATGAATAAATATGAATTCGCTTTTTAATAAATCGTATAATTCTCTTCATATTCATGGTTTGTTAATTTTTTAAAGTCTATAATAAATAAATATATGTATATATTTATTCATTTAAAAAATCTGTACTTTTTAAATATTTATAATTTAATTTTGAGTTATGATAACGATAAAGAAAAAAGAAAAAATAACAACCTGAGACATAAAACACACTGACGAAAATCAAGAATATCGAGCTCTTCATATTGTTGGTGAATGATAAACTCAAGGAATTTATCAATTTACTTATGTATTCCCTGCACGACTCCTAGGTGGTGATCGCTGGTTTTCGTTTCCCGGATGCTCGTGTATCAAAGTATAAACTTCACCGGTCGTCAGTGCTGGATTGTATTTTCAAACTGGTCAAACGTCGTGTTTGAGGCTTCTTTAAGAGTCAGACTGTCTAACTGTAGAGAGGGGATTATACACAGTTAAAAGCTACTTCAAATATACCATACTGCATAGAGTATAGGACTTTTCCCAAACTATCTTGAAGTATTATTATTATTTTTTTTTATTGGACGCATGTGAGGGTAGTTTAAAATATTAACTTTTGTTTATGAGTAAATAGGTCGAGGAATTTTTTACAAATATTATATTTAAATACTATTGTTTTAAATAATAACTATATGCAAATACAAAAAATATTTTCTACAAATTTGTTTTTCAAATTTTATAAAATTATAATAATAATGTACATTGTACGAATATTGTAATGTATTGAAAAAGGTAAATTCTTTTGGTTTACACTTTTATTACATTTATTAACATTACACATATAATTAAAAAATCTCATTTATAGGTTTCATTATTATAATCAATCCTTTTAGTGTTCTTAAAATATAAATTAAAAAATTTATATTTTAAAGTAAATTTATATATAAGACAGTTTAACGATTTATAATTAATTATTGTATATTATATAAATATTTTTAATTTACTTACTCAAAAATAATTTTTAACGCAAGATTGGTACGGAATTGTTTTCTTTTACAGCCATCTGTACCGAAAATATATAAATTAATTACTTACCCTAATGCAAGATAAATCGTGTTAACGAATCATATCTTCATATTTAAATTTGCAAGCATTCAAGCTTACATGGAGATACGAAAAATTCTTTTGAAATATAGACGTCAGCGACTTATGCTTGTAGTTTTTAAATATATGTTATAATCATATAAAAATATATTTTAATTTTGAAAAAACATATCCTGAAAATGTATTCAATTTTAGTTTTACTATTCAGTTTTATTCATTATAGATTTTATATATTAAGGTTTTATAATAAAATTAATAACTTATGTTTAAAAATGTTTAATTTTAAACGATGCTGCACAAATGACAACAGAAAATTTGCTAATTTTAGGTAAATTAACCATTTTCAGCAATTTTCGTAGAGTTTATTGAGAAAGAGTCTATAGAATGGAACATTTTTATCCACGTGTAATAAGATGTATAATGGGGTGCATGAAGGATGTTCTTTTATTTGTGAATCATCGGTTGGTAGTGAGAAAAAGCTGTACAGACTGAATGGACATGAGAAATACGTTGAATACTTTCTCAAAACTATTTACACTTATATATTAATTTTGTTTGTTTATAAAAATTTAATTACGTATTATTTTATAATTAAAAATGTTTTTACCATTAATAATATTCATTAAATATTTTATGCCATAAATGAGATACAGTTTTAATTGTTATTGTAAAAACACTCATACCAAAGACATTACCACAAACGGAGTTTTTAATACAACTCATCTAACAAAATTTCTCAAATTTTTAATATTTTTTTGATAATAAAGAATAATATTGTTGTTCATGATGGAACTGACCTTCAATATATTTGAAAAGAAGTTTTATTTAAACTTGAATTTTGAAAAATTAAAGAAGCAAAATGTTACCTTATATTCCCTTGTACAAAAGATTATGCATTATATACATGCATATTTTATGCGCTAAAATCAGTGGCCTGTATCTTAATACATCGATATGTGAAATCTAACACAATAGAATGTTGTATAATAAATTGAAGTAAAAGAAAAATGAGTGGATTTTAGTTCATATTTGAGAGAAATGGTCTCAATTGTAATTATGTATAAAAAAATCTGGGATATCATTGTATAATATATCTCTAGAGAGAGATGCATTTATTTTTCGTTTATCTGCCCATCTATTCATCAGAATCGCCTTATCGATGAATAAAAAAATTTTAATTTAATTTATGCAGGTTACGATAGCCTTGCTAATTCTTTCGTCAGCCTTATTTTCTGTCTTTATTTATGTAAAATTGTAGTTCTAGGTAACAAGCGCATGTTGCCGTATTACCTTCATATTTACATTACTATTTTTTTATTTAGTTAAGCATGTATTAATACGCTTTACAAGCGCTGGAGTTATCCGAGGCGATATCAATGCCCAAAAAATAATCAGACAGAACCTTGTATTTAATATTGTAGTCGAGGTCTAGTGCTGTAATCGCTTATCTTTGTAAATAATCGTGTACATTCTCGTAGAGAGAAGACATTTTCATTTGGTTGTTAGGACGCTAATTCTTGGAGCCCATTTGCGAGTGACTTGCCAAAAAATCTTAAGCATGTGACATTAATAAGCAACGCGTATTCGTATATATTAATGCATTAATGCTATTCAAATGAATTGTTTGATTTTTCTTAGTTCGCGATAACACAATTACATCTCAAGAGTACTGGATGGTGGTCGAGAAGGAGAGCTTTCATTAAAAAAATTTTCGTTTTTGAATATACATTACATTCTCTTAATGAATCCGATTAACACGAGCAGTTAATAGTTGGCGACACAAGCCATGTTTGCGAAACCCTTTCCTTGCGGAGCTTTTGGACTGTCGGCGTCTCGGCACAACGATGAGGCCTTTAACGTCATCGCTTTCGGTTAAATGCATTTACTCGTAAGTACGACCGTGAAAATTGAATCGTGCATACATTTAGCGCTGATCCGTAATGCCTTCGTCGACTTGAACGGAAGTCTCGGCGGGGTGGTTAGAGTGGAAGCCGTGGATGCTGCTGCTGCTGCTGCTGCTGTCGCTGCTGATGCGAACCGCCGCCACATGCGGCGCGCCTAACGGTCCCAAATAGACGCTTCGTCGCTATGTGCGCAGGGTACAGGGATGCGATGGTAGTAGTTTTAGTCGAGTAGGAAAAGAAATTGAAAAGGGAAAACGGCCTAGAAAGAGAGCCGAACTGTAGCGTTGAAGTAAAAACAAAAAGTAAAAACGAAAATTCCAGTTTCGAATCGAATGAATTTCAAATTTTTATGTACAAATATTTCATTATTCTCGACGCTATTGTCCAGCTCTTCTTTCTCCTTGTTCACTTTACTCGACAATACTTAGAAAAACACGCTCGAAAACAAAAGCTAATCCACACGAACTATTTATTATGCAGAACCATTATTAGAAGCCAGGCTTATCGCATCCCTAGCCTGGGACTAAAAATCAAGTGGTTCTCTTTTCTGGACAAGGCCCAATGAAAAAAAAACTCGAATTTTGCGTCTAATTCTTTTCCCCCCGTCGACTCTCCCACTGTAAGCCAACCAGCATAAGGCGAGTTATGCTTCTCGTTTACACCGTTTATAAATAGATTGTAACGAGCTTTTTATAGATTTTACCGATATAATTGTAATTTAATATCAATTACATGAGTACAATTTTATTACTACTTTTGTAAATTAGGAGATGATGTGCGCTTTATTGTTACTGAATTAAAGATGATAGAAAAAGGATTCAAATTCTTGTTTTTAACAGATTTTTTTACATTTTTTATGGTATTTAACGTAGCATTAATTTTATTTCAGTTTAAAATATTGTATACTTATAATGAGATATTTCTTACACCCAATGTTATTAATTTAATTTATTTCGAAATAAGCTTCTATATCGTATTGTAAACAGGGTTTAATATTCGTCCTATATAAAAGGAGAAAAATATAGACAGTTTGATTATTGAAATTTGAATGAAGCACATACAGCTTTCGCCTTAAAAATGATACACAAAAGAAGTAAAAATAGTATCCTGAAACCAGTATTAGGAGAATGCTTGAAAAAATTATAGTGGTAAAACCACTCATTCTAACACGACACTCTCTCTCTCTCTCTCTCTCTCTCTCTCTCTCTCTCTCTCTCTCTCTCTTTCTCTTTCTCTCACCCTCTTTTTAGAATCGAAGGGATTGGTGGCTAGCCAATAGAAACGTTCTTCTAAATCATTTTTCACTTTGTAGAATTATTTAGATTTTCAATAGTGAACATAGAGTACTCATGTTTGTTTTACAATTATATTTATTATACTCGTATAAAAACTATTGTCTAATATATTTATTTTTTTAAGTGCAAACAATATATAGTAAGTAATTGAATCGGGTAGAAAAACTATACAAAAATGAATTTCTCAGAATGCTTCGGTACTATAAAATATATTCTAATGTTTGTGAATCTCATATTTTGGGTAAGTTTATTTAAAAATTAAATTATCAACAAATTATTTCCTATTTATTATTTTCGATGATATTGAATAAATGTCTTGTATCTATTGTGTATTTAGTTTTAGGTTAAGTAGCTTTAATTTTTAAATTATACATCACATACTGAAATTAAATGCCTACATTATTTATATGTGCAACTTAGAAAGATTCCCTAATGAATAACTTGAAAATATGTTTATCTGTAAATGAAGAACATTTCTATTTTTTAATAAGGCTTGTTTTTTGAGTTTTAAATAAATAATTAGTATAATTACTACAAATTATGAAGAATTAATATCAATCTTTATTGAAATTTGAACTAAAATATACATCAAAAACTCAATTGCATTAAGCAAAGTAACAATTTTTTTTTAATAATTCATCTTATTTGTAAAAAAAACAAATTGTGTAAGCTTTAAATACAAAGTTTTGTTTGCAAGAATAATTTATTCATTCATTTTAAATAGTGCCCTAAAATACACTAAAATAAGTGATTTCAATGACAAATTTAAGTAAAAGAAAAATTAACTAATTTTTTCATTTAATTTTTTGTTTAAATTTTTATAAATAATTTTGTATATTTTACTGCATCTGGTATCATTTTAACTGATAAATATTTATATAAATATATATTAATTTGTATTTTGAAAGTAGAGCAATTATAAAATTATCATTAACCTATTTAACAATCATACATATACATTACCTATCAAATTTATTTACTACACTTTGAATTATATTGGTATTTCACATTTTATTATGTACAAATTTTTATTTTTCTTGTTTTTGAAATTGTTTTGTTTTTTTTTTTTTCTTTAATATTTAGAGAGGAAAAACAACAAAAATCCTTTTTATTTTATAAATTGGAAGATAAGATTTTTGGAAAGTCAATAAAAATGATTTTTTAATTTCTGATATTATTTATAAATAATATAAAACCTCAATATATATATATATATTATTACTTAATATTTTTACCCCCAAAAATAATTGACATAATGAGAATAAAGATGAACAAACAAATAGCTTAAAGATCACATTCAGTGTTTAAAACACTAATTCTTTATACAAGACTGTATATACAGATTATTTGTATTGGATAGATCTTTTGTAAATACTGTAAAGAACCATGTTTAAAGGTTAGTATAACAGTATTAAAAATGTTTATTACATAAACAAGAAAATTATGCCAATAGAAAATTTTCATATTTCTAAGCATATCTCACTTAATATAATTTTTTAAACTAAGCTACCAAAATTTATTCACAATTATTCAAAAAATAATTTTATAGTATTTAGGAAATATTTAGAAGGGGTTTGATGAAATGTGAACCAGAATCGCTTTGACTATTTACTTTTAGAAAAGTTATAATTTAAAAAGCAAAATATATTTTTAAAAAATTTTTGACTTTTTATGTTTTAGATTATCTGGAGAATCGGAATTAAATGATCAATTTGACAACTTTATTTTTGAAGCCTCTACTTCTACATTCTGTAAAACTATCTCAAATATTTTATTAATAAAAGTAGTAGAGGATGTATATGTGTATATGTATATGTATAATAGATAGTATATATGATATATATATATATATATATACATTTATACATTATAAATTTTTACTACTTTCTATAAAAATGCCCAAAAAAGTTACAAAAAGTAATTATTGCTTTTGAAAACCCGTGTTATTAAAATTACAACTTTTATTAAATCCTCATATCTTTAATATATTAGAAAAAAAATTTTTTAGACTTTAATCTTGTATCTTTTTTTTATTTTGTCTTTAATTTAATTCATCTATAATCCTATTTATTAGTTATCTACAACAATTTTCTAAATAATCTAAAAATTTTTTAAATTCAAACACTTACATCAAATGAATTTATTGCAATTTTGCTTTTACTTCATAATAAAATTTGATCAATTATACTATATAAATTCTGTTCATGATATTTAATGTATTAATTTACATAAGTTTAAATACGTATATACATATGTATATATTTGTTGTAACTCATTTCATTATTATATTAAAATGTTTTGTAAGCTCTTAATATATTTATTTTAAAAAAATATATATTGTCTTATTATTGATCTACTCCTTATTAAAATTGTTCATTATTCATTTACATATTTTGTACACGGATAAATAATAGCACTAATTTTCATATTTTTTGTGTGATTCAAATAAAGATTTTCTGTATAATTAAAATCACGAAACAGTAGCTTAATATATGCATTCGAAAATATATACTTAACTTTTATGAATATAATCGTCAAAATGAGCAGTAGTAGTTTATAAAAACTGAAATTTTTAAATTGTTGAATAGAATGAAAAATCGCATATATGATTTTCGAATTCAAATTTTTTTCGTGCGAGAACAAGTAGATTAAGTCTTTGTGTTTATATTACACATGATGGTATATAATATAAGAAATATTTAAAAAACAAGCCGAAGAAGAAGTTATTCATGTTTCTAATGCGATTAATAATGATTTTTTTAATTTATCGAGGTTTCACAATTTATTATTTCATAAATATTATTTCATCGCTTATCATCTTAGTTTATATAAATAGTGTAATATAATTGGTGTATACTATAATGGTGTTCAACCATATTACTAAAGTTTTCAATGTTTTTTTGTACATGCAGCATTTATTTTAGTGACTACACTTTTTTTGTGTATTAAGTATAGAAGTCTAAATTTAGTTTATTTATATTACTGTAGCTTCGACTTCAATAAAGCTATTTAAGGTGGTTAATAATTATTAATAAGAATTGTGCAAAATTTTCTTTAATTTTATTATTTAAGTAAGGAGAAAAGAATAAGTTTTTATATTTATTCAAGTTTGTTAACGTTTGTGAAATCTTTTTTTCCGCTTATGAGTAATTAACTTCGTAACTGTTTCAAAATTTAATTTTTTAGACGAATAGTCTATTCAACTCTACTATTCAACCCTGAAATCGAAGACTACTACGCTTAAATTATTTAATTATAAATTTTAAGTCAGTTTGGTTTACTATTATACGTTTGTAATAATTAAAAATTTCTCGATTCAAAAAATTATAACAATAAATATATATAAAATCGATAAAGCATTTGATATTTTATGTGTAGCACTGCTACACTATTTTTAAGTAATTTGTTGCTTAATAAGATCTTTACATTAAGCATTTGACTTCTTGCAGATGCTCTGATAAATTAAAACCTATTTTTAAAAATCTGTAGTTACATAATCAACCCCAAAAAATCATTCAAATTTCGAAAGACAAAACTCACAATAAAAGACTCAAAAGACCGATGAAACTGTAGAAAATTAGTGACTTTATGTAACACAATGTTTGTAATAAAGAGTGTCCACTTATTCTTTCTCGTACAATTTATCGGGTAAATAAAAGTTCAAGGGGAAGGTATGGAAAGTTCTAAAAAAACATTAGATGTTGTTATCTTAATTTTACAAATTTTTAACTGTTAAATAAATGTGTTAAGTTTCACTTTAATATGCATAATAGGTGTGGTCATTTTTAATCTAGACGTCTAAAAAAACGTTTATTTGAAGATAAAATAAGGTCTTTTTCACCAGTAGGGTACACACAATGATATTCATAAGTTTTTTTGAAAAATACACTATTAAATTATTTTGTAAAAAACATTTTCTTAATATGCATTTGCATCTACCGTTTAAGATTAAATTTAGAGTTTAAGATAAAATTGTGAATAATACTTTTTTTTCAAAACTTTTCATTTAGCTCAATTATATATTTATTTTAACAAATTAAATAAAAGCATGCAAATTTAAAAACATTACATAAAATAAGTAACTCAAGATTGTTATAAACATCAAATCTGCATGACTACCAAACGACATCGGAAACAGTTACCATATGAATTATAAAACTGCTCAAATTGGTATTAAAAACAGTAGATTGAATAATATAAACAAATGTGTTTTTTATTTATAGAACAATTTTCTATGTGATTCAATCGGAATATAATTAACTCAATTAAATCTGAATCATTTGAAATTTAGATAATTAAAGACAAATTTAAGTAAAAAATTATAATTAAATTAGTATTATATATTAGTATTATATTTCGTTTCCGAAAGTAGATAGTTTACTATTTATAAGATAAAAAATATCCTTGTCAAATTGTTTTGATAGCAGATTTATAAAATTCTTTTTTAATTGTTTTTTTAATTATATGAATATTTTTACTATAGATGGTGTTTGTAAGGTGTTCCGGAGTAAATAATGAATACAAATTTTCTACACTGATCATTTTTCTATGAATAAATGAAATTTTACTTTATTAGAAAAATCCCTTATAATTCATAATATTAATAGCCTTCGATTTCAACAAACGCTGTACATACAATTATAAGTTTTAATAATAAGAAATGAATTTTAATAATAAAAAAAATAAAAATTTTGATAGGTAAATTAATGAATAAATAAAATTTTCAGGTTATTGGTGCAACTGCAATAGCTCTCGCTATATGGATGTTAGTCGATCAAACATTTTTAGTAACTTTGACTCAAGATCAACCAAATTTTTATTCTGGATTGTATATTCTGTTGGTTGCTGGAGCTTTAATGTTTACTGTTGCATTTCTTGGATGCTGTGGTGCTTATAAAGAATCACAATATATGCTTGTCAGTTTCTTTAGTTGCATGCTAATAGTTATTGTAGCTCAAGTTGCAACAGGAATCTGGTTATATATAAATAGTGATCGCCTTGAGGAATTAGTAAGATCTAGTATTCACGCAAGTATTAAGGTAACATATTTTTTTAATTATTATAAATGTTTTTATTTATGGTTCGTTTATTAAAGATGAGAAAGAAGAACTTAGTAATTATTAAAATTTTATTGTATAATATTTAGTGGTAAAAAATATTTTATTGGATGGTTGCATTTGTAAATATACTAAAAATAAAGTACTTAGTTTGAAAGATTATATTTAAATACGTAAAAAAACAAAAGATTTGTCTTCATTTGGAAATATTACAAAACTAGTAGTACGTATCATAATCAAAATTTTCAAAGTGCATTTTTTCTCAAATTTCTCTGGCTGTAGTCCGTATTTTTTGAATAAGTTCACTGTTTATTGTTCTTCCTCGACACCCATCAGGTGTCTATTTTCGACTTGTAATTTTTTATGCTTTTAATTGTCTTTAGCGCACCTAAACAGTTTTCGTCTTCTTCTGTTGCCTTTTCGATATCATCCAATGTTCTCCATATCTTTAGAAATAAATCACATTCTTACATCTATAACGAACCATGATCATTATGTTCAATTACTTTATTTCGTTTGTAGTTCTTGTTGTTGTATTTCTAATTATAATTACATCTGTCTTTATTCTCATATACCATTGATAATATTTCGATTCGATAAACAATTGCAATTGATTTTCTTAGCTGTTTTATTTTTCCATAAATTAAAAGTCTTTTTCAATTCACTTCTTATGTAGCCTATTACTATTTTTTCCTTATTATCGCCTCTAACACTAACTTCTTTCTTAAATTTTTGTAGAATGAATATGGTGTTATTCCATCTAGAACCAAAATTGTTGATATTTTTCAACAACAACTTCATTGTTGCGGAGCTAATGGGCCAAATGATTGGGCTGGTAGTAAATATTTAAATACAGGTGGTAATTCAGAAATATTACTAACTATTAGCCAAGGAACAGTTTTTATTGTTCCTGAAAGTTGCTGTAAAATTGAAAAATCAATCGAGTGTGAAAAATTACGTAAAATTCGCATTGCAGATGTTTTTCCTCCCGCAATTTATGATAAAGTAAGTAAACAAGATTTTTTTTAATATTGCAAATATATGATCTGAGACCTATACAGCCATGTTTAAATTTTGTGATTATGAATTAATACATTAAACCAAGAAGTATTTAAAAAATATTTTACTTATTATTTAGAAATGTATAAGTTGAGAGAAAAGCTAATAATAGATAAAGCTAATTTGTAGTCTTGACTTTCCAATTTGTCGTCATATTTAAAAAAAAAAAAAAAATTTGCGAAATGAATCTACTTCGATAGTATTAATGCGCAGAAATTTGTATTTATAAACATTTTTTAATTCAGATTTACGTTTAAATAAGATAAATAAGAATTAAAAAAAAGACTTGCAGGAGTACTTTTTTGTGTATATAAAAACAATGGTTTTATTTGAAAATATATCTAAAAGTCGTTGTGAATATGTGGTAATTTGAAACCGTGCAAAATATACATTATTACTTAAATACTAAAATGGAAAATAAAGAATATGTGTTTAATATGATGAGAAAAGGGTATATGGTGATACGTAAATTAAAGTATCGAAGATTTCTAATAGACGCAAAACAGATATAATGAGGGCTGTGGCTACCAATGCGAGGTATGTGGAATTGTTTAAAAGAAGTCCTCTATTTCATTGGTTTAATGTATTAACAAATTCTGAATAAAAAAATGCAGCTAAAGAGGATAAAGGCAAATTAAGAATAACCTTTTCTCTTTCATAGGTTTTAGTTAGTTAGTACGCTCTACTACTAAAATTTGAATGCATATAGCCGATGGAATATAATATCTAAGAACTATAAAAAATTCTCATATTTCGTACCGTTACTTATCAATACCTTAAATACCTTGTTATTTTCTAATTTTAATAGGGACCTGAATATTAAAACACATTTATTATTAATATGTGCCTGGTACGCAGGATATTTGACGTATAGGCAGTAATTAAGATGCACTAGGATTTGTCTAAAAGCATCGTTCTTACGTGTCAAAAATATTTTGCAAAACACTCTTAAAATATTAAATAATTTCGTTAAATGGATAATTTGCAGATCTTTCCCACTTGAATGTAATCGAAGTCGTCCAGGTATAGCGTGTTTACTTTTGTACGCATAGAATTTCGTAAAATTCCAGGATA
The DNA here is from genome assembly GCA_018907135.1 of Kradibia gibbosae. Taxonomy (NCBI): domain Eukaryota; kingdom Metazoa; phylum Arthropoda; class Insecta; order Hymenoptera; family Agaonidae; genus Kradibia; species Kradibia gibbosae. The sequence continues at coordinate 6,946,528 of JACCHX010000007.1, forward strand.
AAAGTTCAAGTACTGATCACAAAATATTAACTAAGAAACGAAAATAATTAATTTCAAAATAAAACTGAGTCATTTTAAATTCTAACTATGTGTAATTACAAATCTATTTTTTCAGGGATGTACAAACCTTATCTTAAAGGAATTAAGGAAGCAAAGTGACATTTTCTTTGGAACTGTTATCGCACTAGGTGTTCTCGAAATTCTGGGACTAATATTTTCGCTCATCTTATGCTGTGCGGGTGGATCAAATGATCGATACAAAGCCTAAATTAAATATGCCATATCATTACTTTACTAATTTGTACTCTGTCATGTATTTGAACCATTGCGTATATCATTTTTTACTTTTACTAATATTTAACTTGCTGACAATTTTTTAATTTTATACACTGTTTTTCTTTAGAGTTTGATAAATAATTCGTATATTAAATATAAAATTGGAGTGATGGCATTAATGTTGATATAATTAACAAATGTTTATAAAATAAGGCCGAGTATTCGGTGCCTAGTCGAATTTGTAAAATATTAAAAACTAATATTAATTAAATTAAGTTTATAATGTTCGATTTTACCTTGTGTAAAGAATAAATATCGATCTCTCACAAAAATTTGTTTGAATAATAAAAATAATATATATATAATTTATTATTCATAGTTATATATGGCACTATTACTTTTGAGTAAGTTAAAAAATATACTTTTCATTGTATGTAGATTATTCTTGATAAATATTGGTCAACAGCTCGATTGGATTATAGGTTCATATGAAGAATTAATGTTTAAATTTCGTTGACATCTTTGTATTTATAAGAAAAGAAAATTACAAACATATAATTAAATCATGCAATGCTTAAATTCTTCTGTATATTTAAAAAACAAAACAAATTTTAATCAGTTAAAATCATTTATGTTTGGTCATCGTTATTGATTTTCTCGTATAAAAAAACGGTTTGGAATGAAAATCGGAACTAATTTCATTTTCATTTATGTGGCAAATTTGGCAACTATAATAACAAAGCCTTTGGTATTATTTATTTATACTTATGTCAAATTAACCAATAGATGCCAAATCTTGCCGATTCATTGGTTGGCTCTTCGTTTCATGCATTGCATGTAACAATCCAGCATTTTATCGTGAAATCAAGATATTTGTAGTTCGCATCTTATGAAGACTACTATCATTAAGTGTACCTGATAGTGACTAAAGAAAAACTAGATATGAAGAACGCCCCTGACCATTGGGAAAGGAGATCTATGGTGGTTTGTTTGTGTTGGAACATAAGAAAGTCACTATGAAGAGATCGTATGTCAATGAAAGCAGGCTAAAATTTTAGAGTAGAAAGATTCGGGCAAACAGCAGATTGCACTGTTATTTGGCTCGCGTTACTTCTACTTTTATACTTAATCTATTGCTCTGCTTTAAAATTTTTGAAGACATTTGAACGACAACATCTATAATTATTAATAACGACTGAAAATATGACATCTATTAATCTCACATTTTATCGTATGTTAAAACTGTCTGGAACAAGTCAGATCAGCTGAGCCAAGAAAGAGTGCATTTATTTATTCAATACAACTATTGTTAATGTAACGGTGTTTTACTTAAATTTCGGATTATTCAAAGCTAAATGATAATTCAATAGCTTTAAAAAGAAAGAATAATCGTAATTATTTAAGATTATGTAACGTGTTAACAGAGTCGAACTTCGTTTCATTGATGTGTTTTAATGCATTCGAATTTTATCGTTGATTTTCTTTATGTATTCATTAAAATTAGAAGAACTGGTTTATATATATATATATATATATTTCATACCTAAGCAAACGAATACATAGTGAAAGGAGTATCATCAATAAATGATAATATAATTGAAACAAAAATCAGTTAAATATGTAATGCATGTACACAATTGTAACAAGATAAATATTTTTATTACTTTTTTATTTATTAATATTACATTTTTACGATTGTAACCAAGTTTATATAATTTAGTTAATTTTTTAAGTGAATTTTTATTTTTGCCTATCATTTTTACACATATATCGAGGTTACAGATAGTTATAGCTTATGGCCTACCCAGGATAAGAGCCAATCAGCAAGAAGTAATTTACTGCGCAGAACACTAAAGTCTGTTGAAATCGCATCTCTGACAGCATACAATTTTCTATTCAAACATCTTTATTCATTGATTTTTATTGAATAATGTAATTTAGATAAGTAATTATTATTAGATGTAATAAATTTCACATAGTAATCGTATTTATAATCACTAATTTTATTATTCAATTATGTTTGATTTTTTATAATGGTTTATGCTTATATTTCACTTTTTTAATTGATAAGTAAACAAATTTAATGTGTTTGTTTTAATTATAAAGTGTTAAGCATTAATATTTTAGAATTAACAGATAAGTTTTAATTTATTTATAATGGGTTTGGTCTTCACAATATAGTAGATTTAATTATCTGCATATAATTAAAAGAAGAAAAATGTTAACCACATTCAATTATTCATTTACTTTTTATAAAAAGTAAAATGATGCAGTACCCAAGATAATTAAATTCTGTTTTTAGTAGTAAGAATACTTTTGTAATTTTTGTTATTAATTGTTTAATTAAAAATTAATTTATATGAAAACTATATCATTATATAAAAAATTATATTATTACACTATTTTATTTCAGATAAATTTTTTTTTAATTTGTTGAAATATCAAATTAGTTATTGTTATCTAAATGTCGAGAGTATTTTAAAATGATGACTAACATACAAAATGTTAGTTCTCAATTAATGAAATCGCCAAAAGAACTAGCATCATGGAATTTTCCATTATCACAGGTATTTATTTATCATTTTACCAAATATTAAAACAATATATTTATAAACCCGATACGTTTAAGTGGTAAATATCAAAACTAAACAGTCAAAATTTTTTTATGTAATTTTCAAAATGAATTGTGTAAGGATAAAAACAGAATTCTATATAAATTAGCAATAAATGTAAATAATGATCAATTGAAATACATTTTTTTAAATAAGATTTTGATGAAAGAAAACCTATGAAACAAAATTTGTATTTAAAATTACATTTTTGTTTTATTTATAGATATTAGAGGAATACTTTAATTTACTTCCTGAACCATGTAAAATTCATTATGGCGAAGCAGCTCTTGTTATTCAGAATTCTGTGAATGCATATGTCCGTAGAGTAGAAGAGTTATATGATGAAACAAGATGCTTAAGTAAAAAAGTAGTTGTTGAGTAAGTTATATTCAATACTTATTACTTTGCTTAAATATAGAATGTTACAATAATATTGTAAAGAAGACCTGTATTGTGTTATATTTGTACATAAGGAATATTTTGTTGTTTTTATCACTTTCAATATTGATATTGATTTATTTAATGTGATTGTTTGATATTTAATAAAAATACTATATTAAACAAACATTGTAGATTGAAAGAAAATGATGAAAAACATTTTCAAAAGGAGCAAAAATCAAAAAGATGTTTTATTGATTTTACTCGATTTGATCTTATTGACTTTGATACAGAAATGGGAAAAAATATAAATTTAAAAAATCAGGATGGAAAATCAATTAAATTTTTACATCATTGTTTTTCACAACTGGAAAATCCCTATGCAAGATTGCAAATTGAAGTCTTTGATACTGAAGGTGAAACTATTGGAAAAAAATACAGTTTTAGGTAAATACAAAACTACCATATACATTTTCTATAATTTTTACATTAAAAAAATTTATAATAATAAGGTAGTAATTAGTATTTTTGAATATGTATAATTGAACTATATATAATGCTATAAGCCTTATTTTTAATCGAATGAAAATAACTTATAAATGTTATTATCAGCTAAAATAAATAAAGTAATAAAATAACCCATTGATATGATATCAAATTTCTGTACTATTATAAATATCACAATGGCACCTAATTAATAAGTTAACCAAATATTGTACAATTTATTAATAAAATATTGGTATACTTGATGCATCATTGTTTAAAATACGTACAAAAATTACAGTATAAGTCAAATTAAAATTATTTACAATAATGTTTTCTTATTCTTTCTTAAAAACCTCTATAAAAGTAAAGTAGAGATCTAATTATCCTTCATCGACTTTTATAAGATTTGATATATATATTTAGATCTACTAATAATTATAGAAATAATTAATTTTTAAAATTCAATATAGCCACAGCCTTTTTTACCAATAATTTTTTATTTTATTGTAATATAAAAAAATACAATATTATTAACCTATTATAGTGTCTATATTCATTAGAAATAAAAACAAAGTATAAATATAAGAATAAATTAAACAAAATTATAAAACTCGATGTATTTTAATGTTTCAAATCCATATAAATATGCTATAGAATTTATTTTCACTTCACGTAAAATATATTGCATAATTGTTGTATATATTTAGTAGGAATAATCAACATAAATTTTAGATGTGTATGTTATTAAAACTTTTTATCAGTATATTTCATGCAATATTAAAAAAAAAGATATTCTTTATTACCCTAAATTCCTTTCATTATGTTGTAGGACAATGTCTGATTGGTTGTGCTCTATTTATTTATCCACTGTCAAAATTCATAGTGCACTTAAGTTTACTATTACAATTTTTTCAAAAGTGGCTCACATCTTTTTCAAATTTTTATTTTAAATTCAATTATTTTAACACAACAATTATGAACTCATTAACAATAGTAATTATTGATATATTGATATGTTATTCTATTACTTTAATTTTACATGATATAGTTGGTAAATTAAAATATGAAAAATGATTTAATTATTGTTAATTGTAATTTTTTCCTTTTTATTTTAAATGTTAATCTATTTTTTTTTCTATTTAACACATATTTGCAATCTATTTTATTTAAAAGAGTGATTACATTAAATCCTAGGCAGATATTTAAAATCCATTAAATATTATTCTAATTGCAGTGTATTCTGATTTTTATTTTAGTATAAATATTAAAACTTTTTTAATTTATCGTATGTTTAAAAAATTTTAGGCATTAATAAATTTTTGTTCATAATTTTTTTTAAATGATAAATATTTTTTCAACAAAATATTTAATTTAAGAAGTTAAGTTAGTTGAATAAAAATGTGACCAATATAAATGTTATAAATCATATACTGAAGACGCAAGAAAATAAAAAATTAAATTACAAGATATTAATCAGATTATATTTTATATATTCATCAATATACATATGAGTAAAGTTGAATGAAAATTCCGAATTGATAATACTTTTTTATTATTGAATTGAAGAATGAATATTTATAGTTCTATTAATTTGACAAATAAGTTCTTAATTTTTTTTTATTTACGTGTTTTCAATTGAATTAAACTTAATACTCATAATGTTTTAATCACCATAAAAATTACGTTATTTAATAGGTAGACAGTAAAAAAAAATTATTTAGTTAAAAATTAATTAATTGTCTGATTAATTTATGTTAAGAAGTATCAATTTTAGACGACCCGTGAATTTTAAGAACGTCACAAGTCCGTTTAAATTAGTTGGATTTTTATCAATTTTCTTAAGATTATTTCTTAAACTGAAAATTTATAAATTTATAAAAAAAATCACATTTATCCAAAAAACAAAATTTATCATTTATAATATTTATAACCAGACATTTATAAAATCACAAAATTCTATTTTTTTTAAAATTAAGTTAAAAAATAGATTACTATTGGAAAAAAATATTACTGTTTTTATGTAAAGGATCATGTTCATATGGGTTTAGGATTAATAATCAAATTAATATATACCATCGAAGCTTTAAATTAACGAATGTTTCTTCCCATGGTCAGTATATCTTGATTAATTTTTTCTTACTTAAGCTTAATAAAATGTGATTAAAAAAAATTGTGAAGATAAAATTAAAATTCTATAAAATCAGGTAGCAAATATTACGATTGTGTCAACTTATTAGTTCTAGAGGCATACATACAAAGTAAATGAAGGAAGACATAAAAACGTCAATGTATAATAAATATTTCAACTTATTAAATAATTAATTATTAATATGAGTTTAATTTGCTTTATACATAAATGCACTCGTTGAGAAACTAATAATGTTAAATAAAACTTTTGTATTTAATTATTGGTGTACTATTTATCCACAAATTTTGTCAAATAGTTATATTGAATACACTATATTTCTGTGTTTACAACAAATACAACGACTAGCGCATTTACATTTTCAAATTGAATTTTTGTTTTTCATTAACATATTTTGAGAACTCTACTAAAATTATACTAATTTAAAATACTACGTACTCCCAATTACCAAAGATAGCATATTTATACATTGTTTTATACGACGTAATCTCATGCTTAAATTATATTTAAAAATGCATGTATAAAAAAATCAGATTTTTCTGGAAAATGATTGTTCGAAACTAGAGATGAGATAAAAGGAATAGAACCTTGTAGGAAAAAGAAAGATAAAAATTTTCGTTTTTTATTTAATTTCTTATAAAGTTATTTTAGAAGTTTTAGATGGATCAATTATAATTTTTTTTTCAGGTGTAATCAACAAATAACAAATAATGGAACATTAGTCGAAGAGTTGACACCAAAAGATTTTGGAAATATTTTAGTTCATGAAAACGACGTCTATTCGTCTTGTACGTTATTAGAAAGAAGTACAAAAATCAATGAAGATACGGATTTTTTTTCAAATAATACAAGGGATGAATTTGAAAAAGCACCAAGTGAATGCAATTTAAATGTATACGATAAATCAATGCAAAATTTTCATGCATCTTCCGTGCAAGACTCAGGTTGTTTCTCTTTATACCAAAATGAATCACAGCATTCGCAAAATTGTTCATCATTTGGATTTAAGCAAATAAAAATTGGATATTCACAAAATGATGAAAACGATGAAAACGATAAAAACCATGAAAACGATGAAAACGATGAAAACGATAAAAATGATGAAGTGTTTTGCTGTGAAGATAATTTTAGCAATAGTGATACTTATAACGACTATCATAATTTAACCAATGAAACAAATTTTTCTAATTTGAATCTTAAGATTTTAGATAATGAATATAAAATAAATTACCCTATTCAACAAAAAGGTAGTAGTGAATATAACACAAATATTTCTGATATGACAGTTAAGAGTCAATTTCAAAAACATGATATAGAAAGTAGTAAAAAAGAAACAAAACTTAACTGTAAAAAAAGAAATAGTGAAAATACTATAAGTGATTCTGTTGACGTTTGTAATCCCTCAAATTCTACGTGTAGAAGGTAATTAATTTATTATTATTTGTTCCGTTCCAGTTTAAATATTCTTTTCAATAATGTATTTATAGAAGTAAAAGACTCAAACAAGCAAACAGTGTTTTAAATAATGATTCATTTGGGAAAAATTTATTGAAACCAATACCATTTAAAGATGGAATTCCAGAAAAATTAATTAGAAGCCGTAAAGAATTTCGATTACCATGTCATATCAACCTTTTGAAACGTAATCCGGTACGTAATGTCAACAAATCTTGAAAAAAAAAACAATTCCATAAATAATAATATATTTTTCAGTATAAACGAAAAACCACTAAAATAAAAAACAAATTACTAAAACAATCTTACAAGGAACTTTCTAAAAATAGCGACGAAAAGACTGTAATTAAAAATATGAAAATGACAATGTATTCTCCTTCAAGGCCCCAAGAGAAATTTACAATAATGAAAGAAGGTAATTTTTTAAAACTAGTTAAAATAAAAATCGAAACAGTGTTTTTATACAATATTTATAATTTATAATTATATATTATAATTCACATTGATGATTTTCAAATTCATTCATTTTAAAATAAAAAATGTTTGTTTTAAATTGCATTACAATTATTAATCAGTTCATTATTCTTGTTTAATTTTATTCGAATTTTATTTGTATTTTTGTGCAATAATTTATAGAAGATCAGAATGGATTTCTAAGATCTCTCGATGAAACATTTAATGTAAAGCATCGTTTTGATGTTAATTACGATCCTGTGACAACATTGACAATGGACCTTTTAGGTTTTCATCTAAACTGTGCAAAGGAGGACTCTGATAGAATAACGAGAGCTAATTCAAATCTATCATCGCCACAGTGTACTCCTCCACCATCGCCCACTCCTGATAATTTTACGCCTCCAATGTCACCTTCGTTCGATATTCTTATCTCGACAAAAACATTTATAGATGAAAAAGAAAAGGTCCGGATAAAGTCTGTCCATAACTTCGAAAAATTAGTTAAAAACAAAATTAAAAAGATATATGAAGAACTTGACTTGCAAACTGATGAAGATCAAAATATAGCTAGATGGCATGAAGAAATTAAACCAAGGTTATTAGAGGCTGAACGTAAGCCACCATTTCGTATTCATGAATATGAAACCCGAATCATAAAGAGATTGGAATCCTGTGATCGCAAACTTGAATTTGATGAAATTGTTAAACAAGAACCTCGTTGCGAAGTAGCTCGTTATTTTTCTGCTACTTTACAATTGGTAAGCTTTATTACGATTAAAAAAGGCTCGATTTTTTTTATGTGATTGTTTTAATTATAAAATTAGTCTTCATAAATTAATATTTTTTTGCAGGCAAGTACAAATAATCTTAATATAAATGCTAATGAAGATCTTAATAAAAGCATAGAACTTATATTACTCGATTAAATAGTCAAAATTGAGTAAAAATTTTATTGTAACTAGAACTAGTTAGGATATTAAATTTCAAATTATATTTTATTATAACATCAATGTAAATATTACATATATATCAGCACATTATATATATATATATATATATACACACATACACACGTAATGAATTTATAAAGTATGTTTATAATGGTTTTAAATATTTATGATTTTCACAATATTGTTTCATAATAGATTTTTATTGTTTTTATTATATTGTAGTAATCTATTGTAGTATGTTTTCTAATAATTTTCTAACAAATGTGATAAGCTTTAATAGAAAATTTATTATATTTAATTTGATGTCAAATTGTTTTTATGTATATATATATTGAACGTTTATATTGATATTTATATTGTAAATATATTTTTTCACTGACAATTTTTAATGTGATACTCCATATTGTGGACTTAGTAGAATAAACCTAATAACACAGTATAAAATAAATTCCATCTGATACAAAGCAATTAAACCAATTGTACCTTCCAGTCTGGAGGGGCTAATTCTTCAAGCCTCCGATCTATATATTCAATACAATTGGCTAATTGATTTACTGTGTCTTCAATATTTTTAACATGTATTGAGGCAATTTCTGGTACAGAAGTTTCAATGGTTATAATCTAAAAAATTATTAAATTATTTAATTTTATTACATTTCAAGATAGACAAACATTTACATAAATACATCTAAACAAATAATAAAAGGCATAATTAATGCAAGAAAATTGAATAACATTAATTATGAGCTATCACTTGTTTATTAATTTACTTGAAAAATATAAATAATGTAAGGTATTGTATGCATACTCTATAATGCATATAAATTAGTATTCTAAGTGGTTGTACTTAAATTAATAAAAATATTTTTAAATGATTAATTAGCTTTATAATCTATATTGGTACATTAGGTAATTTCCAATTAAGAAGTCCTTGAATAGTTGAATTAATTTTCCTATACATAAGCTCATTATATATTGCATTTTATACAAATATTTTTAAACAAATAAAATGACAGAATTTTTTGTGAAACATATATTATATAAACTTCTTATTTTATTATTATTATACACTAAACTAAGCTAACTAGTTAAATATTATAATCAAGTTATAAATTTATCTAGGCTTACTTTTATGTAATAGGTAATTGATATGTAAATGAATACACTTAAATCATAAAGAATATATTATAATGATCATTTATTCTGAGTTTCTGTCCACAAAACATATACATAGACATAATTTTTAAATAATGAATACATAATTTTACTGTTTATTAGCTTTTATATTTTCTTTTATAACAATCAACATTTTGTAAAGTAAATCCTACCTATTTGAATGATACTAAGATACCTTATATATACTTCACATTTTGTAAGAATGTCTTGTGTTGTAAATACATCATTGGTTTAGAGTTTTATATATGGCTTAAAGAATTGATACCGGATGAGTATAATATGAATTTGTCAATGTGATGGAAGTTTTTTAGTCAAATTTTAATTGGAAATTGTCTTACAAATATATCATGTTCGAAATTGAATTATAATTTCCACAGAAATGTTGAATGACCAAATACAATTTATGTATTACTGTAATGGTGCTCCGAACTATATAATAGTTTAATAGTATATTTTCTATAAATTGAAAATCTAAGCAACGAACTTCATTAATCATAATATTTAGAAAAACATGTGAAAATCTCTACTTATATCTAACCATTATATAATAAAGGAATAATATGAACAAGTAGAATAAAATGTTGAAAAAAAAATAACTAATGATAGAAGGAAAAATTGAAATATTTAAATATAATATAAAATACTATATATGATTATTTTAAAAAAATGTTTGAAATATAAAGGAGTAAATGATAAAAGATCGTATGTGAAAATAAAAGTGGAACAAGTGACCTTTATGTAAAATTACACAACTAGGAAAAAATAAAAAAATAGTAAAAAAATATATATATATACATAATAATAATAAAACAGCAAATATAAAAGGTTCTCGAATTAGAAGATAGAAAATTATAAATTATATTTAAAACAAAAAAAATAGTCAGGAAATTTTTTGAAGCATAGTAATGGAAAAAGACACGAATTAATGATATTAAAATAAATGTATGTTCTTAAAAAATTAAAGTTAAAAAATAACTGTTAATATAAAATATGCCAAGGCAGTGAAATGTAAGTAAAGAATTTCGGGCAGAGGATTTCATCCAGGAACGCTCGTGAGACCAACATTCTGTAGTACATATATATAATTAAGGACGACAAAGAAGTTAAAAAAGCGCATGAAAATAACAATAATGAAACATTTAAGTCCAAAGTTTCATAAACGAAAATTTTTAAGCAATAATTAAGTAAAAATAATTAAGCAAAGAAAATATATCATTTTTAATTTTTTTCAACAATTTTTATTAATTAATAAATCTTCAGAAAGCAATTCATTAAACAAAATTGTTTAATGGGTTTTTAATTGGGGCGCTTAGTTTAGTTTCTTAACATATCAAAAGAAAAGCAATCAAACCGTTAGGACTTGCATTGATTGGTCCAAAAAATTAGAAAAAAAAAAAAGGGAGTTTCAACAGAAAAACACACCATTCATGAGATATGAGAAATAGTTATTTTTGAATTTAAAAATTATGAAATAATAGAGAAGCGAAACTCTATTTATAACATCTACTTGTTATTTGCTAATATTTTTAAGAGTGGAAAGGCAAAAGCCCTTCAACATAGTGTTACTACTGCGCAAGTGAACGCAAGACTTATAAATTCTGCGCTGTAGAAATTAATGTTTATTGGTGTTTTCAAAATTTTAAAGTGTAAGAGTGGGTTTTAAATTGTAAAGTATAAATATAAACGGTATCTAACAGGAACGACAAAAGTAACGCGAACCAAAGAAAAAATTATTGTTCTAAGATTTTAAAAATAGCAGGGCAACAAAATATAAGCTACTGCTACTCATAATTTAAAATCCTTTTATTTCGTACCATTGAATAAAGTTCATATGTTGCACTAATAGCTAATAAACGGAAATTTATTACAATTCGTATCTCTTTTTTCTGTTACTCATTTATTCGATTGGCTTTCAAGAAATGACCGTTTCCTTATCACGTGAATTTCTTAAGCTTTAGTCTCCGTCTTTTATCTCCTTATGAATAGACATTTGATTTGTAACAAAGCCGGCACAAAATTTTACAGTTAATCATCAAGAAAATATATAACGTTCAATGCAGCATTAACCATTTATACATAAACTCCTTTAAATAGATTAATTTTATTTGAAAAGCTAATAGTTTAAAGTGTGATTAAGACAATATTCATACATTTCTTAAAAGACTTAGTTCAATATATTATATAAAAAAACATTTTGTCAAATTATTTAATAATTATAACTGTTACTGCTAAAGTATCTAATTTATTTTAAATGTAAATGTAACTAAATATTTTCTATTAGTGTTAAATTAAATTATTTATTGTAATTATTAATATAATTTATAAAATCAAATTTTAAAATAAATTTTATAATTAAAATGTTATAATTAAAAATATAAAGCCATCTTTTATAATTTATTTCTTTAATAAATATTTCATAAATATTAAATTTAATTAATAAATACATTTATATGCAGATGTAGAAGGAATTCTATTGTGTCTAAAAAATAGACCTTAATAAACTGATATTTCAAAAATTATTTCAAAAAATAAAAAATTTCATTTCAGAATAAGGTAAATAAATATAATTACAATATATCTTAATAATATAATAATAAACTTACACGTTTCTCAAGATCTGTAAGTTTATATTTTAATGTACCAATGTAGCTTGGCAGAATTGTTCTCTTTTTAACAGGACCTATACAAATAAAATACTATATAAAAAAAAAGCTATGAAAAGTTAATACGCATCTTTGATATATAAGTTTATACTTACAAAACTGATGAGTGCTAACAACTTCTATAATGAAAGGCCTGATAGATAAAAATAAAAAAAATAAATTTCATCTAAAATAGTTTAAAACATAGGAATATATGTCTTAAATTAAACATTATTCAACAAAAATAAATTCTAAAAATAATTTACAATTATTAAATCTATAATTTTATAAGTTATAATAAATTTCCACAGTTTACAACTACCTTTTGTAAAGATAAAAAGTTGAATAATTTATTGTTTATAATCAATTAATGTAGTTATCAATTTCAGTATAAATAATTATATTACTTACTTCTCTTTCGTAGATCCCTTGAGTAACGCAGAAAGAGGAATTAATCTATTATCAAATTGTCTAAGTTTCACAACTTTTGAATTATTCTGTTCAACGTTAACCCAAGAATAAATAGTAGATTTTAATTCTGCATATGTTAAAGCAGATGGAATTATCACTTGGCGTAAGGAACTTTCAATCTTCTCAGTATTAGACTCTGAAATTTTACTAATTATAGATTTTTACTCAAATATAATAATTTTTAAAATAATAATAAAAAATACTTTTATTATCATAATAATGAACCAAAATCCATACACTCCTATGAGTTATGCCCATTATTTTTAAATTTTCGTAACGATAATTATCTACAGAACAACTGTTTACATAAACGAATCGATATCAGTGATCGTAAATATCCTTAAGGATGCGGCTGCTCAGTAGAAATGTGATATAAATTTTTTAATTTTGCGCAGTAGTCGATTAATGCTGATTGGCTTTGTCTTCCCGCTCTCTTCCGAATTTTGCATTAAAAGCAGAACAAAAAGAAGGGCCTAACTACAATGTATAAGTGAATAATATTCTATACTTTTATATTAAGATTTATATAAAATTTTTTATGATATAACAAAGAAATTATTATATAAAATATAGGTCAAATTTTATTAATTAGGATTCATTTCATTATATTACTAAAATATAATATACTGAATGAATATATAATAAGTTTTGCATATCAATCATTAATATTATATAATTTTTAACAAAATAAACAACTTTAATTAATGAATAGTAATTATAATATTTTACATGATAAAAAAATGTGTTTGTGTAATAGATTTAAAATGTAAGTATGTTTTATATTTATTTGCTCTTTTATTCTATCTCTTGTAATATTTTATTTGCCATCTCTGTTTCTTTCTAACGTACTTATATATAATGTACTTTTCATATTTAAACAAGTTGCATAAAGAACTATCGAACAGACGTTAGGATTTTTCAAAACATAAAACGTCTTTCATTAAGTTTTAATTTTACTTTCTTATTTAATATTAAGTATTGTATTTTACTTCTTAACAGTTTTATGTTGCTTAATAATCTTGTACTCAATTTTATAAAAATATTTTTTGTGAATAGTTAATAAACTATGTAATGAAAATAAAGATATTATAATAAAAAAAAACTTGTATAAAAATATTTCAAATTATAAAACAAGAAAATAAGTTGCAAGTTATTTTAAAATAAAATAAATAATTGTTTAATCGCTACAACCCTTTTTTCAATGCCTGTATTATAATTTGGAAGGTATAGAAGAAATATTTTATAAAAAAATGAATTAAAAATGTATTTTTTTAAACAAAATTATCCAAACTTTCTATTTGATTTTTATTTTATTTTACTGAATTTTTTATAAAAAATATATTCTTGGCATATACTTTAATTACATATTAAAAAATTAACATTTAATTTCGTTAAATTTTGATTAAAAACAATTAGTTTCCTCGCATCAATTTTAAATAATTTTATAAATAAAAAGTTAGGTTAAAATTTTAAATATTTAAAATGCTTCAATCCACCTTAATTAATATTTGTTGGTATTAAAAACTAAGCTTTTATTTAAAATTTAAAAAAAATTATTCAAAAATTCAAATAAAGAAAAATTTATTTTTGTATAAATATTAAAACAACAAAATTGGAAAGAATTTTTACTACACTGCTACTGCGCAGAATTCAGAAACCTATCAAGGTTACATTGCATAGTTATTATATTAAATAATCATGCGCAATAGAGCTGGCTCTATACTCTATCATTCGTGTAAAATAATTAATAATATTCCCTTGCAGCCATTAAAAATTATATTGTATAAAGATTCAAATAAATTTTTTTTAGAAAACTTCGAATATAATATTAAAACTTGATGCTTCTGAAGTAGCAAATGAATTTCGATTTCTATTGCGCATTCGACATTTTAGTGATATAATAGTGGGAATACAATTAAGGATTCATATTTATAACAACAAAAATTAAAAAACATACTTGAAAATTTGTTATAAAGAAAGTTATGTAGCGTTTTTAAATATTTTATACGTATATTTTAATTAAAAGAAATAATTATACAAACGATAGTCTATATTTTTAGATTTTATGTAAGCAAACCTTTAAAGCTAATTTATTCTTACCTTTTTAAATTTTTGATAATCTGTAAGTAAAAATCAGCGCGAAGCGAGTGTCAAATAGTATTACAGGAGACAGAAAAACATTGGAGGAATTTAGGATGTATGGATTTTTCAATAAATTTTTATTTTTATCTGCATTGATAATTATTTTTCATTTAGGACCGATTTCGCTACTTTGTTTTTTAAACAGAATGAAAATTTGAAGCAACCGCGACAATAGAAACCATTAATACCAGATAATACCTTATTAATGCCAGAATTCAATCGTACAAGATTTAAAAAATATCCATACTGTATTTCTTGTCTAATCCTGCAAAATATTTATTCCATATATTATTAGGAATGTTAAATAAAGGCAAACAAAGGCAAATAACAAATTAGAGTAAAAGAGTTACAATCAATTTAGATATATACTTAATATAAGAATGTTTATTAAAAGAATAATTTTTAAATTATAGTTACAAAATCTGTCAGAAGACGTGCGTAATAAAATTAATTTTTTAATTTGATTAATTATTATATGAAATCATGATTTTGTTAAAAATTAAATTTATTATTACGTGCTTTTTTTAACAATTTATATTTGCTTTCAAATACAAAAAGGCCGGAAAAAAAGGTTTCATTTATTAATCATTTTCGCTACATGTTAAATATCAAATACTTACTGATTCACATTCCATGCCTTTATTTTTCAAAACAAATTCTATTTTGTATTTACAAATTTTATTTGTTATTTATAAATAAATTTTGAGTACTTTATGAATAATTTATATGTTTTTTTTTCATCTAGAGTTTTATTTATATTATTTTGTAATGTATGATGATGTGCTAATGTTTAAAATATAAACTTTGGTATTAAAAAACGATGTTCTATTTTTCGACGGTGGTGGATGTTTCATGTGCTTTGACGTAAAAAGTTTACAAACTCCCTAAAATATAAATAATTTTAGTTTAATTAAACGATCAGATGATTTCAAAAAGTTAATACTTATTCTGAAAAAAGTCTTTCTGTAGTTCTACAACATTTGTCAAGATATTAACTTAATATTGCATTATTCTTTTACATTTTAAGCAAAAAGAAGCAAATAAATAAAAATTGAAATGAAGAGATAAATCGTTTTTCTTAAAAATTTGTTTTATTGTTATTAGGCTTACATTACTATACATAACAGATACAATTAAAAAATTTAAATAATTTTTTAAATATTTATTTAATTAATACATATTTAGACAGAAATTAAATTTTATGCATCAACTTTTTTATTATAAATTCTTTATAAATAAATGTATACATAATTCTTATGGAATTTATTTTGTTTTCTCTTAATGTGTTAAAACAAAAATAGTGATGCTGTAGTATCTATTTAATTACAAATGAAAAAACGATAATATTTTAATAATAATATTTTAATAATAATAAAAGAAATAGTGAAACAAATAAGGAAAATAATAATTTCTTTATGAATTTTGTAATAGATCGATGTAATTGTTTTTTGTTTATACATCTTAGAATCGCCTATTGAATTGCGCAGCTTTAAAAAAGTTAATAGGGTTTTTTGTGTTACTTCAACTCCATTTTAATAGATCGATCTTTAAATCGAATTTTAAATGAATTTTAAATCATTTTTATCGGTATTTACAGAAAAAAATAAAAATTCCAATATATACGACTTGAAATGTATTGTAAATTTTTTTAATGTAAATTTTTTCTTCGTTTAATTTATGTTAGAATCTAATAATAATTTTAAAATGTTTTAAATTTGTTAAATATTCGTGTTTATATATTCTAAGACGATGATTTTTATATTCTTATAATTAATTTTGATAGTTTAAATCTTATTTAGATTTTCATGCTATATTAATTTATTTAATACTGAATATTAAAATGATATTTTTAATAAAAAATATTATAAAAAGTCTTTATATTAAAAATAAAAAAATTAAATTTCCTTTTGTAGGTCTTAAACAAAAGTCCATATAGACAATCTAATACATCGCTAATTCATTCTAATTTGTTACTAATTTGGGAGATTTACGTAAGACTTTTTTAAATTCTCTACAGTGCTTTATTTATGACATCGTTAAATTTTGATATTATTTAAAAGTACAAAAGAAAAAATAGAAGAGAAGCACAGTTCTTATTATTAATATAATTTAAGACAGCATTGCAATTAAATGTAACCATTTTCATAATTTGCACAGTTAACAGATTGTATGTATCGTGAAATTTTTATGAAGGAAACGTTGCATTATTACAGTATAGATACATTTTTTTGTCTAGCTCAGATTTTTTTATATTATTTATTTGCACTACTTATACGCTTGTATATTGACGGTTATATAATTATTTATAATAATATAACATTAATTTAAGATAAAATTGAAATTATAGGTATGTGTAATAAGTACAACATTTTGTTATTTTGTTTTAGAATTTTATTTTAAATTGATTGACATTTATTTAAGATTTAAAAATCTAATTAGATAGAAAGATAATCATTTTGAACTTCGAACTTTAACTATGTTTTATTATGCTATTTTTTAGGAGTAAAGAATCGTTGCTTGTATTATATTAGATAAGTAATTTATTTGCTTTTTAAAATATGATTTAATTGTAAAATATTTTTGATCTATCAGTGTATCAGTATAACTTCTTAAATTATTTATTTTTATATTTTTTTATTCAAATTTTATTAGTAGTTAAAGTATTGATTTTTATTTTATATGAATATGAATTTCTTTTTGCAATATTTATATGTGTAATCAATAATCATTAATAGATTAAAATAAAAGTGTAAATTAACTTCTTTTCATTATCCTTTGAGATGATTATATTTTTTAAATAAACACTCAAAACTATGACAATAAAAATGTATTATATCTTGTTAATAGAATAACTTTAGTTTGCTTTTTATTTTAAACAGAAAAATGTATGAACAATTTCTAAATCTAACATTTTCTAATGTTGTGTAATGTATTTAATTTTTATTATAATTAAATCATGGATAAGGTGTGAAGTGTTAATTGTTTTTATTCTGTATACATGTATACATATAGCAGTGGTTGCGACTTAGCATCCAACGCAGGAATTGTAATTTTTAAATTATTCTAATTTTTAGTTTTTTTTATTTAACAGTATTTTTACAAAAAATAAGCAAAAAATGTAATAAAATATTATTAAAATTATTAATAAAATTTAAATGTTTTTAAAAAAAAATTAAAAAATCCTAAAATTTTTTTTTAATGATCAAAATTTAATTAAAACCATATAATACTAAAAGAGAAGATATTTTTTTAAATTTAAAAATTTTTGAGTAAATTATTTTAAATACGTGTACTATGCAGTATGTTTTATAGTTTAAAATCATTTACGTTTAACGGGTTTTCCCCGAAAAATTGTAATTTAAAAAGTAATTTTTTAATATTACATTGAATTTTCAATAACAAAATATACTATTAATTATAAGAAATAATTGCAAGATACTTTCCTGGGACTTATTTCGTAATTTTTTTTAATTGGAGTGTTTTTATAATTTTTTTTTATTTTTTTGTATTTCTAAACAAACAAATATCTGTGGTATTATTGATACTAAATTATTTTATGAGAATCTGTATTCATGCTAAAATACACGTTCTTAAATTGATCGATTGCTTTCGTGGGAAAATATAATTGAGTTTGCAAGTCACCTTAGGATCAGATTTATATCTATATTTAGTATTTAAACAATCATAGCAACATGCTCTAAATACTTTTTCTGCATTTTCGCTAACTGACAGAAATAATTGCAGTTGAAACTGAAGTATTAAACTAATTTTTACAGTTATTATATTTTTTTATTATTATAGTTTAAACACGTTTTCCACAAAATGGATTGTTATTAATGAATCATTAACTATTATAAATTTATAGAGTTTTGATTATTATAATTCTTCTCAAGCGTGAAAAAACTGTTCATGAAGAGTTTTAAATATATTATTTTAATTTAGTTAAAAAATGTTGTAATGGAGATTGTTATTACCAATAAATATGTATAAATCAACTGTAGATATGTAAGTAAAAATTAATAAAATAATAGGTTAATTTTATTTAAAAAATACGTAAATTTGTATTATGTTTTAATGTTAATAATTTTTTCTTTATTATAACAAAACTGATATGGTAAAAAATTGAATAATAGACAAAATTTGTTTATAAAAGATAAAAAAATCTACTTAATAGGTCAAGTTTCTTAACTTGGTCTTCTGATTTTTTATATTGTACTTTTCTTTTTATTAAAGTGATATTTACATAGAAAATATGCGAGCGCCAATATATTATATTTTAATATTTATTAGAAAAATATTGTATATTTTTAATGTATTGTACTTAGTTTCTTTTATCGTTCTGCTGTATTTAAGCTCTGTTTTTTAATGTTCAACAAATGTTTTTTGCTAATATGAAAAATGACAAAAATAGCTACTAGCATTTTGTTTTCAATCTTTTGCATTCCCTAATAATTCTAACTATATTTTTTCATACAAACGCGATAATGATTAGTATATTATTAGTCATTTACATTTTATTACTACTTCCATTGTATCTGTAACCTTGCTGTAATTACAGTACCGTTTCTGTAGATGCACGGATTCCTATGTTATCGCGATAATCATATATTGATTCGTATCAATACTTATCGTAATTAATTAGTCTCAAGTCTTTATTCATGTTAATTATTAAATTTATATTTAGCATTAAAAAAGGAAGACAAAAGTATCGTTTAATTAGTTTTACCAGAAAATTAATTTTTGTTTCAAGGTTAAAAGACAATTATATATTATTTTTAAAAAAAGCTCATTTTCTGCCCTATCTAAACTTAACCCTTAACTTTTTTTTATTTACAATAGAAATTTTCTTATGATACTTACTGCTACAATAGAAAACAACGAAATATTTAATTTTTTCAGATTAGCGACTGCTTAAAGCAAGAATTTTATGGCGATAACGTTCGATTTTTTCAGATGTTTAACGATCATGGTATAAAAATGAGCAATGTTCTATGTAGAAATTAAAATTATATTGATAAATGAATGAATAAAAAATGAATACAATTACCAACAAATACCAAATTTTGAATTCACTCACCTGAAATGAAACAACAAAATATACGTCTCTTTTCGATCCATGATTTTAAAGTGTACCGTAAGTATAGAATGGTTTTGTACTGATTACTGGAACATACATCTGGAGATCAGAGTGATGGTCTTCAGCAGTCTGGTCGAAATTATGTAATCGCTTTTTAGAACAAAAAAGTGATAATACTTTTTGTTGAGCAAAGCTATAAGTACTTCTTAAGAAAATTGTGCTTAAGAAAAGGATGGTCAGTAAATCGCAAAAACAATGAAGTAAAATAATCATTCGCCTAATACAGGACAAGTTGCATTCTATTTTCGCACAATTGATTTCTTACGAATGAAAAAAAAAGTTAAGGAATCACGCGTTGCGAGTGCAAAGAGCGGAACATATGCACGGTCCAATGTAAGTAGCTTTATTAGCAGTGTTACTACTATAGACAGAAATTTCAGCCAACAAAAATATTATCTAAAGAATATTTACTCATCGAAATCAATAAATGCCTACTGATAATATATTTAGATTTTCATCTATTAATAAAAGCTACAATTTCAACTTTTCAAACGCAAGAGAATAAAGATAACTGCATAAAACAAGCCCCGAAGCAAAACGATGATTCTAATCAAATAGAAATAATTTTAAATTTATATTTTAGGGCACATCAAATGTCTTACACGATCAATGTGCTCTTAGATATTCTTTTAATTTGGCATTTTTTAAAATAACATTCTTTTGTTTTTTATCCAAATGATTAAAAAATCATGAATAATTTTTTTGTCGTTAGTACTATTTTAAAGTATGATTTGTTCAAAAAAAAATACAAAAGCGATTGTGTAATTAAAATATTTAAATGGAAAATTTCTTGAATTGATGCATTCATAAATTCATAGCAGGAATCAATGTAAGTATAGTCTCTGAGCTATAAATAATGATTGGAAAATTAACATAGTTAGTTCCAAATACTTGATCAATTTAATCAATTAAATTTTCGATATTTGATAATGAATGAAATGAAAGTCTTTTTCCTATAATTGGAATATTATAGTTAACAGTAGGCACCTTTATATGTAAATATAAATGTAATTTTACAAATTGTATTTAATTGTACGTAGGATTTAATAATTTATACAGAGAGTAGTAAGTATGTTGTAGCAAATAAATTATAAACATTTGATTTATGCACTATAAATAATAAAAATATTTGGTGTACTGTAAGTGAATCATAGATCAATATTAATACAATAGATTATGATTACCAAGGCTATATCATTTATTCCCAATTTTGTCATGCATATTATAATATCACAATGCTTATAGTTAAAATCAAAAGATGATTAGCGTTTATAATTAATATTTGAAGAAATTTTACGATATTTAATGACGTGAAAAATAAAACTACATTATTATTATTATATTCTAGATGATGTCCCATAAAGTTAATTGTTCTGCTTTGCATTCTATTAAATTTGTAATTTTTAAAAAATCACCTTAATACTTACATTACTTTTATAGTAGTTTCGACATAATTTAAATAATTATAGAATATATCTTTAGAATTGTTTTACGGTAAAACTTATATCATAAATGATAATAAACTACAATAATACACAATAAAAAACACACCGAAAAAGAAATTCCTGTAGAATATTGAAGTTTATGAAATTTTGATATTAAATATATTAATTTCATCGAATCGTAGTTTTGTTATGTAAAGAAGTATTTCATAGTTAAAATTACTCTTCAGCTATTGTTTGATATTTTAATTTCATACATTGAAAATGGATGCCATTTTTTTAATTAAAGCATAAATCGTATAAATTTACCACATACATTGGCACATATATTCTTGCTAATAATAATATTTCTTAATAATACATTTAAAAATTATAATTTAATATATTAATAAGAATATTATGAATAAGTAAATGCTCGTCTATGGCTGTTAAACTCAATAAAAAAATTTCGGTTTATCTTTGTAACAGTTAATTAGATTTTAATTACAGAAATTAAATTATCTTTATATATATACATTTATATATACATTGGTACGAATATTAATTTACTAAGCTTACTAGTGACTACTAGTACTTACTTAGTGAGTAGAATTGATAGAAATTTAAAGTAATACACATATACATATATATACATATAAGTAGTTACAATAATTGCTTATACTTGCATAAAGAATAATGAATCTTATAGCATTAGGTTTTTAGTAAGAAATTACCTCCTTAAATATACAAAAAGTGGGAGTGTGAGTGGGTGAGGGTCGAATAAATTTTTTTTTAAATTAATTTAAATATATTTTACGAAGTAAATCTCTCTCTCTTTCTCTTTTTCTTGTCTTTACACTTATGTATTTGTATCTATAGATCTGTCTAGCAATTCGTCTTGTATATCTGTGTCTTTACAGTTTTAATATGAATATTATATAGACACGGATGAAAGAGGCTGAGAGAGAGAGAGAGTGAGAGAGAGAGAGAGAGAGAGAGAGAGAGCGAACGAGCGAGCGAGTGGGTGGGTGGGTTCGAGGGAAGAAAAATAGCGGAGAAGGAACAATATGGTGTGATACAACAGCTTCTTGCTTCTACTATCATTGTGCACTGGGTGGTGATGCATCACAGGCACGAGTCAGGCAGGCAGGCTGGCAGGCAGGCAGGCAGGCAGGCAGGCAGGCAGGGCCGAGCTCAAGGAGCCCGTAACTAGAAAGGTAGTGGCTCTGCGGTAGGGCGCTCAGTGGGAGGGAGAACAAGAACGAGCAAAACGAAAACGCTCGAAAGAAAGCTGGAGAGGGGCGAGTAGGCGTGCCTTGGACAATCGGACTGCATAGACGCAGAGCTGGGCCACCGTTGCAGGCCTCCATTGGCCCGAGCCCCGATCCCACGGCAGGCCTCTCACCTGAGACCGCCAGGGGGATCAAACGCGCCGCACTGCCGCCACCACGGTTGCGCCCCGATGGTGGGGGCGCGATTGTGCGAGTCCTGCCCTCGCGGGCTACCATTTAGCCTGGCGCTGCTACCAGGCAGCAAGGCGCGCGGAGTGGGGCACTCGACTCTCGGGTTTTCTTCTCTCCGTCCTGACCCGCCGCCGCTGGATCCTTCCGTCTTTCTGGCTCTACCTTGCGGACGCCTCGTCGCCTCTTCGTCCCGCTCGCTCGAGTACGCGAGCCCAACGCTGCCCGTGCATAGCGGCATCTTTGGGACGGCAAAAGTAGGCGCGGCCTGATTACTCGTTCTGCACAAGACTCCAAAGTAACTGGGCGTTCGGCTCAGTCAGGATCAGGAAGTCGATCTAAAGAGAGACAGAGCCACTGTAAGAGCGAACGAGCCTGATACAGGAGAGACTTTTTAATTAGGAATTATTATTATCCGACTGTGCTGTTTGTTTGTAATTTTTTCAACTTATCGATTGCTGCATCATGTAATAAAAGATTCTCCACGACCGTGCTGACATCGTTATATACAAACGTACACACGCGTACACACATACATATATAAATATAAATATAAGTATAAATCTATATATATATATATATATATATATATATATATATATGTATATATATGTATATGTATATGCAAATGTGCGAAGTAGCACAGCGGATGCTATTCGCATAGGCATTTACAAGTGCTCCAATACAGTGAATTCAAAAGTTCAAAATCTTTTCCCATTGATTCAGTGCTAATGGCACTGTAAGACAATTCTAATATAAGATCAGAGTATTGTTATTGGAATTCGAAAATCTAGTGCTTAATTAATTGCTTGCAGTCAACGAAAGTGCCTTCGTTAATAATCGAAGGGAAGATTCGGTGTAGCAAAGGTGTGAGATGACGGTTACTTCGGTTACTTCAAGTTACTCGATGATGCGACCCTGTTTTTCTGCGTATCCTTTCCAAGGTATGATTTTTGAAATTTCTTTTCTGAAATCATCTAAATCCTGAAATAATTGATAATGCGATCATTTTTTAACAAACGTAGGCTTCTTTGTCATTTTACTTAATCAAAGCCTTTATAAATAATTTGCTTGTTTGAAAAAATACAGGGATTATCAGGATTTTGTCCGTACCAAAAGAATAAGACCTACTTAAAGGTTTATTGAAATGTGAATGTAAAGTCGTAGCGCAAAAAATTTGCAATTAATAAAATTTAAATAATATTCAATAATATAATTGTAGATATATTTTAATTTGCATCAATTGAAGAAAATATTTGAGTCTAGCAGTATTCTAAAAAAATCCTCTTATTACTTAAATTCCATAAAACTAATTAAAAGAAAAGTTTTATTTATTTTCAAGGTTGTAATAAATATAACCTTTTAATAATAGACAAATAAAAAATTGCTCAAAACATATTGCGCTTAACTAAAAATTTACGCACACGTAGTTAAAATTTTTTTATTATTTTAACACATTTAAAAAATTTATTATACGAGTTGTTTCCTAATTACATTAATAAATAATGCATTTTTTACCAATACTCTAAATTTTGTCTGTGATACAAATATGCTCAAATAATCTACTTAACACAAGACTATGTGTTTTTGTTTTACCAAAACCCTTCTAAATATGTACTACAAGTCGAAATATTTCTGATATTACAATCATTTCTATGAAAAGCAAAATAAATATTGTACTTATAATGTGCAAACTTAATATTGATTTAAAAATAAAAGATTTAAATTAAGATCTTGATAGCGAAAAAGAAAATATTTACAAAAAGAGAAAGGAAGTTCTTAACAATATTTTATGTCATTCGGATCATGTTAAATATGAAATGTACATAACTAAAGTATGTAAATTTTATATTAATACATCAAAATTTACAAAATGTTTTTCGATTAGATTAGAAATATACATAATATATTATTGATATAGTTTACGACTTTATTAGCTTAAGTTCGTGAAATATTATTAAAAATGATTAGTAAATTTTAGTCAATATTTATTTCTATGCATGTCTTAATTGTAATTGCGATTTAAAATTTTAATGTACCGCTTTTAAAATAGGTGTTATTCATATTTTATTTCAATGACCGATCATAGCAAATTTTTCAATGTGCGTAAATGTAATGTGATATTTAATATTTTGTAAAATGGCAATGATTTATACATTCTAGTGCTGTTATATGATTTTTTTATACATATGTAAAATCTATCATGTAATAAGCTCATGTTTGCATGACACTTTTTAAAATAATAGTTAAATGGTAAAAACTAAAAATGAGAGCGCCAACTAAACAATATTAAAACAAGAAAGAGAAAGGGGAAAGTAAATTTGATCATTATTGTAGGTTGCTAATATAAAAAAAAGTTATTTATCGCAACGTACATCTATATATTAATTAATATAATTTTTATAGGTGTTTATATACTCGAACTTACACGCGCGCGCATGCGTATATACACATATTGCCTATACATATGCAACGATACTTCGGCACGTGTATTTTATGATGGGAAGAGAAAGCCGATGGTCTCGCCCATAGGCTAACGAACTGACCATTTCGAATACTTGTTGTCCCTTTCGAGCTTATACAGTCAAATGTCATATTCCAGGCTACGAAAATGAAAAGACAGAAAGGCAGAAAGATGGATAGGCAGAAAAGAGAAATGTCAGCAGATATACGACCTTACCTGCAGTTTCGAATGACCGGAAAATTTTCATTAATGACCGCTGTAAATTATGATGAGGATAGTGTCTTTCCTTGGCTCTAGAGCTGTCGATCTTGGTGCAAGTACTAGCATTAGAAAACTCTTCAAGTCCCTTGACTGTAGAAAATTTTTTCGTTTACTTGTACAGTCCTTCAAGGAAAAGCGTTTTTTCTCGTTTATTTTTATTATTCATCTCACCTTCCTCATTCTAGTACAAACTTTTTGAAAAATTTTTCCTTCCGACCGTCGTCTTTTCATCACTGGTCCTCGCGATATCTTTCACAGGGTTGATCCTTCAAATATCCAATAATCTGTAACCTTCCGTGTACTTTTGGCAGTTAGGATTGCCGAGCACCGAGAGTTCGCTCATAAAATTCTATGATTTATTGGAGGTACATTTCTCCAGATGGTAGAAGGACGAACCAATTGTCTGAAATCATCAATTGAATTAGTAACTAAACGTATATTTTACTTCGTAAGTAGGAAGCTGTTAAAACTATAGATCATTCATAATATCCGTATATTTGTTACAAATAATTTTTTTATTGCACAATTATAAATCAATACACTAGCATGTCGTATATTATGAATTTTTTCTTCCATTTGTAATATTACTTGCTTATATATTCGATTAAATTAACGGCATGATCGAATATTAAAAAATGTTTATAAAATTATGAAATTAAAATTTAAACAAATTTGAAAGTAGCAGTGTCAAGTATGACTTAATGATGTAGTTTTCAAGCTTATACATGACATAAGGTTCCTAAATTTGCTATTTTTAAATATGCAGATCGGGTATTGTATTACACTGCATTACAGCCTCCTTTTACAGAAAACACAAGATTAAAATTTATTCGAAGCATATGTTCCATTAGTGTGTTAACCGTAAATTTAAATCGATTTTTTTCCGAAATACTCTTTTCAAAAATGTACCATCAGCTAAACCGACACGCTTAGATTTCCTTTGAGTCAACATATGTTCTGTTTATATAATAGTGGTGGCGTTTTCCCTCTGTTAATGTTACGGATACTGTTTTATCATTATTATTTCAGTAATAAATTATTATTCCTCAATGATTTAATTTGAAAAGTCATTTATATAAATGAAGCAATTATTTAATAAATTAAAACTGCTTTTTAAGCTATCTATTTACCGCTTATATGTGTGACTGCTTATTCACCTAATCGCGGCTTTATGGGTACTCGTGAGTTCAATGTTGATATGCCAGTGTGTGTTTATGATAGAAAATATTTCCTATAATGAACGTTCAAATTTGCCGACGTACTAGGTAGGAACATTGTTCTTTGATCGTTGTATTTCAATGGTAATATAGCGTTTTTTTAAAGCGGGAGACTGATATGAATTTTTAAAAATGGACAAAAAGCAAAAGAGACAAAAATTGGGAAATGAGATTGATTAATGCGTTGGTCTTAAAACGGCGGTAAAACGTATTAAAATTGCGTTAGTTTTTCTATCAGGGTTATTCAATCAGTAGCAACTGCAGAAGTTTTCGGTGCGTTCATAGCCGTCATCAATACAAAGCTTTCTTACGCAACTTAGCTATATGGACTGCGCAATTTTCACGCCGCAAATACAGCTCACCGCACTGAATATTGCGGCTCTTTTTTCTCGACATGCGCGGAGATTTCGCACGTGATCGTTACACAAAACGGCCACGATACAATAACGGCCAGTCGCGGCATAATATACTGGCATAATTGCGGCGTAACGACAACTTGAAAATTGGAAAAATAGAAAAAACAGGTTTTAAATGTGGCCACCTTATCTCAAAGAGTGCGGGAAGTTTTGTTACTTAGCGCCTCGGTTTTTCATTCGCCTCAGCGATTTTCATTTACCCGTACGTGTATATACGTCAAGTCTTCTTAGAAATATTAATCTTTATTACTGTAATTGGTACATTAAAATTGTTTGAATTGTTCTGTATAACAACTCGATCTCATTTACGCTTATGAAAAGAAAAGTATAGTCGTAAAATTATTAATATAAATACTGTCCCAATAGTATCAATTTGTCTATAAACTTGTATTATTTCAAACTCGAAAGTTAACGTTTATTTTTTAACCTCTTAACCTAACATCGTAACCATACTTTAATTAAAAATAATCTCATAATAATATTGTAATGATATTTATCTTTTATTCTTTATTTTTATCTCATTATTTTATTTTTTTTTTAATCGTAACTGTAGATAATATAAACAAATTTAGAGGTGTGAAAGTATTTTACTTCTCTTTCAGATTTGAACTCGATACCTGGACAAGGTCGGGTAAATCAGTTAGGTGGTGTTTTCATAAATGGAAGACCTTTACCAAATCATATTCGACTAAAAATTGTGGAAATGGCTGCGCAAGGTGTACGGCCTTGCGTAATATCAAGGTAAACTTAGCAGATTAAATAATGTCAATATTTAAAAATTACCTACATATATCATAAATATTTTTTTAAAAAATATTTGCATTGGTACGATTATGTCGCAAATGATAGAAAATATATTTCCTGTTCTTTTAAAAATTCTAAAAAAAAATTTTCAATAAAATTGTTCTAATGTTGTTTTACAAAATTCAACGCATAAAATGTGATATAAAAGTTTGGCTTATAATTAAATTAATCATAAATAACAAAAGAGATACTGTTAATGTAATATCCTGAACGATGCTGTTAAAATTTATTTATTTACTCAATCGAGTCATGTTGCTTTTCATTATTTCTAAAATTAATTCAACAAACTGTATTCATTCGCTAATAAGTTGAATTTGTTAATTTTACTACCAACTTTCTTTATCCGAGTCTCAATATTTATATATATTTACATATTGAATTGTCATAAACATTTTTTAAATATTTCACTCCCTTTGTACTTTCTTTAATAAGAAAAAATTAACAAAAATTCTTTCTATTAGTTCATTTAAATTTTTTTTATTAAAATTTATATAAAATAACAGTTAGAGGAAATAGAAAAATAATTCTACTTTATATTTTCGTACGATATTCAATAAACAACATGATAACGTATAAACCCTGTAGAGTTGTACCCATTTGCATATGCTATAAAAACAATATTATATTTATATTTACAATGGAAGTTTGTTTTAATATGATTATCCAACAATAAAGAATAATATATATTTTTAGTTTTATTCGTTTTATGAATAATATAATTTAATATATTTTATATTATTAATTTATATATAATTTATTTTTTATTCAGTTGTAAATTATCTTTATTTATTAATAATTTTAAGTATAAATTAATAATAATCATTAAATTATATAAAATTTGCTGTAAAATTATATTTGATAAAATTGTTTAAAATTATAGTAGTTTTTACAATAAATGTTGAAAACAAATTTTATGTCTGTTAATAACAATCTTATATTTTTACGCTATCGATAGAAATTTGAGGGTTTCACACGGTTGTGTATCAAAAATCCTAAATCGCTATCAAGAAACAGGAAGCATTAGACCAGGTGTTATTGGTGGTAGTAAGCCACGAGTTGCGACACCCGAAGTCGAATCAAAAATTGAAGTCTATAAACGCGATAACCCCAGCATTTTTTCGTGGGAAGTGAGAGATCGATTGATTAAGGAAGGAATATGCGATAGAACAACTGCCCCCAGTGTTTCTGCAATATCTCGTCTCATAAGGGATCGCGACCCAGAGGATTCAAAAATTGCTGATGGTGAGTTTTAAATTTTATGTGTGTTATGAAAATTCATAAATTACTAATTATTTAAACTCTCGCTATACAAATTTCACGTAATAAACTAATCTCTATAATATCATAATTTACATTTTATTTAATAATTTTATTATTAATTGGCCAATGTGCATAAATCTAAAAAAAACTTTAAATTAAGATTGGGTAAAATTTAATTATAAAATAGTTTACCGAATTGCAACAAGTATTAAAATTAACTTTCAATCGTTGAATTTTAACACAATTTAACTAAAATAAAAATAGTATCAAACTGCGTAAACAGCATTTATTCGATCACTATTCACTATTTACATACTTTTCATATTATCCATAATTAATAATTATCTCTTAAATTATAATAAATTTTGTAGTAATAAATTCTGTGTTTTATGAATTGTCTATGGATTTTGATAAATTTAACATATTATCTTTTTTACATAATCTTATATATCTGTATGTATATATACGCAGTTTACTTTGTTTGCTGATAAATTTAATATGTGCCAGTATTTACTCTTTTTAATATTAACTTCAGAGAATAATATTTATATTTTCATTAAAAAAACTATTATCGCAATAAAATTACTTTATTTTTATTTAAATATTTCCAGATTTCTCTAGATTTACTTTTAAATCGTATATTTTTACGATTTACTGATATCTTAATTTTTTTAATTCAAAGAAAGAATGTTGAGAAAGTGAGATTTAAAAAAATGCAATATATACAGACAAAATACATATTTAATAGTAAAAATTGTTTTTTCATATTTTTAACTATTTATCAGTTTTATTTTGTATAATATTAATAGTATATATTTATAAATTTATGCTGTTTTTAACATATATTTTGAATATGCAATGTACTAGAAAAAAATAATAAATATTACACTCAATACTTTAATCAATATAAAAATGACCGTAGATTGAACAATTAACAAAGTACACCTATTTCAATAGAGTAAATTTATTCATAACTGAATAAATACATTTATATCAGTTATTTTTTTTTTTTTAGTTTAAATGTCAATAAACTTACAGAGTAATATGTGGGAATCTACAATTGTGATTTACTTTAACTTTACTAATAAATTAAGAAATAAAGAACAATATAAAATTCATAGAAAAAAGATGAATTTATGACTCTTATCGCTTATATTAATCAAATATTTTATCACTTTAAAGTTTTTAGTTTGTGCTTTTTACTAATAATAATAATTAATAAAATTCACGTATTATTTATGAATTAGAGTTGTACCTATTTTTAGCAAAAAAAAATTTTTCATAGGTAACTAAGTAATTGTTTGTATAATATTATAAACAATAATTTGAAAATAATAATTTTCATAAAACTATAACTTTTTCTGGATTTTCCATTCATTTGTAACAATTATTGTCCTAAATATTGCATGCGCACAGTGTTAATAGATAATTCAGTAGAGTTAAAACACAACGACAAATTCTAATGTACTACATTCCTTTTTTTAAGGAAAATATTTTACATGTTAAAAGTTATTATTAAATAACTGTATCTATAAATATATATATTTTATATATATATTATATAATATTATAAAATTTATAGATTATTCTTAAAAAATAATTGAAAAAAGTATTACGTATTGAATATTATTGAACAATTTATTTACGTAGTATTTGGTTTTTTCATTTTTAAATTCAAACTTTATATATATATATATATAACTTGTATCAGTCAGTGAACTGTAGCTAAGTTGAAATAACTACTATTAATGAATACAGAATCAAGCTAATCGATACATAAACGTTTATATATATTAAATAATGAATTATATATTTGATTTTGTAGTCTTAAACGTTTCAATCTTTAATTCCCTTTATCTTAATTTTTAATTATTTAGCTCTTCCGGTTATCATTTCAAAGATTACTCTTTCAGTTCGGTGATGAATATATTCAAATTTATCGTTCACGCCTATTTTCCTGTTCTTTATATATATCCTTTTCCCTTCTTTTTCTGCTCTCATCGCTACATTGTTTTGAAAAAGTGGAAAGGCGGGAGAAAGAGAGTGTTACACACACACACATACGTATATGTGAATATATATACACCTACGTGACTATACTATATCTCTCTCTCTCTCTGTCTCTCTCTCTCTCTCCGTCTCTCTCTCTCTCTCTCTCTCTCTGTCTCTCTCTCTCTCTCCGTCTCTCTCTCTCTCTCTCTCTCTCTCTCTCTGTACATGTGTACACGCACGTGTATTAAATAATATATATATATATATATATATAAAGAGAAAGAGAGAGACACAGATGGTAAGGTATAGATAGAGATAGGATGAGAGAGATAGATAGAGATAGAGAGAGAGAGAGAGAGAGAGAGAGAGAGAGAGAGATGGAAAGCGACAAGATAAATGAAATGTGTGCCGATGGAGGTTCATTGCAAGGATCATTTAAAGGTAGCCGACGGCAAAGATGAAAGGGACAATATAGCTATAGGAGAAACGTATAGACCGGCTTGAGGGCGAGGACGTCGAGAAGATCAAGAATGAGAGAGTCAAGTGAGAGTGTGTGTGAGAGAGAGAGAGAGATGACAGCTAATCTTTTTTGTGGTGTCTGTCGATTCTTCTGAAACTCTCGCGTAAGATACAAGCATTGAAAGAAAAACTGCGTAAAAGAAATCCACGTTAGAGCCTGCGAAATATACAAAATGTTTATTAAAAGTAATTTCTTGCATAAAACTATCTTTCTATTTTCGATTTCATTTTCGAGCGTTTGCTGTGGAGGATGAAGGTAAAAGAAAAAAGGGAAAAGTAAGAGAGCGAGAATGATAAAGATAGAAAAGGAATATGCTGGAAGTGCTTTTTCTTTAGACTAAACGGAGAACTGCACGGAGGTCTGTAGGAGGGAATTTGAAAGAACATGAGTAAGGGAGACAGCAAAAGAAGAAAGAATGACTGAGAGAGGGGAAGAAATGAGCCCGCAGCGGACAACGAAAGCGTGCTGAGAGGAGGGCGGGTGATTGATTTACGTGGATTTGGCGAAAAGCGTGTCAAATTAGTTTTTGACAAAAATCCTTGGTGGTCTCCTTTTTCCTTCTTTCGCCGCTCTCTTATAAAACTCCAGGATGTGGTTTGGAAAACAGATTAAGGAGCTTTTTGGAGACATTAAAAGCCAGGAGGTATAAGGCATCGTCTCACAGGGTAGGCTAGATACCACCGTAGAAGTTTTACAATACCCGATGATTTTCGGAGTGCTTGCTGATGGGAAATGTAGAATACTTGAAAGGACCGCCGCTAACAGAAGTCCGTTACAACGTTACATGGCCTTTATTTATACTTCGTGCACACTTTTTTATTAGAAAAATTCTTTTTTGCGAAGAAAATTCTTTCCCCAAACGCCTTCGTAAGCATTGAAAGTGCCCGCAAAATTCTGGATTTTCTATAATACCAGTGCGAAGGAAATTATAGGGACTGATGAATATTGTGTAAAAAATTATCTATTTTAAGTTTATACATAATTGGATTTCATACTGGCTTATGTGCAAAGTTAGGTGCAAAGTCAAGTCTTAGATACTAGACATTATGTAATAGAAGCTGTTTTCTTTTACTTAATTAAAAATCAAATACACGTGCACGTATATTATTATATAATTATGCTATTTGTGTTATAAAAATAAGCTAAATATCTATGATCGTTTTTCGTACATTGACGTGCACTAAATAGTAAAGTGGACACATATGAAAATAAATATATTAAGATAGCCAATGGGAAAGACACGCTTGAAAAGCCGATAAATCAGTAAAACATTTTAACTACAACCTGTTGATATACAAGGATTTCACTTTGCTCCCTTCTTCTTTGCGGTCGGGTAGAGGCAGCCGATGAACTAGCAAGAGTGAGAAAGTGGATGAAATAGATTATACTTAACATAGCGACCTGCAGTCTCATCCGTCGGAAATCAAATCGAAAATTACATATCTTTAAAGTTAAAAGTTAAGTACTTGGGCACTAATTTTAGTTCTTAAAGACCACTATTAAAGTTGAATTTAAACATTAATTGATTTAAAAATAATAAATTTTATAAAACAGTACCTTCATTATAGTTATACAAATGATTGACATGATAGTCTTAGGAAGCTTAACTTGAATAAGGTAAAAGAGTTAGATTTTCTCAGAACCGTACATCGGTTATTATTACTTAATTCATTAGACGAATTTATTCGCGTTCATTTTTAATTTTTTCATAATAGCACGTTCGTATGAATACTACATATTTAAATTTACGTAACCTTAAAGTCATGTACGGCCGACAATGACATTTAGATTTAAAACACGAAGCTAAATGAAACGATAACCCCGTTGATAAATAAGTTTATTATAAATAAATAGGTGCACAATGATAAACATTATTTATTAAACATTTATTATTGAGCTACAATTTTAAGTATTAAAATAGTTTAACGTTACATAATTTAGGATTTTTAATAAGAGGTCGCCACTATTAAAATCAAGAAAATAAATATTTTTTCCCGATAGCAGATAGATTGATAGGGTCGATAAATATTCCTGTCTTACGTTTTGTCAGTTAACGGATTAGGCAAACTGAAAAAAGAGCCGAAAAAGGTAGATAGGTCAAGCTTCTCCATATATATTCTACAATAATGGCTGTAAAAGTGTCGAAAAGAGCATCAAGGAACAGCAGACCATTGCAGTAAAATGGTGTCAAGTGTCAATTAAACGTGTATGCACTCGGGCTATCCGCTACGTAAGACACACATGCCACGGTATTCGGTTACGTTTTTATCGATTATAACCCTTGCTGCATTTTTTGGTTGACACCTTTCGTCAATACAGAAGTGTAAGCCATTAAGAATTTCCGGACGTGAATCTCGCAAGAATTTTAAATTCGCAAAACGAAGATCCGAGCCCTCGCGCCTTCTACAGTTTACTTAGCAAAGGGGCGTTCTTTGGTGTTTTATGAACATATTTTATAAATATAAATAGTCCGGGAACACAAGGACAAGGTGTCGGCTTACAATTTTTTTCTTTTCACTTTTTCACTTTTTATTCTTCTATAAATGGTTGTCAAGGAGTTTTTTTATTTGACGGTCTGATCCAAGCAACTGTAGGCATTGAATATGAGTTTTTCTTTTTCGACTTTTCGGCTATGTTTATATGAATGGGTCGGACGCGCGTGTTTCTCGGGCGAGTTACGGTGATTTGAGCTTTGTCGCACGCAACTTCAAACGCGCCGACTCTGTCAGTATTGCATTTCATTATTACCGATACAGATTGATACCGTTGTAAATCGTTAGAAATTGTATATATAGAAAGTTTGCGAATTGTTCATTGTGATATATATGAATTATATTTGAATTTATTCAAGAATATAAAAATAGCTTCGCGAAAGATCTTTATAAAATAGAAAAAGAAGCAAACGCTTAGCCCTTCAATTTCTTGAAAATATTAATGGACGAATTTAGAAGTTTTAACACATTCCAGTTGTGCCAAGCTTAATTGTTAGATTATATAACACATCATATATCTCGGAATACTCTTCTCTCTTCCTAGGGTTTTTGTTCTCCTACAGTTTTCTCCCTTCTCCGTTCACGCACTCTTTCACGTGCTCTTTTGCTCTCTATGGCCTGACGATTTTCTTCGTTCACTCCCCTTTTCGTCGATTCTTTCATTTTGCTCTCTTCGTTACTCTCTTGCACCTGCTGGTTGAATATACGCGGCAAGACAGAGGGAGAGATAGAGAGAGAGAGAGAGAGAGAGAGAGAGATAGAGAGAGAGAGAGAGAGATAGAGGGAGAGAGAGAGAAAGAGAGAGAGAGAGAGAGAGAGAAAGAGAGAGAGAGCAAGCGTGAGCGTGAGCGTGAGCGAGAGCTGAAGGGGCAAAGCTGGGGCATGATGCTGCAGGTCACTTGAAGCCGCAAACAAAGAAACTAGAGTCGATCGGAAGCCGAGTGTGAAATAACCTGCAGCGGTCGAGTGTTCTTTTGAACCTTGCCGAATCGAAAAAAACAAAAAGAAGCACAACTGCAGTATACCTCTATAACGTCGCTTATGCATGGATATTGTATCAATGCAAGTGCATATGCCTACAATCTTGAGAGATTCCTATTCCCTTATAAATTCAAACAAAATTTTCCTCAATATATATATATATATATATATATATATATATATATATATATGAATTATATGAAATTAAAATTTTCGTTAATTCATTAGGTATGTAACCTTTTTTGAAATATTTCTTACAATTCTTATTAAATTTCGTACACGAACTTAATCTTACTTAGTTAAAGTATTAAAGTTTGAAAACACGAATTTGTGCTTGAATAATAATTTTCTAAAAAATATCTTATATTTGTCATGATATTTGTTCGATACATGTAAGAGTTATAATTATTATTGGCTCAACTACTATGTATAACAGACATAAAATCGATAAAAAAAATAATCAATACAGTTTTAATAATTAATCAAGTTAGCTCAAGAAAGAATTTGCAATAATAAATCGTATGCTTAAAATAAAAAAATATGTAATGGATTTTCACTAGCAATTTAAATAAAACGTATAATGCTAATAATGTTATATTAGTGTAAGGAAATTACAGTGATTATTGCTTTATTCTCAAAAGTGAGCCAAAATTGTTATTAAAAGCTTAATTTGGAGAGTAGAGCGTCGCTTTTTAATGACTCCAGTGCCATAATATTTCTTTCCGAATATTTCCATGCCTTCCGTAGAAAGTGCACGAAATTACATACATCAGCGGTGAAAAATTTAATTCATAAGAATCCTTGCATTAGCAGTATACATTTAGGAAGTAATAGCGAGCAAATTTCTAAATACTGAATTTATAAAAAATATTTCCTCTTATCCGTGTGTGAGAAAATTTTTTAATCGTCTTCCAGACAGCATCGTCCAGGGGGCAAAAGGGACTAAAAATGTCTATGCTAAATTTTATTCGCGTCAAAGCGATGCGTCGCTTGCGGCACCCATTGCATGCCAGCAAAATCGTAACGCTGCAACAGAAATGAAACCTCTCAATCAGATTATAACGCATGATCCAGCGAGTGAAATTTCACACACACTTCACTCGAGGGCAAAGCATTATTCTTTTTCTAATATATTCCCTTACTCACTCTCTTCTGCCGAAGTTTTTTATATGCTTTTTATTCATCTCTGTATAATTTATTAATCATACACCATATATCTATTATTAAGCGTCGAATAATATTACTAAATATTTATAATTTATAAATAGTATCGACGCTCGTCATATTTTACAGTAAAACTGTAATTTACGTAATGCTTATAATTTAAATTTTTCTTCTTAAGAAAAAATAACGTACAAATACTTACACTAAGATTCATTCTTCTACAGAAAGACATAAGCTTCATACATAAATGGAATCATGCATAAAAATATTTAAATTTCAAATGTAAAGAATACACGTACACAATTTATACATTTAAAAGGTCGTGCAATAAAAATGGTAAAATTTTTATTTCAATTATTATTGTATAATAATTATTAGAGTAAGATAAACGAGTAGAAAAAATTAATCGAATGACATTTTTTATCGACGATAAATTCTTTTATAAGATATGAAATATGTATGGAGTAAATTGTTATTCTAATTTTTGAATATAATAATTTTAATCAATTTTAAGAATTATTATATATATATATATATATTATTATTAAGCGTATGACCTAATCCTGTCAATTTTAAACTCTTGTGTACTAAAGTATATATTATTAACATTATGATTACAATGTCTACATACAAATATAAACATTTTACTTTGCTTTTATGGTATTCAATACTATATACATTTGAAAACGGATAATCAAATGGTCTTTTATCTAATTCATCGAATTGATAATTACTACTTATAAATAATTAGCTCCCGTCTTCTATTAAATTTTGCAAAAATACATATATTATTATGAAGAATTATATGGAGAATTTAGCGATATTTAACAAAGTTGGTTTTCAGTTTCAAATTTGTTTAAATTATCACTAAAACTTTGTGATTATGTATTTAAAGAAAAAAGATATTAAACTTGAAAATTAAATTTAAAAATTAAAAGATATTAATTTCTGATTCTTGTTTTTTTATTATTATATTTGTTCGATAAAGTTGGAAGGCAAAAATTGTATGCTTAAATTAAAATAAATTAGTATAAATAACTGATATTGAGTATAATTTACTGTAAAAAAGTTCTGATAACTTAATAGTCTACAGCTTTTGCTACGTATTAAGTGTTATTAAGCACTAATATCAACTTCAAATCTATTTTAGATTATCTTTATTCATCTTGAATAAATACTAGTCAAATAGGATCAAGAAGGATAAAAACAATTGTGCAAGAAATATAAAACAGGAATATCAAAACCTGAAATTTATACGTAAAAGGATTCTTTTTTGTAGACGGAGTACGTATAATTACTGCACGAGCACACATTACCATAAGTTAATTTACCGCTTTAAGGTTCTTATTCGAGAATAATCGTGTCTAAGCTTATATAAATGTATAAGATAGATAGAGATAGGTAGAGAAGAGTGCAAGGACACGAAGGTGGCCTCTTGTTTGGTTGGATAGACGGAATGAGTAACAACGGATATCGGCTCGGATTGTTCGCAGGGAAGACGAGCTCCGGGTCCGACTGCGAAAGCGAGCCCGGCATCCAACTGAAGCGAAAGCAGCGCCGCAGCCGCACGACTTTCACGGCCCAGCAGCTGGACGAGCTGGAGCGGGCCTTCGAGCGCACCCAGTACCCGGACATCTACACGCGCGAGGAACTCGCCCAACGCACCAAACTCACCGAAGCGCGCATCCAGGTCTGGTTCAGCAATCGACGGGCCCGGTTGCGCAAGCAATCGGCCTCCAGCGGCTATGTCGGCTCGGTGCCGTACTCGGCGGCGGCCGCTGCAGCAGCAGCAGCAGCAGCCGCCGCCGCGGCGGCAGCGGCCTCCTACGCGTTGCATCCTTCGAGCGCGGTTGCCGGGCACACGCACCCTCAGGTGCATTCCCATGTGCACGGGGGCTCGAGCGGGGCGATACCTACGAATCAGCCGCACGTGCCCGGCTCGACGGCAACTGGGCTTCACGCCTCCAGCCAGGATTCGGCCAGCTTTTCACCTGCTCAAGGTAAGTTCGAGGCCCGAACTCTCCGACCCCTGCTTTTCACGACTTCCTCGGCAGTATACCCCCGCCCCTCTCCAACGGGCAGCAACGCTGTCCATGACCCTCGCTT
The DNA here is from genome assembly GCA_018907135.1 of Kradibia gibbosae. Classification (NCBI taxonomy): domain Eukaryota; kingdom Metazoa; phylum Arthropoda; class Insecta; order Hymenoptera; family Agaonidae; genus Kradibia; species Kradibia gibbosae. The sequence goes on from JACCHX010000007.1 coordinate 6,985,413, forward strand.
GTAGCTCTAGGTGCACACCTCGGCTAGCTAACGTGGACAATGGAACTTCGATGCGATTAGAAAATTTATTCACATTTCGTTTACTCTCCCTACGCCTCAAAGAATAGGACATTTTTTTACTAAAACTGTACGCTTCGTACCTTTTTTTATTTTTCAGCTTCGTCATTAATAAAAAGGTAACGTGAGAAGCCGCAATATTCGCTTGCAAATACTTGTATTCAAGCAATTAACAAATGACAAAATTTCTTCAATTTTTATACGTACATTAGATTAGAGAAGCAGACTTTTTCTGGAATTTTTTGAAAAATGTTTGATCTTAACAAAATCTTCTTGCATTCAATCTGTTGGTGGATATGAATTTAGAACTTTCAAAATTAAAAAAAAAGTTCTTTACTATAAATAAAGCTTCCTTTACCGGTAGGATAGGTAAAATTATTAAAAGTACAGAATTACCGGAAGCCATCATCCTGTGTTTTCATCAACATTGTTTCATTTTCGAGTTCGTTACGCAGAACTCCATCGTCCTACCCTCTCCCCAATGACATATCAAAATAATTGAACAGTCATCTTTACTGCAACTTCCACTGAATAGTTTGTGCCATCGCAGGTTAGCCGAAGTTTTTAGTAAACAGGAAATATCGATTATAAAAAGAAAAAAATAATTATTTCTTAAATAATTTTTTGTTAATGATATATTCAATTAATTAGCCGATCATTCAATTCTGTTCGAAAACATTTATATTTGAACTGCACGAGCATATTTTTATATACTCTTCTTTTTATTTTTTTCTATGTGCTTTTTGCAGAACCAACTTTATTATTTTACAAAATTCATATATGAAAAGTATTTAAATCAAATATTTTATAAAAACAAATAAACAATGATTGTGTTGAATTCAACGCAATAATTTATCTGTGTAAAAAAGAGTTTTTTGTTGCTCGTTTTTGGTGCTCCGATAATATCGGCAATCGAATGATTATTTTGATTGATCATAGGTAGTATATATTATTATGGACAGTATTTATTAATCTGAAAAGAGATATTATGGATCAAGAATGTGCCGCATCAATTGAAGAAGTAGAATATATATATATATGTATATACGCGAAATCGATATGCGGACAATAAAAGTCGGGGACCACGTATAAAAGTTGTCAGACCTTAGATGTTTTGAATAATCTGATCAGAAAGTTACACATACTAACAATGTTGTATTAATTATGATAAGAGGGGTCAGCTAATGAAAGCAGCAGGAGGATAAAGTAAGGAAGAACAAGAACAGCAGTCCGGTTCAGTTTGGCCTGGATAACTCTCCAGGTCTCTGATCGGAGAGTTAGGATATTTCGGCATTCCATTTAATTTGAATTATCGCAAATTATTATTAAATCAGAGTACCGAGAATATTTTCTTGTCGTGGTCCGATGAGTGGGACCGATGAAATTAACCCATTAATATAATAAATATAGCAAGGACTTGTTCCTTTACATTCTCACTAAAATTAGGCTGATCATTCTTAATTTAATAAACACATAATTAAATTACTTTTTAAATACGTAGCTTTATACAAATGTACACCTTTATATAATTTTGATTATTGCACTTCCAAGAAACGCATAAATGTGAAATAGGTTCTTGGAGAGATTAACAACACAAATAGATGATTTATGCGATTGCACACCCGACTGAATAATTCGATGTATATGATTTTACATCATTTCTATTCTCGTTGTTTATATATTTTTTTTATATTTATCAATTAAAGTATTTTCAATTAAAATCTTTTTAGAAATGTAAAACAAATTTTATTTTGATTCTGTGAATTTGAGGTTGAGCAAAAAGTTAAGCTCGAATTTACGGTAGGTACAAGTGAGAAATAATTGTCAGTGCTAAGCACAAGCAGGGATTCTTGAACGTTAAGATAAATTGTTAATAAACATTAAGTCATAAGTTATTGAAGTCTGTAAAGAGTTTGCAATGCGAGGATCAGTCTTGAAAAAGAATCCGTTGCTTTTTTCAGATCTCTATCCATCGCAACACGGGCCAATCTCCCACCAATTATCAAGTGACGCGGTCCGTTTGCCCGCGAGTATAATGAGCTCGGCATCGACATACGGCTTGCCCAGTTCCATGAGCTACCCGAGCTCTCTCCTGTCGTTGCCCACGAGCTCCTCGGCTCATCAGTTAGTGCCATCATCTGTTACGGGTACCTCCACCTATCAGCAACAGAGTATTTCAGTGCATCAGTTGCCGCCAACTCCTAATTCCCTGGTTACAATGATGGGGCCGAACTCGGGCAGCTCGAACTCGGCCTCGGACCAGCTTACAACGGCCGATATCTCGGTCGGCTCGGTGTCCCCCGTTCAGCAGCACCAGCACCAGCAGCAGCAGCAGCATCCACAGCATCAGCAGCAGCAGCAGCAGCAAGGCACGAGCTCGACCTCGTGGAGCGCGCTGCCCCTCGGATCGGAAACCAATGCTGGAAGCAGACTCAGCCTGCCCAGTCCACCACCACCGGCCAATGCGCCCAGCCTCGCCAGTGGAATGCAGCAAGTGACTGCTGTAGCTGCAGCGGCACACCTTCATTCGGCTCATCAACACCAAGCCTTCACCAACCATTATGGTCAGAGCTTTCAGCAGCCAAGGCCGACGCCGCATCAGCCTTTTTACAACTGGTACAACTGATCGAGCCTCCGATGAATTATATTCTAAAATTTCGCGAACTTCCGACCGATACTTTCGTCTTTTACTACTCATTCAATAATTCTTAATAATTTCGTTTCCTAGCACTTAAGTTCTACGGAAGGGAAATAAATTAATGATAATAATAAAAATACAACGACATTAACAACAGCAACAGCAACGGCAATAACAATAACACAAAAGATGATGATGATAATAATAATAATAATAATAATAATAATAATAATAATAATAATAATAATAATAATAATAATAATAATAATAATAATAATAATAATAATAATACAATAATAATAATAATAATAATAATAATAATAATAATAATAATAATAATAATAATAATAATAATAATAATAATAATAATAATAATAATAATAATAATAATAATAATAATATGATAATGATAATGATAATGAAAATGACAATGATAATAATTACAGCGGAAACGGCAGCGACACAAATATTATTAATAATAATAGTTAGATTAATGAAAGTCTAAAAAAAAAGGAAAAAATGTGCTTTCGAAGAGTTTGATCTCAGAATGATAAGAAACAAATTGTACAGAAGAGGTAGGTAAATCGAAAAGAGCTATCAATTTTGTGCCGATCTTTATTTATTAATTCCTTTTCATTCGTATTAATCATTCTTTCTGCACATACGATGAAACGAGGATGTACTAATATGGGATGTATGCGCATGTACGCGAAATGTAAGCTGGTTCCTTTAGATTCTAGCACGTGGCTTACTATAGCGTGCGTGCATTTCTTCTCAGCTCTTATTCTCCCGTGTTAGTCTTAAAGGCTGGGCAGTGTATTGCTGACGGGTGGAACGTTTCGTATGGTACATGAGCCTTGGTTGCTATTATGTATTGTGTTTTATAGTCGTTTAACTGCGTAAGTCTAAATTAAAAGCCGACAGTACCATTATGAGAGCGTCCAGGGCTGGCGCAGCGGACGTTTCTAAATACTTCTTTCTTAGTCTTATAGACCTAAGGTGGGAGGAGAAAAGGAGAACGAGTGGCGAAGGGAAAGGAGGGAGAGGTTGTGCACCTAATTAAGGTTTGTACCGGTCTCGACCATTTATACGGCGTCGCGCTGTATAAAGATTACAAGAATAGCTAGCACACGCGCTTTAACCAAGAACTTACCGGAACACCTATCGCTAATTAGAGCATTGCTTTATTAGCCCGGCAAGTCTTTGGTACAGTTCGTTTTATATTTTATTTTCAGTTATCCGATTTCCAGATTTTCATATTCTGTTTTAAATCCAATCATTTATTCTTCAGTTGTATAACCCAATATTTATATATATATACGTGTTTGTACGCGTGTGTATATTTTTATTTATTTCCTTGAAGCTTCAACACTCTAGTTTATTGATATAGTTTTCACTTTTAGATTCACTTGAAGTAAGCACAGACCTTAATAAGCTTTATTATTCAGAGATTTCTTAAGACTGATAAGACGCCTTTCGCTCTTATTATTGTTTATCTTTTTTTGCTTTTTTTTAGTTTAAAAGTAATAATATAAGATTTGTCTGGAGATTGTACGTTAATCTACAGGTAATTACCAAAGAATAAACACCATAAGTTATAGTGATCGATAATAAAATTAATTAAAATAAAGAAAAATATTTAGAACATTCACAAAACTTCGTGCAAGCTAACTTTAAGGACGCGACATCATACTATTTAAAAATTCGTGAACGGAATAAATATTTTATAAAAACATGATTTTGTCGAACGTACATGTACATTTTATTCTAATCACTTATTATAAATTGTATCGTGCTAAAAGGTATAAGAATCATCTATATTATTAAGAATATTGCTAGTGTAATATTATCACTAACATGATTACGTCATTACTGCCACTATTATTATTATTATTATTATTATTATTATTATTATTATTATTATTATTATCATTATCATTATTATTATTATTATTATTATTATTATTATTATTATTATTATTATTATTATTATTATTATTATTATTATTATTATTACTCGTCTGCTTTGTTTCTTCTTTTTTCTATTTTTCTTCTTATTTTTCTTATGCTAATTATTATTATTATTAATAATATTATTATTACTATTATTATTATTATTATTATTATTATTATCATTATAATATATATCATCATCATCATCATCATTATTATTATTAGTATTATTATTATTGTCGTCATCGTCATCACCATCATCATGATCGTTATTAAAATTATCATCATCATTAATATTGTCATTAATATTTTAATTAATATTATTATTATTATTATTATTACTACGATTACTACTACTACTATTATAATTACCATCATCATCATTATTGTTATTTAAATACTTAAAAATCGTATTATATTCTGTACTATATTTTCTTAACATATTCGTGACACATTGCACATACTATTATTAATGAAAAATAATAAAAGAAATAAATGAATTTGCAGTTTGATTGATCTACCTATTATGTCTACCTATAAACAAGTGTAAGCACTATAATTTTAAGGTATATATATATATATATCATCATTATATAAAATATGGTAAGGGTTTTTATAAAAACATGTTATAGAAAGAAAATGTAAATTTCATACTACAATAAGTAATAAACAAAAATAATTTTTACTTATGTGTTACTTATAAATAAGGTTATACATAAAATTACAACTAAAAAGTAGCAGATATTGTATTTAATATTATTTATTTACTAAAAGTTTATTCTATAAACAATTAAATAATGGAAATTTGATGTATCATAAGAGTGTTAATTTAAATATTTTTAAATTATTAAATTAATAAAAATAATATGGTAAATGTTTTGAGGCTTTTATTAATTTTTTAACCAGTTAATCTTTAATTAATGAATCGTTAGCAATATATATTAATGATTACGATTTTGCATATAGTTTCTTAGTAAAATAATAAGACTAATGCAAGCTATTAATAAAAAATTTTCAATTATGCGTTTTTGATTCAGCTTATTATAAGACTTGATTATAGTATTATAAAAATAAATAAGATGAAAATACATAATTATTACATAATACTAAAGATAATAAAAACGTCGATCATAGAGTATAATATTTTTTGTTGCATTAATTTAATTTTGATAATTAAACAGTATCTTGTTAGATGAATCCTTAAATAGTTTTAGTAAATAGATAGTATTGAGCGTAACAAGTTAATAACATACGTTATTGCAGACAATGATACCGTTTGAAAAGGATCTTATTTCTTTAGACTTTCATAGTTATTTTTATCACTTATTATTAATGTAGTTAATAATAAAGTACATTATAAAAAAATCAGACCTATTGATAATATACAAAATTTTGATACGCTAAGTAATAAAAATAAAAAAACAAACTGATTTTACCAGAAATTTGAAAAAAACATTTTAATATATCCGTAAAAAAAATTTAAAAAGTTTTAAAATTTTAATAATTACACTAACACGAAGTTTATTAATTATATATGTATATAATGGTATATATTAAAAATTATATATAAAAAAGAGATATCTACCCGTCATGAATAGTATTAAAGTAGCAACTATAAAATCAGTATTTACCTCAATTTTATTGTAAGAAAACAATTTTATAATAGAATTTTAAAACATTAGTTATATTTTCAATGATATTGCGAATACAGGAAATTCTATGCTTATGATTCATTTCTTCTCAAAAGAGAATTTTTAAAGATATTAAAATATGTAGCATTAAACAATAAAAATATGAATTAACTTTTAGAAGTGCTCTATGCATTACTCTAACAATCTAATTTGTTGCTCAATTAAAATTTGAGGTGATTTAATTTATAAATAATGCTTGGTAAAATAATCTAATAATATTTCAAATTTTTTGCAGATAAATGAACATTATAAAGATTAAAGAGAATTTTGTTCAGTGTAAGATTTTTATGATATATAAATTGGTAAAAAAATCAGTAATATAATTTTTTATTTTTATTCTGTTTTAAGAAAAATCTCGCAATTCTTCTATTATTTAATAAACTATTATCATTCACTGAACTATCAACAATCACTATTATCAACAATTATTTAAGTGCTCTTTTTTAAAATAAGACAACGAAAGCAACCAAAGAAGATAATAATGGCGTTAATTAGGACGCTTTCGTGACTTTATTTAATGTTACTATCAAGATATTACTGCCGATATGTTTTTATCAGAATATGTTCTACAAAAACTAAAAATAATTGCATGACTTTGAAAAACTGAAAATACAATTGCCGAGATTTCTTTATTACCTATAATTATTAAAAAAATATGTAGTTATCTCTAGATACCTACAGTATGATAATAATCAGCCAAAACTGGGAACAATACAGATTTTGAGGACTCCATTGATTTATAAATTTCAATCTGAGAGACTATAAATGTATTATCAATTTAATTAAAAATTTGATTCTACCGATTATTGATACGTACGATATTAGCTTCATTATACGAATTGTAAAAAATTAGTGAATTCATAATTAAGGTCGTTAAACGATGACTATTATTTTTTCGTCTTTCTCAAACGACCTTTCCAAGTAAATGTATTTCAATGAAGTATACCATCATTCTTTAATAGTTATACAACGAATACGAAGATATATATTTATATCCCGTAATGAGTGTAAACGAAATATATTATTATAATAAATATGATTTGGATGAAACAAATATTATAAAAATATAATTTATAAATCTGATAATTATTTAAAATTAAGTTATTCATCTGTTGAAATCGATGAAAACAATATAAATGAGTACATTTTACAAATGAGAATGGTGAAAATATAACTAAGCGTATTTTTATTTATAGACTAAGTCTATGTATAATATTGCACATTTTTTAATGAATTGAACCAAAGTGTTATAAAAAAACACAAAAAAATTTTTTATAAATTTTTTGTAACGATACCGTAATGGTTAGAAAATTTTTTAAATCCAATTTTGGCTTTATATATTAAAGGAAAGAAATTATTAATCTTTTAATTTTGTAATTTTTCCATTAGCCTCTTTTCGTATAATATTTGGATGATCAGTGATTCATGGTCTTCATTTATTTTTATTGACTTTTTGGTTATTTATATTTATTTGTATAAGGAAATACTTTTAAGCACAATATTAATACTAAAAAAATCATGCAATAATTATGAAATTTTTAGAATTTACAAAGAAAGCAAATATCAAAGGAAACGTCACCAGTTGAAACATAATCACACACACACACACACACACACACACTATTGATCGTCTTTTATAACTTATAGTTTTAATGCAATGATTAATCAAATTTTTTTTAAATCGCATCACAACTGTAGTGTCAATACAAAATTATCTAATATAACTTTAAATGTACATTTAGTCCAATAAATGTGATATTGATTCGGTTTTTTATGAATATAAACGTATATAAAAAATAAATTACGGGCAAAAAAAATTAACACGAAATAAAATTTTTCAGAATATTACTTTAAAATTTGTGATAAATAAACATAGACAATAATTAATTACAATTTAAAATGCACGTAAAAACAATAATAAATTATCGCCTGTAATAATAATTTTTAATAGAAAAAACTGAAATATTTGTATTTTGTTTTAATGTAGAAATCAAAAAGTAATTTCGAGAATAGTAGAAATTTAAGATATTCTGAAACACCCATACTCCTGAATATTCTCCAAACCATTAACTGACTCCGAGATTAGGTTCCTATTATGATGTATTTTGATTATTAAATAAAATTCTTTTACTATAAAATATTATTAAGGTAAAAAATTTTTTTTTATTACTATACCTCTTAGTTTTTCATAATCTTAATAATTTAATGTAATATTAATTTTATTAATATAATTAGTAATGATGTTAATTTTTTTCAACAGTAAATTTAAGAAGTTGGATAAATATTTTGGTACCAAACAATGAGTTCTACACAAATTTTAAATTAATTGGTTTATTCTAAATCTGTATTGGAACTAAAAGTCATAGTTTTTTTTTTAAATTACTCTTTAATAACTAACTGTACTGTTTTTTTTCAATACCGGAGCAGTAAGGTATCTTATAAAGTGGTAAACGTTTTTTTTTTAATAATAATAGGTTTTAATTTAAAGATGCCGCAATTTATTACTATTATTATTATTATTATTATTATTTTTATTATTATTATTAGGGCTGGTACTAATAACAATGTCAGATTTTGAAAGTTTTATACGTATGTATAAGCACACATATACGCGCACGCGTATGCTCGTATGCCTAGGTAAAAGAAGCATGTAAAAATGAAGAAGAATAACAAGAAATTAGGATCAAGAAGTACATGGAAAAAAGAAGTCACTCATGCTAAAAAATAAATTGTACGGTTCACGCATTCACCATTTTTTTACACATATAATATTTTTCCCCTTACGGTTCTCTCGCCGTCTGACCCTCTTGGCTCCTCATCAGGAGAGTTACAACTCAGGCCGCCACTGCCACATAGATATACTGTTGTACCCTTTGAAACGTCGAATGCGCCGCCACGCCGCGAAAAAGCAGGCAAGAGACAGCCCGAGCATCGTCGGCTTTTATATATTGGCTAGAAATGACTCTCTTCTTTATTTGGAGGCCTCCGCTTAAGCATTATAAGAAAAAAGAAACTGAAAAAAACTAATACTAAAAACGTGGCATGTAATTCATTAAAATGTTGAAGTTGTAAGTTTTTAATAAGCATCATAATAGTTAGTATGATTCTACTATTAGTTACTATTGTTAATTATTTTTTAAATTATATATATATATATATATGCTTGTGTTAATACAATTTAACGTGCTAAACATTTCTAAACGTTTGTGGCACTGTAAATGAATAAAATCATAAGTAAACTCGTATGCTCTGTTGTAGAAACTGATAATTTTCACTTATAATAGTCGAGAGGAATTTAGCTTTTCTTATATACTGGAACTTTGTATAATTTTACTATTACATAGTTGTGTCAAAAACCCCGTACAATGAAATTCCATACTACTCAAATAAGTCTTCCAACGCTTATTATAAATTTACCATTTATTAAGTTTTATAATTCAAACAGTGGATGTTACTCGTAACATATTCTAAGATTGTTATTTATTAGTTTTAAAAGCCGTAAATAATTTTAATGGCTATGAATTAAATACAAATTAAAATATATTAACATTAATATCTTTATACCTTCCAAATACTGAACTACATAACTTTGCTATAGTCCTATTTGAATGATAGTTATTACATATCGAATAATACGCAGAATTTGTGTACGATAATTCAAATCAGTAATATTAACAAAAAAAACTTATTTGAAATTTTATTTTAAAATTTTTTAATGATACCTACAAAAATCAATGTTTTAAAATTTTTTATTTAATGTAGAAATGTGATTCAAATCGTATTTTATCAAAAAAACTGTAAAACTTTATACTTTGTCTACACATAATACTTAATTTAAAAATGTGTAAATGCATTCCCTTTCAACATTATTTTTCTAGAACTACAAAAGAAGAAAAGGCGTTTGTATTTAAATTTATAAATTGAAAATTAACACATTTTTAAAACTAATCATTTTAAATATAATTATAAATCTTAAGTTTACTATAAGGAAAAGCCTGATAACTGTTATAGAATGTAATTAATAATTCTGTTTTTGTATGAATAATAAAAAAACCGATTGATTGTATTAAAAATTAAATCATATAAAATATACACAAAGTTGCATGATTGACAAGATTGACCGTTGGTATTGAAACCAATGTTATTGAAAAATTTATTTCTATTTAAAATACATTTTTTATTTTAAAACATTTTTAATAAAAGAAACAATTACTTACATTTATAAATAAATAGTTCTTTAATGAAACCATAATATTTTATTAAGAATTTTGATTATATTTTTAGGGTATATTATAAAAATAGACATATTTTAATATAAATAAGCAAAGAAAACTCTTACGTTTATAAATATGAATCAAATTTTTGATAGAAATTCTTAAATTTCTAAATATACTGAAAGTATTAAGCAGTTAAAATAATAACATTAGCATAAAGTATGAGACATAACGTTTGAAAAACAGTAGTGTAGTAAATTAGAGTTTAATTATTATTTTATTAATTAATTTAAAATTTTACAAATGTGATTAAAATAGTATTATTATTACTTTAATTTGTTGGTATGTAAAAATTGTAATAAATACAAGGATTTCAAGAAACAAAATTTGGTCAAAATTTTATAATAAAAGAAGAAAGAAACTTTTTTCTAAGAGTTAATAATATCATAACATTATAACAGTTTCAATTTCTGATCTTTTAAATAAATACCGAAGACCTTATTTTTTAATTTGATAAAACTCAAAATTTATTAAAAATTACTTCAATTTCATATTACATGTATATGAAAATTTACTTTCTTTTTATAAAATGCAATATACAATATTTAAGAATATATTTTTATAATGTGTACCATTAAATGAATGTAAGGAATTTGTTGGCTTATCTTTTAAATTTTTAAATTTCATACAGAAAAATTAAAAGTTTTTATACATACGTACAAATTTCCAATATTTACAAAATGATAAGAATTTATATGTATTTTAATATAAATTTATTTCGTAACTAAAGCTCTTTGAAGTGCAATTACTAATTATGCTTTACATAAGTACATAATATGTAGTACACCATGTGCCCAACTTGGTATTATAAGCTATACTACTTTTTTCATAACAACAATTACCTGGAAGGATAAAAATACGTATATTTTAAAAAATTCTAGCTCCAAAACTTCATTACAGAACTAAAACATAAATTAAATATGAGAAAGGGATGAAAAGCAAGAATTCTGAATTTAGCAGATAAAGAAGCTGACCATCATCCTTGTCTACTATTCTCATCTGCAGATTTCTTTAACTTCATCATGACATTCGTGATATTTAGACATAAAGAGTAACACAAAAAATGTTTTTAAAACCTTTTAATATAATAAGCCAATCAAAATGAATGTATTACAAGTTTTGTAAACAATAAAAATTTAACGATACAACCTATTTTTTATATTACCTTTAATATAAGTTAAATGAACAACATCTCTCCACTGTTATTTTTGTTTTTAATATTCAATATTTACACTTGTTTAGGCCATAATTCATTAAAATGCATGTCACAATTGCTTTTTTTACCCGTAAATTATTAATACTAAACAGTAAAACTAAACAGCATCATTATGAACTGAATAGTATGAAAATGTTTACTATAAATATAAACTGTAACACGTAAGTGATCTATAAATTTAAATTTCATAGTTTTTATGGTAAATTTATATCTAAGTTTTTGTTTTAATTATTAAATGTATTAAATACGTAGCTGAAATTTTGCTCTATATAAAACTGTTTTGTCAATATAAAATATTTATTCAAAATATTTATTAATAAATCACAGTAATTTTTTTAAGACGAATTTTAATAAAATAGGTAATTCAACTTCTAGATTACAGTTTATAATTGAGTTTTATGTTATATAATTGAATTTTATGTTTCTTGTGCATATATAAAATCATTTAACATAAAAATTGAATGATTTTTTGTGCTTAAGAAGTACCGAATAAATACATTATTCGTATGGTCTGTAAAAAATTAGTATTCATTTACTATTTTTGAATGTGTAGTTACATATATAGAAAATAAAATATATTTCGCTTGTACAATATCTACTACCATTATTATATAGTATTACTATTATAAGACATATTCTTTATATTTAGACGTGTATCTGGAAGATTATTATTATAAAAAAATGTCCGAATTATGAAAATTTTAAAACGAAATATAAATTATCTATTTATAAAATAAAACAAATTTGTTTGATCTTTTATGGAATGAAATTAAAATCAATTGATTTTTCGCAGAAATAAAAAGAAAGCAAAATATTTGGAACTATGTAATGTCTCTTTAAGGGACTACATATTTTTTTATTTCAAATTATAGAGTTCCTAAAAAAAATTTTTATATATTTTAAGTACTGTTTTAATAGAAAAGTACAAAAAAAGTAGCAAGTGGTCGAAAATGGGTAGAGAAATGGAATTGTGAAAATATCAACATATTAAAAAATAGCGTTTGAGAGACAAGCTTAGAATGATGAATTCAGACAGAAAAATAGAAAAAGAAAAATAAGGACATGCATAAAAGAAAATAGGTAATAAATTTAATAGGCGAATAACTTCCGATACGTATTGGTGAGATTAAGAATGATTAAATTTTCGTCATTATTGATGTCCTTTAGGTGCTCTAACGAATTCGGAGTTTTAGTTAAAGAAGCTACTTGCACTGGAAAAACATTAAAACTTACCTATTACATGTGTTTTTGTAAAAAAATCCTCTACATACATTACTACATTTTTAATGTAATGATTAAAAAATAAAATATTTTTCATTAAATATTTTACCACAATTCAAATCAATTAATTTTTTTGTTTGCAAAATAATAGTTAATACATTCCGTATGTTTTTAAATGTTGCTACCTTTATTTTTTAAATGTACTAAGATATGTAATAATAAAGTTTTTTTGATGAATGAATTGAATTATATTTAAAATTAATTTTGAAATTTAACTGTAATGATTAGTCGAATCATGTTAGTCGAAGATACAAATAATTGTTGTTGATATTTCTTTTAAAGCAGTATCACTTTGAATTTTTTACATTCAATATATTTTATATAATTAATTTATAATGTTTAAAAAATTGTTGTTTTTTTTTCATTTCAAAGTATTTTTTTGTTTTAGATTATTTTTATTTATCATTGATATAATTTAAAAAAATTTAAAAATGTTTAATATTTAGAAAATAATTTGTTTTTATTTTCTTATTAATCAATATATTTGGTTATACTTTTTAAAATTTATTAAAGAATTGTTATTAACTTTAATTAAGCTCATTAATTATTAATTCATATGCATTTTTTATAATTCATTATATAGAGATTTTACAAAAGCATGTAATTAAAAGTATTTGCCAACATATTTCCTTATATGATCATATTATTCTCTCATTTCTGATAGCGTTTATTTATAATATATTGTATTTATTTTATAGAAACTTCTTTATGAAGCAATAATTATTATGCATATGTATCGTGTATAGATTATAATATCTATTACAAAATATAGGTTCAAAATTATGTTGATTATTACGAAAAAAAAAATATATATATATTTCTGATTTACAAAAACATTTGTTGATTTAGAGTATAAGATATGAAAAGAAATTTTTATTTATCAAATTAAATAAATAAAAATAAATCAAATAAAAATAGGTGATATAATTAACCATATTATATATTAAAAGCGTCTGTATTTAAAGCGTGATTTGAAATTTCGTTGAAATATTACTAATTGCGTGACTTAGCAAATTTTTAACATATATTGAAAAATTTTGTACATTTTAAAAATTAAACCTTACCGATCATAGCAATATTTATATACTAAAATATGAGTAAAAAAGTATGATAAATATTAAATTTTAAACTTATATTGAACGTATTGTAATTACGAACATTGACGAATGCTGATGTCAGCAATTTATATTACTTCATATAATATACATAGGGTTTCGGTCAAGATTATGGTATACAACTTTCAATAAAAATACCTTTTTTTTAAAACAATTCGAGGCTGCTGTATTTTAAATTTCAATTATTCATATTATATATTAATGTTATATTTTTAATGACAATTTTTCTAACAATTTATATTACAATAATTATAAAACAAGCAATAAATACGACTTTAAATTTGTTATAGCTAAGCCAGTTAAGTTAAAACTATTCTTATTTGTAAAGGTGAGATTTATCGAATATAATTTGGTAAATATTAGTTTTATTCACAAGCTATTTTAATTAAAAAAATCTTTTTTAAATATTAAATAATTGTCGTTTCAATTTAATTTTTTAAATAATAATCGTCATAATTGGCATTTTATTAATTTGCAAACCATTTGTATTTTAACGAAAAATTAAACTTTGTAAACTTTTTTTTTAAGAAGATATTTCGACAAGTGATAAATGTTAAAAATTAACTCTTTCAATTGTTTTTTTGCTTAATATAATAGAAGAATTGTAACTCGTAATAGTTGTAAACAATTTGTAGATTGTATTCTGTGATTGTAATTATGTACAAAGGTCCAACTAAAAGTAAAAGATTTTTTAACAAACAATTTGTAATTAAAACATTTTGGCGGAGAATAACATTATTTTTAATACATTTTATTTAGAATTTAAATTGAGGATTATACTCCTAATGAATCTTAAATATTATTCAGTTTTAATAAGTTATATAATCTACGTCAGACAGTTTTTGCTGAACTATGCATTTTCTTGTAATTAATTACATGTATAGATTGAGTAAAAGAAAAAAATGGCCTGGAGTAAGAGAAAGCGTAATATTTGCCTATGTGCAGAATTAAGTATATTTTTATATATTATAATTATTTATTTACGAACATACAAAATTATTTCATAAATGATATTTATAATATTTGTATACTCACTTTGCTAGTAGCGGCTTAAAATATTTATATGCAAATTTTATATGTAGAAGTTCATAATAAATTTTGTTTAAATCAATTTTGTGAAGCTGCATTTGTTTAATCCTGAAAAAGTATTGTTTCTTTCTTAACAAAGTCCTCTTTTCAATTGTTGATTTAAATATTAATTTCTTGTACATGATGGGTTGCAATTACACAGTAAATCAATTTTCGGAAATATAGTTTCATGGTTTTATCGCTTTTATTGTTAATTAATTTATAACTACATCCGTAAATTTATTTTCAAATAGATATACAGTATATTTTTACACATATAAAATTAATTTTATAAAGAATAAAATAAATTATCAGATAAATATTCTAAAATTTATCATCAATATATTTGTATTTAAGATTGATTTATTAAAAAAAATTTTTTTTAGTATTGTATTATAAAAAGCAATGTGTATTTTTTGAAGTATTATTTTTTTTAAGTTTGCAAGCTAAAAAAATGTAAGAAAAATTGTGCCTTATAATTAAAAATTGAAAGTGTATAAAATACTTTCTAAACATTTATTATTCAAGATTTATTATACATTACTTATTTGTTTTTATATAAATAACAGAGTGTGTGAAAATCCAATTATTTTTTATGTAATTTCTTTGTACTCCATTATATTCTTTTACGTAATAAAGAATTTGAGAATATTATAATATTTATTATTTACAAATATAATAAACGTAATCCTGAATAAAAAAGGAAGTAAAAATAATGAACAACCTTGTGATGGATACTCAGCTCGCGATAATATAGAAAGGTGTTAACTTTATATTCACAGTGGGTACGCTACAATGATTTTACTAAAAAACTTGCAACACTTGCTCTTTATCCTTCTTTAGTTCTCGTTAAATTTCAATATTAACACATCTCTTAATAAACATAATAGCATTCTCTATTTACGCGTTAATACACATTCATATGAATATACTTATACATATCTTCAACAGGTCCAGAGTAGTTGTGAGTCTGTAAATATGAATATTTAATTGTAACTGCTTAATGAAATAATACTGCATCAAAAATTATATACACGTGTAAAAGTATAAACCTTATGAGACTATGCAGCGATGTTATTTCCTTGAGTAGATCTAGATGCCATGATCTTGGTCAAGTTCGTCGAGAGACTCAAGTCTTGCAATCGGTGCTTCTTTTACAGATAACTCCCAGGAGATATCCTCGGTAGGCTGGCGCGATTCATCTTGCTTTTGTTTCATCTGTCCGGCATTATCAGCCGCCAAATTAGCAAAGTCCTGACTTCCGAGGGAGTTGGACTTGGCGCTAATCGGACACCGATCGACAATTACATCCGTCGTCGTTTTTCCCGTGACAGTTGCAGTCGTCGATGTCGACATCGTCGTTACTCGCGTTGTGATAGCTGTCAATGAAACACTTTCCTTAGCATGCTCGACATTCAGTGTATCACTACAGTTCCATGGATCATCTCCGACCCTTTCCGAGCGCTTGTTGAACGAGCTGTACCTGCGTACAGAAGAATTTCAAGGGCGCGTCAGAGTGCCTGGCACCGTCAAGACAAGGAGGGCTAACGAAGAGGAGGAGAAGGTTTATTGGAGATCTCCGGTCCATAAAGGCTCGATAAGATCGATCCCTGACACGCATATCTTTGATGCACTTCGAGATCGAGACTTTAGGATTTTTTATGAAAAAGCCCTTTCTTTTTTATACATTTTTTCTTGTTTAAAAATGCGCATGTATGATAAAATTTGTTCTCTTTTAAAACTCCACACTGTTACATTACTTGTATTCGTTAAATTTGGTGAATTCATGCTAATCATATTTTTAAATACACTTATTCTTATTGCATTACAGTAATCATAAAAATATAAAGCTGACGTGATATTAAAATAATTAATTTTAGATATCTCGGATATTATGCTAATAATAATCTTGACTGTATTGCATACTTTTATTTGAATAAATATTACGTTATATTTTTTTTAATAAAATCATCGTTATTTATACTAAGTTTAAGAAATGTTTGTAATAAGAATAAAATCAAAATTTAACAATAAATGAATTTTTTTGCCTTGTCTACTGTTAGCACATGTAAACGCTATTGTTTATTGCATGTAACTTTCAACGTATGGAATATTTTTGTCTTACGACATTTTTAAATCATTTAAATTTTAAACAATATTGCATTTTTTAATGCACAATATTATCACTAGGGATGAAGTTTCACCGGTTTTAAGGTAATGAATTGTCTACGTAACATGAAATTTCTTTAAAATACTTTTCCCACTACCTTTATAGTAAAATAAAAAATTTATTAGCTATTTATAAGTTTAGGGTAAATTTCTTAGGATATAAGCTGCTTTTTCCTTTTTTATAAATAAAAATACTACATATGAAGCTTTTTTTTATAAATTATTTTAAATATATAATTCCATGCCATTGATAGAAATAGTTTTATTTTAACAGTTGTGATAAAAACAAATTTAACTAAAAATTGTATTTTGAAGATGATATAAAACATTTACTTCCTTAAACAATTCTATAAGAATACTTATAATACGTTGATGGTTGGTAGCGTTATTCGGTTAATAAGACACCCATCTTATGAACCTCTTATGAATTTTAGAAGACAATAAATTGATTAGAGTATACATTTTTTAAATATTTTTTTTAGACAAATGTAGATTACTTAATGAAAAATAGAAATAATTAATTAAGAGGAGATGTAAAATGAACAAAAAAACGATTTTACCTATTACTGAATACGTTGATAACATATATATTAGCAGCCATCTAAAATATTATAAGTATCATGCTACACATTCGAATTATATCTGAATTTATGATTTGATGTGTGGTATAATTGGCATTTAAATTTAATGATGTACGGAAAATTAGTCATTGATCTGAAACCACTACTTTTTAAATGCGCGTTGAAGTTGTAGTGCTTGAGGGAATTGGGATGAAATTGATTATTGTAAACGAAGCAGAAATGTAACCATTATTAATACACCTTGAAATCTAGCGTGTGAAACATATCTAATTATTTCGTTACGTTTTTTAAGTTAATATCTTGGCAAGAAATCTTATACAGGTGTATCAACACAAGTATACAAGTATATTAAAAGATATAAAAGTTTATTAAAGCATTTGCGCAAAAGCATCAATAATTTGCAATAAGGAAAACAGCGATGAGGATGGAGAAAATACAAAATCCGAAGCATCATGCAGAGCAGAAAAACGAATGGTTAGCATTGAATAGGATCGGTGGAAGCACGAGGCAGCAACAAGAGAATGAAGATCCGAGGAAAGGCGCATTTTCCGCGCCATTTTAAAACTGGGCTTTGACGAACCCTCGGATACTTGGATTCGCTACGGGTGTTTGCGGGAACTCCCTTGTACCGGTACTGAAATTCTCCTATAAATTTTGGTTCAATCAGACTCTCTCGTGAGCGGTCATGGGGTGTCGAAGCATACACGCATCTATGAAGCAGTGACAGAGAGATAGAGAGATAGATATATATATATATACATAGACAGGGAGGAACGTGAAAAAAGAGGGAGCGGAATAGAGCGAGAGGGACTGCGAGATGCAGAGGGGGGTGGGGCGAGGAGGAGGGGGAGACCACCAATAAGAAAAAAGGTGGGGAAAGAGAATAAAGGGGAGCGTGTTGCATATCACGAACGATCGCTTCTCCGGACCACCGCACTGTATAGGGCTTTTTTCTCTGCTATTGGTCTTTGTCTATCCGAATTAGCTACGCTAGGGTTGCCTATACGATGACACCTGGATCTCCCCCTTAACAGGAACGTTCGTTGAACGGGGGTTTGTTTTACTCTGTTCTGCTTTCTTTCACCCCCCTTCTGCTCACTCTTATTTCGCCAGCCGTCTTCCTCGCGTGCACACTCTCGCTCGCAAAATAATATCAATTGATAAGTCGCAGTTTTACATACACCGGAGTAACTAGGATCGGCTCACTCCGCTAGACAAGAGCGAGATGTGCTGGGCGGTGAAAAAAACGTTTCTTTCCCGATAGGGAGAAAAATGTTAGATGCGCACTGCTCGGGTACGGGCATTAGTACTTGTGTACGTACGGGGGATTAACAGAACTGTTCGCTAACGAGTACAGGAATGTCGGGTGCCCGCGAGAAAAAGATCAGTAAGGCACGTGGAAAAAAGAAAGCCTCCCCTATAAAAGGACCGTAAGGTCTGAGAGACCAAAAGCGTTTCGCCGCTCGTACCACACTAGGAGAGGGAAAGAGAACGTAACTGGCGACAAATGTCAGCGCGGCAAACACTCGCCCGTAGCAAATTAAAATCGGGTACGCTTCATCGCCGTAGAGTCGAAAGCCTTTGAGAGAAGGCGCAGCGGTCTATATAACTATACATGTGAGGGTAGCGAGCCAGGAACGGAGAGATCGTTCCCGGGGGTCGTCCAAATAGCGTGATGCGTGCAAGTAACGCAGTGGGAATGAGACTGTATACACCGCGGAGGTGGATGAAGAGAAGCGCTAGTATAAAAGCCCAGAGAAAATAAGGAGATGGAATACGGATCGAGAGAAAGAGATTATGGCACTGTGGCCATCTTGCAAACGATCATTCCGAGTTACATCCGCGATGCTACGGCCCCCGATTCTGCTGCCTCTCCCCGCCCGCCCACCGATGCATTGACACCGGGCCGGGGGTATGCGAGAATTAAAAGCCGCATTTATAATAAACTTTTCAACTAACATCGGCTCTTTTCCTTCTCGTCATTTTTTTATTCAAATTTACAAATCCTTTTCCACAGCTGACGTAAAGAATACACGCGTACACGCGCACCCACAACCACAACCGCGCGTCTTTTTAGTTCTTACATAAAAATTGTAAATTCTAATATAAGCAAATTAATCATTTTTGCTCGCAATTTATCAGTAATATAAAAATACGATAACTTTTATCAAATGGAAAATACCATTCGGAAGAAACCAATAATCGTATTCAAAAGTACAACTTACTAAATTCATTATTTATAAAAGTGTATGAAAAGAATATCAAGCTGTATTAAATCTCATTAGTAGTATCACTAATGCAATGACTTTGTAAATATTAATCAAAATTAATCAAAATTATTCCAAGCTTGGAATATTGGAATTCTACCTGGATTTTGTTGTAAGTTTTGTTATTGTATACATAAAATAATAATAATAATATAAATATGTGTAAAGGTAGACCATATTACAGAAATTTATGATACTACTGGGCCTGATCCTACTACACGTCTGCATAGTAACTTTCTCGATACGGTGAGAGGGGCTTTCTTTGAATTAGAGATTTTTTTTTGCACGCGACGTAATCAGCTAGACACCGTTTGGTTTCCCATGCAATGCAAACAGTTATTATTTTCTCTTTCTTTTAGTAAAGACGAACTGTGCAACACAATACTAATAGACGCCATTTTTTCTGATAACCAGGCTAGGTTTTTAGACAGGGAAAGTAAAGAAATGGTTTACAAATATATTGTCGTTGCCTTTAAAGAAAGTTTTTATATTTCGCTATATTAGTAGAAGGATACAAATACATACATACCATTACATTATGAAATTTAATTAAAATTCTAAATTTACCATTCTATGCTAACGGTCATTAATTTTTAATACACACACACACAAGCATATATATATATATATGCTAACTCTAAGATAATTCATCTGAATAACAATGCAGATGTACTACAAAATCGATCCATGATGAAATAAGTTATTTTAAAAAATCACGCATTGACCAAATGTAGAGATGTTTAACCTGTTAGTAGGCATCAAAATGTTATGGATAAGAAGCAAGATATAAAACTAGGAACGAATTACGATGAAATATTTGCGGTCATAAATGACTTTCTGTATAGCTATTAACGTAATGATTAATAAGAAAATGCACAACAAAACTTCGAAACAAAACCTATAATTAAGAACTAATGAAATTTATATACATGAAATAGTCCACAATAAATATTAAAAAGAAAAAATGTCAGTTGACAAATGAAATTAGAAAAACGATTCAATAATATACGTTGATTTTCTAAATCCTTTTCGACATTCATCATTTTGATAATTTTGAGAATTAAATTTACATATTTACCTGAAATAAATTATGCTAATAAATATTTTTATTATTAAGTCTGTTATTTTAGATTTTTATCAATTATATATAATTAAATATATAAATTGGTATTATTAAGCTGTAATAGGATAACAAAAATATTAGAGAAATTTAGTTCATGGAGCATGAGCCACAGTTGTCAAAATGCAGTTAATAAACTCATATATTTGCAAAATTAATACTCTAACAATATGAACTAAAAAAATAAGTTATTATAAATTAGTATTATTTTTGATGACCTATAAATACACGTTTTTTGTATTTATTGTTTAACTAATCATGTTTTACTAATTATCTGTTAATAATCAATAATGCTTTTCCCTATATAGAATAAAAATAAATGTCATAAAGGATATCAAATTTTTGGATAGTATGGTTAAGTCGAAGAAAAGGTTACATTTTGTTTTATTACTGTATTTTATAAAGCTCCATATCTATTATTGTAAATTACCCTATTAAATATTGTAAATTTCATAACGTTTTCTGGAAAATCTAGCATGGAAGTCCATTTTATATTTACGTATGTTATCTAGTACAATTAATATAAATATTAATACTCTTAATAAATGTTTATGCGATGTCTTAAAATAATTAAAATCAATTGAAAATTATAAAAAAAAATAATTTTTTTTAGAAAGTTTAAGAATTAAATCATCTTTTGTAACTTGTGAAGTACACGACAAGTAAGAGCACATTACAAGTACACGAAACATTAATTTTGTTGTTATTTTAATTTTGCTCAATTTTAACACTTATTAGTTCAAATAATAATAAGGAATAAAATAAATTGAATATATTTGGTTTATTTTAAACAATCTATAGTGCTTTATAAGTGATTAATAAAGTTAATTGGTGTATGAGTCTGGAGTAATGCGTGTTATTAAATAGATTAAACTTAACTACTCAACAGCTCTTTAATAAAGTATTTATTATTCTAAAATTTTAATACTTCATTAAAGGTAAAAGATTGTATAGCAAGAAAAAACTTAATAATACAAAATAAAGAAAAAAAAGTGAATGTACCCGTTTTTGAATTCGCCACGCTTGTAGGCTGCTGACGACTGATTATGCCAAACATTTTGAAGCTGTTGATGTTGATGATGCTGTTGCTGATATTGCTGTTGCTGAATCTGTTGATTACTGGAGATTGGCATAGTTAAATCGATCGGTTGACTTTGGGATCTCGTCGGCACCATTCGAGCGTTAAGGGCATTTTGTAAGGCGTTGGCTAAGATCGAGGTCGACGTCTGTTCGGATGTGGGTAATCTGTAATCATTTCAAAGTATTTTTTTATCAATGACAATAGTAATTGCATTCTAGCTACCAATTTTTTAATCTTTTTTTTGCTATTTCAATGCAGTATAACTTATGCGTATTACGTTCTTTTTAACGCCTGCTTTGCTAGAACTGAGAGACGTAGTTGCAAAAGACTAGTTTTTGTTCACAGTACAATGTATGTTTATAATAAAATCAAAGCTTTGTTAAGGGAAAAGAAGAAAGAATATATACTTGAAAATTGTTAATAATAATGGTCATAATAGTAGGTAAAGAAAACGATAAATAAAAAGGATTTTAATTTATACGGTGTTATTAGAAGAGTTATTATTTATTTAATATAATTTTAATAATTAATTTAATTTATAATTGTACAATGATCACTAAACAATCTCAATGCGTTTGATAACAACGCGTGTGCACATACGTACATACGCATGTACGGTTTATAAGGTACGTATATATAGATATAAGGTTTCTACATAATGTTAACTAAATGATACTATTAATTACAATTATAAACAAATACTTTACAACTTATATATATTAAAAATGTACGACTACATAATTAAAATTAAAAAAAAATGCAACATCTTATAATTTAATAAATCAGATTTTTATTTAACTCCATTGTAAATCAGTTGCTCTATCCGTTTTTAAACACTGATTGTAAGTTCTTTGTGAGTAATATAACGCTTGATTTGCACTATAATATAATTTTTAAAATAAAATGTTTCTAAAAACTATTATTTAGATGAAATTATTTCGTATTTAATAAATAAAATGGTTACAAGTACACTACATCTTTAATGTTTAAATTTTCGAACTACTGCTTTACGCATTACAATTATTATTGTTATTATAGTTTTTATTTATTGTTTAGTAGATACTATAATGTAAAGCTATTCTGTAATATAATAGCCTAGATATAAAAAGAAATACTTTATAATTATTATCTATAAAAACTTAAATTTCTGAATGTAAGGTCGTAATTTCAACAACATTAATATTTCTCCTGATTTCAAATGGTAATGACATTTAAATTTTTAGTGAACATTTTCACTAGTATTTAAATTAATACTAAAAACTCAGATGGTGAATCATAATGTATTTTAAAAAATTTTTACTGTACATATTACATATAATCAAACTGATAACATTTTAATGGAGAACGATTAAAAGATTATTTATGTTTACGGAATTATTAAGATCAATTAATTTTGTTACTTTTTGTACTTTAATTTTATAATATTTTAATATTTCACATTGTTTAATTTATTAAAAAATACAAATATTAACTAGCTTTACAAATGTTTTGTTCCTTTCAGTGCAACATAATCTTTTACTTTAGAAAATTTCACCTAGTTAATAAGTCTTGTTAATTTTATTAAATTAAAAAAAAACTTTATATTTATGTGTTTAAGTAATTTACAAAATACGGCTACATTTTAAATTTGTATCAAATACTATGGAAATTTAAATACGTAAATGGTTTTTGCATTAATCTTTACATCGATTGAGAATAGAAAGATTTTGTTTCGGTGATTAAAGTAAATATATATTGTACAAATTAGTATACAACTAAGTTATACAAGCAATTGATTAATTTAAATACACTTAAGTCACCTGCGAAACTTCTCCAATTTCTCCAAAATAAATGATGCTGAAATAAAATTTAACTGATCCAGAGACTTAGATAGAAAGCTTTTTAAATAAAGAAAAGTATAAAGAAAGAATTATAAATGATAAAATAATACATTTTTTTAATATATTGTTTATGATTTGTAAAAATTAAATGATATTTAAATTATTATATGTAATATAATAATATATTAAAAGCAAAATTAAATCATCAAAGTTTTTAACGTTAAAAATATTAACTATTAATTTTGTGTTAATTGAATATATATATATACGATATTTTTAATACTTATGAAGATAATAATATGAAGATTAACATGACATTGAGAAAACAAATTTTATAGGAAAGAAGGCATTATGCAAAAGATGATTTTCAATACTCGAAAATATATTTTTTAAGAAACTCTATTCAGAGCCGTTTCACTTTACGAATGTGAATTTTGTTGTATTACAATTTAATCGTATATATTATAAATATGTGAAATGTATATGTTTTATTAATTAAAGTTAAAAAATAAGTATTATATTAATAATAAGTATTCAACAATATTTTTTTTCAATAATTTTTAAATACCTATATAATGTATTTTAACTCGCAAGTATTATGATTTTTTTGTTATAAAAGTATAAAAAAATCTATATCCGGACGTATGTACTTTTAATTAAAAAATGACTAATAGTATTTATAATAGGTAGATGTTGAAATGATAAATTTAAAATTGCTTAAACCAAATATTCTGGTTAAAAAAAATTTTTTTCGCGACACTCGTGTCACAATAAAAAGTAATTTATTCGCATTACATGATAATCGACCTCAAATATAAGATCTTTTTAATATCTTTGTAAATCTTTTGAAATATTACCGCATAAACGTAGAAGGGATAAGAAAAAAATCGAAATAATGAAAATTGAGAAAAATCTTAAAACCATGGAACTTACTCAAACCCATAATTTTAATAGTGAAAGTGGAACTTTACCTAAAAAAGCCTTGCGAGTTATTCGATTGGACCGCTCCTTGAGAATGAAAGTAATTGTTGTTGATGTTTCCTAGGGCACTCAAACTAGGCTGCTGCTGTAGATTTTGAGAATATTTTGTGCTTGCCATCGAAGTAGTAGGCTTGGGTTCGCTGGCTGAACGTTGAGTCAACACTGGAGGTCGATCAGATGTACTTGTAGGAATTGATAGGGACGCTATAGCCAGCGACTGTTGATGATGATAGTAAGCTTGAGACTGTTGGTGGCTTACAACGATCCCTGACATTGCGTCAACGCTCGTATTCTCTTTCGATGAGTTCAAGCTCTGCTGGAGCAAATTTAGAATAAGTCGAATGTCCCCAGCCATTGAGCTCTCCAGAGAAGTAAGTTTCCACGATAGTTGATCTATTCTTGCACTTATTTCATCTAATGGGCGACTGGGTCCACTTTCAAAAATTCCTGCATCACCATACATACGCATTTAAGATTATCTTTTAATGTTATTTAATGTCTTGTATTATTAATTTTTAGTCGTAAAATAATCAAAAAAAATTAATAAATAAAAGAAAACATTGTTTTTGTGATAATAATAAAAAGAAATAAAATTGACAAGATAGAAATTTTGTATCCCCATAAATATAAGATAAATATTCGTACAGACATCATATTGAACATATATTCGTTATTTTACCGTATTATACTGCATTTACCGCAAAATTTGATAGTCCTTACATATAATCAATAATCACCTACTAATTATTTTAATTTACTAAAAATCATTTTATGTAATAATAATAAAGTATAGATTTTCAACTATAAGTTTTTTTAAAAAATTATTATTTTTCAAAAAAGTAGTTCGTTCAGATATAAAATAAACAGTATGTGTATGTATTTCTATAAACATTATATAGAATATTTTTATATAAAGATATTAATAAATGAATTAATATTAACAAATAGTAAATTGATTCCAGTGACCAATAATTTAACATCCGATAGTATTAATTACCTTGTAATTGAGATTGTTGAGGGGGAGAAGGCGTAGTAAAGTGATTAGATGTTGACGTTTGATGGGGAAAATTTTGTAATATAAAATTTTCACCAAATGTTGAACTTCTTCGTGTCGGCTTAGACATAAGCGGTGTAGTTACTGAAAACAAAAATTAACAATATAAACAACGTGCTTTACAATTTTAAAAATATATTGCACATAGTATTTTTTTTTAAATGTGGAAAAATTTTTTGGTTTTTAATTTAAAATGTGAGTATGATTAAAATAAAAAAAATTTTCTTTATGCATATATATAATTTCTAATCAATTAATCCCATAATTCAATGTATTTGTTAAAGCTAAAATTTATTATGTACTTCATTTTAAAAAATTTTAACTTAATTATTTTTTTTATATCTGCAAATACATATATTTTTAAAAGTTAAAAAAAATTTTTTATAATATATTTAGAATAACACATATAAGTAAAACTTTCTTATTCATAATTTTCTATTGATTATCATCAAATAAGTTTAATGTATGTTGTACAGTGATTAATTAATATACTTATACGTTTTTTATTTACTTTGTTTCGAAAGATAATCATGATTCGTCAATGGTTGTAGGTGAATCTTGTGTTGGCGTAGATCCGGAAAACTGCGTTTTAAATGAGTTAACATGCCTAAACAAACCGGGGAAATCTTATAGTTAATGTGAGTACAAACTGCGACAAATAAGATTTTGCATTTATAAAATCGTAGTTTGGTATATTTAATAATTTTCTATTGCACATAATTGCATTCAATCGATTAAATTACTTAGAAATAAATGATAAAAAATTTCAAAATGTGAATTATAATCATTTGATTTTTATTTATAAATATAAAATAAAACATCGACTACCTTTGATGTATTATTTTAATAATAGAAGGTAAATAACATTTTATTTTCCCAGTATGAAGATCTATACTCATTACTCTCATCGTTATTAGTAAAATAAGAGTTTAATTTCATAGAAATTTATAAATAATAATTTTCTATGCAAATATTTGTGATTATTACAGTGTGAAACTTGATGTAATAAATGCAATGAAATTAAATTTAGTTTATTGATAAAATATTAAAACATCAAAGAAACATTATGCAATATATACCCACATTGAGGTTGTGACAGATAACACATAATGAATAAAAAATATAATATGAAATACAATACTGTATGAAAAAAATTTGGTTAAAATTACTTCAGCATTTATAATATTTATGGATATTAATACTCAGTTCATATCTTACGTAGATAATCGAGTAAGATTAAAAATATTATATCCTTTCAATCGTATCTAAAAATACATTTTATTAATTTATTGTTTGAAACAAAAATTTAGCATAAAAACAAAAACTAAAAAATGTATATTTACGGTGAAACAAATGCAAAAGTAATACTGCAGCTTGTATTTTAAATAGAAAAACTACACAATTGTAGCATATATTTGATAATTATTCATCATAAATATTATTAAAAGTAGAAGTACGTAAAAAAATGTTTTTAATAATTTATTTTCTTTGTATATAGTATCACTAATATTCCGTCAATTGCAAAAAGAAGTTTTTGTTGTTACAAAAGATTACTCTATTTTCATTAAGCCTTTATTTTTTTAATTAAAAATGCATGCATTTATTGGAATAGTGTTTGCCTTTTGATATCACTAAAGAGGGTAAATAGTATCGATGCTGGCTTTTGTATAAGACATACCGCCATAACAAAACAAGAATGAAATATATCAATTTTATAATCGATATGAAAATAAAAATTTTTTTAATAATTGTCTTGGTCGCTAGTAGCTTAGAAAGATTAGTTAAGTAATTACTTGTAACCAATTTTATACAATGCATCAAATTTTTATTTGCAGTAAAAGAAACCGCATATGATTTTATTAAATTATGGTTGATTGCGCCGTTTCGTCTGTGAACATCTTTCGTGTTTCAAAGCAAATATCACCGATATTATTAAATCATGCCAGCAATTATCTTTGACTTGTAACTAGATGAAAGAGTAATGATTAAACCTTAACTTTATGCGATTATCATAAAATTACAATATTAAGAAATTCAGCATCAAGTAAATGAGAAGATGATAAAATTATAATAATAAAAATGAATGCACTAGGCATATATGCATTATACATTTAAAGATTATTATGACTGCTCTCAATCAGTGTTTAATTATTCTCGGTCTTAATTATCATCATGGTATGATTAACGAGTACTTTATGGTATAAAAATGTCGATCTATTTGTGACCATAGAATTTTATGAAAGAGACGAGTTTTAATTGTGTTTACATAGTTACTTTGTCACAAAAATTGCGTTCCAATAAGACAATAGATGATACATTGAAGAGAAAGTTTCACTTAAAGTAGACTACCAGAAGATATTTTATAAAATTCCTGGAAAGCATCATATTCGCTCATATACCGGTAAGCATTATATACTGTATAAACATTGCATTTGGAATTGGCGCACTATTTTGTTCATGCGCAGTAGCCTTGAGTATTCGATCTACTCAACAATGGCACGCGCTTTTATCGTCTTACTGCAGTTGCGCTGTTCTTATTTAGGTTAAATACGTGTATATTACGCGTTGCGTATCGATGAATGTTTATTACAGTTGCACCGACCAGGGATCATGTTGTGATACGAATAGTTTTTCGGATTCTGCGCATTAAGCAGTTCCATTGTAATTCTTGTATAAATTGGAAAAAAGGGAGAATACAAAATAAGTTAAGACATGCCTGATTGTTCAATCAACTATATAATAATAATAACTAAAATGTTCCTTTCTGTTCTATTAAAAACGCAAATCGCTCATTATACGTTAAATCGTGCTTCGTTGATAATGCAACCTTTTTCTGGTTAACAATGACCAACATCTTTGGTTTTAATCGTAATTACAAGTTAATAGCGGTAAGTTTACATCCCTGAAGATAAACATTTGTCTGATAGAAATTTCTTTAAAAATAATTTAAATAAAAATTATTTAATTATTTTATATTTAAATGAGCTACATTTACCTATCAGTATACTTATTATTGGCATATAGTTACAACAATATAACAATTTTGTTGATTCGATAACTTATATGAATGTTACACTTTTAATCATACCTAATTAATTTCTGTAACTGAGGGAAAAATATTTTTATGAATAGATTTCTTTTTGTTGTTAAGTCTATTACATATTTTTTCATTTCTTCCTGATGTTGTATAATTCCTACTTAAATAAAAACATAAGATGATTTTCATTTAATAAGGAATTTTCTTAGCCCTTGTTAAAAATTTTGAATTAGGGGAATGATAGAAAGATGAAGAAGAGAACATATAAAATGGAAAATAATAAATTGCTTACCTGCAATTTGTATGTCAACAATGCTTTTAACAGCTTTAATAACGTTGAAGTAACTATTAGAAATTCATTTCAGTCCGACTTTACTAGCCTGGAAATAGGTGTTAAAAATTATATACTTCCACTTTCATATTTGTAGATATTATAGAAATTTGATACATTATGAAGTCTTATATTTTAGAAAAAGCATAAATATTTATAAATAATTAACTATACTTTTGTTTATTTTATATTTAAAATTCATTGAATATATATTATTTTAAAGTAGTTGTTAGAAATTAAATTTATTTTTTTTTATGACCTGTTTTGAGCTAAAATTATAAGTTTTTATAGATGGTATAAAAATTAAAATTTTATCGATTGAAAAATTTTTTTTTTGTAATTGTAATGTTTCATTTATTTATACCTAAAGAAAATAATACATTTCATTAAAAATTTTAAAAACCCTGACATTTGATTTTCAGGGCTTAAGAATATTAGCATGAGTATACAATTTAGCCGAAGATAAAAAAGTAAAAAAGCAAAGAATTATAAAATTTTTTTCTTTTGATATATTTAATGAAAAGCATAATTTTACTCTCAGAATTTACAAATTTAAGATAAATTTATGCTTTTTAAATGTGAAAATAAATGTAAATAATAAAATAGTACAACACTCTCTTCACCTGAAATTATTTATATTATGTATAAACAATTTACTAAATTTTATATACAAATAAAAAAACAAAACATTTATAGTTAAAAATTAAAACAATAATTTTTTTAGAGTCTGAATGTATTATTAAGTAAATTATGAAACCCAATTATAAAATTGTGAATTTTTTTAAATATCATTAGTATATTCCTTAAACATGAATTTGCGGATATCATAATTATTTAATAGTATTTTCCAGATGTTTTCTAAAAACGTTAAGTAATTAATTTTCTATTCAATAATTTTTGAATAATTGATATTACACTAACTAAATTTCATAAATAAATCATGCAATACCTAGTGAAAACGACATTCAATTTTGTTAAACATAAATGACAGCACATCAACATTCTATTTTATTTTAATAGATTCTGTTATAGTATATTAGTTTTTATAATAATAGCTGATAGAAGTTGATAAAATTTTTGAAAAAGACATAAAAATTAATAATTAATAATACTTACAAATACAATATCAATATATCTAAAACTAAAGTAATATCCTTTATAAATAATGAAACTAGTTAACGATTGATAATCAGGTTTTAATAATATTTTAAAGTTATAAAAACTTTTTAAATATAAATAGTAATCGGTAAGAATTTTTTTTACTAATTAATATCTAGTTTTATTTTTTCATTTTTAATCCATATTGAAACTATAAATATATAATTATTTATACAGTAAAAATTATTTATATTTTTTATGTACAGGAAAATCTTTAAATATGGCAAAAAATTGTAAATAGAAAAAAACCATTAGACAATTTATGAGAATTATAATTATTGCAGTAACCAAAGATATTTATTATTAGTATTTATTAATTATTTATACATATTTATTTTTTATAATAATGTATCAAGTATCATATTTCTAATAAGTTTAGAACATGAAAGTAAAAATATACATATTTTAGCATCTTTGTTATGGAGGTATACTTGTAATAAGATTATTTACTTCTATAAAAATATTTCAAGTAGTGAAATATGACATTGCATAGAATAACTATTATCACAAAAGCATTAATAACTGTTAACAACTACACTATTTACATTGAAAATATTTTGTATCAATAATTTATAAATTTTTTTTATTATATTTATTAATTGAATTATAAATAAGAATTCAACCATAAAATGACCCAATTATACTTAATTTATTAATGTATATTATAATATATAATAAAGTACTATTTGTTACTTTCATTTAATAAAAAAACAAGTACAGTTTCATAAATCAATTTAGCATAAAAATCTAAAAAATTTTAGTAAACCGATGGAAAAAGTATTCCAGTTATAATGTTACAGTTCAAACATTATTTTAAGCTCTAAAATAAATAAATGAATTTAAATATGCAAAGTAAAAAAAGTTAGTATCGGGTCTATAAAAAATGATAATAAGATGCGTACGCGTTTCTTTACGTAACGCGTAAATTTAAGGGTGGAGTTATGGAAATTTGAATGCTATTAAAACTGGTGAATATTTAAATAAATGATTTTTTAATCTTTATTTAATTTTTGAAATTGTATATGAACTAAATATTAAAAATGCGGTTCTGCAAAAACGTATTTAAAAATATTTATAATACTTATTATCAATCCTAGAAGTAAATGATTGATAAGTGTTTGTGAATATTAAATGAAGCACTGATATAATGCTAATTTTTAATAAAATTAGTGACATAAATAATTTAAAACAAAATATAACGCGGCCAATACCACATGGCTCGGGTGATTATCAATTTAAAAGAAAAATGTGAAGAATAATTTCACTAATGCTGCACAGGAACGTACCTCCGTTGACTGTCAGGTTTCAGCTCCTTTAACATGCCTGCTTTTTTAATGTTTAAAAAATATTTTATTCTACTAGTACTTATACTTACGATTAGAACAGAGTGCTTTGAAATATTTATCCGATATGTTATCTTGTAACTCTACTTTTGAACCGACAAGTGCATCGATTGTAATTAATTTTGATTACTATCTTTTGTTAATATAAACGATAAATTGAGCGACTTTTTGCATTCTAATAATAAAATCACCATTTGATTCTATAACATTTATTATAATTTTATGTATAATAAATTAACTGTAGCTATGAACAGCGCAGCTTTCTTCATCGATTATTCAACAGCTTTCAAGAAATTTCTGTAGCTCTAGTATTTCTTAAAAAATATTAGCAACTTACCTTTCAAAATGTCATTAGGGATGCAGCCTTTGATATTAATGATGCTTCGCGAAAAAATAATCGAGATATTTTAGATTTTATCATTAAAATGAGGAAAATTGTAATTATTAAAATATTTTAATTTCTATTCCTACACCCTTCAAGAAGGTGACGAATACCCAAAGATCCAGATTCAGAAATAATAGGAGGGAAGCCCAATTTATTTAACCATCCAATTCAATGCTGCGTCGCGGACTATAATTTACCATTTCATTCCAAAGATTTTATTACGTATTGATTACGCTTTGTTCTTAGATTCTATAATAGCTAATTACCATATCTTCGGAATGAAATACTTCGCTTCAAGTCACAGATTTGCTACCCTAATGTGACTATTCATAACTTTCGAATCCAACTTTTCTATTGATTCATTGTTACATCATCTGTGAGCTGTTACATCAACGATTAAATATTAATGTGGTAAGGATGTTCTTCAGTTATTTATACAGAAAAGCTTTTAGATACTTATATTCCCTTCAATTGTTACAATTTCATTCAACATAAATAAATACTTAATTTCCAAGATAAGATTCCATTACATCTATTATAGGTTCTTAAATGAACCTACCTATTATTATTTCTTACTAAAAGAAGCAATTATGAGTAGAAAAAATCTTGAACCAATCTTATTTAACCAATATGGCAAATAAAGAAGTTGTTTTAATGCAACGATATAAATTGAAAACTTAATATCAATGAGAAATAATTAGTTATTGTATGTTCTATGAAATGAATCGTACCATAATTGTAATTTAAATTTTAATATTTAAAACATTTTTTACTTTAGCTGCAATTAATTTTTGTATTCATTTATTAATTTTTTTTATTTAATTGAAATAAAATATTCTGTCTTTTTGCTTAAAAAATAGATTATTTTTTTAATATTATACGAAAATATTTTACTATTATTATAATATTTATGTTTATATTTATTCTTATTTATATAGCACTTTTCCAAAATTTGTATAAATATAAATTAAAAATTAAAAGCTAATTGATGTTATATTTTTATTTTATAAATTATGGTACAATTTTTTTAATTTAGCGATACAGTATAATTAAAAAAAAATTTAGTTTAATAACTTCTACTACAATTGTAAACTAAATTAAAAATATAACTAATTATGTCTTAAAATATAACGATAATACTTTTATAGGTAGTAAGTAAATCAGAATCTATTAGAATTACCTGTAATTGAATTGAGGGTTGAACTTCTCTGCTTCGGTTCATCGAATTCGAGATTAAGAGGAGTAACATCTCGACCAGCTTTTTCGGTACTAAACTCCAAAATACCGTGACCACTTCCTCTGTCACTGTAAAGATTTATTATTTCATTACTTTTTCCCCTGATAACCAAATTATAATAAGTATAGTAAGTATTAAATTATAAGTATTAATCTATGTCTATTGTTAAATAATTTAAAGTAAAATATTTATATTATATATTTAGTATATAATTGACTATAAATCGCGTTTCCCTCGAAATGAAGTAAAATTTACCAATCATGTTCATTTTAAAAAATTAGAGTTTATAGGATTTATTGTTTAAAATTAGAGAAACAACTAGTCAATAATGTATAATTTTATGTACAACAAAAACTTTTTCCGTAATATTTCTCATTAAAAGTTCAATTATCACAGCAGATTGTTCATATTTAGTCTTAATAACAAAAATCCAAAAAAAATATAATATCTCGGAATGTATCATAATAGCAACATTTAACATATTATGTTACTGTGTAAGCACTATACAAATTTTACTAGAGAAGAGTATCTTTATTTTTCGACATCTTTATTTCTACCTCTTTTAATCTTTTGTTTAACAATAAAAATGATCGATTTGTTTCTAAAAAACATTCTGTTAAATTAGTTTTTTGACTCCAAGTCTTCTGAAAAGTAATGATAATGGCTACATTTTACGAGAAGCAGCTAATCAGTAAAAATTAAAGAAACTTATCTATTCGATTAACATGGAGATTTTTTTTACAACTTGTATTATTTGTACTTATTTATTTATATTTATATTTAAATAATATTCGAAATACTGTTTTTCATGTTTCAAGAATAATTATTAGTACTATAATAATAGAGACTAATTATTTTACTTAATTAATAAAAGCTGAAAATTAACAAAGCAAAATATATTACATTTTTTATACTATAAACAGTACGTACTAATCATCTTGAAATTCATCGTGATTAGAATCCTGATGGTTTGTAGATAAAACCGTTGAGCTTAAAAGTCCATTGTTACCACGACGATATTTTATCGGTCGGAAGGCAAATTTTTTTATATTAATTTCATTATCGGTGGAAGTGTTACCAACAGGAAGTCTAGTCGATAGTGGATCAACACCTGCCTGCTCTTCCTAAGCCAATAAATGTAAATTTTAGAATTTTTTTTTTAAGAAACTGGTTATATAAGTCATTTCGTTCACGTAATTTTTTACACCGCTAATTGATTATTTTTTTTCTTACTTATATGATCATATCAGATAAATATATTTTTAATACACGTTACAAAAACAATTTCAAAAACAGGAAAATTTGCTTTTACATTTCTTCAAGTCTTATTAATTACAATTCTTATAAAAGTACATACTGAAAGCGTTTCAACTAATATTATTTTCTTATTTAAATGTGATGCTGTGCTCTTTACACGTATTAAATTGTAAATAAATGTGATATGCGTAATATTTTATAGGGAAAAAAATATCTTACATCTCTCATATTGAAGGTTATTTCAAGATTTTGACTGAAATGATTGTAAAACTCAGGGTAAAGCGCCAGGACATCCAATAGGTCGTCGCGGTGAATTTTGTGTAGATCACAATACGTAAGCGCACATACGTTACACGATGATTTACCGATCGTCGGATAATTGCATGGGTTTTCGCCAAAAACATCATCTTTACTAAGAATTGCCATGACGATGTCGTCTTTGAGAATTTCAATACTGCCGCGCGATATGAAATAAAGCGATGTCAGGACATCGCCCCTGTGGACTAACGTATCACCTGGTGGGGCATGAGTAGTCTTGAACTTGAGTGATAATGCTCTGCCCAATGAAAAAATATTAACAATTATTAATTGAGCCCGACAATTTAAAAAAAAGAATTTGTTGTACCTATTTCACTAATGCTGTACATAGTTCAAAAAAATATCAAAACTTAATGACATCGTTCAAATTTGTATTTAACGTGATTCTATTTATTTCACGTATATATTTTTATTTTTCGTAATATGTTACTTTTCAACGTTACTTAATTATATCTTCAGAATATATAAAAACCAAAAGGCTCAATACATCAGCCGTATGAATTGTTTGATAAAAAAGAAGATTTTAAAGTAAAATTCATTTTTTTCAATAGTAAAAACTCTTTAAAAACTAATGTTTTTCTAAACATTAATCATCAAAATTATTTAAGCAAAATTTTTTTGATTAATATATCGATTCTACCATTTATTTGTACTGTATTAAAAGTTATTTATTGTTAACTTATCTTTTAAATTAATTTTAAAAATGCGGCAATAATACCCTAATACAAGTTTGTATAAAAAAAAAACAAGTATTGCTTTTTTCGTAATTACGTTTAATAATATAGTTAAATTGTCGAATATAGGAAATATTATGTACTAGATTACAATTTGTAGTGAAGGGTAATTAGAAAAACAACAAAATAAATAATTGAGGTACCTGAGACATCCTGGGCTAGCACCTTCAAAAGCGCTACAATTATTTAATAGATTCCTATTTAGATGCAAGCATATATCAGCCTGTAAACACTCTGGAAATCCTTTGAGAACACTATTCATGTCGATTCCGTTTGTGTACGTCCAAGCATGTTGAAAATATTCCTCAAGTCTTTGGCGAAGAGGATTTGGAATTTGATGAAATTTGATGAATTCCCTAACTCGTAGCATTTGAGTATGATATCGAGCAGTTCCACTATACAGTCTTTGAATTATGGCCGAAACATTTCCAAATATACTTGCATACATAAGAGCTGAAATATTTAATTACATATTTTTACTTTTTGAAAAAAACATTAAGAAATTAATTTACTTTCAAAGAATTAGAAAAAAAACATTTGATTTTTATTTTCATTTTAATTTCAATATTATTTATGGGTTATTTCTTTTAAAATCATTCAGTTTAATATTTCTTAATATTAATAAATATTGAATATTGAAATATTAAATCATAAAAAATCATAAAAAAAAGTTTTGTTATATGATATTTAATCTGTAAGTATTTTTTTAATGACAGATTTAGTAATAAAAATTAAGGTTTACAATTTTATTTTTTCGCGCTTTACGTACAATGAGAGCACTGTGATCGATAATTTTGCAGATTCCAATAGATTGTCATAAAAAAACTGTTTTTATACAATTTATTGATGTAAAAATGTGTGTTTTTTCTGGATAATATGACGTATTTTACACGAAATATAGTATTTTTTATTAAATAACGACTATGGATATAATAAATGAAAAAATTACTTTAAATTTAACTTTACTCACATCCAATTAACATGACAATTATTGTAAAGATTTTCTCAGCATCGGTATTAGGTGCAACATTTCCAAAACCTACTGAAGTTAAACTACTGAATGTGAAATATAGAGCAGTAATGTAACGACTCTGAAATATAATGACAAAATTAGAAAATTTTTTCTTAATACAAAAAAATCATTTATTAAAATTCATTTCTAACTCGTAAATAATCATATGAAATTAAATATTTTTATAATTAACGTTTATCTACAAATAGTTTGGTTTGTAACAATATATTTAATAAACAAACTTTTCTTAATAATGATTCTAACGAAGAAAATTATGTAAGAATAATTATTACATAGTTTCAAGTTTTAAGTGATTCTCATGTCTTAAATAATTTTAAATACAGTTTTTTTTTACAAAAAATTATAATATAAAGGTATGATTTTTTATAATTTATCTTCAATATGTAAGTTTATAAAGTAGATAATTATTTTATTTTTATACCTAAAGCTAATAAAAAAGAAAACATCTCAAACGCGATATACTACTTTCCGAACTCGGCATTTGAAAATAAATTTAATAAATAAAAATTGTTGTTCTATACATAAATATTAGATAATGAGCATGAGAGTATTAATTAATGATTTTCACCTTAATACTTGGACCACCAGTATCATCGTTCCCGTAAAACTCATGTGTATCATTTGCCAAAATATCTAACCATCCAACTTTACTTTTTAATTTCGGCCTTTCAGCATTCCCAATTGCATACCTAAATTTAATAAAATTTACAGAAATTCAGTAAAATAAATTACGACATTAAAACATTGCTTTTAGTATAATTGATTTTAAAACCATATTATTATTTAAAATAATATTTAATACACATATAAATACTAATACTACTTTATTATTTTAATTAGATATCTGAAATTGAATTATCTAAAGATAAACTAAATTAAAAAAATAGACTAAATTTTAATTAAAAATATTTTTATACTGTTAAAACATGAGATAAATAGAAACTGCTTTGGGACGAATTCATGTAATAAATAATTTATTTTTTTTATATAGAGAAAAATAAGTTTTAAAGAAAAGTAACCGTAATCTGTCTAATTGTACAGCCTTGTTATTTGAAATGTTATTTTAATTTTATTAAAAAATACTTGAATATATAAAATAATCAGGTGCACTCCTATTTACCAAATACAAGCCATCCAGTGAGCAATTAAGGCAAAAGTTGCCATCAATAAAATAAGTACAGCAGCACCATATTCACTGTATCGGTCAATCTTTCGAGCGACTCTAACCAATCGCAGGAGACGTGCAGTCTTCAGCAGTCCGATAAGTGTTGTTGTCTGTCAAAAAATTGAGTTGCTTTTAAAGAATTTTCAAACTTTAAATTTCCTAGTTTATAAATGCTTTTATCGTAATAAATTTTACGCACCTCAGGTTAATTAAAAATTTACGGTATGATTTACTATTAGCTTTGTACATTGAAAATGCAATTTATTTATTTGTTTTTAAACTAAAATGTTTACTATCTGAAATCTGTTTGGTTGTTTGATAAATGCATAAAAATATATACTTAAATATATACTTATACTTATAAAAATATTTTGCAGTAATTGTAAAACGAAGATTGTATTAAGTTTTGTATTGAAACGCGAGATAATTAATAATTAATGATTGAGAAAGTGATCAAGATTTCAAGGTCCTGTGGCTTAATTAAATAAAAAATTGATCGAATTTGTAATAATTATTGCTTCGAATGGGTCCCCTGACTAAAATAATTTTTAAAGGTAATTCAACAAAAAAGCAAATAAAAGTTAATAAAAATTCTTTTTTTAAAAAAAGTCATCGTGAGGAAGTTATTCTTGGTTTAGCTTCACTAGCTCTCCAGAATATTCAAGTAAGCTATTATTATTAAATCGACAAGCAACACAATTTTTCCCCCAATAACACGTGTTACTATTCTTAAGAACGACATGTTACTATTCTTAAGAATATTATTCGACGATTCGACTGTATACGTGGGTTTTTTACAGTTGAAACTATGCACACTGATTATAACTGCGAAAAGTGTTAAGTACTGATTGCATGTTTTGATTCTTGTTTCCGTTTATTTCGCTGTTGAAATCGCCATTATTTTCAATAAAAATTTAAAAAATTTAGATAATATCAAAATTGTATCATTTCTAATGTAAAAAAATATTTTCTAAAAACTTAAGGCTTGAATTTTTTTAATAAGTGGAAATAAGTCGAAATGGCAAAATATCAGGATTTTCTGATCCACAACGACAATATTTACATAAGTGTTTAATTGTATTATTAGTATAATTTTTTATATATCTTAAAAAGTTTTGTTAACTTATTTAGGATTACACAAATATTTCTGTATCTGAGCATTGTCCGGCTCACTATGTTTTTAAATCCATTCCATATTATTTTCCATGTTTTAACATTAAAATTTGGTTATATTATAATATGGGTTAATATTTTTCTCTATATCTTGTATCTATTTGTTGTCATATATTTCAAATAAATAATTTTTCTTCGTCGATTATAAAATACTGATATAGTTGTATTTTTAATTGGTGGCTTAATCCATACCAAAAATTTCAGAAATTTGTATACATTTCGCCTATTGTAAAATATATTCAATTTTAAACTTAACTATTATTCTTAAATTGTAAAATGAGAATTTTTTTTCATTGCTCTTAACGATTTATCGGTGCTAATTAGATAATTTTAGTAAAACTTTTCCTTTAAAATAAAAAAGTCCGTAAAAAAATTTATTTCAATACAAATATAATATATTAAATATTATAGATTCATATTTGCAACTCAAAATTGGATAATTGCTATTCTTTAAGATTATAGGACAAACACATCAATATTCATGTTGATAAACTGATTACGCAAAAGTGCTCTTAATGGTCCTCTTTTTATAAAACTGCAGTAACATAAATGCATTTGTTACACATGTTTTTAATCTAATACACATTAATTTAATCATAAATTTGATATACGTAATATATCTTTCAATCTTTATATATCAACTCAATCTTTATGAAAAGATTTTTATATTTCGGTACAAAATTATATTGTTATGGCAAAAAAACTTTAAAAAATGATTTTTAAATATAATTGAAAGTTAAGAAAAAATTAAGTTTTTTGGGTTTTTATGATAGTTAACTAATTTCTCAATAAGTTAAAAACTTGGATTTAATTTCTTTACTCAGATATGAACGTCTATTCAATTTTGAATACGAGCGCGAAAACTAGAACCAATACGCATAAAACTACCACTTTGAAATATCTGAAACTATCCATTAAAGGCTCCTGGACTAAAAAAAACACCAGCTTATACACATTATACGACTTGTTATTTTTTCACTTTCGTCTATTAAATAATGAAGTTCTTAATTTACATTCATATATTTAAAATGTAATGTATACAACTACATTCAGATTAAACATTTATATTTTTATTATAACTAAGAAAAATAATACAGCAAATATATAATTTTCTCCTGAACTCAAATTTTGAGATTAAAATATGAATACTTCACTTTCAATTTTAATGCAGTACAATGTGTATAAATGTGTTAATTAAAATAGTAAATTTATAAGGAAACTTGATTTGATTACGCCTTTCAAATAAAATAGGCTTGAACTTTGTTTTTTTCTCTTTTAATTTCTAGTTCCTTGCGATGTGTTGCCGAAAAAAATCGCTAATCAGCACGAAATTACCGACATGGGATAATCCTTACTCATAACACTTTATTTTCAGTTTATTAGATTTGTTATGTATGTCAGTGCAGCCGTCGATTTAAACTATTTGCCGGCTGTTGAGACCGAAAAATTGTTACGTCACTGCTTCCGGGTAATCGTAGCGGAGATTAACGTTTAGAAGCTCGTGTTACACGGTCGGCGCTCAGCATGAAAGAACAGCGAATACACACGGAAATGAGACAACGCTTCATTATACGCCACGGTCGGTGCGCAATAATGACGTATGAAGCAGACGGTCACGATCCGACTTACTAGTCAGCTTTAACTAGGTTCTAGACAATCTGCGTGATGAATAAGAGAGCATTCTTTAGCCTCAAATTCACCTGTTTTTCTTACCCTCTCTCTCTCCCTCGCCCTGCCCCCTCTCTCTCTTTCTCTCTCTCTCTCTCTCTCTCTCTCTCTCTCCACCCGACGGCTCATCCGCAAATTCTTTTTATTTCTACTCGACGTGCTTTCTTTTATTTTTTGTACCCACAATCCTCGGTTCTTGAGAGCTTTTCGTGACCTGCTTTGACTCTTTTACTCGCTCTGCTTTAATGTGGTCTAGAGAACACTTCCTGGTATATATAGAATAATGTGCTTTCCTTAGAAGTTTCCCAACATTTGTATTTGCGTTTGACTACCCATTATTACGTATGTACGTCATATACGTGTCGTCTACGTCATCATAGTATATACATAACATTTGTACATATATATATATATATTTACATATAAGGCTAATATATTTAATTTTGTTTTTGTCATAATGCACGTTTTTTGTAATTATGCATAATAATAAATGTATAGAATGTTATTAATTATAAATTATTTATACAATCGCTTATCAATCCGTTGAATAATGGAAATAATTTTTAAATCGATTAATTAAATACAATCAATATTTTAAAGAATGCAGTATTAATTTTTTCTTAATGTCACTGTTATCGCCCGAGTACATAAACTTAATTTTATAAGATGAAACCAGTTACACAAATTTGAAATTTTCAACAAAAAAACTCAATGCATTTAGTATAATATAATTTCGTAGTAGGTAGGTAAAACATTAACAAGTTATAAATATCCTTCTATATAAAACAGGTTTTGACAAATATACTATTTTCATTCTTTCCCATCAAATGTGCTCGATAATAGATTCAATATACACACAATTATTAAATTAAGTGAATCTTTTTATATATTTAATGAGCCGTACTGATAATTTGTTTTAAAAAATTCGTTAATGCATCAATATTTCCTTTAACTACAGTTCGTATACCTCAAAGATAATTTATGAGGAATATCAAGGCACATTATAAGCGTGAAAAAATATTCAATGTTAAAATAGCTTACCTCATCTGTATTAGAACCGAATAATAGAAGATCGAAAGGAATTGCTGCTACAAGATCAATGATGAACCAGCCCCTTAAATAATGAACTGCTATTTTTCCTGGGTGAGATACAACCTCATCATTACTGTTCACAAATGTTGTCCGGAAGTTTATTACAATATCTACGATGAATGTGACGTCGACTGCAACATCAAAAAAGTTATGAAATGTTCTTGTTTTTGTCTTTAAAAATTTATTACGACAGTAATAAACTATGATATATTATTAATTATTAATAACACGAATGATTTTATTAGAATAAATTTTTCTCGCTAAAATATAATACAAAATTATAAAACAATATATTTTCTAAAACGTTAAAGATCACCAAGTAGTTTGGTATTATTACCATATTATAGTCTGATGAAAAATTAAGCGAGTAAATATGTCACATAAATAATAAAAATAATTATACCTACTCTAGTGTGAATATGTATTCTAACAGAAATCTCATTTGTGAAATACATCGTATTATAAAAAAATTAGTCCAGTAAATTAAAGAGCTGTTAATTATTATTAAAATTTTACTGTGTATTATACTGATTGTATATAAAACTATATAAAGGCGTGTTATATTAATCAATGACTAAAAATTTATCTAAATTATCAATGTTTATATAAAAATTTATTATTTTCCAGATTTATTACAAGATTATTAATATACTCTGATTAGAAAAAAGTATAATTTGTAATAAATCTATAGTTGTCTTAAATTAGACAAAATGTACATTAAAAGCGTAAACAAATAATGAGACTAGTACTGAAGTAAAAATTGTGGTATTTAACGAAAATATAAATTATTTGGATATTTAATTTGAATAATCACTATAAACATAAGACACTTTCAACATGCGACTTAGAACAAGCACCATAATGGATAACTTTGAGTGGTTAATAAGCTATATAAATCATTTTTTATCCTAATAAATATAATTCTTGTTGATTAAAAGTCTTTAATGAATTGCAGAATTTCCAAGCAATTTATTATAATTTTAATGTACATTACGCTCTTCCATGATGAAGTACGTCGAGCAACCTTCTTACTGATTACTCAAAACTGGTTTCAAAATTTTAAGGATTAAACAGCTAAAAAGAAAAATCTTACGCATCTTTTTACGAAAAGTTATATGATTAATTGGGGATATTTTCTATGACTGTACATGCGTGACTACATGCATGCCCACTTAAAACTTTTAAATATACGTAAATAAATAAATCTATTATGTATTTTATATTAAACACAAGTATGTTTTGTCAATTTTGGAATAAATTAAGTTTGCATTTATAGAACCTAGAGTTTTCTGAGCGACTGAGGTTCTTACTTATTTAAAAAATTCCATTCTAAAATATTGTGGGTGAAAAATTATAACATTCACTAAGAAAGATTATTATAAATGCCTACTAATAAAAGAATTGCGATTAAAAAAAAATTAGCGGATAAATAATAAAACTGAATAACTAAATAAAATTAAAAAAATAATTGAAATTGATAAAGATTTAAGTCAATTTTATACAAAGACTTATTCAAAATTATCACAAATACTCTTTCCAGATAGCATCTGCGTATTGGAGCGTTTATAACTCAAATGAATTTTATTCTATCGGATTGTAAGTATTTATAGTCACTATTTATAGTAATCACTATATAGTTATATAGTTAGTATTTACAATAGCTGATAAAAGAGAATACTACGAACATTTCATTACATATTTGAGCAGATAATTGGTCTATGCATTTACGTTTTTCAAAAAATTTCATACTATTTCCCTGGAATGCATGCTTAGTTGAGCGAATGTAAAGAGTTGAAAATCATCAAATTAGGCTAGTTTTTTATCTAGATATTGCAAACCATTCACTTTGACAAGATATGTAGAATTAGTGTGTGAATAACACATAAGTCGCTTAAAATTCAATACTTTATAATATATAAACTTTATACCAGTTAACAAAACTATTACTGTTTCAAGGTTTGTGCATTTTGATAAATATTTTATAGCTTTAATTTCTTATAATGCTGTAAAAATTGATAATTTAATATATGATTAAATTTCGCTTAATTCGATAATTAAATG
Source organism: Kradibia gibbosae (assembly GCA_018907135.1). Lineage (NCBI taxonomy): Eukaryota > Metazoa > Arthropoda > Insecta > Hymenoptera > Agaonidae > Kradibia > Kradibia gibbosae. The sequence goes on from JACCHX010000007.1 coordinate 7,029,771, forward strand.
CAGTTTAATAAATCAAATCATTTCAATCGATCTTTAACAATTAAAATTGGAATAAAATATACCTATAAAATCAATGATAACCATAGGATCTTGAGTATAGGTTGTTGTGTTTGGCTTCTTTCGATGATGATCAGGTTCAGGAAGTAAAAAAGCAGCAACGTATGGTGTAAAAATAGCTGTGTACATTACCAGTAATAAAATAATCCAATCCCAAACAGCTTTAAATGGCGAATAATGTAAAATAGTCCATTTGTGTATTCTAGGTGACTGAAGTTTATACTCTGGAAGGACATCAGCACCTAGCGAAAGAACCTAAATAAGCATACATCAATGCAACATTAATTTAACCATTCAATTAAATATAAATTAAATATTTTTATTCAGTAATAAAATTTATTTTATTTTATACCTTTTTATGAGAAATTATAATTATATTGTTTTACACAAATGACAATTAACTGTAAAAAAAAGAATCAAAGTACATCAAAGTATAAGAATATATAAGAAATGGTTTAATGAATAACTTCAACGTGAGAAAGAGGAAGCCTATGTAATATTTCAAAACCTGAGATATCTAAAACGTCTGACAAAAAATTTATAAAGAAATTATATGTAGCAGTTAGCAGAATTTGTATTTAGCAATAAGTAACTTAAAACTTTTTAGATATATTACATCTAAACATACGTTTTCGTACAAAGTATAAGATTTTTCAAATAAGTAAATTGGATATGTTCCTTAGATATAAATAATAACACAATGAATTAAAAGCTTCATTTGCTACAATTTTATAGAATTTTGTATACAAATATACACTCTAAAAACTAATTTTCAAAATAACTTTTATAAATAATAAGAATATAATTTTAATGATATTTATGTAAATGTAGATTCTATATAAATATAAATATAATTATCATAAATTAAATATTTAATTTATTTAAAGTACTGAATCTACTAAAAGTAAAAGGAAACTATCGGTTAATGATTCGCATTGTCCGCATATCACACGATCAAATTTAACAATACGTCATCATTATTGAAATATGATAAATACGAGAATAAATGACGTATTCGTTCTAAATTTCAGTTACTCTAATTATTTAGTTAATGATCAATTGTCCTGAGTTATAATAAGAAATACTAAATCGTAATGGAAAGATTGTCCATAATAAATTTAAGTAAGTTCTACAGAATATAATTAAATATTACAAATGTTATCCAAAATGTTAATGATAACAAGAATTATCGGATGAAATGTTTGTCTTTTAAATAAATACTTTATTAAGAAGCAACAACGAAAGAATACGTATATCAGAAATATAAAAATAAATTCATCAATTATAAATAATTGAAAAGCGTAATGCTGTTTGTATCCGTATTAATTCGAAATAGTCGAGAAATCATAAAAACATCAACGATAAAATCTTTATTCTTCTTTTACAAAATACTGAGGAAGAATCAAGGACATCCAACGATTTTAAGTACTGTGTACTCTATGCGTTCTACAAAATTTATTTGAACTGGTATAATATTTAATAATTTTGTTTTATGTATTTATATTTCATATACACAAACTACAAGCAAATATTATCATAATAATAAATTAATTAAAAAATTTGTATTTTAGTTATACAATCCTTATTCCTTATTGTTTGATAATTTTTATTTTAATATCTGCCGATATAAATATTTATAAATTAATGAGAAATAAGAACCTTTGGCCACCATTTAAAGGTGTAATATTGCTGATTGACTATTGTATTATTCAAGTATTTGTGGAAATTTTTAAACCAACTTTCCTATAGCTTATACTATATGCGTTAGCAATATAACTTCAAATTAATAAAGCCTCAAACTAATAAATGAAAATTCAAATACCTCTTTTCTAATAGCACATTTTAGAGGTGCTTGAGGTACACCATTTTCTATAAGGAGGCTTTTAGTACTACCACCCTTAATTCGAATGCTACTGCTCCACTTCTGTTTTGGTATTTCTGAAGTTCGATCTCCTTGCTTATCATTATCTCGAAGAGAATCGCCTTTCGTTTGTAGCGATCCAAGAACCATAGTTGGATTTGATACATCAACTTGTGTGAGAAAATGTTCTGATATTGCTCGAGGGGATTTGATGTAGTTCATTGCAGTCGGAGTGAAATCAACATGAGAATATATTCATTTGACAAGAAGTAAATTTATTGTTTTATATCTATATTCTTTTACGGTGGTTATTCAAATGAAGAGGAAATCTTAATTGCTATTGTTATTAGTCTTTTAATTAAAAAAATCATGACAGCATTTTTAGCCAGAGTTGAATTTTGTACGTTGCCGACCTCCACAGAGTAAGGCTTCTCTGCTTCATGTATCTCATAGTTAATTGTACTTCAATGTTTAAAAAAACCATGATATTAATGTCTAGTTTTTTCTCTAATTATAGTTTTTAAATCAATTCTTTAATTTAATAAAAATAATACATATATATTCTCTATTGTGACGTAGCATATTCAGTAATAAATCTTGTTTTTTGATAACTCCAGATCCGTCCATATTGTAAAAGTTTTTCAGGCGATAACTTAGGTTTATTTACAATAAAATATATTGTTTTTTATGTTTTCAGTCAGTAAAACCTCCAAATTATTTTTATTTTTAAATAAAAGAAATTTTTATTTATAACTCAGTTGATGATGCGGAAGTAAAACCTTTTCAGGTAAGTAAAGCCTTTCAGGCTTACAACCTTAAACATATCGAAAAATTATACATTCCATCATTATTCATTAGCAAGGTTTTTAATTAATTTTTTTTTAATTTTTTAAAAACTTTGGAGTTAATTGCAATAAAGGATTATGAAAACCCAATCTTTTGAGTTCACAAAAAAATATGTAAATTTGTAATAAAAGAAAGCTTGATTAAAACATTAATGTAACGTTTTATATTTTATTGAGATTGACAGTTTAATTTAAATTTATTTGAAAAGTATTTTTTTTTGATAATTTCCGTAAATAAATTTTTAAAAGTTAGTCTCGAGTTGTATACGATGTTATACATCAATTTTTATTCTAATTTTCATTATTAACAATATGAACAATTTATACTTGATTTTAATAAAAAAATTTAAAACGCTGCTTAAAAAAGTAGTATGTACAATAAAAAAAATTTTTTAAATGATTACTTAGTAATATTTACATAATAATATATTTTATGATTAATTTATTCAATTCTAAAGATTTATATAATGTAAAACATATATATATATATAGTACGTATATATCACATATTAAAGTCTCAATTTTAAACTTATTTAAATTAAATTAATTTAGTAACACTTTATACTTTCTGTAAAATATGTGCACTTTGAATGATTAATTGTTAACTGTAAATAATATTTAAAAATTTTTAGATTTTAAAATCACAATAAAATTAATTGCTTATAAGTTTTAAATTGTTGTTTTCAAAATTTGAAATTCAAAACAAAACAATCATTTTTAAATTGTAAAAAATTTGAATGATAATAAGAGTAAATAAAATGGTGCATAAAATTAATTAAAAAATTTTTTTTTTAGAAGAATGATGGAAAAATTGTAGTACAATTTTTATTAAACGAAGTTTTATTTTATTTGCGTATGTTTTTTATTTTTCATATGCACAGTTGTGCACTTTAAATTATACTAAAATTTTTTAAATAAAATGAATCCTTTATTTATTTAAATAATTTAGTCTATCAGTCGATAAATGTAAAAAGTCTCTATATATAGCAATTATACATATACATGTTATTACCGATTAATTGATTTGAATTTTTTTACTTGTTTTCAATTTGACAGATTATTTTTTTATTTATCTTATAGTATTAATTGTATTATTGATTGTTTGTGCTTAAAAAATTACGAAAGATTTTAACTTAATTGCCGACACTACTATTTAGATCATAACCCTAACCAACAGCTTTTTCAGCACACTAAGAATATTGTGTATACTTTAATAAGAAAGAAACGAAATACTTATACACGAACTGTTTTTTCACTTTTTCATGTAACAAGTTCATAAATGATGAATAAGAATTTAAGAATGTCAAACACAATAATAATAGTTGCATACACCATTCCGACAGTAACCGTATAATTTTATGTATTTTATTTGTATTAAAATATGTTATCTGAATGTAAATACATTATCAGCCTGATAAACTAATACCACAAGCGAATACACATATTAATTTCATTACTTTTTGGGGAGAAGTTCTCGAATTTTTCTTCTCTCTTTTTTTATTTTTATCTTAAGTTGCAGGTCGTTTTTAATATTTGTGTATAGTTTGCACTTTAACTTGTATACTGATGAGTAGACTTCATTTGCTTCATTCACAATTGATACGGTCCAGATAGTCGTAAACTGTTCCGCGCATAAGGTTCCGCGCATTCTTTAGTGTCACTGCGCTTAATCTAAAGTTATTGATTTTTCAAATTTTTGTATTATTTCGTTAATAAATGGTAAAATACGAAACTTGTGTAGAAAATGAAAATCTTGAATGAATGATTAAGCTAACCATAGGAAGAATGAGGGGCATTAGTACTAATACAATTTTGTTAAATTTATAAAAATTAATGTAAATAAGTCTTTACATTTTCTTTTATTAGGTTTATAAAAGTATCTTAATTAAATTTAGAAACTTATTTTTTTATACTGTTGTGATAAAAGAATTTAATTTTAGAATTTTAATCTAATTTTTTGAATAAACTTGATTCAATAATTGCACTTATACTATTAAGTAAGAATTTTTATAACTTGTAAATAGCGTTAAATTAACTAAAAAAACTAAAATTAATTCAAGAATTAAAAAAAAAACGTTTATATATTTTTTATAATTAGCTTAAATATTTAAAAGCTTATTTAAATGTAATATTAAATGGTTTGTAATAGTAATATTTATGAAAACTAATAAAATTAACTGTAAAATTATTAATAGTATTTTCACAAAAATAAAACAAGAATATCAGCACCAATAGCATGGAAAAGATTAAGAAATACATTATTCTTCCAAATCGATTAACTATATTCTTAGTAGGATTATTATAAAGGAAATCTCCCTAAACATTCCTAAAATTGTTCCAACAATTTTATTATAGAAGAAAATATACCAACAAAAATAGCTAAAGAAATAAGACTACCTACCGTCTAAAAATGTATGTTTAAATGCTGAAAATTCACCGATAAATCAACCTCAAATATTGTCTGACGCGAGACATGATTCACTTTAAGTAATCAAATCTTTTATTATTTTAGTTTCCTACAATATTTATGCTAATATTAAATTTGATGCAATTATTGGTATATTAATCTCAATATATTTTGTAAATAATTTATTACAAAAATCATTCTTTTTTTATATTTTTTCATTTTCTAAAGTTTTTCTTGAATGCTTTTTTTTATAATTAAAGATTGATGAAGTAGTTTTTCCATGACTTTGTTTAAATAATATTCTAAGTTTATCTATTCATTTAAAGAATTTGCCTCCACTATTTGTCAAGTATATATTAATGTAGTTTTATCAACGTCTTTTTTTTATGCATCAACATACTAATCTTAACCATTCCTAAACTCATTTGTATGATATACAGTATTCTGAATCTAAAGTTCTTCGATTGGGTGGAGATCTGATACAATAAGTTTTTCGTTATTTTATTTTTAATTAAATATTAAGTAGTAGGCTAATATTTACTAGAAATTTGCTTAAAAATTTAAAAACACAAGTTGTTCCAACATGTTATGAACGAAAGGTATATCTGAGGGTTAAAAAGTAAACAAAAGAACAGAAGATGTCTATCAGTGACAAATCAGTCAGCTTTTTTTATGTACTTTTTTCAAACCTAGAATGTAGTTTTGTTAGTTTTGTAGAAGGTAGTTTTGTTGTTACAATATTTTCAATAACGTCATAATTTTTAATAAAGATCGGTTACTACATGATGTTGAGCTTTAACCGTTTACCATACGCACATCGTTTTGGTCATTCTTAACTTCAATTTTCTAAGTATGTATACGTTCTGTACAATCCGTAACCGAAAGTTCGATGCCTTTCTTGCAGTGAATTTTTTAAATTAATCTAATTCATAAGTATCTTTATTAGTAGACTGAATCCTTTACTAACTTGGATGTTTTAGAATAATTCCATGTTACCCAAAAAAGTATAGATTAGAACCTGTGTATAAACCTGTGGAGTTCTAGTAAATTTTCACTCTCATTTTTCTGCCAGTATCTCTAACGTATATCATTTAAGGTCATTAATATTATTCTTCACGGTATACTTCATTATTTCATATGCATATAGATCTTGAATATAGATGAAAGGCGAGAATAGTTTACAAAATATACTAACGAAACGTTTACATTTATATTACTATTATTATATAACAATAATATTCTCACGTTGAAGACATTAAAAGAGAAAGACATCTTTTTAAAAAATTAAAAATAATATATATAGACAAAAAAATATAATTATAATTTACCAATAGGACCTTTGAATAAGTAGAAACATTACCTTTTTTAACTACTATTTAAACTAGAAATTTATTATTTTTTTACGTATATTATTATAATAATTATAATTGTAGTTTGTAAAATTTAAGTAATATAAATAAATAACGAACTTGGTATTAACAAATATTAGATCATATTTAATTAAATAAAAATTATTTTGTTATTATCTACATTAATATAAGATTTACAAAAACTACCAAAAGATACATTTTTTATTTAACGAATAACAGCATTTTCTTTATTTACTTATCTAAAATCCTTAGTCAACACATAAATATTATTAGAATAAAGAAATATTTTTACCCTAAGTGCAGAGTTTTGTTAACGTACCTGTTCGGAGCGTGGTTTACCACTATCTTCCTGTTCTTTTGTTAGATCTTCAACGAAGTCACGAATAATTTGGATGTCATGGAAGTTAGGACTATCAAGTTTCTCGCGTACCAGATTTATAGTAGGACTATGAGATATAAATTCACTAGCATCAATTCTATCTAAGTAATGTTCATTTTCGCTCTCTATCGCGTCTTCTTGTATATCCTGGTCGTCTGATGTATCATCTACATGATTGATTTTGCTCCCTTCACCCAGTGCCTCGCTTTCAGAGCGATGGCTTTCGGAGTTATAGTCATTTAGTCCAAATTCTTCGTCATCGCTCATTTAGTTCATTTTTGCCTCTCGGCGCACTTCATAATTTCCAACGTTTTAGAACTTTTTGTTACTTAGTTCCTTAATTAGGTAGACAAAATGATCAATACACGAACTGCGAACTATAAAAATTATTTTTTTCATCTCTTAGACTTTATGAATTGTTATTGTTTGTTATAAGACCTTGGATTAATTTACAAAATTAATTGCAAGGTATATCGTTTAGCATTTATTAAAGTTAATGATTATATTAATTTAGCACACCACATAACACTTTACATGCGAAGATGTAATGCAAACGAAGAAAACTTTCGTAAATTGAATTGTTAGGTATAGTAACCATTTATGTTAATGTACTTATATAAGTTTTTTTTTTAATATCATTACTTTAAAAACTATCTTAATATTTTATTTTTAAAATATAAGCTTTTACAGAACAAGAAAGATTTTATATATTTAAACTATACATGATATATTAAAACAATAAATATATACACATTGGTATTGTTCTATTTTCTGTATATATTAAATAAGTGTACACAAAAAACGACGTGCAGTTTTTTTTATTAATTAGACGTATATTTATTAAATAATTTACAAAAATCTTAAAGATTCTTATTTTTAATTCATTATAAATTTATTAATAAAATACAAAAAATGAAGTTACGTGTAAATGGTCTTTATACTAAAGTATATTATTATTATTATTATTTTTTTTATTTTTATTTTTATTTTTATTAGTATATGCTGAAGTAATTCGGTCCGTTAATTTTAGTTGATCAATGTCACTTAAAAAAAATTTTTAAAGAATTTGAATTATATATAAGGCATAGGTATTTTACTTCGACAGAATATTTTTTACTTCAAAACGAAAACATATTTATACAATGTATCAAGCAGAGCTAAGCTTGCGTTTACAACAGATCGTTATTGAAAATTTAAATATTTTACCAAGTTTCAAAATGTACAAATCACATTCTAGGAACACTTTAAGATTTTGAATATTATATCAAATCATGATATATTTAGTCAATATAAACTTATTTTTTTTTTCTTAAGATGTATATTATAAAATGGTCGGAAATTGCTTAAAAATATTTTATACATTTTTTAAGATTGTGTAGAAAAATCTGCTACATTTAAACACAATAATGTAGTTTTGTCAAATTTAATGTATTTTAAGTATCATTAACAATACATTTGATTCTAATAAATACTTTATAAGCTAAAAAAGTTTGACCGACTGTGCAATAATTAAAGAGTAGTAATATCAATATAAAAACTCAAAAAGACCTTATAATAACATTCTTACGAGTAATCATTCCACACTTAGTTGGCACTATATTAAAATCACGTATCAACGATGTACAATGTGCTAAGGTGAGAAAATATAAATAACAAAGTTTTGTATAAGTTCATGGCACGCAATCGTTGCTACTTGATGAATCGGAAGGCAAAGCTCCGAAAAATTTTATTAGGTACGAGATTTTTCGAGCAACGCTCAGTATTGGCTATATAACTTGATGCGGCTACGCGGGAAGAGTTTAAGAGTCGAACTAGTTGTTGAGGACGGTACTAGACGAACCGATACACGGACTAGTTCTTGTTTAGCTTGCTTATTCGTTTACTTACACACTCACTTTCACGAACTTTGCACGCTACAAGGACGTCAGTCATTGATCACTTTGCAACTAAGGCCTTCGTGGATATTAAACTTACGCCCTTATGCGGCTACTTGTACACGTGCATATGTGCGGCCTTCTTTACTCATAGGTATGCGACACAATAAGAAGCATGGTATTAATGCATAAAGAAAAATGATCGAGGCACTATGTGAATTGTAGATAATAGAAAATCCCTTTTAAATGTAAATCATACATACATACATATATTTATAAACATATATATATATATATATATATAGATATATATATATACATCATAAGAATATATAAGAAAATCATACCAAAAATACAATTACTTTTGACGAGGTTTTTATCATTGCTTTTATTACAATTTCTAAATTTATTATTTACTTTTATTATTTATTATTTACTTTTAACAAAATTCAAGGATTTTTTATTATTTCCTTTAGTGATACAAAACGCATTACTTTTTTAAGAATTAAAATTTATGCTATATATCTTTACACAATTTAAAAATTTTAATCTTTTTCATTAATTTTATACATTATAATATAATCCTTATTTAGAAAACCATACAGAACAAGTAATAAAAGCGAAATTTTTAATAAAACCTTTTAAAAAAATATGCACGCGAGTGTGTCTGAATAATCGATGTATTAATTGATATATTTTTAAATAGTTTGCTGCATACGATTTGTAATCTTTCTACGAAAACATAAGGTATTAAAGCTAATTAACCATGTAAATATTTCATAATTATGTACATTGTTTATTCTATTAATTACTTAATATATGCTCTATTATTAAAATGAAAATACATGGTAATTTTATTTCATTTGTGTACTTAAATTTTTATTATTATTTGATTTTCCATTTTATTATAAAACCAAAGACAAAATCGATTTTCTTCTCAATTTATTTGAAGTAATAAAAACCAATTTCTGTACATTTATGAAATAATTTATTTTTCTTTTATGGTTCATAGTAACATTAAACAGTTTACAACATTTTTTTCTCCGATGACTGTACTGGAAGTCAAAAGTTTACTAACTTTTTTTAAAACACAAAACATCAATTTTTATTCTAAAGTCGAACTCCCATTATACATATTTTTAAAATTGTAAAGAATTAAATGAAATATATATATCATAATTTTTTAAATAAATTCATTTTATAAAACTAAAAGAAATAAAAAAAACCTTTTTAAATAATTATAATTATTACACATTTAACCGATATAATAATTACAACTGATTGTTTACGTTAATACTTTTTGCTAATACTTTTTATTACTTTACGATAATAATTATTTTATGTTGTTTAAGATATATCGACAAAATTTATTATTACAAGTTTCAAAAATTATTGTTCATAACTATATTTTTTTTTAATTTTCATAACATAAAATTGGTTCTTTATCTCATTATTATATTTATTTCTATATTAGCTTAGAATTAAGAACAAGAATGCATAAATTTAAATCAGATTGTGCACAGACTTTATATAAATTTCACATTCAATTAAATTATAGCAAGGTGCTTCTTTTTTTTCATTATGATACAGAGCAAGATAATCTTATTTATTTTGGAGGTATGTGTTAATACTATTATTATTATACTTATTATATTTCTCTAAAATAGATTTTATATTTTCATTTTCATTTAAACTTATTTCATCTTTTAATTTTTTGTGTATATTGCAGAAGAAAATTTTAATGGAGTATTGTCCCATTTATCTACAGCTATTACTATAAAAAAAATAATATCATTATGTCAAAATATTCATTGAATTAAACATAATTTTGTTAACAACTAAATTTTTTAAATTAAAATTTTTTTCCAAAATAACGTATTATTAGTTACCTACAGAATCAGAATTTTGTATATATACTCAATACATGCGTTTAATTTTATGTTTAGAATATATTTAATTCAGTAGTATATGTTTAGTATATATTTAGATGATGATCTTCCGAAGGGTAAGTCATTCACTGAAATTTTCTGAATATTTTTCAGTTATTTTTAGAAGTGGTCAATAGTACGATTACAGTTTAAGGACTTTTTTTTAAATTCGTTGTTTATTTTTAAAAACATAAACGTGCAATAGGCTTTTTAAAGGTACAAAATGCAGAAGCTAATACATTCGATTAAAAGACGAGGTCAGAAAAACTTAACATATATAATTTTTCGAAATACTATATTCAATATTCGTTTTCGAGGTCACAATTATTCTGCAGATATTAGTCTCATTGCCTGAGTTTCTTTCGTTTCCATCCCTGACCTGCTCTCAGTTGTTTTAAAGGTCGCTCGCATCTCATTCGGGGTTCGGGGCGCAGATATGTATTGGCCGATGCTGTTCATTTGACAGTTTTTAGTCTTCTATAGAAGTTTAAACTACGTGAAATAGCAATTAATATATTTTTCTTAAGAGTAAATCATTAGAGTATTGTCTTTAATGATTATGATAATAAAATACATGTATAATATTTTAAACTTCTTCTAAGTCGAACCACTATTATCTAATGATTTATGTTTTTCATCAGTTATTATATTTAACTTGTGAGAGAAAATATCTAATCTATCCTAGCAATATATTTATAATTTCACTGTTTTTATAAAAAATATATAAAAAAACTATCCTATATTTATAAAACTATTATTATTTTATTGTCAAATTACATAGTTCTCACTTTATTATTAAAATTTATATTTTATTAATATATATTTATTTAGAACAAACTAATTATTATTTTAACTTTTAATTTTCGATGAGTTATATTTTATATCTTTTTTTCAATATATTCAGTTAACGTTAAAAACTTAATCTCTAAGAATAATTTTTAGTTGTAAATCCATACAACTCTTTTGAGTTACATTTAGAACTCACGTAGTACCTACCGATTTACTAATTTGTTTTAAACTTCGTACAAAAGTAGATGAATTTCTTATTTAATAACAAAATTGTTCATCGATTTCATAAGTATTCTGTGACATTATTACGTAGAAAATTAGTTTCGAAACTAAACTATGAGAATTATAATCTTTCTCAAATTATTGATTACTTTATAATTCTAAGCCACCTATTCTATTCATTATCTTAATTATACTATTTTTACTACTTTGAAAATCATTAAAATTGAGATATTTTTTGTTCTCTTTTACTGCATTGTCCTTGCAAATAGAAAATTAGGCGAAGCCGCAGGTCAATATAGTATGCATTCGAGGACATCATAAGACCCGATTTGATAAGCTATTAATTACTCCACGAATGAATTTTGTCCATTCCTATCAAAATTCCGTTATCAACATTTACATTTTTTTAGTCATTTATAGTAAGTTTTTAAGTACAATTTATTTTTTTTTAGAATTATTTAGAATAGATATTAATATTTACGAATTTATTTATAATTATCAGAAAATCCTTTTTTGTAAGATTTTACAACAGTAATCATGATTTAAAAAAATATTTTAATAGGATAAAAAATATTAAAAATTTTATCGCGCATTTGTAAAATTTTGTATCGAGAAAGTAATGATAGAAGGGTCACAATACATATTTTACGTTGCCCTTTGTTTTTTAAATAATATATTGGTTTCTTCATTTTTTCTACGATTAATATGTAATTATTTTAAATTGTAGAATGCACACTGATTTTTATAGAAGTTCACAAAGTAAAAAGTTTCATTCATACTATATCAATATATATAAATAGTTTTTTCAAAAATTATTATTGTTGGTTCAGTATTAATTTATATGTGTAAATATTATTTTGCAATTTATTGTTTTCAATAAAATATTCATTGTGTAACATTTTATCTCTTATGCTCGAAAAGTATTTTAGAATACTTCTGTTTAAAGAGATAATAGTTCTGTAGAACATTGTTCGAATAAATTATTAAGATCTTTATAAAAATATACAACAATAATGTGTCATTTATGTATAAATTTAATAATCATCATAAAACAAATTACAAAGTCACCAGATTACAATAAATATAGTTTTAAAACTTATCTGTCTAAAAGTGAATATTGTGCTGAGTCAGTAAATCATCACTTATATGCACTGCATTTCGTAGCAGTTGGTAAGATGGAATACTAAAATATCGTAAATAGGCAAACAATACTTTCACTGCAATCGTTTAAATTTTTTTTCATTAAAGCTTATTAAGGTTGAGTCTACCATTTAATATTATTAGTTATAACCATAAATTAATCAATAAAATTGAAATTTATATTTTTATAACATAATAGTTCATCATTATCTACAAATAAATATCATTTCTACAAGTAACAAATTCCTCAATACAATCGGTGGTTGAATGCTTTGCTTTTATTCTCTTATCTTTCGCTTATCTTTTCTTCTCTGTTGCGCTACTAAAGACTTATACTTTAAAATCGGTGAAGTGTAGGCATTCAAAATAAACAATCGCTCGCTTCTTAATTTTTGTATAAATTTTATTTTAAGAAGAATGATTTCAAAATGAAATAGTTTCAGGCCAATTAAAAATAATATATGCAATAATAATAATAGAAAATACGTAAAGAATGTACGGAAAAAGTTGAAACAAAATTGTCTAATTGTAATATTTTATAAAATACATAAACGTTAAATCTGTCAGTATATCTATTAACAAACATTTTGTTTAAACATAACTGTTTATAATAATTAAATATTTTGTATAAAAGGTACAGTGTATTGACACCATAATGAGGATATATTTCATTTTGTCAATTCTTGTTTAGATACAAAAAAAATGTACTAGCGTGCGGAAAGGTTTTAAAATTGGTACATTCAGGTAGTGATACACATACAATGTTCGATATTTTGGAATTGTTATTCTTATTTGAAGGCACATTAAAGTATGTGTACTTGCATTACAGTTCTAAGTAATAAATCGAAATAAAACGAATGCTTTGAACTCAGACAAATTTTTAAATTGCGGGTTCAGAAATATTTTTGTAGCTTCTCAAGATTAATGTTCATTATATATTATACAGTATACAAAAAAAGCATTTTTAAATGTTGTTACTCTAATCTTCTATTTTAATAAATGATTAAAAATTAAAAATTCTCAATTGTAGGAAGAAAGCTTAACTAATGGATTGGGTAATTAAAATAAAAGGAAGATCAAAAAAATTAAAAAGACACGTTTTTAAAAGAAATGAAAACAATCCTGGTATAGATAAAACGTTATAATAGAAGGTTTTTCCAGGTGTAAAATATTATGGAATAACATGATTTTTGTTGTTTGTCTACAGTATATTCAGATTGAAGTAACTGGCTTTATGGCAACTATTGTTTAAGAAAAACTCTACATTTCATTGTTATTAATAAAAATCGATTATTTTATAGAGAATTTTTTCTTTTATATACTATTCTACAAAAGAGCTATTTTAATTTTACAAAATACATTTTTTATGCATTAAAACTAATAATTATTTGCAAAAATATAAATATTAAAAAAAAAATATTTGGAGTGAAGACTTATTAAAAAATTATTAAATAGAAAATTTAATAAATTTCTTTTTTGTGCATAGTATCACAAATTTAAAATATAATATGCAATAAATGTGAACGAATCATAATTGTAAATATTTTTTTTCTTAAATACTTACTTTTAATAATTATTATTATTTAATTTTTATGTATAAAATGTAGGATGATCGAAAAATAAATATCTCATTTAAGTACTGCTTCCATTAAAAAATATTTTGATACTATTTGGCTTTTCATTGAGCAAACTTATTGTAATTTGAATGTTTTGGTGCACAATTTTCATTCTAAAATAAATAAATTTATAAAAATATTTCTTCAAAATTGTAATAAATTATTTGAAATTATTTAATACATTTAATAAAATTTACATTATAAATAGACATTATATCAAATTGTTATTCATATTGACAAAAACTTTTACGAATAAACATATCATTATCGATTTGAACAAATGTTTATATGAATAAATACTTATTTAATAAATAATTAGAATTATTAATAATGTAGTGGCATATATAAATGTTTGTTCTTTTGTGTGATTCGTATTCAATCAAGCAAGATAGTAACAGTATTATAATCCACCTATTATTAAAAGAAAAATTTTATAAAAATTCTGTATATTATAAAAAATAGTTCAGTGAAAAACGTTATCAAACGTTTTAAAAGTTTTAAGAATTTGTAATTTTTTAATTTTAAATAATTTAAAGTACATAAATTAATAACCTTTTTTAATTCGATTGAATAAAACATATTTTCTTGAAATGTAAAATATTTTTTAAAAAAATTAAAAAAAAAAAACAATTTTTTTAAGTATGGAAAATCCAAATAGTGAGATCATGTTTTAATTTAATGAAACTAAATTTATTATGAATAGTTATTATGAATCGTATTCTATGTATTAACTAATAATAAATATTACGAATTTTATCAAGCAATCGAATAATTTCAGAATTTTTAATAAATTTAAAAAAAAATTTAATTTCTGTTGATATTAGATAATATTTGAATTATACATTTATTAAATGTATGTCTTAATTTGCAATACAAACTTTAAACTAAGAAAATACTTTTTTTAATAATTATTCGTGTATATCTCTAATAATAAGCTAACTGGTATAAAGAGATTTGTTCATCGTTTTGTTTGTAATGGAGATTTTCAAATAGTACAAAGAATTTACTTTAAGTGCTTACTATCGATAATAATCCAATTACACACTTTTTTAAGCACGGAAGCTTTACGAATTCTTAAGAACAGAGAACTATTCGTCAATACGTATTTTGTGAGTTTTGTTGTACAGAATAATGCCCTTCTTAAAGGTATACTATGAAAAGTTTTAGTTAGGTTGTTGGAATCAGCGTATTTTATATGAATGAAAGCTATCAAATGAAACAATTTGATGATGAATTTCAGGGGAATGCGCAAATGATAAGATACACTTGAATAAGTGCCAGTGAAGCGTACAAATATAAGAAAAAGTAGATGCGTACTAAAGCTATTTTATTTTCTAAGAATCTAATTGTCCATATATTGCTTTGTTAACAATGCAGTATTTAATGTGTAGTTTCACTTTAAAAACTTTTGAATGCTCATAGAAAGAGATTGCAAGATGTACATATAAGTACACGTGCACATACAGTTATATTCAAATTGTAGCTGAGATGTTCATTATTTTAACAATAAAACTATAAGGTAATATATAATTATTTTATTAATTGATTTTAATACATGGTACTATTTTTTAGATTCTTTTAAAATGATTTTCTTTTATAAATATTACCTTTGAAACCTATTATCAAATCAAGTATAGTTCTTCATAAATTCTTCTTAATTTCACTGACCGACTGAAAATTATTTACGATAACTCGTAATAGAATATACATTTTGGAATATTATTTTATATATATGTGATAAATAAATTTAGTTTTGATTTTATTAAACATATATTTTGCCATAAAATAAGTAGATTCATTTTACACAAATGAATTGCTGACCTACAAAAAGTTATCAGATTCATTATATTTTATTACTTAAGTACAGTTGTAAATAACCTAATTAATATGTATATATATAATATTGTTCATAA
Source organism: Kradibia gibbosae (assembly GCA_018907135.1). Lineage (NCBI taxonomy): Eukaryota > Metazoa > Arthropoda > Insecta > Hymenoptera > Agaonidae > Kradibia > Kradibia gibbosae. The sequence goes on from JACCHX010000007.1 coordinate 7,046,172, forward strand.
AAAAATTACTCAATACTTAAGTGTGTTTTTTTCAATAACTTAATATTTCTGCTGAATTGGCTTGAACATAATTTTCATTTATAATATTGATAAGATAATATACCAATATAAAAAAAGCGTCAATCCGGTATATTTTTGTGATTATAAAATAATTTTTCACATCGAAAATTTGTCTTAATCATCTTAAGTCTATTACATTATGTTAAATTTAATTACTGTAAATAAATTACTTTAAGTATGAAAAAACAACATAATATTTTTAAGTAATATAGCAGAGAAGAAATTCTTCAAACTAAAACTTCTTTATATTAATTTGGGTACTAGGATACAATAAATTTAAATTAATTAATTGGGCGCAAAAACTGTATGAATTCAAACTATCGTAAAATAATTAATATACACAAGGGTTGTAATCTAAATGTCAGAGGAGAATATTTTTCCCAGTGTTAATGATATCGTCAAATTGTTATTAAAGGCAACGACTACGTTCTAAGCATTTTCTGCATAACTTGGATTCACTTTTTATTACAACATCACATACGTATCGTAATTATGTATAAAATTTGAAATCAATACATATGCAATTAGCTAATTATAGTAAATAATTCGTATTATTTAATTATTACTGCTAAATTATAATATGAGTATATATCATGTCAAATATTTATAAGATTCGTTAACGTTATAATAATATTATCAGTTATTTAAATATTAAAACAATAGACGGGTTATGATTTGAATTTCACTTACTAATTCCTTCAAACATTTTTCAGCGACTAATATAGTATTTCAAAGGGACTAGATATTATTATGTATACAGATTCTGTAAAAATTTATGATTAATTAAATAATTAAATTAACATAGAAAAATCAAATGTTCTAGTGTGTTTGCAGACTTGATATTGAATTTTTATTTCCTATTTTGGTCTGTATTTGATTCTATGTAATAAATTTGCCTTTTTTGGTATCTAAACGAATTCTAATTCATTGTAAAGAATCGTATTGGACTGCAGTGCACGACTTGGTTATACTTTACTATCTACCCTGCTGATAAATGTCGTGAGGATACTCCGAAATATGTTTTTTAAATATAATTAGTCAAAAATTTAACGCCGTAACTGTCTATGATAGAAAATTTTACAGAGATTGAGGAGGCAAAAGTTTTTCATCGTATAAATTGCATATAAAAAATTAACATAAAAAATGGTTCTAAACCATTTACATTACTTGAAAATAAAGCTAAAGTCATAGTACTTTTAGTACAATCTGAATGCATGTTATTTGGAGTACTACAATTCAGGCGTATGTCAATAATGTAGAAATTAACTGCGTATAACAAGATTATAAGAGAATTCCTTGTTACCACATGTATAATCAAGAAGTTCGTTCATCAAAACCTATTAGGAACCATTCTATCATATTAGTTGCACAGTTTCATAAATACACTAGAAAAAAAGATAGTTCTGAGCTCCGTAATCCTCGTTAAGAACATCTATTGTTTTTACATTCTCGACAAAGTTTGGTATTACCTAATAAAATTTGGAAATTATTTAAATTTTTAAAATACATGCTTAGATTATAAAAAAGTATATTTTTAACACTTGCAAATATTTTTCATGTAAAAAATATAAAATACATGGATTACACGAGCAAAATTTTTCATATGAGCAAAGATTTTATTAGTAAAAAATTTTATTTACAATCATTGTTAACTAACATAAAAATTTCTAATATTCGCAAAATCAGTATTTCAACTATGATAAGAAGTATATAATTAAAGTATAGTATTGCTTAAATAATAGATTGTCAATTAAATTCTCTTTTACTATCTTGTTTGTTTTGTATATAATAAATAATTTTTTTTCAATAACAATTAAAAGGTTATTGTACAAAACTTACGATAATTTTTATTGTATTGAAAACAAATCTCAAGTATTTTTATATTTATATCATAGGCTTTTGAAAGGACTAGTCAGTAAAAACGATTAAGCTAGTTCTTCAAAAAGCGATCGATATTTCATCGCGATGACAAGCAATATTGGATACGAAATGTAAGGAAAAATATAACTAAAAAAATTAAAGAAATAGCGATTACTCAAATAAGAATTCAGTATAAGATCATTTAAATAAATACTAACTATTTTAAATATTGTTCTGATAATTATGGTGGAGCATTTAAGCATTAATTGATAATATTTTATCTATTATCTGGTTATTTGCCATGCTCTACTCATAAATAGTAAATAAATTTTTAAAAATCCATATTAAAAATTTAAAAACGATTAATCAAAATACATGTCAAATTTTCAAACACATTGAAATATTTTATTTTTATTATTTGAAATTTAAATATTTTAATGAATAATATTTTTTTGAGTAATATTATTTTTGCTCAATTATTATTGCTCAAATTATGAATGATAATAAAAACAAGATTTAAATACTTATTTTAATATTATTTTCAATATTTATTTTATTTAGTTTTTTTTAATAAAAATAAATATTGTAACACTTTTTACTTAAATGCAAATAATACTATATTAGATTCATCTTGTATAAAATATAAATAAAATTGTTTTTTCTAAATTGAGTATTAATTCTTCGTTTAAAAATTAGTTTTTTAATCTTAAATATCAAAAAAAGTAATTCATTTTTACTTATTTCTTTAATTGCTGAAGATAAATCATATAAGATGCTATTTACTGATATTTTGTATTAGTATCTAATTACATTCAACAACATATTTACTGATCAATAAAACAATATGCTTCTTAAAAACAGGAGCAATGATTGCATGATTAATATTGTTAGTATTGGGTATATTTATTTTTATTTAAATTTGTTTATTTTTAAATTTAAGTTGGAACGATGTAGAATATTTTTAATTAAAGAAGAAAATAGTATATAATGACTATTTTCACTGTTTACTAAAAAAACAAATTTCTACAATCTTATTCTTAAAAAATAACAATATATTATTAATCCAATCATATAATTAACACATCTACTACTCTTTTATAATCTTATGTTGTAGAATTTTAAAAAAAATTAGAAAAGAAGTTACAGGATATAAGTATAAACAACCATTTTTATTTTACTATATATATGTACACACACACACACACACATATACACATAGATGTTACATTGTATTTTGTTAAAACTGTCAATATTTTTTTTAAATTAAAATATTAAATATACATTTTCAAATGCCATAATATTTAATTGGCTTAATTAAAAAAATTTTAATTATCAGATTATTTATTTTTATTGTATAATTAAAAATAAATGACTAATTTCCTGAATTCAATTCTTTCGTTAACAATTGTTTTATAGGTTAGAAACCACAATAATTAACTTGTCCAATTTCTGATTGTCCGATTGAAAGAACACGATGTACATGTGAACTACCTTTAAACAATTTTTGTATAATTTTTTATCTTTTCCAATGCTAGTATCTTCCATTTAAATTGTATAATGTTTTTTCATAAAAAAATACACGCTTAGTTTTTCTGTAAATTTATTTGCATTAAAACGAAGACCATTTTACTATGTTTTATATTAAGTGAAAATTCAATTTATTTAATCAAAGCGCATTTAATTAATGCGTGTTTTGTATTTTGTTATGTAAAATAGAAGTGAAACTTGATAGCATAGGAAGGAAGAAGATTGAAAGAAAAAGAAAATAAAACGCGACAGAGAATATCGAAAACAGCAGCAGCCTACCGGTAAGAGAAGACTCGTGAAATCGCTAATCAAAGACTCGCAGATTTTAAGCCGCTATTCGGTGATGAAGCTTCATAGCATAGCAGAAGAAAGTAGGCAGAAAAGCTAGTGTTAGGAGCTGTCAGTGGGAAGCATATTCAAATTGAGTATTCTTTAAAAGTCTGCAGGTCGAAAGGTAAGGCACACGCATCCCCGTGTATAAATCCAATCGCAAGTGTCTCCACCGAATAGGAAAGGAGCGTGCGCGCATCGGCTTTCATCCACGGTGTCGCCACCGAATCTTATCGTGCGTCGCAGCTTTAAAGCTGAATGTATTGGACTGACGTATTTCATGAATACAACACTTCATGGGCGGATTAGTGAGCATTATCAGCCTATTTATGCTTATTTATGCCTTTTTATGAGTGCGCGCGTGTGTTGAGAAGTGATGGTGTTCTCATATACTTTGTGCTAAGTGTTCACGTATAAAAGATTCTCAAAGGAAAGCTAAGGTGTTCGGATCGAAAACCCACGTAACGTGTATCGTAATATCAAGACTTCATCAATTGACCGATAGGAGAAGGTTGAAAGCTTATCAAACGTCAAAAGCTGCAGTTGCTTCACCTAGGAACATCAGGTAATATGTCTGTTTTATCATTATTGAACTAACTTGAATACATTAATTTCTAGATTAATGGAAAAAGTTTTTCGATCGTACCCTTTTTTTTATTATACGCGATCGTTTTTTCGTACGTTCCCGGTACACGATTTTTCTTATTTTTCACTTAGTCATACTAAAATTACTACGCTACCACCACAATATTTAGGGTTACCTCAGTAACTACAGTAACTTTAGTGAACATTGAGTCCTTACGGAATTTGGTTGTAATTCTGTTGACCATTACCACTCCGAATAATACTAGAATTTATACTTAATATTATAATTAATATTGCTACTTAACGATACTTAATACTGCTACTATGCTGCACTAATATCAACATTTTTTTATTTGGTGGTTGAATTCAGTAACATTATAGCATTCCTATTACAAAATCTTATTTATGACTCGGTATATTAAAGTACTTTTTTTAAATAATTGTTACAAAATATGTTGTTTGCTTATTTACGATCTATGTTATGAACATTTTTTGTATATACATTATTTTTTTTTATTGATAATAAAAACAAGTGTTTTTTATTAGAATATTTAAAGATGCTACTTACATTTTAATTACTCTCAAGCATTATTAGTAAAAATGTGATATATTATTTTTAGCTAAGATTCACGAGTATAATTTTATATTAATAGGAAAGAAATAATCCATAGCATAATTTTATTATTTTTTGTACAGCATACTTTAACACATCTGGTGCAAGATCAAACAACGTATAAAAATAATTATGTATATGAATGTAAAGCTTAGAGAGTGAGTGTAGCGCGTGCGTATACATATTAGGTCGCGTTTTTGCTTCTTGACATAGAAAATATATATATATTTCTATGTTAGAGGGTGAGAGAGAGATAGAAAATTTAAGATGGTTGTCCTTTCTAGTCTTTTTTATTTGAAAATGTTTTATTCCGATTTTAGCTATTAATCATTCATAAAATATTTTAGGATTGAACTACATGCTCTAAAATGACAATAGATTAGGTCTGAGTGTGCAACATAAATTTTTCTCCTTTTTTCTCAATATTTGACAACTAAATATATGTGCGGGATTCTTTTTTGTATTCGGAAAAATTTAATTTACTAAAACATTTATTTATTTTGCTAAAATATATCGCCATAGTAGGTTAAAGTTTTCTAAAAATTATTCTTTAGTTTTGTTGCAGTTTTTAAAAAAAAAGTATATTTCGTTATAATTTGTGTAAATTGCAAAGTTATTTAACTATTCACACCAGAAATATTTAATATTAATTAAAAAAAAGTGATATTAAACAGAATATTTTATATCCACATATAATGATACTTGGGTATACAGAAAAATAAGATTTTTTTAAATATAATACATAGCCATCAAAAGAAAATAAGGGTGATTCAACAATATACATTTAAAACTTGATACTGAGTTTACACTATACTATTGATTAAAAAAACTCTAAATTACAAATTGTAGTTGATATTAATAAAATTAAATCCTACAAAAGAATAAAAAAGAATAAGCATTAATATTATTAAATAATTGTACAACTTTAGATTTGGCTTTCATATTAAATACAATTTTAGAGTTGTAGATGATTTTTTAAAAACCTTGTTATTTTATAGTTAACATTTTATCTTTATTTCATACAATGATCTGCTATTGAATTAAATTAAATTTATTTTTAAAGAGTGTTTTAGTTTATTATAACTTGATGCTGAACCTTTATTTATAAAAGTATCACGAATTAAAAAAATCATTATTATAATTGTAATTCTTACAAAATATTTTTTTATGACTTTGCAAAGTTATTATTGTCATTATTTTGATTCCTTGTAATTTATTGAATTAAATAATTATATTATATTTTTTCTATAAATTATATACAAACATAACATTAACAAATATTTGAATTATTACAATAGTAAAACTATAATAGTTTTTACTATGGGTAATCGTTAATGATTTGGTTAATAGATTGTGTATAAATAATTAATTTAATTTGATATTGAATTTTATTTAAATTAACACATAAATGATTTTATAAAATCTTTAATGCACAAATAAGAAAAATATGTTCTTTTATTTTGTTTGTTTTATTTCAGAACCTAAAGATCTTGACGGTTGTTTTTTTATTATATTGTATTTTTTTATGGTACAAACAGAAATTTACAAGTAACAATCAGCAATAGATGTATAGAAAATTCCCAATGAAATTTATATAAAATTTGAAGCTTGACAAGATTACCTTGATGATTATTAAATTCTAATTTAAAGCAAGACAAACCAAAATGGTAGTTTAATTGCATCGAAGCTTCAATTTAAATTTTAGGCAAAAAATAGAATTATTGTAGCTTGGTGCATTCATTCTCCTCTGCAAAGAAACGAAAACAGTCACTAATAGGTCAATTGAAGATGATCATCCTAACCGAATAGAGTTTTATCCTCATATTCTTAATCAATGTTTATTTCTTAAATTGCAAATTTTAATAAAATTGTTTGTCTTTATATAAACCAGTCAATGTAATTGATTATCCTTACAATAAGCTTAATAAGTAAAGCATTAATTATTAGGCTTATTGGAGTAACAAAATTTGTTAAATTATTGAACAAATTTTTTCCCTATATTTTTGGTTTCATCAATAATGCATTTCAGTAAAAACCCTTTAAAAATAATTCGTATTCATTTTAAAAAATATCTAAATTGTAAATTATTAAGTCTGTAAGTTTAATGTTCGATATTTGAATTGTGATGTAATAATAGTTTTTGGCTTATAATTAATAAAAATTAAGAACAGATTATTCACTTTTGCAAAGCATTAGTATTATTAATAACTTTAATATATATAAACTAATATTTAAAAATTCTGATAATGTAGACTTTAATCATCTTATTTTTAAGATCAAATAATAACGCAATGTACTGAAACAAAATGCATGTTTATTTAAAAAATTGTTAAAAAAATATTTAAAAATTTTGTTTTTTTTTTTAAATATATTGTATTTTTTCTAAGAGCGTTTAAATGACTAAAGTCGTTAGTCTAATACTAAAGCTAATAAAAAGATTTTCATTACTTTTACAATTTATAAAGCCTGGAATAAAAATTTTGATTAAAATGTCACTAAAAATAAATTTTTTGTAAATATATGTATTATAATGAGTAATTATTTATTAATAAAGAAAAGGATTTTTCAAAATTTAGTTTATTAAAATATAAGAATCATTTTTATGATATTGTTTTGAATATATATATATATAGACATTTGAAATGCATTTTCGTATTCATAAAAAAAAGCTTAATTTAATTAGCGGTCAATTTTGTATATTGTAAAATACTTTGGGTACTAAGGATAATTCTATTAAATTATATAATTTACGTATTGCGATAATAAACTAATACAATTATATATAAAAAATATAAGAATTGATATTTTATCATATGTTATAAAAAAATGAATGTTTCTTATATTCCAAAATTTGAACTCCGATATATCTATCATACAATAAATATGATAAAGGGAGAGTGAGGGAGATATACAGACGGAGAGACCCATTAAATCAATTGATTATTCTGATAAGGCCAAAAATTATACAATTATTTATATAAAATAAAATGCGCAAATTTTGCGTATTCCCTTTACAATGCTTAAAGAAAGAAAGCCTCTCCCGAAAAACATCTAAAATGTACATTTTTCATATTTCTTCAATAACTAATGTGGATCATTTTAAATTATAATTTATTACTATTGTTTATTATTTGATGATTTCTTTAATTTGGAGGTTTAATAAAAATGTACCACTATTTTCACATTATTACTTAAAAGTTTTGATTGAAAGAATCGAAATTTTTATTAATTTCTAGATAGATTTGCATTCCAGATTTTTACAATTATGTTCATTAGATTTAGTAGCTGCGCTAAATAGTTTAATTTTGTTTACCAATACAATGGTTATCTTTATTAATATAATATTAAGAGTGCCAGATTTTTTCAAATTTCTACAAATCTGTATATTATTTTTCTACGTTCATAAATTGATTTATGAGTTATGAGAAATCTATTAATGATCTGAATTCATATTTCTCTACTTTTACAATAAATTACAACAATAAAAGAATTTTTCAGCAAATAAATAAAATTTCTTTACCTAATATTTAGAATCTAAATTTAAAACATGATTGACTGTCATCGACTTAGTTTTAGGGCTATAGATAAAGAGATAATATCTATTTGTATGGTATTTCGTAAAGGTAAAGAAAAAAAGATATTAAAATTAATAACACTGAAAATTTATAATTATTCAGAGCTGAGAATAATTTGAAAATGCGTAGCCGTTGCGATCTCATTTGCGTTAATTTTAATCGGCTCTTTAATTCGGTGACTTGGCATTCATTGGCTACCCTTGCATAGTACTTCTGTTTTAAAGGGCTAACACAAAGTACGTCGATGCATTGTATATTCAACATTCATCATTCAATATATGCAAAACAAGGCTGTATATAATGCAGATCGTGACCCGTTTACCATAGTTAATTTAAGTAAAGAGTCAGCGTTTATAACAGCCAATGAACATAAAGTTGGACTGCGCAGAATGGATGAGCTCGTTCAAATTAACGATCGTAGTTATAGATGTGTACATGCGTACTTGTGTATGCGCGTAACATACAGTATCCTCCGCATCGCCATGGTATAGAAAAACCCTATCATATACACCTTCCTTCGGAGAATTTAAAAATTATCGGGATTTTAAAAATTATTGGGCTTGATGCGACTAACGTCTTCAAATTTACTAAAACGCTGCTCTGTATAAGAGAAAATAATTTTTCAAAGTTTAGAACCATTTTATGTATTACAAAATTTATTTTGTAGCGATACTTAAATGCAAGTTAACGAATATTAATTAATTTTTAAGCCATAGGGATTTGAGTAGATTTTTTATGTTAAATATTCCGTTCTGAAATTTTGTACAATAAAATATAAATCTATTAAATTTAGCATTAGAATTAGAGACAAGTTTCGTTTTTATTAATAAATCAAAGTACGACTCTTAAGAATATATGTTATAAAAGAAACTTAACATCAGAATTTGGTGTATTTGTAAAGATAAGCTTTCGCTAATACTGCGCATCCTCAGCCTAATGCATATAAGTTCTTCTTTTGTCAAAATATCTGACATGTTTCACTTATTATTTTTTCACTTTATAATATTTTTTTTTTTATAATTTTCCCTATTCCAGTCTATGTAATTATATAATTCATAAATGTAAGTAATATTGTAAAAAAGTAAATTATTGCAATTAATTTAATTAAATCTTGTTTTTACTATGAATTTTATATGTACGATTAAATTAGAGAGTAAGAAACATTTAAAATTAGTATATAAAACTTAGCGTAATTAAAATGATTTTTTATAAGGATTTCATTAAAATATTAAATTAATTTTGAAATACACTATTATGAATTAAATTTGAATAATTAAAAAAATTTACTATTCATACTACATAGGATATGAAATTGATTTTTCTACACAATGTAGATATATTTTTCTTACAATTAAACAAAAATATACTCTATAAGCAAGCAACACATCGTAACACAGTAGCATTTTATATAATACAACAGTACATATATTAACTTAATAAACAATGTAGTATAAATAAAGTAATATCGTGATAAAATAATTTCTCGTTAAATTTATTACATACATATTTTAAAATTAAAACTACTACTAATTTGAGAAAAGAGTTGAGAAAAGAAAGGAGAAAATGTTGTATTTTCCTGTTAATTTATTAGTATGTATAAACTTTTTATTTTTCCGAATACCAGGAGATCGAAAATATTTGTGAATTAAATTGTTTCTTTATAAGTAAGTCTTCTATCTTTATATATAAAAGAATTTACAAAGAAAATTTAATGTACAAGTAGAAAGATGTTATGTAACCCTCACATTAATAACATGAATATCTAATTTTTTAAATGATATTTGCAATTATAATATTTGAGCTACTAAACAAATTACGTAATTAAAATAAATTTTTTTTTAAAAAGCACTCATTTAAAGAATCCAATTTTAATGCAACAAATTAGATTTTTATGTACGTTATCTTTTAATTCATGATTTATTTTGTGATTTTAAAAGGCAGCTGTTGTCAGCATTAATGCCTTGATGTACTATCTGCGAAACAATGGCTTCAGGCTAATTGGTTCTGTCGCGTTCACATCCAAATTTTCTCAATTGGTGGTGAGAACTAAGAAGAAGAATAATTCTTAAACAAGAGGCAATAATAGCAAGAATGTAAAGTAGCAAATTAAATATTCATAAGAAAAAATGTTAAATTAATTATATAAATTCAATACATTACTTGCTTCGGTGTTAAAGATTAGCCTTCGTTTAAAGGCGATTTTCTTTGTCAGTTCCCTCCTTCATTTTTCGGTAAATTCGGAAAAGGGCGCGAGGACGAGGGCCAATCATTGTGAAGATAGTTATTGCGCAGAATCTCGAAATTTCTCTAAGTCTCATTGCTGCTTCAGAGTTAAACTAGATTCACAGCTAACTTCCCATAGCCCATATCAACTGTATTCTCTTTTGGGTGTGGTCTGGATAATATTGGATCTAGTTAATGGAACATCGTTTCTCGTTTGTCAATTTATTGTTCCATTGAACGTTGATCGAGCTCGTTGATTAAACAACTTATCGTCAAGCCAGTTCTCAAAGAATTCGTCCTCTGCAAGTTTATCAAAATAGTCTCGAAAAAATACGTGCGTGAGTACGTGTTTATTATGCAGAACAGATACATCGGATGAGTTTCGGATACCGAAGATGTATTTTAATCAAATAGTATATATCACTGATGCCAAACTCATTAGAATATATCATGAGTATACCTGAAATTTTTTTGGCACAAAACTGACGTAATAATTTCTTTTCGTATAGAACGGTCCCTGGTAAGAGAAAGAGAGAAATAGATAGATAGAGAGAGAGAGAGAGAGGAAAAAAGAGAGGGAGAGAGAGAGAGAGCAATCGCAAGTTATATCCAGACGCCCATCGCAGGAAACACCAACAATGCTCTGACACTAGCTGCTAGCTCGTGTATAAGCGAGAAGGGTAAATACAATCACGATTCGTAGATTAGCTAATACGACTGATTTTTATTTACTTAGAAGCGTCAGTTTCTCAATGTTAATGCAGTATTTTTAATAATAAAGTAACATTTAAATAATATTAATCATTCATAGTACGTATACTTTCTGCAACCCACAGTTTGGTTCAACACTTATTTTTAGCACGTACATTAAGTAGGTTATGTATTTCACCAAGTTATATACGCGCGATTAGAATTTTAATAAAGTCTATAATTATTGTTAAAATAAAAAATGCCGATAAATATACCAGACTAAACATTAAAACGTCTTTATAAACTTTCATGCAAAATATGCAACTAATCTCTTCTTCTACATCAATAATTTAATTTCTAATGATGTTGTATTTAGAGCTTTAATTTTATGTTTCATATTAAAATTTTTAATTATATTTGATCTTCTACTTAAACAAATTTTTTCTAAATAAAATCATTATTTAACAATTTATCTTAATATTTTATTTAAATGCTCACCTTTTTACTTTTTGTAATTGAATTTGCAAATAAAAGCTTGTATAATTAAAATAAAATGAATTTAAAATATAAATTGTATTGATAAATTAAATTTATTATTTATTATATAGAATAATTTTTTTACCTAGAAATAATTACATTATTTGATTAATGTTATTAATGTAATCCTCTTAGAAATATAATAAACCTAAATTTTTTTATTACAAGTTTTATTTATGAAATTTTTTAAATTTTAAACTTTTAGCCTAATATTTTAATTTTCTTATATAAATTTACTTTATTTGTAGTACATTAAAATTATTTAAGATATGTATACTTTAAATATCAATTTAATACAATCAAATTTGTTGTGCTGTTAATGATGGTCTAATTAGCCCAAAAAAATAGTTTTGTTCTTAGAAATTAACAATATAGTTTATTTTATTATTGAAAAATATATTCTCTGTTTACTTACCATAGTTTAAAATTAAAAATTAAAATTATATAATTATAAGCTCAGTCACAGTACATAAATTGTGTAACAAAAGTTTTATAATTGTATAAGTAGTGCAAAATTCAATTATATTTATACATCCTATCATAGTCAATTGTCTTAAATGAATAAAAGGTTTTAATTTAATCAATAAAATTTATAACTAATTTACACCATAATTTTTTTTAATTACAATCATAATCAATTAGTAAATAAAAACAAAGAACTATAGAGCCTACTATGAAGTTTAAGGTTATTTGAAACATTTAATGAGATCTATCGTTCATTATTCTTCTTTTGTGGTTTCAAAATAAAACGGTTTATCCGAGACTAGAGAATTTTAACTAAAAAAAAATCTTTTTTAACCTTTTATTCAAAAATCAATTCATACAGTTATTTATATGTTTGGATATACTTCTCATATTAAAGGAGGATGTTGACAAAATTGATATTTTGATGATTTTATTTGATAAATGTTGATAGATTTGTTTTTTGATAGATATTGATTTTTTGATAGATAACGAAAACACATGATTTTAATATAAATGATTATGTTAAATGATTATCCCATTATCAAGCAAATCAGTAGGTATGTACTTATTATGTAAGGTAGTAATATTTTCATTGCAATATTATTTTCTTCCAGATTGCATAGAATACAATTGTTGATATAATTGATAGAATACAATTATTTTAATGTTCTATTTAACTCAATGTATAAAATATATTTGTAACCCATAATAAAATAGAAATACAGAATAGGCATTTAATTATAGGTTTGCATATTTTACAGATTTTAAAACAATGTAATTGTTTTTTTTTAATATTAGATTGCCCTCTGTTGTAACAATTTTAAAGCATACATTGTTAAAAAAAATTGCTAAAATAACTGATTCATATTTATTGTCAAAAATGAAATTGAAAAATAATAATTACCTTCAAAGAAAAATGTAATATCGTTATTGATTATCATACGGTATAATAAGCAATACATATTAATAGGTCCTTTAAAATAGTTTACTTTTATTTGTAATAAAAATTTACATTAAAAAGTAAGTCAATGTTTTATTAATTTTTTATGAAATAACATTATTACATAGCACTCAAACATACATTTTTGTGCTTGATTTATGGAATAGTTTTATAACCTTGCCATTGGTTATTGACAACTTGAACATTAGGATGTCTTTTTCAGAGTTAAAGTAGTCTGGAGTCAAGCGTGAAAGTTATATCACTACCGATGTTGCAGCACCAAAAGAAGACGTTGATTTAGGCCGGGCAAAAAGTTCGAAAACTGTTGAACAAGTTACACCCTATTATTGCTTCAATAAGTGTTTGTCTGTTGTACTAATTTTTGCTACAGCGAGTAAGAAGTATTGTACAGTACTTAAATAATAAACAAAACAACTCATCATGAATGAACTGGACACTCTTCGTCAAGAGGCAGAGAGCCTGAAAAATGCCATCAGAGTTAGTATAAATATAAACACATGTATAACGTTAATCATATATTCATGCTAAAATCTGCTGTAAATATTTAATTTTCAAATAATTACCTTTAAAAAAAATTACAGCAATATATTATTAGCTGTGTCAATCACTGTCTTACATGTGTATGGAAAACCCAAATTATTACAAAATTTTTTTAGTAATTGTCGATAAAAAACTTTTGCCTAAATTTTCTGTGATCATTTTTAATATTATAAATTATTGATTAAAAATTAAAGTTATTTTGTAACTTTTTCTTTGAATATTTTAACAATCTTTTTTATATAGTTGTATTTTTTTGCATTGATGGTCTACCTAAAATTTGTAACTTAATGTAATATTAAAAGTTTTTAAAAATATACCCATAATGTAATTATATTAAATTTACATTAAAGAATTTTCATCGTTATTTGAGTGTAAATTGTTTAGGGATGCATGTTATTAGAGCAATGTATGTGATGTTTGTATACTATATTTCTATCATTTTTTATAATTGAAAAAAATTAATCTTTCATATTTCTTTGAATTTTAATATTAGAAGGCCAAATTTTAATTTTTTGAAATTTTTCATATTTCTCAATTATTTGAAAGTAAATTTAATCTACTAATAATATATAATAATGTATTTATAACTTAGCATTAGTTAGACAAAAAAATGTTTTTCATTCTAAATTTAAATAGCCTGGTGATAACTAATATAATATCATTTTATAAATAAATATTTTAGCATTTAAGATTAAGTGAAGAATTAATGAAAACTAATAAAAAGTAAAAAAATTGAGAAATTCATAAAATGTGCTTATTAATGTAATTTATATACATTATTATTATTTGCATTTTTTATTATATTATTAATAATAAATTTGAATATCACATTGGTAATATTTTTTTAAATTTTATTAACAAAATATTATTTTAAACTACTCTGAACATTGATTGTTTTTATTAAATTAACTTTCTTTATTAAATATATATTTATCAATGCATACATGTTAAAAAAAAAGTTATTGTACGTAATTTAAATTATATCATTTTTTTTATTTTTAAACCTCTTCAAATGCTAATTTTAAAAATGAAATTTGAGAAAGTATATTACCTTTTCTTATTAAAATCAAATTCATAAAAATAATTATTCATTACTGTATTTTTCATTGGTTATAATTACACTGGTAAAGTATTTTAAAACATAATTGCAGCATCATATATGTTTTTGCATAATTATTCTCATATTTTCTGTTATATAAAATTTTTATGATATGAACTAAAAATAAATTGGTTTTAATAAGAGAAAGGTTTTTCTATTAAATAAATTCCTATATGTTAAAAAATTAGAGAAAATTTGTAAATTTTCTCTTTTTATACATTACTATATTTTTAGGATTTGAGGAGTAGTAAACCTTTAGACTTAGATTGTTTTTTTCATATTTAGCGTTTCAGTTCATGCATGCACATTATGTATATCGTTAAAAAAAGCTCTGCTTGCGATTACATATTTTAATAATAATCTGCATATAAGAATATAGTACTTGATAGTGCTTGTGTAATTTGTTAAAGGGGGAGGGGACATAACCTTCAATTCTCTAATCAATTCAACAATAAATATATATATATATATATATATATATATAAGGTAGGTTTACGAATACATAAGGTCGAGAATTTTTCTTATTCAAAATTTGCATATATATTTTTGTCGTAATTTTCTGCTCTTGTCTATATTTTCACCTATCTTTTCATTTTCTATACCACATTCTTTAATAATAATTTATATGATATTTATAATTTGTACATTAGAAAAAAATAATAAAATTATTTTTTAGTTCAAATATGTAATTTATAAAAAAAATATCTTTTTTTAATTTTTCAATTCATACGTGCATGTACTCCCGTTTAAAATTTGTTTAATACGTATAAACATAATTATATTTACAATTATATTTTTATCATACAAAATTCTTAATACATGATACGTATAATAAATTGTAAAAAAAAACTATAATCCATTATTCTTTCTGTATTAAAAAAAATGCATTATTTTAGTCGTATTAAAATTTTATTTTTAGGATGCAAGAAAAAATGCGTGCGACACAACTTTGGTGCAAGCGACGGCACCAATGGAGCCAATCGGTCGAATACAAATGCGTACAAGACGTACTCTACGGGGTCACTTAGCAAAAATATATGCCATGCATTGGGGTAGTGATTCAAGGTAATCATAATTTTTAAGATTATTCAGTTTTCTTATATTTATGTATTGAAAATGAAAAAGTCAAAGTTGCAAGTAATTATGATTAGATCTTTGAAATTATCGACGTGTTTCTCTTAATTGCATGTAATTCTTTGTGTTCATGCGCCCTTATATCCACGTAATTACCATTACGATCGACTTTTTTTAATCGTGATAACATTTTTAGTACTACTAAATAGTGTCAATTATTACGTTTGAAGTATTGTTATATCACGAGTCAACAGAATTGTAATCGAATAAAGACGAGGAGTGGAGAAATAGTGTAGATAATTATTTGGCTATAGTATAAAGTATAAGTAAGCAATTATAGGATTTAGATTGAATTAGAGCTCGAGGTAACATCAAATCTGCAAATAGGGACGATGCATAAAATACGATTAGTTAATTTTAATTTACACAAGACAATGGAGACCAGAGACAATTAAAACGATACATATACAATTCAGGTTTAAATTTATAAACTCTAGATGCTTTAATACGAAATCCATAGGCGCGAAGAGGGAGGAAGAAGTATTGTAACAATGTTATTTACAAACCAAGGTTTAACGTAATAAATATAATTGGTTGTTGCAAATGTCGAAATAACTTGTTAAAAAATTTTTAAAAATCTAAGACAAATATTCAATCTCAAAGTCGAGTTTTTTCGCATAAAAACTTTTTAAGAATGCCCTCAGCAGCTCAATTTTGAGGAGCATTACTGTGCACCCAAATCGATTTACAATCAACTTCGAATAAGATAGGATATTTTTGTTTGTCTAATACAAGTACCATTTTTACTTAATATTTTGTTCCCTTAATGTCTCGTGCTATAAATAATAAATAGGTATAATATCACGAATGCGTTATATTCAATTTCGATTGCTTATGCGGCTACGTGATTCTTTCTTACGAATTATTACCGAGCTTAAATAAATTCAGTTAGATTTTAGAAACTTGAGTACTCGTATTCTAATGCGACAGTCGGCTGCGAACCTTTTCGCTTGTGCTATATAATAAGAGTAAATAACAATACTTTACACTTTATTTGCAAACAAATAGACAAGGAGAATTTGTCTACATGTTGCAGATTTTTTTTTAATGAGATAATATTGAACAAGCAAATCAAACGTCTGTTTTTTAAAATTTAGGAATCTAGTATCAGCATCTCAAGATGGAAAACTCATCGTTTGGGACAGCTATACCACAAACAAGGTTCATGCCATACCTCTACGTTCGTCTTGGGTTATGACGTGTGCATACGCACCTTCGGGTAGCTACGTTGCCTGTGGTGGATTGGATAACATTTGCTCGATTTACAGCCTTAAAACTAGAGAGGGCAACGTTCGAGTCAGTAGAGAACTTCCAGGACATACTGGTTACCTTTCGTGTTGTCGTTTTCTCGATGATAATCAAATCGTTACCAGCTCTGGCGACATGTCTTGGTAATTAAATTATCTATTTCTTCATAGTCGAATAATGAAATAGCTCATTATAGATTATAAAGCTGTAAATTTTGAAGAGTGTTTTTTTCATTTTAATTTTTAATTGAATTTTAGCATACTTAACAAAGCTATAATTAATTCCACATATTAAATAATTAAATTGAAATAATTTGTAATTATATGATAACATGGAAATAATGATAAAAATTTTTTAACATTTCTATTTCTATTCGTGATAATAGTGTGATGTAATGTACAATGTTAAATTGTATTTATGAATTTTTTTTACAAAATTGAAATAAATTGATTCCAGTGCTTTATGGGACATTGAGACTGGTCAACAGTGTACCTCATTTCTAGGACATACAGGTGATGTTATGTCCCTCTCATTGGCACCAGATATGCGCTCTTTTGTATCTGGCGCATGTGACGCTAGCGCAAAACTTTGGGATATACGTGAAGGTTCTTGTAAGCAAACTTTCCCAGGCCATGAGAGTGATATTAATGCTGTTACGGTATGTTTTACTCAGATACATACAATACTGATTGCTTATTTTTTTAAGCGTATCTGTTTCTACTTTGGTCTTCTTTACAGTGTTTTAAATGAATAAATATTAAAAGTAGCAAAAGAAACTAAAATTTCTTTTGTGTGTATATATAAACATAAGCATTTGTAAAATTTAGTCCAAAATTTATAATTTCATAAAAAATAAGTGCTTTAAAAGCATCAAAATATACGTTTATTACTATGAAATGAATTGAATATTGATTAAATATGAAATTAAAACATAAATTTCGATTTTATTATTCAAATCTAATTCCTGAAATATGTTTTTTTTCAGTTTTTTCCGAATGGATTTGCCTTTGCAACAGGTTCAGATGATGCTACTTGTAGATTATTTGATATACGAGCCGATCAAGAACTAGCAATGTACAGTCACGATAATATCATCTGCGGAATTACAAGTGTAGCTTTTAGTAAGAGCGGTCGATTATTGCTAGCTGGCTATGATGATTTTAACTGCAATGTTTGGGATTCTATGAAAACTGAACGAGCTGGTTAGTTAAATGCTAATTTTAATGTTGCTTTAAATTCTCAAAGAAAAACAAAATTAATTTTAACTTTTAAACAAAATTTTTTTTTCCATATTATTATTAATATTATTGTTGTTGTTGTTGTTGTTATTGTTATTATTTATGCAGAACTACTGACAAATTGTGTTTTTATTAAAAAAAAAATTTAAGACGATAGATTAATTTATTGAAGATTTTCTTGTATTATTGAAACTATATGCCAGAAAAGGCAATCCAATGAAAATATTCAATTATTATTATTTTTTACAACTATTTTCTCTTATAATTCATGCACAAGTAGTAATTTTAATGATTATATTATAGCAATGAATGTACTTTATTTCAACTTCTAAGCTATTTTATTTTATTTATCGTGTTTTCTTTGCTTTAAATTTTTGTAATAAATAATAATTCTATTCATCTTAAAATATAAATTCATCTAAAACATAAAATGACATTCAAGCTCTTTTATGGAGTTATAAAATAATTTTGCTATCAAGCTTGCAAACTATTGTGAACAATAGATTATTGTAGCATAAATTAGAGGATAAGGGATAATAATAAAAATATAAATTATTAAGAGACGTAATAAAAATGTCTTAAATGTATGTTAAAAATACCAAATAAAAAAATTAATACAACATAATAAAATTTTCAGGAATTCTAGCTGGACATGACAATCGTGTGTCTTGCCTGGGTGTAACAGAAGACGGAATGGCGGTAGCGACGGGATCTTGGGATTCGTTTCTACGTATTTGGAACTAAAAAAAAACAAAAACTAACGTTTCTTTATGAAATGAATTGAAACTAGCTTGGAAAAGTATATTATAAAAATTAAAATATTGCAAATTGATAATAAATAGGAAAAAAGATACAAAGTGAGATAAATGACGGTGCATTATAACCAGATTTCCGAGACTATAAAAAACGATAATTGAGTGATCGCTGTCATTTTTATATAAGAAAATCTGAAACAATAGAAAATATACAATAATAAAATACCGAACTCGATGATCAACTTTGCTTTAAAAAGTAAAAAATGATCTAAGGAATGTGCATTCGTGCATTGATGTGTAATTGACTGCCAATATGAATACCGATCGAGGACGTTATTAATTAAGTATAACACTAATATCAACAATATTATTTGCAGTAATTGTTATTATAATGATAAGTAAAAAATACAGGACAGATTGTGAAAAATAATTTTACACGAAAATTTAAGTAATAAAATAGAAAAGGAAAATAAACAATTCTTTAACTGATAGCAAAATGAAAATTAGGAAATAGGATTATCCCTATTTGTTTCAAGTTACTTTTTAAAGGTAAAATGTTTAAAACTTTTTTAATTAGGTACAGTATTTTTTTTTATAGAGTGAGCTTTTTCAATATGCATACAAAGACAAAAAAATTTTTATTTACGTTCTCGGTCACATGTCTCGAATTTATATCAAAAAAAAAAGAAGAAAAATCAGGAATTTCAATATCTATACATTGATGTTTTTGTAATGATTAAGCAATTAATATAGCAGAGTTTTATATTAATTATTAAAGGAACATAATCCTTAAAGAAATTGAAAAAAAAGTTAAAACAGAAAGAAGATCAATTGTGAGGAGTACTCTATAGAATGATTCCATTTTTTGTACGAGCTTGTACCCGTTATTGGATAAACTTTTGTCTTCAAATGAGAAAATTGAGTGTAAGGACAACTATCTTAATAGTTCGTACTACTGATGCGTTAAAGTTTAAAACTTATAATTTAAATTTATGCAACAGAACTGCAAAGATTAAGAAAAAGTGAATGTTTAGAAAGTGTAAGCTACTGCATTCCTGACACTTTTATGAGTACCCATAAATATTTACATTGATATATAAAATCAGAAGAGAATGTGCATACATTAGAATAACATGAAATTAATCACGTAAACAATAAAGCTGAAAATAAATTACAGACAGAAAAAGACTAGAAAAAATAGCGCACAAAATAAAAACAAAATTGATCATGTCATAATTTTTTTTTTTTTTTTTGTTATATGCGATATATATAACTTAAAACGCGAGTATGCAAGTGTAAAAGAAAAATTGTGATGCACTAATTGCGGATGGATGTAATAATAACATTGCACATATGTATGCACGTATAAACAGAAAGCATGTCAGTGATCATATTCAGTAAAAAGTGGCAGAAATTTTCTGGGCCGTTTTTTACGTTCTTTGATGTTTCCTTGAATAATAATAAAAATAATAAAATTAATAATGAATCTTTTTATTAAGGAACAAGCTTAACGGTATGTCCCAAATATAAATAAATTTATTAACTAGAGTCAAAAAGATTTATTATTATATTATAAATCGAGATGGCACATGATAAATCAACAAAATATTAGGGAAACCAAGCTTTATTTATATATTATAATCGACTTTTGGATGTTTTGTGTTAAATGACATCCCTATCGTATATTATTATTTATTTTGTATAATATTCGAATCTTCACGAGAGGTGAAAATAATGCATATTGATATAAAGCAAAGTAGACGAAAACAGGTGTACACAAACAAAAAAAAGTATTAAATGCGACAACTATTTGTGTGGATTAATAGAAAATAAACATGCATGTGTGAGTGTTTTTTTGAATATCATAAGAACACTAATAAAAAAGAAAAAGAATTGAAAACGATGAAGAAAGAAAATCGATGGAAAACGAACAGCCGAGAGAAATGATACGAATTTGAATACAAAAAATAAATTGAAAATAATTATAAACATGTAATACTAGTGACATTTGGAATATGCGCGAATATGTTTCACACATTAAAACGAAATAATATATAAACTTAATAGCGCGAACTCATTAGCTAAATTATTTGGCTTCGTACACGTTTATTTACATAGCCATAAGTAATGTAATGAAAACATTATACTGAAAACTTCATTAGCAAAATTATCAGTAATTTTTTATCGTTTTATTGTGTATTTATTAAATTGTATTGATCATGTGAAGAAGTATACATGAAAAAAAGATGAGGTGATACAAAAACGTTTGAAGCAGTTACAATTGAAAACGATAGATTTATTTTATAATTTAATCAACAATTATATATAAAATAAGAACTAAAGACTTGTATAATATCTCTAATTTATCTGTTTAAAGTAGTGACTTAGAAATGAGCGAGTTAGTGTTATATGAAAAAACAGTCTCCTTGTGCATTTGATTTTAAGAAAACGAGAAAGACAGGCAGACAGATAAACTGTCAAAGATCAGATAAATAGTGTATGTATGTATGTGGAAAAAGAATATAATAAGTGTAATTATTTAGTTTATTTCTCTAAATCATGTCTGTCCATTATGTTCTATGTTATTATAATATACATATATATATACTTATACAGACATTTTACAAGTATTGATGACAAGTTTTTTTTTTATTGTGAAAAATAATGAATAATTTATAAAATGATAATGAAGCTAAACAATGTATTTCTATGATTTATTTTGCAACAAAATAATTTTAATTTTTTTGTTTAAACTTATAGTCTAGCTAATTTAAATATATATGCATTAAAACAAATATAAAATTTGAAAATTGATGATGTAAAAATTAATAGTACATAAATATCATCAATATCGTTATTCGCTTATGATTGAATACCTTACGTTATTAATTTTTTTTTTCATTTTTTCATTGCTTGAATTAAAAATGTATTAATTGAGCGGCTCACTAATTGATTTCTTCTTTGCAACTGCACTGCTTTTTTAAATCGACCTCTATTCATCAAAAATTTCTAGCGTATACCGATTTTATTTAAAATTTTTTTGATAAAACTTTTTAAAATTCTTTTTTAATTTACAATAATGAATAATGAATATTTTACTTTTCTCAACTTTTTGCAATGTCATCTTTTTATCAATTCAGATTGCTTTGACCCATCCAGGTTTATTTAAAAAAAAATAATTTTTACCGACAACTTCTTTATTTAATTCACATTTTATCACTTTTATTTATTACTGCGTATATAATAAATATTTTCTCAATTTTTTCAATATTCAATACTCGTAATTTTAAAATAATATTAAAATGAATAAGCTTGTACAGTTCTTTTTACAGAATTTTTTACAATTCGTGCTTTCTACAAAAATCGTTAAATCGTTAATTCTTTATCATCATCGTTACTTTAAAAATGAAAAAAGAACAAAAATAAAATAATTAATATTTCATACAGAAAACCTTTATTCGTAATGTGTAGAGTAAAAAAAACTTTTAACTTGAGGATTTAGAACAAAATAATTTTTTTGTCATCTCTAATTTGTTTTTTACAGTTAAATATGCATTGAAAGAATTCCTCAATTTTTGTGTAAATTTTACCAATTAATTGAAGTTTTAATTAAACTGCATTTAATTAATTGAAATGAATTATGAAAGGTCTCATTGAAATTCTAACAAAAAAAGGTCAGGTATGTGATAGCATACATACAGATTGTAGAATACAGACATGAATGATTAATTTTAATTTAATTATAATTCATGAAAATCAGACAATTTTTTTGCTAACAAATTTGTGTCTTGTCCTTTCATTATGAAAATTCGTTAATGTTACTATGTTAGCATAGTTTATTTAACCCGTGCAATTAAAAAAAAAAAAATATTTTTGAAATATATGCAAAATTAGAAAAAAATGACATAAAAATTTAAAAAGATATTGTTAATATTAAACACCTAGAATATAGCAGTTTAGACGCAGATTTAAGATAGCAGAGTGCAGAGTGCAGACCAGTGCTTAGCGTAGGTATGCAAGAGGGATCAGGGATGAGATTCGCATCATGTTGTACGGATAATTCCTAGTATCGGAGGGGTAAGTAACTTCATGCTGATTGGCTATTGAGCAAAGAAACGATCCGATAAAAGTGTATTTTGCATAGTTTGCGATACCGTCCCTAAACTCGATCCTTAATTTCTTAATATCCCGCTGCATTAGAATATTAGATTGAGATAAAGAATGAGCAGTTGTTTGGCTCCCATTAGTTTTTCCTGCATCTTATTTGCTTGGAATTTTTAGCTCAATAAGCCAATAAGCTTAAGGAAAAACAGTAGGGAAAACAAAATGCAGAAAATAATGTCTAGCCCCACTGACTCTGTTGCGCATGCCTCGTCTAATTTTCAATCTATGAAAAATTTGTATTAATGTTTTTAAACTCTGGTAAATCCGCAGTAAAGTATAATCATATGGAAACGTTTTGTGCGTTTTGAGCTATATTAAATATTTGCAAATACAGCAACATAATGCGATGTTATGTCACTCAATAAAATAAGTGTGTTTTTTTTTTAAATTGTATAAACTATGACTTGTCTTACTATTTAAAATAAAGTCCTCCACTTGTATTTCGGATGTTTAAAATGTAATCGTCCATTGTTTTAAAGTTTATAAACTCAATTGTCAAATCTGAGTTAAGCGAATAACACAATAATGTTTTTTAAATTATCAATTTCTTAATAACAGTCGTATTACTTTGAGTTTTTCCAGTTGTGTTTATTTTTTTACCTTAAACTATTTAAAGCACGATTAAAATTATAAATTTATCATTAGTAAAGTGCTTTATTAAATTGCAAAATAAATTAATTTTACATTTAACATTTACGTTTATTGTTAGTTGATATAGATATTTTGTTGGAGTATTTAGAAGTGGCTATACACAGCATTTTATATTATAGAGAACTCTATCCAAAAGAAGTTTTTCTAAAGAAAAATGTGTATGGAATATCTGTTTATATATCACAATATCCCGAATTATATAATTACATAAAAAATATTTTAATATCTATAAAGCAATTGGTTCAAGAGAATGAAAATAATTTAAAATCCATCAATTTAATAATTACAAATGAATCCGGTATACCGGTAGAAAAATTTATCTTTCATTTTGAATATATAAATGTTCTTAAATTAACGTAAGTGCAATATAAATTGTTTACAATATTTGCTTTAATATTAAAATTTTTTTATATTTTAGAGTTGAACCAAATTGTTTTGAATTAGAAGAAGTACTGAAAAAATTGTTACTAAGCCTATCAATGTTACAATTTTATTTGAAACCAATACCTATAGTTTGTTCTTTTTTTATTAACATTATTATTACAAATTGTGCAGCACTTACATTTTGTTCAAAAAAATTAAAGTGTCACAACTTTCCTTGGACAGTAGATAATGAGTTCAAAAACATAGAAAAGGGCCTATTATTGCCAATTAATACTATTAGAACAAAATATTTAATATTAGAATTAAATGTTATAAAAAAAAAATCTTAAAATGTTATTTGAGTAATTTGATTTACTGATCTTGTTTTATATTTAAAGACTTATATTTATTATACATCCTACTTTCACGTAAATGTGTAACAGAGCCTGTTAATTAATATTAAATAATAGTAGTTGTGAAAATTGTGAAGTTAATTGTTTTTGTTACAAGAATTATAATTAAAAAATTAAGATGAAGTATAAAATGATTATATTTAGTAATTGAAAAGTACTTTGATCTTCAAAATGACAGACGACAATGAAGACACTATAGTAAAACTTATCAAAAATGAATCTCTAATTAGGTTAATAATTATAAATTTATTAAACATTTTAAAAAGACTTCTTAAATATTTAAATAATATTCTTTTGCAGAGAGCCAATACTAGATTCTTCACATCAATCAATAAAATTTACAAATGCTTTATTGTCTATTTATCAGGGGCCTTTTGAACGTATTAGAAATGAACTTACAGATTTAACGTAAGATATATATATATATATACATACATACATTTATAATAATAGTATTAAACAAAGATGTTTAAATTGAAATGTGTATCTATTCTAGTGCCAAACAAAGTCTTTGTATAACTCAAATGCAATTAGAAACTAAAAAGATGTGTGATGTTCAAGAAGATATAGAACTAAATGACTTGGTTATCAAAAGTTTTAAATATTAAAAAAAAAGTTTCTTTTAATTTTCTAATTAAATTTTTTTTATTTGAAATAGTTTTCATCTATGGAAATCTATCAAAAAAAATTACTACATATTAAAAAGGAAATCCTAGCAATACATAAAAAGACATTTAAACTTAAGGTAAGTAATTCTAGTATTCAAATATAGATTAAATATTACAAATTTATGTAATAAATAATATATTTTAGAAAAGAGCATTACAATTTCAACAATCTAAGCAAAATAATGCAGTATAAAGTAAAGTATTAAAATTTTAAAAAGGAAAATATTATTGTAAACATTCACTATTAAAACATAAGAATATATATTTGTAATTAAGCAGTTTTTTTATTTTTACAAAAATGTTTATTATAATAAATGTATAATGTATTTGTAATGTATTTATGTAATTATATTATGACATGTATATGAAAAAATTAAATAATTAGCTCCAAACTATTTCCCATTTTCTATCAGTAAAACACTTTTGTTCAGTACTGCAAAATGAATTAAATGTTGTATTAGCAGGAAATCCAAGAATTTCTCTATCCTCTTGAATTCTAAATGAAAACGTTGATTCATGTGTACCTATAAAATATCTGAAAGATATCAAATAGATAATTCACAATGTAATAATTAATTAAAAATCATAAAGTTAATACCTAGCACATGAACATATTATTTGATCAATAATAGCAATGCCTCCATCTTTAAATTTTTTCTTTACATATTCTTTTGGTTTAAAACGAAATACAGAATAGTCGTTGAGTCCTTCTTTTAATTCACTGTATTCTAAAATAAAAAATTACCTCATTATTAACTGATTTATAAAATTTCCTTTTATAAAGTCTAAAATAATTAAAACCTTCATTATCTGTATCAGTTGCTATGAAAATTACATTTAATTTTAACATTTTTAAAAGAAATTTTATTTGAGTAACAGCATATTTTATAGTCGGTATAGATGTTTTATGTCCAATTAAAAAATCTTGTCTTCTAAGATGAACAGCTAAATATGGGCCACCATAAGCATTTCTTTGTTCCTGTTTGAATATTGTAAGGCATAAATATTCAAACTTGATAAATAATGATTATAATAGGAAAGACAACATTTTCTCTTCAATTCAAGATAGTTCTATAATAAATATACATATTGAAACAGGTAACTTATTACAAACAATTCAAGAATTTCTTAAAAACTATTATCGATATGCAAAATAATTATAAATTATTAGAGTTTTATATTTTGTTTAATTAATAATATAAGTTAATTAATAACATTTTATATTATTTTACTCATATCCAAGAAATGCTACATATATTTGAATTTACCTTTTCAAATCTCCAATCTTCTGGCCTCATTATCTTGTCATCTACATCATTTGACCTTAAATAAGCCAATCGAAATTCTTTAGCAATTTCATATAATTCTGAATTATAACGCATACTACGTCTAACTTTCCAGTAATCAGCAGAGCCATAGTTATAATGTAACGGAATTTCCATATGATCAAACATAATAGTTCTAAATAATAATTACATTTACAATGCTAGTAAATTAGTTTGAATAAATACAAAATAACCAAGAATTTACCTATGCAACAAGGGTTGCAAATTTTTTGTCAAATCTAATGTTGTTCCATGAAAAGTAACACACTTAAGTTCCCGTGAAGTTATATTTTTAAAATTCCAAAATGAGCCCACATATCTTCCATTAGTATTTTTTGTGTAAGGTACATCATCATGAAGACAGTCATTAACAATATTTTTAGGTTCAAAATTACCAGTTTTAAACATTTCTTTATCATTTTTTAAAAAGTACACAGTATCAATTACAGTTTCTCTATTATCTGATTGATATTCTAAAAAATGTATATTTTTACATAATAATAATAAAAAAATGACATCCTACCAAAATTAATTTGAATTTAAAATATTAAATATTTATAACATTAGTAGATTAATTAAAATAACATTTACAATATAGCATGAAATAAATTTTGCAATTACCTTTTATAAATTGAAAAAGTTCTAGAACAGGAATGTATCTTTTTAAACTTTCTATGTTGAAAAATGTGTGCCATGGTAATTGATTTTGAAATGCTATATCCTTACTTTGCCAATGAAACAGTTTTCCTGTGAAATTTATTATTTATTTGATAAAACAAAGAAACGTAAAATTTATCTATAAATATAGTGCATGAAAGTTAAAATAAAAATCATTTACCCCATGGAGGCAAAACTAGATTCCATTGAAAATTATCATGTCGGTCTATAAGGTGTTTTATAAAAACTGCAACTCTAATATATACATCTCTGCGCAAATTAAAGCCTTCATATGGATTGACATCATAAAATATGTATCTATGTTAAAAATACAATTTTTTAGTAATGAGAATATAAAAATAAATCAAACTAACCGTTTATTAGAAAAATGCGATTGGCTGCTTGAACATTGTTCGTTTAACACTCCCTTTTCACAATATTTCACATTATTAGTTTTCGTTTTGTGTATCAAACTGTAGATAATTAAAATAGGTACAACATGTTTGATAATCATTTTAAATATTAAAAACAGTTATTTATTCTACTTTGAAACAGGAAAAGAGAAACAAAGAATAGGATTAAGATGACAGATTAAGATGCGTCTGCAATGGGGAGTAAGGATTAAGAAAATAAAATATTCAAATTTCGTAATGAATTTGAGATTTCTCTAATTAACTTGTAAAATAACGCGAATATTGCTGGTTAAGAGAAATTCAGAAATATATCGTATCTCATTCCCGAATGTGACTTTAATTATGCGCAGTAACATTCATAAGGATTAGGTCAAAATTATAGTTTAATGAAACAGATATTAGCAAAAAAAAAGTAATGGATCCTAGTATCAGTGGCGCAAGAAAAATTATTGAATTCTTATCCGCAATTACCTATACGTTCATTGGCTTTTGCTTTCCCTCCACGTTAAACATTTTAGAATGAAAGCGCTCAGATAAGAAGATATGCCACTTGCTGGGTCTTCTATTATTTTCTCCTTTTTAACTACCCATACTACTAAAAAATTAGCAGTGAAAAGGCAAAAGCCAATATACATAAAGTTGCTACTGCGCAAAATCAAAAATATATTTTCTCATTAATGCCTTACATTTTTATTCGATAGGAGTTCACCGAGTTAGATGCTATTTTACAACAAAGAGGTGGATAAACAATCAAAGAAACCAATTTTGCTACAATGGTCATGGAACAAAAAAAAAAAAAATAATTAAATTTTCGATTTATTTATAAATTGATATCAAATGCGGGTTTAAAAATAATCTTTGCATTATTAGTGTTGTAGCCTTTTGAATTTTTTAAAAGATGATAATACCCGCCCTACAATGTTTTCTTTTAACTTCTGGTAGAGAAAAACAGTAGATTTTTACTACGAAACATCTTTAAAAGTTGCTGTAGTAATGTTTTAGTATTTAAAATTTCTTGTTCTAAAAAACCTCGTTTGAAGCAATGTCTACTTTCAAAAAAATACAAAATCCGTAATATTTGACTGTCCCCTCGACGGTCTCGATGATTGTGCTATTATTTATACTAATGCACTAGATTTGATTCGATTAATTCGACGTCTTTTAAAATTTTATAGGCCGCGTTACGTATAATGGTCAATTGCCGTTACACATTTGTCTGCTTCGTTGACATTAGTTCATTTTTAAGCTCTTTTGTGTTTAAGTTATTCAAAATCATTCTCTATCTTATCAAAGCAGAATGTTTAATGTAATGAAAATCCTAATAAAGACGCTTAAGCGCTTGAGTATAAAATTGCATGAAAGCTTAGCTATAAGATTGTAAACTTATATCAAATTTTATGAATGTAAAATCAATTTACTTGAATTAAACATTCATTGCAAAAGTCACTATTTCTCCAAAACTGCTGATTTAATTAATACTTTTTGTTCGAAAAGTAAGAAATCCTTTGTAGTCATCGATCTTTTCAACGACTTATTTATATATAAATATTTCAATATTCAAAGTTATAATCGTCTTCATAGTCTAAATTCAAGAAAACTCTTGCTTCTCTTATAAAAACATCCTTCTATTTTTTTCGTTATTAATGTCCTGTTAGTTACATAGCAGAATTATTCAGTAAAAACATTTCGTTATTCAATACTTTATAAAATTACGCATGTATTCACAAAAATAATTAAAGCAAAATAGTATCAACTTTTTGTTTATTTTTTCCCTCTAGCCATGTAAATTTATTTTTAGTGTTATCTAAGCGATTTGAAATCCGTAAAACTGGGAGTGAAATCGTAACTGATACAAAACTTACATTACATAAATAAAGTATACTTCTTATGTACTATATTACTCTGATTTCTTATCAGAAGATAGATTAAAATATTTATCAGTTACGCATAAAAAGTATACACATTAATGTACACAAGAATATGTACAAACTAATTACTTATAATAAAAAATGCTAGTTTTTACATGTATAAAAATAAAGTAAAGTACAGGAAATAGAAAAAGAAATTCAAAGGTTACAGAAGTAATCCCATAACTAGATTCCGTACGACTACCGTAAGAGCATTAAAAATTATCATCGAATTCAATTTTTAAAGTTTAAATCACCCGAAAAAGATCTTTAAAAAACTGAGCAAAATATAAATATTGCAATTTCATGTTCATGCTTAGTACTTTTAACGTAAAATAATTAATGCATTGAAATTTATTATCTGACTGGTATTTTATTTTGACGAACATCAGAATAAAATGTAATTTAATCAATTATTTTCTAAAGTAATATTTAGCGAATACATAGTTACGGTTGCTACGGTAAAACAATCTTTGTATTTTTGTATCCATGAAATGACATTTTTTACGAATTATCAATTATTTCGCTTATAAAATATAAAATGATAGATATAGAAGAGTCCAACGATGTTTATAATTTTGATTGCATGTCAAAAGTCATATCCAAAGCAAAGTATGAAATTGATAATGAAGTATCGTGTGCAGTAGAAAAGCTAACTGTAGACTTTGAAGAAAGTCCAAAAGAATTTGATACAGGTTCAAAACAGACTTTAAGTAATATTGACGAATGTTTAGAAACAACGTTCAATGATACAATTGACTTTACCGAAAACGATTTAATAGAAAATGGTGTTAAGCCATTAACTAGATCTGAAGTTAAAAAAATTTTTGAGGAAAAAAAAATTTTTGAAATTGAAAAAACCGCAGATACTGAAGCATGTATTGCGAACGAAGAAAATAATCAACTCAACGAGTTGATAACAAATTTAACAACGGAATCTAATAATGAAAATCTACAAAATAATAATGAACAGAAACTTAGTGACAGCAAAGTGTATACATTCGATCCAAAATCACATGGGATTAGGTATTCACATAAAAAATACAATAATATTATGCAAATATCCAAGCAGAATGATATTTCACTTTTATTATTTTTAGAATGACAGAAAGCTTAATAAAAAAACATTGTAAAGATAATAAGCTATACGAAACTCCTTATCTCAATGATGTTTTGTATTTACATTATAAAGGTACTTCTACAATTTTAAATAATGTAATGAATAGTAGTTGCTTAATCTATTTGAAATTATTAGGATTTTCATTTATTGAGAATTTATATAACTACACTGGACTTAAATGTCTTTGGCTAGAAAATAATGGAATAAAAGAGATTGCAAATTTAGAAAATCAATTAAAACTTAAATGCCTTTTTCTTCACAATAATTTAATAAAGAAAATTGAAAATCTTGAATGCTTAAAAGAGCTTAATAATCTTAATCTTTCACATAATTTGATTAATATGGTTGAAAACCTTGGCAAGTATACATGAATATTTAATACAAATTTTAAAAAAATGTTAAAATACTGAATTTAACTTGTAAATAAAATACATTAAAATGTGTTATCACCTCTTTCTTTATAGATACGCTGAAAAATTTAACTAGCTTAAATTTATCTAATAATTATTTAACAACAAAAGAAGATATTTATCATATTTGTCTTTTGGATAATGTTCGAATTTTGGACATATCTTATAATAAAATTAATACAGTAGAAATAGTAGATGTAAGTTATATGACTATCATCAATTATTCATGACATGTTTACTTTTAAAGATTCATAATTAATTGATTGTAAATAAGTATTTTGTAAAAAAAGTTATTAATAAATTTTAACTAATAAGATTGTAGGTACAATGAAATCTCTTCGAGTATTAACATTAACAGGAAATCCAGTGATAAAATTAATAAAAATGTATAGGAAAACATTAATAATAAAATGCAAGCAATTGCAACATTTGGATGACAGACCAGTATTTAAACGTGATAGAGCTTGTGCTGAGGCATGGTAAAATAATATTAATATTGCATATGAACAAGAATTCAAAAAGTTATTAAAAATAGAAAATACTTAAAAAATTATCTTCATACTCAAGGAAACGTGGTGGACCTGAAGAAGAAAACATGGAAAGACAGTTGTGGATTGAACGAGATAGAAAGAAAATCAATGACAGTGTAACAGGTAATAATTTTTTTTAAAGATAAAGTAAATATAATATTACTATACTGAAATAAACAATATATTTTTATTATAATTTGATTTCAGCATTAATTAATATACAAAGAAATTGTAAAGAAGGCAATTCAAATGTGTTAAATGACCATCAAGAGTCTTCAAACAGTGATACAGAATGTAACAAAGTAAAATTTAAATTTATATTCAAAATTTAATATTATAGTACAGTTAATAACAAGAAATCTTTTAGGATAAAGAAGATTTACAAGAAATTCTAAAATAGAAAAAATTTACATTACATTGGTAAAAAATTTAATGAAGAAGCTTATGGAACTGCATGATTTCTATAAAAGTTTTCAACTTTTATGTGAAAATTATAAGAAAAATTTTATTAAATTTATTACAATTATACTGTTTATATATACATTAACAATTTGCTATATATGTATGTATGTATACACAAATATATTTCAAATTTATTATTTGTTATAATAATGCATAAGTAAATGACAATATGTAGTTCATGGAAAAATCTAATAAATATATGTATAAGTTACGTGTAAAAATATACAATTTGCTTTGTAACAAAATGAAATAGTCTAAAATTGTATACAATTTAATGAAAAGATTTGTATAATTATAAATAGCAACATAATAAATATAAACAACCTTTTAAGAACTTCAGATATATTTGAGCTAATAATTAAGTTTATAGTACACATTATTTTAAAAAATATTGATACTAAAAGAAAAAAAAGATTTAAGAATTAAAGTTGTTTATTAAATAGCAGTTTACTTAAAGACATTTAACATTTTGTACATTATATCTTTACACTAACAAAACAAGTTCTTGATTTTAACATATTTTATTGGGTTAAAAGACTGCTTAGGTAATAAATATATTAAAAATAATAATAACTGGTAAATTATGACGATACTTATTTGATATGTTCGTAATAAAACTCTCTTTTAATGCAAAATAACGTTCACAAATAAAATCTAAATTATATTTATAATTTAGGAAATGCGATTATTTTAGATTTTATGTAGTACCTTGAACGGCTTGAACCTTCCCTATGCTAATATAGCTGATTGGGTTTTGCTTTCCCGCTACATTCAAATTTTTTTCACCGAGGAGGTAGCTAAATATAATAATAAGGAAAAAAATAAGATCAGGCAATAATGTAGAAGCAATAAAACATTGCACTGTTATAATTAAATTTATCAGTATTTAAATAATTTTAAAAATCTTATTTTCAAAAATATTTAATAATTTAATTTTGTATAATAACACTATATCGTCAAAAAAAAAAATATATATATATATATATATTGTTGTAAAAATTTCACCAATGAAACATATAACTATTCTAATATAATGCTGCTTCTTAATATCTATATATTAATAATCCACAATCTTCAAAACGTTTACATCAATAATAAGTTATTAGTGATAGTAATCTAAAATAATTATTTTATTTGAAGAAATCAGCAAGTTCTATATATCTTATAGTGTTATTGTAATGCAAATCAGTAAAGAGTCGGACAGAAAATTTTTTAAATCAATTTTTTTATTTACATGCGATTCGGCTCTCGTTTCCAGTTGATTTGTGTCATAAGTTCTTCACTTTTATCTTAATACTCGATAAAATTTCTCGAAAACAAAAAATATTAGTTGTCTATATTACATCTATAAGCAAAATTAAAAGCTAACAGAAACTGATTTTCAAAACAATACGCGGTAATAAATTGATCGAATATTCATCATGCACTTTTTTTTATCTAATTTGACCTCAATCTATTATGAATAACACGCAAATCGAATGTCATAAAAATACTAGCAGTGAATTAATTTTTTAAAGAAATTTTATTAATTTTAGGCTTTTTTTTTAACAATGTACGGTTCACACCGATATCTAATACCTGTGTATAATGTAAGTATTTATATCCTCGGATGGTGCTATACAGGTTTATATTTATATAAATATATATATATATATATATATATATATACAAAGTGTAAATTTTTAAATACAACTTTTAATATACTGTTTCTACAATAGTGTTGTATTAACGATCCCGAATTTTCATAAAGTACCATTCAAATAAATTGCATTAATTATCAATGGTTTATAGATTCTATTAAAGTAACTTTTCTGCAGATTTTTAAAGATTCTCATTGTTCTAGTCATAAAATAACGAATGTCTATATTCTTAAGTATTATATTTGTATACATATTGAATGGTATTATACGAACTATTATTATATGAAAGCAATGTATGAAACACCAAATAAGAAGAAAAACTAATACTACTATTCCGTTACTCATAATTTTTTCGGTAATATTTTTCTAAATTTAATTTTGACGATTAGTTTAGCAAGTTTTCAGGTATTCACTGTATCTGTTTTAGACAAACTATTTACTCTAAACTGTTGTACTATTGATATATCTTTTGAAAATTATTGTGAACTCATAAACATCAAGCATAAATTTGTAGGTATTTTAAAGATATAAGTAAAACATTTACACGATAAAAAATTATAATATGGATTAGTTGACTTTCTTGACAAGTGCTTTATATGCATTACTAAAGGTAGAGTAATACATTTTAAAAGAGATTCGGACATTTTCAAACGTTTTTAGCCAATATGAGTGTCTTATTTTAATCAATTCATTTAAATGTTTTTTTTTAGTTTCAACAAAGTACACTATTAAATATTATATGTATAGTGTAATATATAAATACACACACATATACATATTATTGTTATTAAATACGATATATATATTTACACTTTTTAATTTACCTAATAACGAATGAAAGTAAAATACTTTAAAACAATTAACAATATAAAATTTATGAAACTTGATTTAATAGTATAATATAAAACCAGTCTTTTGGATTTTATATCAACATAAATGTTTACAAATTTATAAAAGTATTTACTTTATTTTATTGAAACATTGATAAAATTGGAGCCTGAATAAATAGATTAAAAATCTAATTTTACTCAATTAATTTGTTGTTAAATACATTTTTTTTGTTACTGCAACTAATAATTGATACGAATAATGATAAATAGATGTTAAAATGTTAAGGGCAATTATTAATAAGGTACAGGCACTCAATTTTTAATTAGCAAATTAAGTAGAATAGCAATGAATCATTAAAATATAGTATTTTAGTGCGACTGATATTAATTAATTTGTATTAATTCATTAAAAAGTATTAGAATTCTTATTTGTTTACAAAGCTCTTGGGAACATTTTATTACAGTGGCATAAAATATAGGTGCATAATACTAAATTATTATTTTACTGTATTTTATCATCAGAAATATTAAGTAATTGATGAATGCTATCCTATATGTGGATTATTTATATAAAACTCCGGGAAATATATTTTTAAACCATTGAATAGTTTTATACAATATATCAGTTTTGCGAAGCGTGCACTTTTTGGATTCTGCGCTTTAGTGACTTGCGATTTCACTTGCAATCAAAATTGTACAATAGTGGGGGTAGCTGAAAATGAGCATTTAAGAAGTAACTAAGGCAAAAGAAATAACGTAGAATCAATTCAAAAAATTACAATTTTGTGCAATAAATGATACCTCATTTGAAGGAGTTAATTCTTTCTAAAACAATGATGAAATTGTGTTATAACTTTACAGAGTTGAATATAATAAACTACAAAAAAACATGGATCGTTAAATTAGCTTTTATTTTAAGTTACAATTAGTTATTTGTAAATAAAAGGGCGCCGGTTAAGAAACACTGTAACACTCGACTTAGCAAAGTTTCACCTTTTTAATTTTTGTAAACATTTTCATTGAATACCCATAAAGAATTTTAATTTAAAAAATTTTTTTACGATTATTGTGTTTATCAAAAAAAGATATTACACATCTTATATGATATTCATCAAGGGTTCAATTTTTAAATTGATTTTACACTATTATTTTCCATTAGTTATTTTTCCTACGATAATTTTTAACTGCACCCACTACTTCACCAAATTTTTTATCGTCGCCTACTAGTAAAACTGCAACACTCTAGTGCGCAGAATCTAAAAGGTGCACATCTCGTAACGCTGATCTAGAATCTATATTGAAAAATATATACAGAACATATTCAAATGGAATATTTGTAAAATAATTTTACAAATATAATACAGTTACTTATTGGCATAATTAATAACTTCGTCTGTAAAGAATATTTACATCAACACTATTACGAATATTAACAATATTACTAATAGTACGAAATGTATGTGTGAACATATATGTATATATATATATGCATATATGGACGTATTATATATATATATATATACATATGCGTATACATACATCCATACACATTTAAGCGCATCTTACATTTTACAAAATAAGCCTTTTTTGACGTGTAAAAAACCGAAGCCTGAAGAATAATAAATAAGAAGAGTTATGAGAATATGAACAATACCACGTATTCACTGCACAATAGCTAAATCTGTTCAATCGTAGTGTGATTATTACATTTTAGTCGCATGAAATAATTTGGTAATATATACTTTATAAGTACAATATATGAATAAAATACAATAATTATTCGAAATTCACATATAACTAATAGTATGTTATGTATATAATACTATAGGATTAATATAAGCTGGGGATATCTGTGGACGCACTTACAGCCAATCAGAATTTCTCGTGTGATTCTAACTCTATCTTTCAATAATTTATAATATTCTTCACCTCTACGTCACTTTTTGCAACTCCCGCTTCTCTTGAAAATGCTTCCATCTCTTTACGAAAATTTGATCTATAATTTAGTGTCGTAGACTGTTATCCGGTTATGTTTAGTATGGTGCTGCGATAAAGTACCGAAATTTATTTTGGTACTCAAGTTTTATGCAAATTGTTAGTAATTTTTAGAAACGATTTCTCAAGCTTAATTCGAGAGATTTGGTTTCTTTTCAGATTGTTGGTATTATAATGTGGTTGCTACAAGAATAGTAATTTTTATTTCCTTTGAAAATAATTAATATTGAATAAAAATTGAAAATAAAAGTAATTTATTTTTATTTAGAAGAATAATTGTTGATAAGGTATGGATTTTAATTTTATGAAATGATTGTATATGAATGTTATTAATGCTTTGTCTGTTATTTAGAATAAAATTGTACAGTATGATTTGTTTTATCTTTTTTTTTAAAAAATAGAATTTATGATTTTTAGTATTTTTATTATTTATTACATGTTATTTTTAGTTTAAAATGCCTTACGACAAGAAAGCAGATTTGGAAAAACAATCTTGGGCATGGATATTAAATACAACTCCAGATGAAATTATTAGAAGTCATCTCGAACATGCCTATCGAATAGGACCTGTTGTTAAGAAATGTAAAAATTGCAAGTTAGTCACATTTATATCAGTAATAATTTTACTAAATTAAAAAAATTTTTTAAATAATTTTTTTAATATAATTAAGTACTGTTTCTATTATTAAAGATAATTATCATAATTACAGAAAGAATTGTACAAGTAATCCAAGATGTCTAACTGGACTAGGAGAAGAATTTTATATTAAATCACAACCAGTGAAAGTTGCAACACTTGAAAGTTCTTTGAGAGAATTAAGAGACCCATCTGAATATGTTGGTTTAATGAATCTTGGTGCAACATGTTATGTTAATAGTTTAATTCAAGTATGGTTTCACAATGAAGATATGAGGTAAATTTTTATTTTATATTTTAAAATTCAAATTTTATAAAAAAACAATACATTTTTCAGAAAAATAATATTTAAATGGAATATTGAAGATGATCCAGATGAAAAGCAAAAAATGCTACTTGCTGAAGAAGAAAACCAACCTTATACACCTGGAACTGCAGTGGGTCAATTACAATATATTTTTGCAATGATGCAATTTGGAAATCACAAATACCTTGATCCAATAAACTTAGCATCTGCTTTAGGTTTAGATTTAACAACTCAACAAGATGCACAAGAATTTTCTAAGCTTTTATTATGTCATATAGAAGGAAAATTTCAACAAAATGCGGAATTAACAAGTATGCTACAGAAGTTAACTCAAGGACAATATAGTTATATTAATTGGTAAGTTTCTTTGTAACTGAAGTTAGGTAATCTAATTTTTTGTAATTTAACAATGATTTTTATATAGTTGTAAAACGTGTGGAACAGAACATAAAACGTCAACAACATTTTATGAATTGGATCTACAATTAGCACCAACATTAAGTGAAGCTATTAATAAATATTTAATAGAAGAACAGTTAACAGGTACAAATCAGTATCATTGTACTACGTGTAATAATAAACAGGATGCAACTAGATTTATAAGATTAGATTCCTTACCAGATACTTTAAATATTCAATTATTACGATTTGTCTTTCAAAGGTAATATATATTTATGTGTATGTATATATATATATATATATATATATATATATGTATATTTGTATATTATAACATTGATTTAATTTTTTTTGCATTTTTATAACATTTATGTTTAAAACAGGATTTCTGGTCGTAAAAAAAAATTATCTACTTCAATACAGTTTCCACAGGAATTAGATATGTCTGAATATTTACGTTGTCCACCACGTACTCATATGTTTACGTTAGTGGCAGCATTAAATCATAAAGGAGGTTCTGCACATTCAGGTCATTTTAGTGCTAATATTAGAAATTCTAGTGGTGAATGGTTTGAGTTTAGTGATGATAAAGTAGAAAAAATGCAAAGTAACCGAATAGAAGATGATACTATTCAAGGTAATCATTTTTTTTTATTTTGAAGTTAAAAATTGGCTCAAATTTAATTCGTTTTAATAAAGTGATTAATGTTTTTTATTTAAGAAAATGGGAAAGGTGGTAAACGCGGTCGCATACCTAAGGGATTTTTTTCATCTAATACAGCTTATATGTTAGTGTATAAAAGAATTGTTCGACATATAGATTATAAAAAAAAAACCCTTGTAAAAAAAATGAACCATTCTATACTTAATAATATTGTTGATATACAAAATCCATCTGTTACATTAATACGAGATTCTATAAATATTGGTTTAAAAGGTAAAAGATTACTTAAAGAAAACCATACTGATGTAGAGCAAGCATTTGAAAAAAAATCTAAATTTGAAATGGATATTCATGAGGCCGTAAATGATTTATATAACAAAGAAAATTCTAATAATGGATCACTTGATCTGCATAAATTTGAAAGTTTTAATGGTGATATGAACTTGGATGATAAACATGAATTGGGGGATGCAAAACACTCTAAAGAAAAACTGAATTTTATGACAATGAGTTGTGGTGCTAGGGATGCCTATGAAGATGTTCGTATACCCAATATAACTATATTTATTTTGAATTATTTATTTTATTTAAACGAAGCAAAATTAATTAAATAATATTGTTATTTAATAGAACGAATTCGAAAAATGGGGTTTAAGTTCAAAAATGAGATATTTAGTACGTCGTGACAATGAAGCACATGAGTTAAGTTTACTAGCTCAGCAACAAGGGAAGGTAATTAGTTTAAATTATATTTAAATTTTGTTTTAGGGACGTTTTTTTTAAGTACATACATTTTTTAGCAAAAAGAAGTAGAAGAGCGAAATGAAAAACGTCAACTCGTTATCGATTTTTACGAAACGATTTCAGTTACAAATATGTATAATGAATACAGATGGATTCCAACTGAGTGGTTATCAAACTGGTTAAAGGGAACGCGAAAAGACAGAGATTCGTCAAAAGTTATACAACCAATTGATTGTTCATTTTTAATGTGTTCACACAATAAATTAGATCCTTTAAAGGCTAATAAAGCAAAGTATGTACCACTGTATGCTGCAAATTTAATATATAGTAAATATGGAGGTGAAGACGAATTAACACAAGAATCTTTATGCATTACTTGTGTTCAAAAGCAGTGTAAAAAGTTGCGATTTAAAGAGAATTTAGAGAAAGACTATAAAGAAGTTAACGAAATTTTGAAAAACATTAAGCAATTGTGAGTTTTCATATTACTATTAAGATTTTTTATAATATTTTATAAAAATTCATTTTTGTGTTATATTTTATTTTACATTTGCAGATCTTCTATTGAAGGTTGCATTGTTGGTACAGAATCATTACGATACTGGAAGAGCTTAGCAATGAAAGATTTTTTACGTGACGTGGATAATATTCAATCAGAAGAAACGGATGAAGACGAAAATTGGAATTTTAATGAAGATTTGTTATGTGAACATAATTCTTTACGTATTTTAGATTCAAAACGAAAAATTATTCCTCTTGAAGCTTGGTTGATATTAAAAACGTATTTTCCAAATTGTAATGAATACCCTTCAAATGCATTGACTTGTTCTGTTTGTGAGGTAATAGCTTATTGAAATTTTTTGTTTTGAATTAAATAAAAATAATTGATTATTGCATATCTCGAAAATTTTTTTTTATTTAAAATTTATATACAGATTTACTTACATTCATGAAATAATTCACGTTAATTTCGTATTTGATGAGTTCAATAGCAATTTTTTTATGGTACATCAAATTCGTAAATATATTTCTCTTCAATTGTCTTTTTTAATATATAAAACATCATCAGAAGTAATAATCTCGAAAAAAAATAAAAACATTCTATACAATGAAAATTTTTTTATAAACTGTCTTATTCACATATCATTATTTTTTATTTTTTGTAGAAAAATTTGGAACTAGCAAAGAAGACAAAGGAGTTTGATAAAGTAAATGCTAAACATCAAAAAGATCAACTTAGTGATTTATATTACGAAAAAAGTAGACACAAAATTTTAGAATTTTTAAGCTGTAATGAACCTTGTTATATAGTGGAAAGAGGATTTCTGGATACTTGGCGTTTGTTTATTAGGTAAGAAATTTTTAAATATTATTTTAATTATTTATAAGATTTAAAATATCTGATTTTTAAAATTTATTTCAATATAAAGAAAAATTGCATTAAAATAGCTCTTATTAATATATAAGTTAGGTTATTAATATAAATAAATTTTTTTTTAATATTGAATAATTTTCGTAAAGTGTGTTTTTGTAGTTACATTACAAGAATCTTTTTTGCAAAAAAATTTCTACAATAATTTTAAACAAATATTTTTTAAGCCATACGTATATTTATTTAAATATTATATATAATTTATTATATGTATATTAAAAATAATTTTTTATAATTATCTATACTATATTTTATGTTTGTATTATTGTAAATACACAAATTACAGTAAAATCGCATGTTGGTGTTTTCGTGTTTGATAAAACTTGAACAGTTAATTAAAAAAATGGTACTAATAGTAGAAGCTCTTATAGCAAAATATTTAAATAATGG
This sequence comes from Kradibia gibbosae, assembly GCA_018907135.1. Classification (NCBI taxonomy): domain Eukaryota; kingdom Metazoa; phylum Arthropoda; class Insecta; order Hymenoptera; family Agaonidae; genus Kradibia; species Kradibia gibbosae. The sequence continues at coordinate 7,087,733 of JACCHX010000007.1, forward strand.
ACTTTTGAAATATTTTGCTAGAAATGAAAAAAATGGTTGTAGCGAATGAATGAACTTTGAACAATTATTATTATAATTAAAATATGTAAAATGAATTTATTCAAGATTATTTGTTGACAAAAATATAATTAAGTACACTATTTGCTCCGTTAAAAAAAATGCTTACGAATTTTTTCTTTAGAATCATACAAAATTATATTAAATTTTAATTAATTTTTTTATGCTAATTTAAGTAAAAACAAAAGATTAATATCAAATCTTTGCTATTAGTTTATTGTTTAACGTTAATAAAACAGTTAACATAAAATATTTAATGAATGGTATTACTAGAGTAATTTAAATTGTATAATAATAAATTCTGTATATATTAATAACTATTTATGTGACTGTTGCTGAATTTAGTTACAAAAAAAATTAACTTATGAATACATTTTAAGAGCTTTAAAAATTTTTTTTTTATAAAAAAAATGTATCCAATCAATTATTTTTATATAAAATAATTTTATTTTTGTGATATTTATTAGGTATATTTTATTTAATAACAATTTTAATTGAGCATTTTTGAATTGCCATATTTTAGTATACATTTATATATAATTGTAATTTATTATCTATACTTATAATAATGTAATTGTCAAGATTAACCATATTAAAGAATCGATCATTCTTCGTTATATTGAAAATATTGCATTTGTCGTATATTTATAATTGAAATGTTTAATACTATTTAGAGATATTTGAGGTATAGTTCAAAAATACACAAAAACATGCAAATACAAAGTCTTTAAAGTCCTGCTCTATAAACGCTTATATATAAATATGGTGTATATTTTAGAAAAAAATATTCCGTACGATCAAAAAATTTATTGCATTTGTTTTAAAACAATGTAGCGACACAAAGCTTAAAATAATATAAACGAGTATGATATTTTATATTAAATTAATAATAATGATAATTACATAAATGTGATTATGAAGGTAGGTCATAAATTTTTAGTGGATATATGATTCGATTTTTTTAATACTTCAGTTTAAATTTAGTAAAATCATGATGCAAACCACAAGGCATCATAATAAGCTTAACTTTATTGGTATCGCTAAGAAAAAGATTAATACCGAAAAAAACATTTTCTAAAGTAATGCAAAATTTCCCGTAGCTATTTCGCGTTATAATTAGCAAACTTGTCTAGAAAAGCGGATGGCAAAAGGTAAAAAGTACGTTCATTGTATGATTTAATTCATAAAAGATTCATGAAGTGACTATAAAAAAATGAATCGAGAAACAAAACTCTTCAAAGACATTGCAGGATAGGTCTTGTGGTGTATTGCGTCAACAAGCTTTGCACTAATTACCAGAAAAAGAGCATTACGATTAATCGTCGGTAAGAGGGCTCCGTAAAAGGAGGGCTAAGTGTAACCGTTGACTTGTGAGGGCTAGAGAAAACTAATTGAAACTGCCTAACGACCTAACAGCAAATGATACATCGACTCTAAGAAAAGACCCCGTCTTAATAACATTCGTGTTCTATGTCGGCCATATACGTCGCCTGAAATACAATTTGCTCTTTCTTCATATACATTATTTTTCCTTTAATATTTTTATTTTTTCTCTTACTTGCCCAAAAATTCTTCGATTTTCCATTAATTTTATCCTATAAATGTTTCTACGAGCTTTGGCTTATTTTTAAAAAGTACGAAAACTTTAAAAATCCTAACTGCGATCAAAACGAAGCACTTATTTCTAAAACAAGATAATTAATTTTTCATTTCGTTATAAAATGATTTAATTAATTTTTTTATAAATATTTCAATTCAATTTTCATTTCATTTCAATTCACTTAAAAACAATTTTATTGACTTTGTTTTAAACGTTAGTTATTTGTTAAAAATTATATGTACAACACTTTGAAGCTTTGATTTTAAGAATTAATTAGTCTTAATTGAAAAATGAGCCGAAAAACTAATTAAATTAAGTTCATTCACAGTGTTGGTAAGTCTTACAAAAGTGAAAAAATAATGCAAGCATTGAAAAAATTTTTTAATCTTAATATATTTTTGTTTGAAAATAAAAACATTTATTTTAAAGCATACATGATTTTACAACATCGATAGAAAACATTTTTATTCTTTTTAAATAAATACTACATTTTGGTAAAGGCATTTTTTACATTTAAAGGAATATTTTTGAAAAGTTTTATTTAATGATTGTCGAGTAATTTCCAACCTAAGAAATTTTAATACGAAAGCTGATTTACAGACAGATAAATTGGGATTAAGTCTGTACGAGGCTTAAGCGAATGTCATGTTACATATGATTTCGCGAGTGCACCAGTTTACTCCCCTCAAATAAGATTATATCTGTTCATACATAACTTTATTCATTTTTCTTTCATTCCTTTTGTTCTTTGTTTAACTAATAATATGAAAAAAAAACAATAAAAGATAATTACAAAATCAAAAGTGTCTTACCCTTTTCATACCAATGAAATCTTAATAAGTTGTTACGCAATAATATAAGTATTCGTACTTAGTTTTATAATTATAAAACACATAATATAATTTACTTGCTAAATTAAATATTTTAATAAAATTTAAAGATTAAGCTTTAAAAATATCATTAATTTATTATTATTTTGTAATTAATATATTATTGCTTTTTTATGAATATTACAACTTATTTAAAAATATTAAGTTAAGAGTAGAGTATGAAAATTATACAGTAAGGATTATATTGTTTATAAATTCAATCATTGTAAAGGGTATGAAACATAAAAATTAACTATTTATTGATTTATTTTATTTTTTCTTTATTTGTCGATTAATTTTTTAGCATACATCAGCCACATTATATCGATAATTTTTATTATTTATGTTGATAAGATTTTTAATAATAGGATATATTTGATATATAATACGATATATTTTGTTATCAAATTAATTCATAGTGCTGGAAAATAAGGCAGATGTTCAATACATATAAGATTATTTTTTTAAATGATACACCTAAAACCTAACTCATTGTACGGTTATAATTGTGTTCGAACAGCTCAGTTGATTTTCTTAAAATAATATTTTTTTGTGACTTAATAATTTTTATATCAATTATGATATAAGCTGGTTTAAAAAAATGAAAGTTATTATAAACTTAAACCTCAAGACTATTTAGATTTCATGAATGCACATACAGATGGGCATTTAGAATTTTTATAAATTGATGTATTGTTTGATATTCAAGGTACACGTAATAGTGTTGCTGGTATCGATTACGTATTATGAAATATATTTAAAAATAAAATTTATTCAATACATAATACCCCTTAACTTGTTTAACTTTATATTGTCTAACTACTTTTTGTTAAAATTTTGAAATGTTTATCTTAAGTAAATTATAAATAATATTAACTTTTGTTTATATCAATACTGCAATTTCATATTTAAGTGGTTATTGCTTGTGAATAATAGTTTAAACATTAGCATCAATTTTTCATTCACTTTTAAGGGTTAAGTAACTATTTAATAAACTGACTTCTAATTTTTATTTCACGAATTGGTTATATTGTACCATTTAAATTAATAAATAGTTTTAATTGAAGATTAAAATATTATATAAAGTTTTATATTAAAGAATTCTTTACATTTCATGGGTAATTGAACGATGAAAAAAATTAATTATAAAAAATGATAATTTTTATATAAATTAACTATTGAGTACAAAAACTAAAAAAAACATTTTCTGCTCTTTTATATGATATTAATTACGATCATATAATTTTAAATAACACAATTTTTTAATACTATGCATTTCTCATTTTTGAGAAACTGCATATTCGGTTTTTTTTGTCTTTTTTGTGTATTGTTTATTTTTTTGCTGTAATTTTAATTGTAAATTGGATTGAAATGTTTTAATTTTCATTTTTAACAATTTAATATTTATTTTAGAACTTACACAAACATTTTAAGATAATGTTTAATGAAATAAAATGAAGCAGTTTATCCTAATTATTTTACCAGAAAAATGTTTTGATGTTACTTCATACAATACAATTAAAGAAGTTATTGATTATTTATTTTGAAGTACATGATTTTAATTAAAAAATTTATTAAATTAAATTTCGAAGATATATGTTTACAAAATATTTTTATCCATTCATAATAACTTAAGTTATTTACATTATTAATTTTATTAAAACTGTCAGAAGGGTTTAAAAAAAAATTTGGCTTCTTAAGATAGATTTTTTATATAGATTTACAATTTAGAGAACGTAAAGGTCTTTTTAAGTAAAGCAAATACTTTACAAATAGTTTAGGACTATTTTCATGTTCTTCAGTAATAATTTTAACCAAGTATTAAGATTTATGCTTATTTAATATGCATTATTAAATATTCAAGTTGATTTGCAAAAAAATTTAATTTTTGTACTTGCATTAAACGTGCCTTTATTTTATAAAAAAAAACAGAAATAAGAAGCTAATTTTCAAAAATAATTCAAGTTTTTTTTATGAAGTTGTAAATTTTAAATTAAATTTGAATTGGAATAATATTAAAATCTAAAAAAATTCACGTACATTTTCCAAATAAACTTTTATTTACATTAAATATTATATTATTAATTTATTATACTAAATTATAATATAAAATATTATTTAGTTTTTTCAATTAATAAATACATATAATGTTTCCGATTCGAAGCACTACAATATATTTAAATATAAAGCCATTACGTATAAAAATAAAATTGATATTGTTTTTTAGCTATGATTCAAATTCAAGCCTTTAAAATAATTCATTAAAATATAAGTATACATATATGTACATATAATAATATATTAAAACAAAAAAAATTTATCTATGTTAATGATATTGATGTAAAATATGCAATATTAATTGCATTGCATTCAATATTAAGTATTCAATATTAATAAATATATTATCAATTGCAAAAATTGTGACTTTAATGGAAGCTTATTAATAAAAATTGAAAGGTTAAAATAATAAATCTTTTTATTTTTTCATTGCTTAATTATATCTGTATTGTAATAATTATTATATTTTTTGTTTTCCTTTTTATTGTTTGTCTTTAAAATTTTAATGCAAGTTGAAAAAGATAATGATAGGTAATACAGAAGCTGTGAGATAAAAACTGAATTTAAAAGTTATAATTTAATTTTTTACTTTATAAACATTAATTTTTATAAATCATTATAACAATTCTTAAACAAAGTCTCGAAAATAAGTTTCATTTTTTAAATTACAGTTTTAGAGTAAAAATTTATATTCATTTTGATTATTTATACATAATGTTTCATTTGTTTATTTTATGAAAACATTAATAACCGTAATATTCAATGATTAAATTATAAAAGTTTTATCTAAGAATATAGCAATCAATTATAATGAAAATGAATTTTGGCTATAATTTGATAAATCCAAATTTTTACATAAAAACACAATAGATTAATTGTAAATATTTACCACTTTTCAAATAAAATAAAATAAATAAAAATAATTCATATGAATTTCTTAAACGCGAAAATCCACTTTTGTAGAGGATTTTTATAAAGGACAATTTTTTTTCTAGCTCAGCAATTCATGAAGAAAAGTGGGGAATTGTGAATCATTAAAAAAAAGTTATATGCCAACAATGTAAGCGCCGCCATTATGTAAATAATTTTCAATCAAAATGTTTTCGTGTTAATTAAAATATATTGAAATATACATGTATTAGATATTATAATAAAATGTTTTTTAAATAAATCTAAATCATTAGAATAAATAAATTATTGTGTATGTACCTCATTCTTGCTTCGTTCAATAGTGCAAATCCGTATGTGATAAGTAGAGTTATTATTTTTAGCACTTGTATTATTAAAGTTTTATGATCAAAGGGTTTATCATTTTTTAACATGTTACTTGATGAATGAAGGTTTTTAATAATTTTGTATGTATTTTTAACGAAAATAGGTACTTTTATTATATTATCGTTATATAGATTATTAAGGCGGGAGGTGTTAAGAAATAATTTAAAATAGTTGATACTGACTTTTACGAATTATAAGTATTTATTGGATTGAGGTAACGATTAATTATGAATTGAATCATGCATTTATTGTGTACTGAACGTTTTATACTCGATACCACAATAAAACTACGGCACTGACACGCTAAAAAAGTAAAAACATATCGCTTTCCATTTATTCTGTACTTCACTTTAGCTGATCCAACCATTCATAATAATTGCACCGTTACTCACTTACTTAGTTCCTAAATCCAGTGGCGCAAAATCTTTACTCATAATACTTCTTCGACAAGATTGACATTATACGTAACCAGTTGTATGATTATATTAATTGCCTTTCCATAAATAAAGGGGAATGGTATACTTTTCCAATTAAATGGTAATAATTAATTTAATACTGTAATAATTGGAATAAAAATTATGTTCAACCTGTAACTAAATTATGATTATTAATTGCTGTTTTTATAAGCAAAGTATGTTTGTTATAAAGTAGATTGTACTAAATAAAATGAATTATTAATTATGCTGTAATCAAATTCTTTTAAAAATAAACTTTTTTAAAGGAATATCGAAATTTAAAAACATATCTTATATAATATTTATTTTACTTAAAAATGGTACTATTGAATATAATAATTATACATATTTAAGTCTATTATGTACATTCTTATAAACTTGTAATGTAATTTATTCTTATTTTGTTTTATTTATCATTGATGATTCCTAATACTTTAATTTGATAAATGCATTACTCAAACGTATATAATAATAGTACATATTTAAAATAATTCAAGATAATTTTAACATTAAAAATGATGATATTCCTTTTACAAACTAGTGAGAAGTATATGATTATTTTCAGGAAATATTAATTTTATATACGATTTGAATGTTTAATGAGCTAAAGTAATCAATTTAAAAATAATAATTTAAAATTAGATATCTTTGGATGAATGCTTTCTTAAGAATATAGTAAATTATAATATTATAAAAACATAAATGAAAGAAAGAGAGTTATATTTTATTTTATCCACTTGGATAATATTTATTTCAATTAGTCAAAAAATGAATTTTTAAAAAACGGGAAAATTACAAATTCATTAACAAATTTTTTAACCTTTATTATTTTGTTAATTAAATTTGTACTTAATAAATCAATTCACTTAAAAAATTGTGATTAGTAAATAAAAATTAAAAAGTCTGAGTCATTGAACTTAAATTAAATATTTTTCTTAGTGTTTAAGAGCATGAAAATTAGTATTCACGAAATATGTATTGCAAGAAAATTTATTAGTCTTGTTTGTGTCAATTGCGCGACACGTAAAAAATTTTTAGGCACTGTTGGATAGCGTTCACGCAATGAAAAAAGGCAATTGATGAAGAGCGGGGAGGAATCAGGGATAAACCAGCAGATGCCTATAAACTAGCATTATCTATTATAAAATCAATTGGTAAGTTAACCTACTTTTATTAGAAATTATATAGGATATCATTAAAGATAATAGCAATTCTTCAATTCTTATAATAATAATGCAACTACACCTACAGGTGTCTAAAAGTGTTATAAAAATCAAATCACTTGATCATTTGATCATCATCAATTTGATGTAGAATTCGATTAACCAAATCTTATTTCTAGTATACATTTCAGAGATGTGGAAGTGTGCTACAGATAAAAAAGTACCTAAGGGTTTCTTAGATTCATAACACAATCAATTCTAACGTAAATTTAAATATGATAGATCTAGTTAAAAAAGGATAAACCACAGTTAATATTTAGTTATTACCATTACTTATCATGATTATAAAAGTTTTTAATAAGAAAATGATGTTCGTTGACATATGAAGTACGAAGAATTGTGTTTAAAGAAGTAATACTATGAATCTATTATTCCGAATAAAGAATGGTCTGTTTATTTATACCTGTGGAAAATAGAGAGCGTTTTTTTGGTTACTATAACGGAGAAAATTTGTCGTATCTTAAGAGTATCTAAAATATCATTAAATCGCATAAAACGATGAAAATATTTTTTCTTTGAAATTGAGAGTATACGTAATTAGATGTCGAGTAACAATGGCAAATTAGTTCAAGAGACGGCAGTCGTCGATTAGGGTAGGAATACCTAATCGAATCCAGTGGATGAGCCTCTGAGAACTTAAAAAAATCAAATTGATTTTAATGACTTAATTAAACAAAACCCTCAAATATAACGAAATTCGCAAAAAGTAAAAACTTAGTATCGAATGGTGAGTGTCACAATGTGCCACATGAATAATAAATCTAGTATTAATAAGACATAGTATATAGTATGGATGTTTGTACTTATAAGTCCGACAATTCAGTAGAAAATTTATGTTAAGCACTATAATCCATTTGATTTTTTTTTATTTTAAACGATTACAAAACTTTTTTAAATATGCAAAATGTATAAAACATTGTAAAATATTTATGCAAATATATATATATTTATCTTTTCAATTGCATATGAATAAGGGCATAAATAACAATTACGTTTATGTTTAACTTCTAGGCAATTTTGATTTTTTTTGTTTCTTCTCTTTTATATTAATATTAAATCAAGTTGTTTAAACCATTCTATAAAAAAAGGTTTGTCTTATTTAATAAATTTTTTTAATAAACTAATTTAATAAAGGTTAAGAAGGATTAAGATTTATTAACAACAAATGTTTATATGAATGTATTCAATTTATTAATTATTATTTTTTTTCTAAAATCAACTGACGAATAATTTATATAAATGAAATAGTAAAGTATTCAACGAACTATTCGCTTTTAAGAATTGTAACATTTAAGATACAAATGTGTTTTTCAAAATCAATTATACCTAAAATTCTGCACTAAACCGTTAAAAATTGAGTTTATACCTAAAAATTTTAGGAAATTTTTTTTTAATACCGATTTTTTATAAATCGGATCTTTATCCGATTAAAGAATTGAAAACAATATTTCCCATCTTTTATATTCTTACATTTATGTGTTTTTAATAAAAATACTTCATGATTTTAAAAAAGCTTTTAAATTATTAAATGTAATATAAATGCAATTTTTTAAGCCAAGTCTGAAAAACGATTGTCAGTTATAAAAAAAATATATTTTTAGACTGTAAATAGACAATTGTAGGTGGTAAAATAGTTTAGTCTATAAAAATCCGTTAAAGTATTTATTTTCATTTAAATTTGTATTAATTTCTGATTAGCCTAAAAATCTGTTATTCATTCGATTTTAGATTGCATTTAAGTAAACAGTAACAAATTATGAAATATTTAATTTGAAAAATCAGTTCTTGTAAGTTATCAGCAAGAGACAGAATAAATTCTCATTCATTTAAGTACTCTGAAATGCATTGAACACTAAAACAAATGGTCACGAGATCTCAATTTTCTTGTACAGGCAGTTTAAAAGTCTTCAAGCTAATCCGTCAATGTCACTTGAATGGATTTACGACAGGATTATGTATTAGCATAGACGATCATTCAACATCGTCGATAACAGCCGGTAATTCTCGTCTTCATATTAGGTGATGTCGCTCATCAGGGATACCAATAACATTAACAATTTAGTAATTAAATGATGAATCTCTTAAAAAATTAAATGCTTTAATTAAACGTAACTCTTAAGCGTAAAAATTAAATTAAACTATGCTCTTGATATTTTTAATGCTTTTTTAAAGAATATCCTGTGTTCTAAAAATCCCAAAACTTAATTCCAATTTATATTATTAGTTAGCAAAAAATATTATAGTTATTTTCAAAAAATAATAATTTCATTTATTTATTAAGTTAGTGTAGCTTATCATTATGTTTCTCATTGACCGTTTCTTGTCTTTTTGTTTAGAGAATATTTAAACTATACATGCAAATATTTTTGATAATTATTGTCGATTAGATTTTGCATATTACTAATCGAATTTTTAAAGCTTAATGTATATACTAAACTTACGGAAGGGTGAGTGTTATTCCGTGGATAAATAATTATTAATGAGTGGCTTTATAGTAAAGTGACACTGATCTGTTGTCACTGCATTGTAATCTGCTTACAATGGCCGTCACTATATACATTGCTGTCATGAGTGTATAATATAACCGCATGATAATTAATAATTTAAAACTGATTGAGATTAAAATGTCAAATAAGTTTATATGGTCTTTGTTGATTCATATCACCACCTTGCATTAAATCTGTATACTTCTTATATTTTAAAAATGTACTTGTAAACGTGCGCACTTAGAAATATAAGTATTAATATTTATATGGTAGTATAAAGATACTGTAATAAAATTTTCTTAAACTATTATATTATGACGTTGTAATGCTTTAATATTTAACATAAGCTATTAAAATGATCACTTTTTTTAAAAAAGCGTTTTATTCTAAGAGAGAATTTAAAACATACAGAAGCAATAAATATATCAGTATATGCATAATTTAAGAGAGAGAAATATTTTAACAAATTTAATAAAATACAAATCCAAAGAAAGTAGATATTATTATTAACCAGTATTAAATATTGAAAATTAGAATCCCTTTTTTTTAGAATCGTATTTAAAATTGCTAGTATGATTACATTTCAAACATATTTATAAATTTAGATATTTACATGTAAGAATGATAATATTTTTTAAACCTAATTAGTGAAATATGTTTTATCAATGTGTGTGATCAATGTATGGGATAGCAATTTTTTTGTTAATAGTAATATTTGAACCTTAATCATCTAACTAGAAAAAACGATTTTTAATTTTTTAAAACTTGATGATAATTGATGATGATTACTGAATTTTGATTGATAAAACGTAAAGGAATTTTTTAAGTATGTAGTCCGAATTATTGAAATTATTTACGAACATATAAACGTATCTACAAATGTATTTATAAATCAACACAGGTCTATGTTCATAATAAAAGGTATAAAACAAATACTTTTTAAATATATCTTTCATTTTTTCAAAATCAGATAATTATATTGGTTATTAAAACCAATGGATGGTGAGATACGCTGTTCCAAGTAAAGTCGGCTATTATGCACGTATTGTTCATCGGATATATATATATTGTTGAAAGGTGTAAAATTTAATTAATTAAAAAAAATGCATTAAAAATATTTCAGAATAAGATATAAATTTCGTATTTCAAAAATTGTTGCCTAGTAATCTGCTTTCCAAAACTCACGTACTGCATTTAAAATGAATGTAGAATTTTTTAAAAAATTAACACATTTGCGCAGATTATAAATAATTTGTTTACAATTTTCTGTATATTTAACAATATAAAGGAAACACAGTGATATAAGGAAAAGGATACGAATTTTTTTGAAGGGTGAAAATCGTACGCTAGAAGGGCATCGTAGGCTAGTGGCGGAGACTTGGAAGGAAAACAATAAATCATTTGGCGGAAGCTTGTGGACGCGCTTCTATTTGGAAAGAGTAGAACGACGACGATAGTGACTACGTCGTTGACGACGTCGTGCTCCAACTCGCGAAATTCAACTATCCTTAAATACACTTATTTACTGTTTAACCCGTACCGTTGATTACTTTATGGCTTTAATAAAAAAAAAAAAACAAGTATAATTTTCTTATTCTTTTTTTCATTGTCATCGCATTCTTACATGAAGTTTTGTTAATTCCTCAGAGATTATTCGATTCGTCCCTAGGCTGCAAGTAAACATTACTGATACGTTCTTTCAAACTTTTTTTCAAGCTTCTCATCATTCTTATTTACTACATGTATAGTAGACCTGCCCTCTTTTTGAAATGATTTATTGATTGGTAACTTCATTTTTTATCTCTTCCACAAGCTTTTTTGTAAACGAATTTCTGAATAAGTCAAACCTTACAAGGTTAGCGTTAGTATACGTGTGTAACTCATATTTTTTCTATTAAAAAAAGACTTCCTAAATCAAGCTTGTGTGAGTTTCTAAGGTAATGCTATTTATGTTTTTTTATTATGCAAACAAATATCATATAGTGATGGTTTGAATGAATGTTTAACAATGCTTAAGATGATTATTCATTTTCCAAAAAAATGCATTTTTTTTATCAAAAATATTACCTTTTTTGATAATTTTTAAACACTAATAATTTAATAATTTATAAAAGAGAAAAATAGAAAAAAAACCCTTATTATTAAAAAGAGCAACAAATATCTAATCTATTTTAATTCAAATGAAGAAGGTTCGATTATGTTCTACTTTTGATCTAAACATTATAATAATAAATCATTCATTGACTAAAAATGCTTTAGCTTAGCGACTGCTTTACTAAACTTATAAAACTCATTTACATTTTAGATATTTCATAATTTTATTTGAATATTATTAAAACCGAAATGTTTATTACTGATGTTTTTTTAACAATTATAACCAAAAAATTTTTCGAGATCGTATCTTAAAAACAAAAATATAAACTTTTCATTAATCTTTTTAAAAAAATTTTTATCCATACTATGACAAAATAATTATATTTACGTTAACAATATATATTATTTAGTCTTTTTTTTACGTCGAAAATGATAAAATGTTAGGTTTGTTTCTATATTCAGTACGTGTTAAAACCCTATTTTTATTATTGGAACAGCAAAAAGTAGTACATAATATCTGGGATTTATATATTTATTATTTTTTCTTTCACCCACTAGAAACAAGATTATGAATTTTAAATAGTTTGAATTATATTATTTATTTAAGTTCTGTTTTGCAATTATAATTAAAAATTATATAATTCATACAAAAAAATTGTTCTGTGAATATATAAAACTTTTTATTTACAAGGAAAAAATTTAGTTTATACTTAAACAAACATAACATGTAAGTTTTATAAAAAAAAATTAATGTACAAAAAATTTTGCAATTATAATATGAAAAATTTTGTAATAGATGTACGTTTTAAGTAACTAAACGAATGTACGAACGGTCAAAGGAAGCCCAAATAGTATTTTTAAAATAATTTTTAATATTATTATATAAAATTTTAAAGTACATATTCCTCCTAAAATTTATAAATTTAAGCCTTTTCCTCCAAATTTGATTTTAAATATGCTTAAAAAGTTTTTTTGTTTATTTTTGTTAATTAAAAACGAATGATAATAAAACGAACATTTTGTAAATTGGATTATAGGTAAATTGAGTATGTATTATTGGTAGAAGTGGAAGTGGAAGAGGATGAGAACAAATAAAAAAAAAGAATTAAACTTGCATTAAGGATTAAATGAGTAAAAAAATAATAATTTAATGGATAAATATTCTATAAAATCGAATATTGAGTTACAATGGATAAGAAAGAAAACATATACACAGAACAAGAAAATGAAAGCTTAAGCATGCTTTGAAATCAGAGTTAACGAACGGATTCTCGTAGAAATACACGTACACTTGTATGTACAGAAGGAATTCTTTCGACGGAATCATGTATACCTCTTCCTCTTGTCTCCCTTTTTTCTTCCATACAGTCTCGGGGCGACTAGTGTCTCCGGGGGTGGTCATATATCATCCACCCTTTGGGGATATGTTGGCGAATCAGCTAGTGGATAGAGACGAACTCAGAAAGCGACACGCAAAGAGAAATAAAAGAGGAAAATTGGGACAAAAAATCTACATGGGCAAAAAGTATCTTCAGTGCTCTACAAAGAGAGTTGGAAATTGGTTCCTACTTGACTTCTATTTTTCTAAACTTTTATACTATTTTTTTTCGAATTTGTACCTAATATAAAAGTAAAAAAGAATATAAATAAAAATGGAAAGTTGTCACACAATTAGATACTCATAACTCACTTTTCATCTCTTTCTCTCTCTCTCTCTCTCTCTCTTTCTCTCTCTCTCTCTCTCTCTCTCTCTCTCTCCTTTTCTCTTACTCTACATTATTTATGTCTTCTTTCATCCCATGACTTACGTAAGTCAACCTCGCCTAAAAATCATATTTATACAATTTGATTTGTATATAGTATTTATCTTTTAAATATTAAATACAATAAGATATTACATAATTATTAAATTAAAAAATATCCTATGATAAAAGAACTGTAAGCTTTAAGTAATTGCGGTTTTCTTTATCATATATCGAATTATTTATTAATTAGAATTTAAAAGGATTATCTTGAAATTCTGTTTTAATGAAAATGCAATTATTCTTTAAGGTAACTTAATTTACAGTTAATTATACAAGTTTTAATCGATTAGTATTTTTTTTAATTATACTGTGATCTATACGTATAACAATATGTTCGGAATTATAATTAATACATAATAATTTAAATGACAATTTAAAAAGTACAGACGATTTTTAAAAAATTATAAAATTAAAGTCTCTACATATTTTATGTGAGTTATAAATCTTTTTGTATCGATACCTTTACGCTAAATATATATTTCAAAACATTTTACTATTGATTCATTATCAATTTAAAAAATTGATTACTATTGTCATGCTAAATGGAAAGTTTTAACGTCATAGAATTTTATAATCATTTACATAGTAATTTATAAGAAACTTTACTCTTTTTTAAGGACTCATTCATTGCAAGATTATCTTGACTTATGTAATGATATACATTAAATATAAACATATTGTAAATAAGCAACATACATAAATGGTAATTTAAATTAAAGATTTCAGTTAAAATAATACAATAAACATGCGAGATTCGTTTTCAAATTTATGTGTATACAATAAATACAAAGCATGTAAGCATATATCTAATAAAAATCTGATAGAAAAAATCCAAAAAATTTATCCTAAATATGATAAAATACCAATTTTTTTATTATTATTGAGTATTGGTGATTGATAAGGTACTGCAATTGAAATAATTAAAAAAGTTCTCGCTAAATAAAGTATCTTGTGTAAAATTTTTCTAGAAAATCAATAAAAATTATTATTAGGTTTCTACTTTTTAAAATAATTTACAAATATAAACTATGTTTTTGTGATATAATGGTATAAGAGTGCATCCTTATTGCATCTATTAGAAAAGTAAAATAAATTATAATAATATTTAAGTCTTCGTTTGGAAGTACAGTTAATAATATCCATTTTTCTAATGGTAATTCTCCGGTAATTTAAAAGTCACTTAGATACGCTATGTAAAAACAATTAAGTGAATGTCTTACTACATAGACTTACGTTAATTAATTATACATTAAATACATAATTTAGTATGTATAACCGACTTAGTATGTCATTGTATGCATTACATACAAAAAGTCATGTTATTCATTTGAACATTTCTACCGAAATATTATTTATTCAGTTCAGAAATTAAAAATTTGTGCTTAATTTTCATTTGTTAAAGAATACAGTAATTTTTTCCTTGGAATCAGCCTATCATAAGCAGCAAGGCTCACGATACATTCATTACTATAAAATATTTTTATACAGTATATGCTCCTCTGCCTTTCGCGTTGTTTTTTCCACAATGAAGTAGATTTCCTTAGTCACATCAAAGCACGTAACAAGGCCAGAATGATCAACCAATTGATCGATCAGCAGAATCACATTTGTCCTTAGTTATTTGTAAATATCGGAAAGCAACCAACCATAGTCATTTCTCAAGCGTTTTTATAATGCTTCTTGTTTTATGGAGTACAACCATGGTCGACAGTCACGCCTCGTGCACAAGCGGCTTATGCGCGATTTTATTTTTATGCGATTCGTTTCTTAAATCGTTCGTGGTTTTGTGAAAGTTTGACACAAGGCTGTAAACATTTTTCTTGACGCGACTATTACCTACTTTCCAATTTCTTCACTTTGTTCTGATATTTGATTATAGAAAATGGAAATGTGCTAATTATTTTCAATTCCATACTTAGACTTTGTTTTTTCATTTGGTGTAGCATTTTATTTAATTCACACATACATAGAATTGCATTCTAATGCGTTTAAAAATTAATCTATTAGCGAATAAGAAAGTTTTTATTAATAAATAATAAATTTATCAAGAGACCGATCAAATTATTACATTTTTAAACAATTTGCTAATACAATACTTTGAATTTTTTAAAAGTATTCTCTTAACAAGTTTTTACTCTAATTAAAATTATCCTTCTTTTATAATTCTTTATTTTTTTAAATCTTAAAATTTACAATTAATTTCAAACATATAATATGCTTATAAGCATGCAAATGCAGTTTAAATAAAGTAAAATAGCAATTTAAATAATATAACCTAAAATAAAGTATTGGCTTTAATTTAAAAAAATTCAAATGTTTGATACAAAAAGTTAATTAAGTCATAATAATAAGTAGGTTATAGCATATTTGTAACTATTTATTATAAATTTATGGTAACATTATTTTATAAATTAAATTAATGCTCGCTAAATTATCAATTTTATGCTTGAAAACATTAGAAATAAATACTTTTGTGCTAATTTATGACTTCGTTATAAAATATTTTAAGATAAAAATTGTTTTAAATGTGTTAATAAATGTTTCCCTTCAACGAATATATATATATTAAATTTTATGCTTAAGTAAATATTTTTGTTTTGGAATATTTAATTACTATAACAAAATTATATGATTAATTAAATTTATTTTTTATGACGACTTTTCAATAACATATCGTTTTACAATTAAACTATAAATATTCTTTACTCGTTAAGTTTCCATTTATTACCTTACATATAAAGCTTATAAAATTTAATAGAGATTATTATTAAAAAGTTACATTCTACTTATTCGTTACGTAAAACTAAATCGATTGTTTTACTTTTTTAGACATATGCAAGCTAATTTTCTATGAAAGTGTAGATTAAAATTAAATTCAGTTAAATCAAATGCATTTAGTATGCAATAGAATAAATTCGCATCCTATTAATAATTGACAGTTAGCATAATCTATAAAATTATTCTGCTATTTGAGAACATTCTTTTAATGAATTATAAAAATTGGTTATATTTTATAATTATTTATAACTTATATAATTCTTGTGGATAATTCTTGGCTTTTCTTAATTATATTTATTATTATTAATTTAGATCATAATGATTTTTTTCTTCGGCAAGCTATATACCAGCCCAATTTTTTTGCTTACTTTTTTACCAAACCTTTTTTTGTTTTTAAATCAACTTGCTTATTTTTACAGTAATATCTCATTCTGTATGCGTACGCACAATTGATTTTGAGTCAATTCTCGTTGTAATGCCATTTGTTTTACTCTGGCACGTTGTTCGGGGATAATGACTGGTAACGTCTTTATATTTCTTTGATGCGACTATATAACTCCTGTTCTTCTCTATATCCGCTGCTTGTTCCATACTTACTTTAACTATTTTTAAATTTCTTTATACTTGTTTCTTTATCTCTTTTTTTTATTCACTTTTTACATGCTTACGTACTTGTGGATTGCTTTATCTTATTATAACCAAATAGTTTTTAATTTCTTATATATATATATATACCGTTAAAACAATGTATAATCACTTAAAACTCAGTATTACCAACAATTAAATAAATACATTTTTATGCAAACCTTATTTTACATAAATTTTATTGTTAATTTTTAGATACTTTATACACAAACAAATAAGAAATAGATTTAAATTGTTAGCCCAACAATAATAATTTTCAAGAGTTAAAAATGTTAATACGTAGGCCTCGATTGTTTTTTATGTGTTTTTGTGCATTATTATGACTGTTGAATATCTTAAAATAAAGTCTAATATAATTTAAATATTAAAATTATCTAAAAAAATTGATTGTTACATACAAGAATTAATGTAGTTGAGATTTTTATTTTTATCTTTGACATTATGAAGTAGAAGTATTAATAATAATATATTGTGCACAATTTTTATAAATTTTTTTTACATGAATACTTTCATATCGATATTCAAATTTTTTGAACGCCGTTGTATTCATTAAATATTTCAAAATAAATAATTTAAAATTAAATTGAATGTGCAAAATTCAATTACCTTAACAAATAAAGGCTGTTATTGTTAATACAAAAGGACTTTTGTCTTTTACACGAGTTATGAATTTAAAAGTCTTATTAGTTTTATAAGTTTATAAGAAAATAATATTTAATACTAATTTAATTACATATTGTAGCAAAAAATTATATAATAACAAGGCCTTTTAAATATTTAAAATAATATTAATGTAGTTGCTTTAATTACAAGAAACTACACTAAATAAAAATATTTTGTATTTGAATGTAAATGCGGAAAAAATACATTATAAGGATTTCGTTATTATTTTGGTATGTAAACATCAACGCGTGATCACCGGCCAAAGGAATAGAGTAGTGAAACGTTAAATCAAAGAGACTCTAAGATACGCATCCTTCTTTTTAGCAACTCACAAGAGAAATATCATTGGGCGGGCCATTCAACATATATGCGTGGCCTATAAGCGTAAATCTAAGGAACTGATATTAAAAGATCACTTGTGTGAAAATACACGATTTATTTCTAACGTAATAAAAAGCATTTCAAAAACAGTTCAGGAGCACAACTTAGATAACGCATTTTTGGAAAGAAATATTGTAGGAAATAAATTAATTAATTTAAAATTCATGTTTGAAATGTAAGATGTACGTTTATTGTATTTATACAGTTAATTTATGCTAAATTCATATGATTCGTGGATTCTTATTATTAAAATTTAATTATGTCAGTATTAAAAAGCTAATGTATAATTAGATAAAGTAAAAAAATCATGCAAGCATATGAAATAATATAAAATATATGCGTAATGTGAAATATATTAATCTGAAAATTCGATTACAATTATTGTTAATATATCTGCTAAATTGTATTATGTGATTGTGGGCAATTTGTTGCCGTGTAAAAATTGTATTAAAATAATTCTTAAAGAAAATAATTAGATGACAGTTTTAAGAAGTTAAAAGATTCGCGTAATTCATATTTAAGATTTAAATTATTGACTTTTCATCAATGAAAATATGAACTCACATTAAAATCTGTACGCGTATATAATTACTTAATTTCTATACAATGAAAACTCAACCAAAAATTTTAAAAAATAATACAATTGACTAAGTAATTAATTAAAAAACTGAAATTTTTATTATTATTAATATTTAAATTTTAATTTATTATACAGATACAATTTGTACAATTATATGTAAATATACAAATAAATTTAAGTTTAAAAAAGATTATGTGATTTATATCAAAAATTGAAAAATTTAAGTGATTCATTTGCATTGGTTTCCATTTTTCAATGATATTTAAAATATGCATTCTAAAAAAGTTTTCACCTTCCACCGACGAAAATTTATCGTTTGAAATATTTATTCTTCAAAACAACTTGTCATAGTTTTATCAGTAAGCGCGAAAAACGTATAATAAAGAGAGAAACTTTAAGTGATAAAGCAAATGTGTGGAAGGACATCTAGAGTTCCATGGCGGGTCAATGTAAAAAATTTTTAAATGTAAATCCTCGCGAGGTCTATACGGTGCCTTGCAAACGTTCGACCCGTCTCGGTTGGTTAATGTCATGAGGTCCATTGTTGTGTTCGCTCGTGCATAGAACAGGATATTATATCCGAGACCTCGAATAATAAGATTCCAACCGCAATGACTAGCTTACTTTTTGCTCTGCGTCATAGATGTAGACAGAGACGGAGACCGCAACATCTAACTGCTTCTAACCATGAGTTTGCTCCTTTTCCATAGCACACAAACTCTTTCATTTATGAAAAATATGCATTTTTGTACAAGGTTGTCGCAAAAAAATTCACGTTTCGTCTTTATACTCTTCTATCTTTATTTTTTAATTGTCATTTCACGTGGCACCAGGCTTTAATTTTTTTTTCATTTACATTGCACGTTCTATTAGTTTTGCTTTTTGTACACATTATTTTTATAGGTCTATTTACTCTTACAAAAGAACAATATGAACTTTAATAGTAATTGCAATAAAAAATAAATTAAAGCTCTTAATAAACTAATGCAAAAATGCTAGCTATAAATAGAGTTTAAAATTTTTAATTTTTGTTTATACATTTATGCATAAATTAATTTACATTCATTTTTTATACATTTAAATTTATACATTAATTAATTTATATATTTATACATTTTTTTTATACATTTATACATTTAATGTATTTCTTTTATTATAAATTTTGTGCGTAAATAATTTCATTTAAAGATAACTATAAAAAATAAAAGTTAAACTGAATAACTATTACGGTAAATAATTTAATATTCCTTAATACAAGAAAATCGTAAATACTTAAAAGAGTTTGTATTGTATTATTTAACTTATTTATTAAAACAAAAACCATAATAATTAAAAGTATCTAAATATAAATCATTACTATACTAACTCTCTTAATATATAATATCAACCAAATTTGGTGCAAATTGTCTATGATAAAAATAAAGCTGTAGATAATAGAAACTGGCTAAAGAAATGATACATGTAAATGTTTTTTATGCTTAGTAAGTTATTAATTAAAAATATTTATATAATTCATGTAATAAACTATAACTCTAATGAGTATGATAAATTTAAATAGATCACATTAAGTATAAGAAGATTTTAGTGAACGGATTAGAGTGTATTAAGATTTTTATTAATATATATATATATATATATATATATATATATATATATTTATCAGACGTTGGTTTTGTAAAAGATTCTGAATTTGAATTACATAAAAACTTTTAAATTGTTAGGAAATACTATAGCAATCGTTACAATTTAGTTTCTATTTATTTAAAAATATGTTCATTATCTAAAAAATTTATGATTTCAGTTAAACCAGTTTTTGAAATTCAAATCATATTATTATAAATATTGTGAGAGTTTGAGATTTATTTGAATAATATATCAATATAAGTAAAATTAAAAAAGGCATTTGATATTTGTGCATAATTAATTCTCTTAAATTATATGCTTTACTTTTGAGACATTCATTGCATTTTTAAAAACAGAATTTCACCTTAACGAGGTTACATTATACAGATTTCATTGTTACCTTAGCTATTACTAATTTTTTATTTTTTTTTCTGACATTCTGAAAGAGTCTTTAGTCTTGAGGCAATTCAATTATACGTTATTCAAGTGCGAATGGTATCACGGTAAATCGAATAATATTCAGTTACAAATCTGCGATGATGAATATAATTTTTATTAATTTATTGCATCAAGGTAATGCCAAGTATTTAATAAATGTGATTTTTAAATTTTAAGAGAATTTTTATTAAGCGACTAATTTTCCTAGTATCAATAATTTAAGTCAAGCGTTAAAGATTTTAAAGGATGCATTTTCATTATTCTTTTTTCTATTCGCTTACTATTACATAGCTTTATATTATTAATAAATTATTACAGCACTTATTTTCTAAAAATATTTTTTCGTCAAGTGAATTATTCACTGAAAAAAATTTAAATTAAATCTCCAGCTTTTAGACTGATATATCGTAAACATTTCCATTATACTGAACTGATCTATTCGATTTTATTCCAAACACTTAATATTTATGTAAAAGAAAATATATTCGAAAATTTAAAAAAAACGTAGAAATGATTATTAGCTTCACTGAGTATTAATTCCTTAAAAAAAATTAAATTAGAAGTAATAAAAGCTATTCCTTATATAATTTATATTATCTACTTGTGTTTAAACGAAGCTTTACAATGATTGCCACAATTAATGGATAGTAGAAAAAAGTTATTCGCTAATTGTAATACTCTCAGAAACTGAATATATTCTAAATTTAAGTACGAACAATTATTAAACGGCATCGTCTGCATTTAAAAAACAATTTCAAATGATGTTTGTTCTGTTAATAATTTTGTTAATTATTAATCTGTTGATAATAAGTTTGTTCTGTTTAACAATTAATGATGAGATACTAAGATTGGTTTGGAGCTTGCATAAAATTCATACTAATTATTATATAAATAAAAACAAATAAGATCAGATTGGTTTTTGGGATCGAATTAAATATAAAAAAAATTGTCTTTTTCATTATATTACCATATTTTCCAATTACATTATATATTAACTATTTGAATTTGAGTTTAACAAAATTCAAGAGCTAAGTAAAAATTGAATCCGCACTTGTAATTTTAATGGTTAAATTGGTTGGCACTTGTCTTTGTTAGTCATATTTATTGATCCAAATATTAAAGAATAATATTTTGATATAAAATAACAAAAGTGCATAAGTATAAATTTACTTCTTGTATTTCATTGTAATTTATACTCATTACAGCTTCATCATCCATAAAAGTACACAAGAAACTATATGAAATCGAGTGGAAAAGCGACTTGTTTATTCGTCCCGCAGCTCATAGAGACTCATTGCGTCGATACAAAAGTATGATAATTTGTTGGAACTTTTGCGTCGACATTACTTTTTTCTTCTGTACTCTGTCTGCACATTGACGACCTCTTGGGAACTATACTGTTTAGGTGTCTGGTATAGCAGAAGTTAAATAAAATTGTTAGCATTCAGTAACACGACTACCCATTTGGTAGAGTGAGAAAATGAGAAAAGTCAGAAAAAAGTGAACTGATATAAATAGTTGAACTTTAAAATAGAAGAATATGTTCATCACTTATTAAAGGAGTTAAATTGGAAAATATGCATAGTATATACTTGTATTTTTAGAAAATTTTGTTTGGACTTTTGATAGGAAAAAGTAGTTTTAAATTATACTTTTTAGGGAAACAAAATATTTTAATTATTTGTGTTAATCAATAAAAATAAAAAAAATCTAACACAAAATAAAAAACAAATAAATATATATATATATATATATAAAATTAAAGAAAAAATACAAAAATATTGTTAAAATAAACAGAAAACAAAATAGAAAAAAGAAGATTGTCCTTCAATGGATAAGTAGATATATATTGATGAAGACAATTTTTTTCGTATAATTTATTTTTACAAAAACAATATAATTATCCAATGTACTTTAACGTTTTTTCACTAATTTGTACAATTAAGTTTACAAATTACCTTTTAATGTTCATTATAAATATTTAAATATGCTTAATTAAAATATATTCACAATAATTATAACAAGTTTAGTTATTAGCAAATTTTTAAAAATAAAGAGATGTATTAAATTGAGCGACAAATTGATAAGAAATTACTAAAAAAAAAACTGCGTAAAAAGCACAAAAATTTAGTAGAATGTGGGGAGAAATTGAAAGAGACATAGTAAAAAAAGAAAACTATAGAAAGGAAAACGTTCACTTTGTTTCATAATAAGGGGATCGTCGACGCGCCTCTGTTAGCACGTGTATTTGAACAAGTCTCATAATTAATACGCATTCCACAACGATTTTAGAAGAGGCATGTAAATACTTTTTACATGCCTATTTGAATGAACGTGGTAAAGTCATATGGCTGATATTTAAAAAATTTAACGTCACAATGGTGCTTTTCGTATAAAAAATCGTAATTCTATCTTGCCTTTGTATTTTACTTTATTTTAATTAATTTATTTTCAGTACCTAAAGTATGCGTAATAAAATTTTACTTTTGTTTATAATCAATCGATAGTAAATTGTTATTCAAATGAGACATTTCCCTGATTTTATGTAACGCCTTATCAGATTGGGGTTCATTGTATTTATTGATTCATAGATGGAACTTTAAAAAATAAAAAATTCTTAATTGATATTAGCATGTAAAATTTTGTTACCATAACATTAATTATTCTAATGTCAATAAAATAATATAATATTTTTAATATTAATAAACTATCTTTCGCATATTTAGTTAGTATTACAAATTCATTAAATGTATATATATATATATATATATATATATATATATATATATATCGATTGACTATTATCAAATTTAACACTGAATTTAATGCAATAATTACTTACAAATACGCAAAAATAGTCATCTTGCAAAATTTCTATCGTTCTTTTTAATTGTTATGACACTATACATAAAATATATGACAGACAAAAATTGAAGAATATGTAACACCTATACCTTACGTTGTTAAATGGAAATTATATAATTTTTATGTATTTTTTAAAATCGAATGAACTTTTTAGTTTACTCATTAACAATATAGAAATGTATGGATACTCAAAAACTTAGTACATCATTATCTCTACAATATTTGATGGTTCGAGATATAATACATTCGTCAAAATGAAAAAGAGGGTTACTGAACAAGAGAGAAAGAAAGATTTGAGCTGCCCCTAGTCTTTTGTGCATGAAAAATGATGTGCAACCCTAAATCCCGATGTTCAAACGAGTTGTGAGACCGACCTCTAGAAGTCTTTATATTAGTCCTTAAGTGTGAGGGAATTTATTTTTTACGCTCTCTCTCTCTCTCTCTTTCTCTCTTTCTCTTTCTCTCTCTCTCTTTATCACCCTTTCTCTCTCTCTTTATCACTCTTTCTCTCTCTCTCTCTCTTTATTACTCTTTATCACTCTCTCTTATTCTCGTTTGGACTACATTTGTCTTTATCTACTAATACGTAATGAATACTAGAATTCGTTATTGGTAAAGACTAAGTATCTGAAATCTTTATTGGAAATAAGAAAATGTTAACTTTTCTTTATTACAAGATAAATTAAATTACTCCCAAAAGTTTGGAGCAAATATTTCATAATTAATTTATCTTAAAAATTTATTTTCTTATTTTATTTCCTTAAAATAATTCGTTTTGTAAGATTTAATTGCTTAATAGTCATATTAATTATATAATGCTATTAATTTTCTTAGAAATTTTTTATATGTTTTAGTTATGAATTAACATTATTTAAAATTAAAAAAATGTAATTATTTCAGATATGCCGAGAATTTTTCGAAATCACCGCCAGTAAAGATTCAGAATTCAACCTTACTATGTGAACCTCATCATTGTTTTCTATATCAAGTTCAAAATAACTGTAGCAAAGAGTAAGTCTCATTCACATATTATTTTATATTTAAAAATTATTTATAAATAAATAATAGTATCTATGATATATCAAATCTAGAAACTTAATTGCTTTGAGATTACATTGAATATTACATATAATCATGTTCCCTTATGTAATGAACTATGTTTATATAACATCAATTTTTTACTGTTTGATTTATTTTCAAATACTTAAGTTCAGGGAGGAATTTGTTTTTATTTTATAAACATAGAAATTTTTTCTCTTTTATAATTTAGTTTTCTTATAATGTTTAACTTATTAAAAAAAAAAATTTTTTTCATTTGCTTGGCTATAATTATAAATATACTCTTCCATTATTCAAAACGACTTATTGTAATGACTAAATATGATTTAAAAAATCATGTGATTAACAATATTTAAAAATATTTTAATATACAGTAGAAAAACGATTAATTTTTTTATGATCAAAAAGACTCATAGAGTTATTAGTTTCAGTATTTGTTCAGTTTTATACTTTACGTTAAAATTAATTCAATGTGTTTATCAAATATTACATTACCATAATAAAATTAAAAAATTTTATGCATTCTAAAAGTATTTAACAAAATTTCAAGTTTTCATAATTTCTACAAAATTATAAAGTTTGAAGAGATTATAACTTAAAAATTTTTTAAACTATATATATTTAAATTATTTAAAAGATTATTTATACACATTTTTAATTATTCTTACATTCCCTCATAATGTGAATTAATAATAAACTTTCGTTCACATATTTTAATAAGTTAATACAAATTTAATAAATTTTATATTTGTATTGGTTTGTTGAAATCACTATTTATCGTAAATCTTAGCATCAAAAGTTTTAAAATTGTGAAACAATAATTACAATGCTGTTATATTATAAACGCGAGGATAAGTTGTTTGTTTCTTTTTAAAATCGCAGCTATATTTACTTAAAAGTGTAAAAGTATAAGATTACGAAAGCAGAAAATCATCTTAAGAAAGTGTTCCAGTAAAGTTAGATATTTTTTAAGTAAATTTCACGAAGCCCTTATAACTCGCTGCGTAAGGAGGTCCATAAAAGCAAGATTCCCATGGCAAGTATTAGAGCGCCGGCTTTCGTGGACGCCAAGGACACTCTATTATAAAGTGGGTAACCCGCGCACATGTATTTACAGTTTTCGTCTGAGTTGGTGATGATGGATACCCGGAAACGTCATAAACATGATTTTAACCCTGGTGCCACGCGTTCCCCCCTAATATACATACAAGCACACACATACACATGCGGCCCGTATTGTTTTAAATTTAGGCTGGCATTATGTTAAACTGTTGTCCACTATCTCTATACACATAGTGTGCTTGTTTAAAAAATATACATTTCCTCGACAATTAACTATACCGTTAATTATTGTTGTTATCTCTATTTGTTTTATATGCATTTTAAACACTTTTCCACCTCCAACATTATTACAAAAAATGTCTATTTTATTTATTTTGTATCATTTTATATAAAAAAGTAATAATTCTTTAAAAACAATTTAAGCAATAATTTACCCGCTCGAAAAATTTATTTCTTATAAAAAAAATGCCTGTACTTTTAATCACACAAATGTCTTTACTTATGTTTTCTGTTAATTAATTACTAATTCGTCATTTATTATATATATTCATTTATTAATATATATATATATATATATATATATTATATTAATATTTTAAAAAAATATAAATTTTATTTGCAATTTTATCTTGAAATTCTAATTAGTTAATGTTTTTATATAGAAGGTAAAAAATTTTCAATATTACAGATTATTTTTGTTTGGTGCTTTGATGTCCAAAGAGACATTGAATTTTTTATTTATGTATTATATACGGTTGGTTTTTTCATTTCATTAAACTTGTACATTTTTTAAATTATTAACTAGAATACTAATACATTGAGTTAATCCCTATTATCTCGCTGTAATTATAATATGATATCAAATTGAAAAAATAGTACGCAGGTATTTTTATCTTTTTTAAAAAAGAATGTTAGTTATGCAATATTTTTAACGAAACAATACCATCGACTTCGATGTTAGCAAAATTGTTATTAAAATATAATTTACGTATTTCTAATCCGAACCGATTTTAATATCATCTTTCAATCGAGTTGAAATACTTATCATTTGGCTTATTTAATAGAAACTGTAATTAAAAATGTGATTTAAATTTTCTTGTAATAAAACTTTTATATACTTGTAAATGCCTTGCATAATTATAAAGTATTTTGTAAATTACCATAGTTTTTACATAAAAGTTTATTTGTCATATTTATGTTATTTTCATTAAAAGTTTTTGTTTTTTAAACGATCATTTATTATATTTTAGCAGAATATGTTGAAATAATAAAATATTTACAATAAATTATTTAGTTCTATAAATGTAATAAAGTACAACAAATAAAAATGCTGCTTGTAGAATTAAATTCTGCTTATAGAATTAAATTGTATGATAAGTTTCAAATAAAAATTTTGGATTCGGAAATATATATTTTTTTTATATATTTTTTATATATAATTATTTATGTTTATCATATTGTTGAATCTAACTAACTAATTAACTAAAAATTCAAATAATTACGATACTACGTTTAATTACAACTTTACAAACAATGGTAATTACAATATTAAAATTTGATTGGGGTTCCACCGCAAATTATGGGTAGCCAATAAATAGGCTTGTTATTATTCCAATTAGAAAGACTCTATTTTACTCTATTCTACTCTTTACAAGAGTATATTCGATTAATATAAAAAATATTTGAACAATTAATAATAGAATGATTTAATATAAAATGAAAAAAAATATATGGTCCTATGCATAAAATTATTACTTTTAAAATTAAAAGTTTTTTTATATTATTAATATAAACAGATATCCGGAATAAAAATGACGAGTAGAAATCTGAAAATTACTGCTCCCTGCCAAATTTTTTTTTATGATATGCCACCATTGTCATTATTTTGACGTTAGGCAAATAGACTGTAAATGTCGACATTCTAGTTCTCTACATTTTACTTCGAAGGTATGTGTATGTGTCAAACGCGATAGTAGAGGGGGTTGAATAGGGGGTAGAAAATGATAATCGTCAGATGGGATAGAATTCACATAATTCACAAGGGAAGGAAAATTTAAATCAGCATGAGTAGCATATTGTGCTAAATCGAAATTAAATATACATCTAACTAATTAACGATAGGTAAGTTTGTAAATATAAATAATGCATGTTGAAAATTAGGACTTTTTTTATCATAGTTTGAATCTGGTCGATTGTTTTATTATAAACATATTATTGTAATAATGTATAGTGAAAAATTGTTGGATTCAAATCGTTGTCGTAATATTCAAGTGCTCAATCGATCGTAATCAAAATTTGTAAAAAGCCGCAATGTTTTATTCATAGATTTATATAATATTTTGTTTATGTTTTTTAAATTTGTTAAAAAACAATAATTACGGATTAATATATATCTATATATATATATTAAATATTTGTTAAATATTTTTACATCTATTTATTTCATCTTTTTCGTTAAAAAAAGAAAATTTCTTTAAAGAGAGCAAAATATATGATTATTTGTAATAATGCAATTAAAGAGAAGTATAAGCTCTCTAGATAAGAACTTTGTTTTATTAAAAAAAATTTTCAATTTAATTTCTACATTTAAATAATTTTCAATGCTTAGATAAATTCTTAATACCTCTGCTTTTCATTTGTTTGCGCTTGTATTGTAGATCTAAAAAACTTTTGAAAATACACATGTATTATAGTGTTGTACATATGTTATTATAGTGACTGATAAGTCTTCAGACAGGATAATCTTTATGTAAAATTATATGAAAAGTCGGGAAGCGAACAGGCACCAACCACATGATATGAACAAAAAGTAAACTGAGCGCGTCAAGCTTCGCAAGAAATTTCTAATTTGAGATATAATTAAGGGTATGGATGTAAAAAGCTCGTAGTGAATTCTAAAGGACTTTGGATGGAAATGGCAAATTCCTTTTACTACTTCCTCCTTTACATTGCTTCCCCTCTTGAAAATTCTGATATTTTAACCGTATTTTAAATACTTAAACGGTTTTACATTTTTAAGGATTTCTCTGATTAAATAGATAGTTTATTTAAAAATTTCATGATATAGCTTGATATCGTTAAGTGATACAGTTTTATAGCTTAAACAATAAAATTTATTTTACTTTTTCATAAGTTTCTTGACACAAATTTTAATTAAAATATTGTTATTAACAATATAGCTTTGACTTAACTCTGGTGATTTTACATGTATATTTTGATACTGAAATAACTCTATATAAACACATATGTATAAGTTTATATAGTTATTTATATATATAGATTAAATGTAAATGAATATGAAGATCTTAATTTATTTGTACGATTATGTTGCAGATACAGTATAGTGTCTCAGGAAGAATGGAATAAACTTATTAATTTTTATTCGGTCGATCACACGATAAAAATGTTCAAAGTTGATGAATCTAATCAATACTACACAGAACCAGGTAAATATTAACAGATTATAGTTTTCATAAGTATGAAATTTATGAACGATAAATAATCATTCAATTTTAAATTAACGAAATAAAATTCATAAGAATTTTCGCTAAGTATATAAGACTTTAGACGTTTTTTAAAGTATATATTACATCAATTGAATTAGGTACTTACAAATATTTTACTTCAACAGATAATTTCACAAGCTAATATTACGTCAAGATACTTGTGTCGCTACGTATTTCAACAGCGTATATCTTGAAACATAATTCATGAAAAGATTAAGTACTAATCTTATAATTATTTCATAATCGTGTAAATATAAGTAAATTATAATCCTAAGTTTTGGTATTATCTAACATGGACTTTGTTATAATATAATAGAATAGAATAAATTAATTGAGTACATGATTAAAAAAAATCATCCATAAAGTAATACAGGCATTGCCTTTATTCTTTTGACTTGATTTTGTTATTTTTTTTCTTTTTTATTAAGCCTAGATCAATAATAAAGCATATATCGTTGTGGTACACATTTTTAGTTCAAATTTGTTTTTTATTGCTCTAAATTTTCTTTCTCATTAATAAATGAAATCATGTTGAAGTTTTGAATGGACGTTCTTAAAGCCTAGTCGGTCCGATCACTTCTAAATATCCCATTGTCTTGTCTGTCTTTTCTCCATGCCCTCGCCACTGCTGTTGGGTTTATTTCGCAATACACATTTATCAAACGGAGGCCTAATGTATTTGAATTACAAAATGCTTCCCCGGACAAGTCGAATCATGCATCTTATCTCCATTTGTGTTTCCTTCGTCAAAGAAGCGAGACACTGAAAAATTGGCGCCAGATATATATGTATTTTGTAAAAGAAGATGTTCGTTTAAAAGAAGACTTTAAACTTAAACTGAACTTTTTATTTCCGAAATCAGTGTGCAAATATAATTGTTAATTTAATTATAACAAATACAATTGTTATTAAAAAACAATTACTACAAATGACATCGTACTGATTCTCTAATTTGTAATGAACTGCTTAGATTTTGTGCAAAACTTTTCAAATTAAAATATATTCTAAATGCATTAAATTTTACTCAAAATATTATTATTATTAGAGCATAGTTAAAATATTAGTAAATTAATATTGAAACCTTAAGTGAAATGTTTAATAAAGTAAGTGAATTTTACTATGTTTAAAAGTACAATTATCAAAAAACGTATTAATAATACTTTTTATTAATAGTATGATTTATTTAAATATTAAATATATATCCATATTAAAAAATATAATCTATTAATATAGATTTCCATAAATACAGAGAGCTGTTGTAAAAATATTTTTTTATAATCAATTCTGGGATTTTTTTATAACTTTGTACAGTTCTAAAGAAAAAGATGATAAAATTTATTCTTTAAAAGAAAGGGTAAATACTTTTAATTATATCTTTAAATTTTTTTGATAACTTAATTGTTCGTTTTATCCAATATATTAATATATCATAATATATTAATAACTTTTTATATAATAATATTAATTCTTATGTTATAAAATTTTTAAAAATTAATATAAATTGATGAAATTAATTACTTTAACGCCGGTTATAAATTTTTAAAATGAAAAATAACAATTTTCGTTTCATAATAGGAAATTTTTTTTCGATGTACGTTGAAGAATGTTTTTAAACGTACTAGTTTTTAATTGTGAAATATTATTCTTTGCATTCTGAAGAGGCCCTTAACGATTTTAAATTGATTCTGGTTCATACATTTCACATTATTTATACACGTATTTTTTAATAAATGACAATAAATAAATATTTAAATTAATTGTCATTAAAAATTAATTATTAGTAAAATATTTATTACAAAAAAATTTACACAATAATGAAATTAAATTATATTGTTCTTCATTAAATACTCATAGCGAGTATTTTTATTATTAATAAATTACTACTTTCATAAACCCCAATTACATGGTAAATAAATTATAAATAAGGTGCAATGAAAAGTGCTTTTCGAGGGTCTTAAAATTTATTGTACTCCTCATAAATTAAACATCAAGTCATAGGCGAAAAGTAAAAAATCTCTTTAAACCGCAATTGCTCTTCCAATCACTTATCATAGTAAGCAAACTTAAATTCGGTTACCTAAACCCTCGTAAATATCTCTCTTTCGACTAGCGCCCGTTCACCCAGCCCTTTTCCCCCGATGCACTCATCCCCTCCCGCACATCAACGTACATGGCACACGTACCAATGTATATAAATCATGAAGCGTATCGCGATCTCTCTTTATTTCTCTGCACCTCTCTCTCTCTCTCTCTCTCTCTCTCTACATACACACATACATGCATACATACATAAATATGTGTTTGTGTGTATATATATATATATATGAGAGTGCGAATAAGACAAGTCAGTGTGTATCACAAAACATAACGTAGTGCTCGGAGTCGGTAAAATTAATATTCAGACAGCCGCGTTTAGATTTAGAACGGAAATTTGCAGATTAGTTTCCTAAGCGCCTATATCCGCCACCAAACGATGATCCCTCTTTGTTTCCATCTACATTTATCTATCTATCTAGCCAGCTAGCTATCTTTTTCTCCCTACTTCTCTTCTTCGCCCTCGTTAGAAGAATGGCTTTCATTCCTTGACTTGAGGGTCCTACCAAATTCGGACATTAGCGACCTAAGCCCACAACGTATTTGTTACGATAGCGGCAAGTGTGCGAGACACGTTGTTAATATATGCACTTGTGTCTGCAAGCTCAGAAAGAGACGTGGTAGAGCACTGGACCTTTACTAAATCATTTGACCTATTACTGGAAACAAGAAATATCTTTCGAAAATTATGAATATTGGTCGATTTGATACTGTTGTATGATTCATTACTAGAAGATTTTAATATCACAGTACATTTACTTATTTGTAATAGATGCGATAGGGATTTGATTTTGTTTCTTGTACTAGGTGTGTGATGTTTCTCAATTTTTACCTCATGCGTTTATTCAAAACGAGATAAAATTTTAATAATTGGCAAATTCTTTAAGTTCATCTTAACTTGTACATTTAAACGATAATTTTTATTACATATCATGAATTCGATCAATACTTGTATACAAGTATTTTAGATTAACAACATTTAATAGCCATGTGCATGGGCGTGTGTTGGTGTTTGGCACTGTCTGGCTAAAGTTTAAGGAACTAATTTTTTTTCATCATTTTAACACTGATTGTAAAAATGAATACTTTCTCATTTTGTTTTAGTAATACGATTCGAAATTGCCGAATGATTATATTACACATTGTCGCACAATGTACTTGTACACGTACTTCTATATGTTTTAAAAGCTATAAAAAATCGCGATACATTCGTATTTATGAAAACGTTTCTGTTGAATAATCTATGCCAGACACAACATTTTTTTAAATAATAATACAATAAGACAGATGAAGTTTGTATTTTACCAGACATTTGATTATTAATGTAAGGTACTTTTGAAGCTTTTGTCCAAGTAATCTCCTTGTTGTTGTTTTACACGATTCAATAAAAACTTACAGTATTTGAATCAATCATTAAAAGAAAAAAACTTTACTATTTAAGCAATCATATATAATTATTCAACAATAACTTCTATACACATTTAAGGGAATTACAAAAAATTATTAGTTGCTATGCTTTAAAATGGATTAAAAATAAATAAAGTTAAGCATAAATCTGGATCATATTAGACATTCTAAGAAGATTAAATTTCTCCTTTGCTGTGGTTTTATTTGAAGACGTTCATTAGTATATATATTTTACGTCAGCAGGATACGTGACTTATGATTCATAGTAAATATTATATAATTATATTATATAACTACATTAATTTAATCAGGCGGAATTGCAAAAACTTAATTTTTTATTAGTATTTTTAATTTGAATTCAACAAAAAATAATTAAAGTATATTGTTTCAAATAACTTAATATATATTAAATGTGTAAAAAATATTTATATTTTTGGTTGTCATTCAATTATATTGAAGAAAAATGAACAATTTTTCCTACTGATCATTATTTTACTAATATTGAGTTTAATAACCTTGATCTTGATATTGCATTATTAATTTTATATTTTAATTTTGCTTCTTTTTCACTTAAATTAAATTGTTTCGATATTATTGGTTGTAATTTTTCTTTAATGTTACAATTTATTATTTGATTAAGAATAGACAAAAGTGTTTCCTATTGCAACCAAAAGAGTGTTTATTTCATTTAGAAATATTGTGAAACTTAGAAAGGATCTTTAAATGAATGATGGCTGACTTTTAATATCTTACTATTGTTATCACTTTAATCGCTTTTCCAATAATGTGTTTTTTATTATGATCGAAGACCAATCAGTGTAACATTGTAACATTATAATATTGTAATATATACAAGTGCTAATGGATAAATCATGATTTTTCGAACACATTTCCACCTGTTCAATAGACACTTTTAATTACATTTTTAGTCTTTAACTATTCGATAATACAATTGATTAGGATCTTACTATGCTTGACTCTTCTTTATTTCTTTTTCCCCAAAACTATTGGTCAATTCATCCTGTACATATCTTTACACCCTAGGGAATGGTCACTAATGATATTTCTTTTTCTCATCCTGCACGTGATCAATTGTTTGAAGGGGTCAGTGACATCACTTTGAATGATATGGATAAGGCACTTTGACGGTTCCTCTTTTCCATTGATTTATCACTACTCATTAATAGCGTGATAAAGAATACCATGATTGTCATACTAATTGCAATGACTAAAACTCGATGCTGAAATCTAGAAGTATAATTATTCTGAATTAATTTAATTATTCTTTACAAATGTATTTCCTATCCATAAAAAATGAGTTCAAATATTATTTTACAATTATTAATTTTTAAATTCATAATTAAATTCTTTCCCGGAAATAAAAATTTACTGTTAACATTTTGTAAATTGAATTACTAAATAGTTACATTTATAAATATAAATATTTATATTTAGGAAAAAATATTATCATTGATTCTTATTAATGCAATTATTACTTGAAAATTTTAAAACAAATATTCATATACATGTGTGTGTTTGTGGGTCAATATCAATTTATTATAATTTATAAATTTCATTTTTAAATTTACAAATACTTTGTATTCCAATCAATTTGTATTATTACATAATTAAAAATTAATATTCGAGAAATTTTTTAATTATTGTGAGCGATGGATTATTATAATGTCCTATAATTTTTTAATATTTTTAATAATATAAATTATTGAATCAAAATTAGAATGGAGTTCAATATAAAATAATAAATTTTAAATTAAATAAGAGAAAATTTCTAAAAATATTGTATTTATTATTATTTAATGTGGATTTAATAAATTATTTTAATTAACTATTTAAATAGGATTACATTCCATTAAATTTATTAATAACTGAATTTTGTTTATTTACTATGTAAAAAACGTCAAAAAAATTTAATTAAATAAGTTTTACTTATATAAATTTGTAAATATGATTATTTAATAACAAATTACTTTAAACAAATTAAAATATATACAAAACAAAACCTGTACAATCTAATTACGTATCATATAAAATTGTTTTAATCTAAAATTTTAAATTACAATTTATTTTATAATATACGCAAATTCAAACTAAAATATATTTTACATAACTATAAGTTCAGTTAAGGATGTTAAGGGTTTGTTTGTGAAAATCTGTTTTATCGTTCAGTATTACAACATAACGTTAAGGGGTAGATTTCTTTAGTAATCGTTACGCATCTATTTCCCTAAAGTGACATCCCAGGATAGTCGAGATATAATCCCGAAGACAAAAAGTTGACAGTACATATTATTTAAAACATTAAAAAAATTAAACTTTTTGCAGTAAATTGATACATGTTTTCAAATAAATCTATTAAAATAATATACAGTCTTTATTCAACATAAATAGATATTTTTAAGATATGGATAGTTTTTTCTTATAAAAATATTTTAGATATTTACATTAAAAAAATAGAAATTTAAAAAAATTCAGCAATTACGTAAGATTGCATTAATAATAAATTTTATATTATACTTATAACTATACTGTAATCATTTTTTGAATTAATCTGATCACTGCATTAGATGGGAGCCTTACAGAAAGGATTAAGAAAGTTCTAATCTAATCATTATAACGTCTTTGATTTTTATAAATATTTAAACCTTCTTTTTCACTAACTCACTGGAAATGAAAGTGTGAACGGTAATTCCTTCTTTTAATATAATACAAGTTAATCTAATATTATCAACATATGAGCGGGAATAAGATATGCCTGCTTAGCTAATATAGCTTATTTTAATACTGTTTATTTATTTATTTATTTTTTCGAATTGTAAATTAATTCAACATCTTAGATTGATCAAATTGTCATTTCTCATTATCTTAAAATTCTCGTATTTCTCAGGAAAGGATATCAAACAGTTCTATCTCAAGGATATCGTACCCACTAGTAATTAGGTTCGTGAGGGTGGACATTCGAATTCATTTAGGGCACACTCACTGGTAGCACGAGTTCACTACCTCGATAACGTTTTTATAATTCTCCTTTTTACATATGTTTCTTACATGCTTTCAATAAGTATTCTGCTTATGAAATTTATTGACTATTATCGTATTGAAAAATAATCATGTTAGAGTATTAAAATATTGATTATGCTGATAATGATATTGTATTAAAGCAATAATCATGTTATTAACATAATTCATGTTTAAATCACATGTGCTCTACCGCTTATGCAATACTTGTCATGTAATATTAAATTATAAAATTAATTATTAAATATAATTTTTTACTAAGCATAACTTCTAAAACTTTTAGAAACATTTTTAATAAAAGTACTATATCTGTACTTTAAGCAATTTGATGAATTTAAATATGATTTTTTTAATTTATAAAAATGCGCAAAAAACGCTC
Source organism: Kradibia gibbosae (assembly GCA_018907135.1). NCBI lineage: Eukaryota > Metazoa > Arthropoda > Insecta > Hymenoptera > Agaonidae > Kradibia > Kradibia gibbosae. The sequence goes on from JACCHX010000007.1 coordinate 7,124,171, forward strand.
CAAAAATGTGGATTTTTAACTTTTATATTTTGTAATTAAAAGTCTTCTTTTCTTATTTGCTCATCTACTCTACATCGACCGTTCGTAAATCGGTGTACAGACTCTCTGAGGAAATTTGAACATTATGTCACATTCGAAAGAGATATTATACAGATAGGATGTAAATATGTAGCAAATTTCTGTTTTAATCTTTCTACATGTATACATACATACATATATATATATATATGTATTTATGTATGTATGTATATATATACCTACGTCGTACTATTGCAAAGCACTTTTTTGCACATTGTCTGGTTAGCCCTGCACGGTGACCAACACAATAGTAGACTTTTTGCCTCGAGCAGTAGCACACCCCTTAAGCGTTCAAACACCGACCCATGGTCACCGTATATTATTAATTACTATATTAATCAACGGGTAGCTAAGAGAAAGATCCATTATACATGGATAAGAGCTAGTTTGGCAAACTCTCTCAAACTCCCTCACTTCTCTCGGCTTACTAGTATTTTGCCACCGAGAGGAAATTTGCTTTGACACTTAATATTTCTTGCCATGTTCATTCGAAATATAGATACTTTTTGAACATTTTTTAACCTCCTTTTATTTTTTTGCTGTTACAGTATGTAATGTTAATCTTTTATAATAAATACATAAACGAATGCATTATTTTTCAGTAACGTATTATAAGCGTAAAGAATTGTATACAAATACAAATGAATATATGTATTTTTACGATATTATTTAAAGATAGCATAGCAAAGGAAAATCGATCTATGCAATGATTCTTTAAAAAACGTTTTGAATTATATATTAAAATTTCGTTTTTTTTGTTAAGTTTAAAAAAGGCAATTTCAATTATTTATTAAAATATGATATAAATGTTGGCATACATAATTTCTTTGATATATCAAGCGATTACATTTATCATTAATGGTTATTTTTTTGTTTACTTATTTTACGTCTATTTGTTTATATTTTATGTTGCATTAACATAAGAATATTCAGTAAGGAATTGTTACCCATTAGGATCGTTAAAACTATTACTATTTATTTTGTACAGCAGTGTTGATAATGTTTTAACTTATTAAATAGTTTAAAAATTATATTAGATATATATATATATGTGTGTGTGTGTGTGTGTGTGTGTGTGTGTGTGTGTGTGTGTGTGTGTGTGTGTGTGTGTTTGATTGCTCTATTTTCTCTTGGAATTAATATAATTTTAATAATATGGTTATATTGCATATAAACCACCAACGCGTGCACACTCGCACATATACAAAGGAAATAATATTCGTCAAGAAATGAATTTTTATTTATCTTTAGTTTATTTGGTTATCTTTATTTTTAGGAACGTGCACTGGATGTATGTTCGACAGACTGCAGCAGGAGCAAGAAAAAAATCTGAAGTACGAGAAGGCAACGATTTACATAAAGCGCTTGGAAGACAATGAAGGAAGAAATGGTGCAGAGGTGAGTAATTTGCAGTAAGAGAGCCAGGGAAAGAGCGAGAAAAGAGAAAAAGATAAGTCGAGAAGGAAAGATGTAAGAGAAAAACAGAGTGAGTAAGAGGGCAGTCATGTTGAGTCACCGAGCTCATGTACAGAATTTTTTGAAACTCAGCTCAGGTTTAAGATTGACGCTGGCCGATAAAGATATTGGCCCTGTGGCGATTATAATAATTAGAGGCAATAATTCCATTCGAATTGTAAGTGCTTGTTCATCGGAGCTTCTTAGAGGCAATGCACCTGGTTAACGGGGAATTTTTACTTTCGCCATTATCTCCAATAATTATGTTAATTATATCATTGGGGTTTCTTAAAATTCATTATCTAATTCTCTCTTATATTTTTGCAATACAATTTTTCTTTTATTCGGTTGTTGACTTGCAATTCTAAATTTCATTATTTAGTATTTTTATAGTATATATTTTATATATATATAAATAATAATAATAATGCAGCTGAGAATAAAATGCGACGATCTGTATATATATAAATGTACGTAACTATTATGTAAATTAAAATGTTTACAGATGTCCGATGCCCTATTAGGAGCAAGCAATAGACCATCGAGAAGAGGACGAAAAATAAAAGGATCTCACGAATTAACAGTATCATCCGAAAATACCTTGAAAGAATTGAAACTTATGGTAAGAGAATTTTGTTTTGGAATTGAGATGTTACCCCGAAAGCTCCTTGTAAATATTATGTATGTTGCATCAAAATAGTTGTTTGTTTTTTTTTTACTTTATTTTTTATTTTTGTTTTTTTTTTCTTGAGCAAAACGGTTTGAGCCAGGGTAAGTTAGCCGCCAAATTTTTAAATCGATACGAACTTAACTATGAAACAAGTTTCGGGACTTCAAATAATGGAATGTAAATATAAAGCGATATAGACTGGCGATTGTTAATGCGCATATCTGGTTAAATAAATCAATTATGGCAACGGTAAGTTAAGAAAAACGAAAAGTCCAAGCATAAACATTCAACTGGAAGCGTGAGCTCACTTTAGTTCTTTGAGGTTGGTTAACCGGTGCGCGCTCGCGAGAGAAGCCCGAAGGTCTAAAGCCCATCATCGTTGCTGCTGGACAAAAGTTGTAAAGCGTAGTTATGACTGGTTAGCATATATGTTGGAGCTCTGGGAAGTGTGCTTAAACTATTAAGCGTATTTATATTGCGCAGCCGGGGCCATCTCGCGGAGCCAAAGGCAAAAACCCGAAAGAGGCATAAACCTCAGCGCTAATAACAGGTTTCCATCTTCTCCACTTTGCCCTCTTCTGACTGCTGAACACTAAGAATCTTCTTTTTTTTCATTTTCTTTACCCTTCTTTCTATTTTTTTATCTCTTCTTTTGATTATCTTGCTCTTTTTACCCTTACTCTTTTCTCGTGTACAGATCTTTTTTAGCTCTTCTAGGCTCTTTTCCTTCTCTCGACCTCATGAAAAATATTTTTCTTGCCTTTGATAGTATTTTCTATAGACCCGCGCACAAACTTACGGGCCAAGCGAGAGAGAAAGAGAGGAAGAGCGCGCGCGAATTCATAATGCTAAACGCTTCAAGCCATCTGTGCCTAATGCATGTCTTCATCATAACTTCTGACTGAAAATTATTGCTCTCCATAAGCATATTACATATTTAGAAGTTTGACACACGCAGCTCGAGTTAAGAGAGTAATTGAATCCTCAAGCGCTAACCATAACTTTAGATTTTTGCATTATTTTTTCAATTTGTTATAAACATATTTCTAATATGGCTTAAATATTTTACGTACAATATTCATATTTACCATCTAAAACTTGCTTCAATTTGCTTTAATTTGCTTTAATTCAATGTATTATGTGTATATTAAAAACTACAATTTAGTAATTTAACCGATTGTGGCTTTATTTATTGCAAAAATTAAAAAAAAAATAATAAAAAAAAACACATGAAATTAAAAATCAAATAAAACTCACGGTACCTTCTTTTTATGTTCTTGCAAACTATAAGCAAAATATAAATATTTTTATGTTTGTTTCGCATTTATCGTTTCAATCGTTTGAATATTATTACTTGTTGAATTATACGTGATTAAGGACTATTTTCTGTTATTTAACATTGATAATAGTTTCGTCTTTTTATACGAATAATTTACCTTTTTGTGTATGAGATAAGTAAATACAAACCAATTTTGCAATCAAAATGAAATCTTACTTTAGAAAATTATTATTAAAAATAATTGAACTTTTTGAAGTATAAGTAATTTAGAATTATCATTAATCGTGAATGAATTTGAAAAACGTATTTTGAATATTATTGCAATTAGTGCATAATTTATGCTTGTCATTTTACAAAAAACAGTTGTACATATTTTTAATTTAACACGTATTAGAATAGAAGGTATTAATTTTTTTGTTTAATATTGAAGCAAAAGAAAAATTATAGACTTGGCTTATAATAAATAAATAATAAAACACATTGATTTTCTGATGTAGATATCTACAACACTTTGCTGGGTACTTCAAATATCGATAAAATGAACGATTTAAATTAAACAACTTGTCGTTTATAGTTGTTATAGTTTGTAGAATAACTAACTATTGAGCGAATTAGATAAAGGAGAAAAAAATTGTTATCTTTACACGAATGTGAGTAAATATTAAAAAGTTAACGTATAAATTTATATGCCAAGGAGCAAGTAAATACAAGTGTCGAGTGCATTATTTTAAGAATTTTTATCTTTTTTTAATAATTTTTTAAGTGCATTTAATACATGTTCAGCTACGAGCATACTTGTTTTCATCGAGGTAAATAGCATTCCTAAAACCTTTCTTAGTTCACTGCTGACATTCGAAAAAGCGAGACGATTCGGTTAGTCATTCGAAATTAAGCATAATACGCAAGTGATAGTCTTCAATTGTTAGATAGAAAAAAATATATTTTGAAAAACATTGTATGAATTCTCAAATTTTTATGACTATCAAGTAGCTTTTATATTAGCGTATTGGCTTATGAATCACATACTTAAACGCAAGGTAGCCATGGAGCTCGTAAAACATAACTGACTGCGTTTACACCGCTTTACAGTACCAGGCTATACAGCGAGTCACACGCTCTCGTCGAGAAAACCGTGGGTATACTTCAACAAATTAAGCAATTACCGGACCCATGTTCAGGACGCTCATGAAGCTTTAAGATTTTCTTATTCAACATTTCTTCTTTCTTTTTCAAGACTGTTATATATTTTATTTTATTTTGTCTTACTAACTTTGGTACTTATAATTTCATAAAAGAGTGAACAATAATTTTCCTTTTATTCTTTCATTAAGTACTTACAATCTCGCAATGCAGCAACTATGTATGATGTCCCATAGTAGAAGGGTGTATTTCATAAGATAAGATGTTGATTCATTTTTAAATGATCTGCTCTTTAACTGCTTTCGAAGTCTTAAAATTTGTCTTCCAATCTTTATATTGAATTAATACGGCAGTATTATAAAGTTCATCTTTAAAACGTAAAAATATAAAATCAAGATTTCGATTATGTATTCCTTATATAAATCTACCACCGCATTTAAACATTTTTAAATTCTCAATGTCTAATCAATATATTTCTTGATAACCTATTTAAATTCTATTTTTTCAGGATAATTTTTCATACTAATTATTTTCTTTTGCGTTTTGTTTTTATCAAAAGCAATATTCAAATTGATTTTGGTTAAATTGAAGTAATGAAATTGAATATTCGTCCATGATATTATTACATGATTATGTTTTCATCCTTCGATTTTCATCTTTCAAATAAAACTTTCTCGATAAATTTGGGTTAGAAATGCTTTATGCAAAATCCAATATTTTTAGGATTACTCTTAAAATTAACATATATTTATATATTTTCCTCTCCCCCTACCCCAAATAGTATAATATAAATCATAGTAAATATAAGATATAACAAATCTTTTAGGATTCCATTAATAATAAAGTGTTTATTTCAACTTAAAAATTTTTCTGATGCACCGTTTACAATTTTTTACCTAAAGATATATCAATTTACTCTTGGGATTATTTTTATTTATAATATTAACTGTGTATTGTAGATAACATTTTATTTGGAGCTTTTCAATTAATTTTCAGTTCGACCTTCTTTAACCAGGACTAGAATAATTCTTTTTTTGTTAAATATAATCAAATACCTAATTATTTCTTATTAAAATCAGGGAGTTCAAAAATCAAAAATCATAATATAAAAAAAAAGTGAAAAAACTTTATCTCGGTCTCGTTTAGAAAGCTAATTTTTGTAAAATGCATTTATTCTGAAGAATTTTTCCAATAATTTAGATAAGTTTTTTTAATAGTTAAGTGATTAATTGCAAATGGTTTTATTTAATTTTGACAGTTCTCTCAAACTGTTCAACATTTATGTACTGTATTTACAAATTCTACTGTGGAGTTTATCGTCAACTATTAACATATTACGATAATGGTATATAGATATTCATACTATAAAGATTAAAAGCTTTTAAGTAGAACCATGAACAGTATTATCATAATCTATTTTATTCATAGTGTGAATTGCCCATCTTATTTTACATATTTAGGTAAGAATTACTTCAGTAAATTACATCGCTATATCCATCCATGGTTATATACAATATCTCATTGATAAGTAACTTATAACACGTTAGCACCTTTCTCTTCGCTAGAGATTAATTGCACGCGTGGCAGTTGCAGCGACTCTTATACAATGCCATTGTAAATTTTAAATAATGATTAATTACCAAATAATAAAACCATCTCAGTTTCAAGTAAAATAATAGCATTATTTCAACAACACTTTTGGTAGCTTATTAATTAAAGATTAATTCAATTTGATAGAAAATCATTATTGATAATAAAATGTTTTATTTACAAATCAAAATATTATTAGTAATAAGAAATGAGCGTAAGAATTGATTTTGAAGTGATTATTATAGCCTTGACATTGTTGCCTACATTTTGATTAATTTTTCAGTAAAAAAATTAATTTTGCATGCACATTATATATATATTAAAAAGGCTTGTATTATTATTCGATGTAATCATTTTCTACATTCTTGTGAGATATCGATCTTAGTTTGTAATTTATAAACTTGTCAATACATGTTTACGTAACTGTACTGTATTATAAGCTCAAAAAATGTTTATAATCTGTATAAGTTTTTTATATCAGCAGTATTTTTTTGCTTATTTTATATTTATAATTACATATTAAAAAAAGATATTTTTATCAAAAAAATTTTTCACTTAATTTCGTAATACGCCATGTTATTTATAAAATAAATCTAAGCTAGTTTTGATCGAACTCGTGGTAAATTTTTCAATTTCATTTAACGTATTTAGTAAGCATATATTATTAATCCGGTTTTGCGTTAATAGTAATTAAAATTAAATTCATTCACAAATTAAACGAAGATTTTTCTTTTACAGACCATGCAAATTTATAAGGCAGGACCATATGATCAGCATGTTATGCTCGGAGACCACGAGCTAACGGACGACGAGCAGACGCTTTCAACACTTGGCATTTTACCTGGATCATTGCTTACTTTAAGGGTAATATTTTATAAAAAAAAAATTTTTATTCAACATTTTCAAACACTAATTTACTTGAAAATGACAATTAATAAATTTATTTACAATAAATGTTTGTTCATACATGCGCAAATCTTAACGACCGTATTTCTCAGTAAATTAAGTTTCTGCGTTGATTACGAATTTCCTTGCATTTAGACAATCATGTTGATAAATGAATGCAATTTAGATTAAAGATCTCATCCCCACAAGTGAAATGTGTATAGTGAAACAATGGATAAGTAAGAACAACTAAGATAACAGAAAAACCGCAAATTTGTGTAATCATAGAAACGCGCTTCAGATTAAAAGCTTAAATTTGTTAATTCCAGTTCTTATCGTCATCACCTTTCTAAAAATTTATACATATTTATCGATCGTATTTTTAATTTCTAAAATTTATTCATACATAGATTTTCAGTTCTTTAAATATTTATATACAAATAAAACATTTTGTATTAAAATAATTAATTTAACTTTTTTTGGGAGGGGATTTTAATAAAGTGGTAAATAATTGTATGATGTTAGTTTAGACAAGGAAAAATAAAATAAAAAGTAAAAAAACGTTTTTATGTTTAAAACTTATTTTTTCTTATCTTTTTGTTTTAATAATTTAACTGAATCTTTGTTGTTGTAAATAGACAATAAACATTAACAAATTATCTAGAATAAATTTTATTTTAGGATAGAGTTTAGAAGAAATCGATATAATTTTTTTGAGTATTATAAAATATACATGTTATTAGAAGGTATTTTAATTACAAAAATATCCTCTTGAATGAGAAAGTTCAGTAGAAAAAAGTAGTTTGTAATAGAAATACATAATACGAATAACAGAATATTAATATCTTGCAATTACTAAAATTCTGTAAAATAAAAAAAATTTTCATATTTAAAACCACGTTATTTTTGTAATATATTTATATTTTTTAAATAACTTAGAAAATTTCGATAATTTTAATAATAATTAATACGCTATTTAGTTCAGTGCATTGAATGTGAAAAATTAATATTTATTTATGTAAACCTAATATTAAAAATATGTAAGTTGAAAAATCAATAGCTTCAGTTAGAGCCACTTCTTTCTCGCATACCTTGCACTGAATATTCTTTCTCCTTTACTGTTCCCATACTTCTATAAATCCTTCTTTAATAAAATTCAATTTTTTGTGACAGAAATATGCAGTTAACTACATTTGTAGGCATAAGAAATACCTTTGTAATTTTTCATCCTCCGTGTGTTCGTAACTTAGTATACGAAAGGAACAAAGTTACCGAAAACGCCTGCTTTAAAAATTGTTTATGTTTTATATATCTTTATTGATTTAAGGCTAGAAGTTTCTTCATATTATAAGTTATAATTAATAATTCACATACCTGTCACAATAAAGTACATTCACAATTTGGATGTCATAATAGATCTTATACGTAAGGACTTGGGCACTTGTACGGATTCAATAGAATTTTTTTTAAAAAAGTTAATTTATATTCTATCGATAGATTGCAACATATTATTTTTTACTTCACTACTTTTAAATAGATGGAAATTAAAAACCTCAATTTTTCAGAAACCTTACTACACGTAAAATTATATATATATTAATATTAGATATTTTTAAACATTTAAACATTAGCCTTGAGAATAAAACTTTAATTGAATACATTTTACAAAAAAAAATGTTAAATTTTGAAAACTAAAATATTAACACATTCAGAATAAGTTTTTTATTGAAATGATAATGTAACTATTTTGTCTTTTTTAAAAATTTAATATAAGTTCAAACTCTTAATAGAAATTTGTTAATCAATTGCAAATAAAATATGAAACTAAATGACTTGTTAAAGTTAATTTGAATATTTTAAAAATGGATCAAGCTGAAACATCAATCATATTCTTATTGTTAAAAATATACATTTAACTGAATAATGTACTCATACAAATATCTTATCATTTAATTATTGAAATTTAATTTATGTGCGAAAATTTCATAAATATTTTAGATGTCTTCATTGGAAATTGAAATTAAAAAATTCTAACGTATTAAAAAAATTGTTATTATTTATTATTCATGATCATAATAATGTTTATATAGGAGTATTGAAAATTAGTTATTACTAATAAATTTTTAAAAGTTGAAATTTTATCTACAATATATCATATATATGGGATAAAAAAAAAATATAACATCACAAATTTCTAGTTATTTGCTTATAAATATTTCAAGATATTCAATGGTATTCAATAACGGCGGTAGAATCTTTTCATTCGTAAGCGAGGTATGCTAGTATGTTTGGGAAGAAGAAAGATGGTTTAAAACAAGCGAGAAAAACAACAGGGAGCGAGTGGGTGAAGGAAAGAAGTACGAGATGGAAGAGATAGACAGAAAGATACAGACAGAAGAGGCGCGTCCAACGTGGACATTCGTCACACGACATCAAACACTTGCCGCCTGGCTGAAAGGCGATCGAGTGATTTTAAAGACTTTAGTTGATCGGCCAAGAAGAACAGAGTAGTAGTAGTTGTAGTAGCGGCAGTGGGAAGAGAAGCAATAGAGGCAACGCAGCGTGAAAAAAAGAAAAAAGAAAAGTTGTAGAACCAAGAACATATCTTGAAAAGAGCGATAAGTGACCAAGCAGACTTTACCGTAATTTTCAATCGGGTGGAATCAACTCCGTGCGTTTACTTTTTTCCCTTTTATAACTATATACTTTCTGCATTGCAGAACCGTCAAGTGTAATGACAATCGGCCTACCTTTCATTAAATACCTTTTGTACACATGTTGGATACGTAAAAATTAATAATCATTGATCACAAACAATAATAAAACGCACAATGTATTTTACCTGTTAGACTTTAATGATAAAACTTTTATTAATTTATTGTATTGCTTAAAAAATTATCCACGAACCTTGTTAATCGTAATATTTAACAATGTATACGTGCTTACAAAATGTTCAATGGGATGAAAAAATTAAAAAATGATTTTTATTAACATATTGATAAGCATTGCTTATGAACATACTTTATGGCTATTATATATATATATATATATATAAAGCTTAATGTACTTAATGATAATGGAGAGCAAAACTTATTACGCGTTACAGACATATCTACACTTTATTTATTCAAATTAAAAAAGCTAATTTTTTAGGTTAGGAAAGCTTTCACTACAATTATCATTTTAATAAGATTTAATTGTTTTTTAAGCGAAACAAAATCAACCCCTAAAATGAAAGTGAATGAACATTTTTAACGTGAATCAAATCACATATCATGATATAAATACACCAGACGCCGTTCTATTATTACTAAACGAACGCCACACATAAATATGTTTACTCATAAGTGAAACAAGATACAGTGCAATACCTTTTCGAGTAAATTGGTTTAATGTAACAATTAAAATTTTACACAAATTACCCTTATTTCAGTATTTACGTGAGCTTACAAAAAGTAAAATTTCTTTTAGTAGATATTAATACTGTTCTCCTGTATATGACTATGTGGTATGTAAGATCCCTATTCGATTGATTTAAATGCACCTATCCCGAAAGTATTTACAACGGTATGTCACTTAACGTGTTGTACTAAATGATTGATTCCGACTTGTAAGGGTATGGATAACTGCATCAGCAAACCTACTGCTTTTTACCTAATTCCGTACATTAATTAACATGAAACTATATGAAAATTGTTACATTGCATAGTACCGAGAGTACCGGAAAATTATCTTATTTTTGCTTAAAATGAAACTCGGTTGAAAAATTAATTTGAATGATATGGGATGAGAGTTACAATCATTTTTCGATCCATTTATTGTGCATACTTTGTTATTCCAGTATGCTGTAATTCTTCTTTAACGATATTATTAAAAAAATTAAAATATTGCAATACAGGCACAAGACTATTACAATCAAAACAGTTTAAGCAATACTCTTAGCATGAACGTACTAGAAACTCATTGCTCTCTTACATATATTCATCCATTACATATTAAAGACATAGATTTTTCAAGTATATATACTAATATAGATATTAAATACCACGATAGAATATCAACCATAAGAATTTTTATTTGATAGAATTTTTTCAAAATTATAAAATTTAAAAAATTTTCTTTTGAATTAACTTTTACTTAATTAATATCATGTCTGCAATATATTCATAGTTAATTATTAGTTAAACATGATATTTCATATTCAAATGTTTAATTTTATTTCAATAAACACTTCGAGCAAAATCAGAAATAATAAATCAGAAACAAAAAATTTGTTATATTTATGGTACGCGCTAATAGCAAGAATCTATTCACGATCATTAATTATACCGAATAATACCGAATTTTAAATCGTAATTGGAAGATATTAAACCAGTGCACTTTATAAATAAAAACCTTATCCTCGATTATGGAATAAAATTTACAATCATTTTTAAGAATAAAAATAATGTAAATATGATTTTTAATGGACACATAATTATCGATGTATCAATCAATGTTTTATGAAGTTTTTACTTTCATAAGAAGAATGTTCTTTGAAAAAATAAATAAAAACGGAGAGACGGAAGTGCGTAACTCAAGCATCATACTTTCACTAGCAGAAAAAGGAATGCAGAGACATAGTAGACTTTTTTCATTCTTCTTCTGCAGATTTTTGGAGTATATGGAATGAGTGGACAACTCCTTTCTGTTTTTCAGCCTCCGCTATAAGTTAGGGAAGTCGCTGGAAGTGGCGATTACTATGACTACTACAATCTGCAGAAGGTATTGGGGAAGGCTAATTAATAGGATGACATGGCCTTGTAACCAATTTCGCTATAATATTGTTGTAACCATGTAAAGAAAATATCATACTTAAAAGCATAAAAAGTTGATACGATATAAAGCTTTAATTAAATTTTGCTTTCAGAAAAAGGCAATGATACAATAACCACAGTTAATATATAAATTAAACAAATAGACATCGATTATTCATAGTTTATTAGGTATCGGTAGCTTTGATAAAAACAATGCGTTTGATTAAAAATATTTGCTCTTTAGATACGAATGATACTACAATGGAAATATAATTTTTTTTTATTATGATATAAAGAAAAGATCAAATGCCAATGTTTTTCTAAAAAATGTCAAATTAAAACGCGATTTTCTTAATAATCAGAGTAAGTAAAATATTTTTTTTTTAAAAGTGAATATTAATTTAATGGTAAAATTTTATGGAATCTAACACCAGATTATGTTAAATCTATATTTCAATAGAATTTTTACATTTATAAAACTATATTTTTATGTGAAAATTTTTATATGAAATTTATTTATGCCTCAAAAATATTAATTTAAAATCTAGCTTTATTTTTCCTAGATAAATGAGCGGAAAATTTTTCGAATGTTTGCAGACTAAAATATACAAAGTAAATTTAGTGGTTCGAAATAATCTAATTATTATAAACTTGTAATATCAATCTCCCTTCTTCATTAGTAAAGTGCATAGGTATATTAACAATTTACTTTGTAAAAGCTAGCATAATATTAAAAATAATTGTAAATAAATTTTTATACGTATAATAAAATATGCTAAATCAATTCTCTTGTCATAGAATGCATTTTTCCATTTATGTACATTCATTGAAACTTTTTCGTCACATATTTTCATGTATACATACGTATATATGTATGTAGCTATGTTTACAATATTATTTAGTAAATAGCTATAATTAAAGAAAACCAGAATGAATATTTAAGGTTATTAGGCCTCGTTAATTTGATATGAAACATCTAAATTAAAACACTATTAGATATTATAATAGAGAGAGTTACAAAAATAATAAAGATCCGTGGTTGTAGCTATGAATTTTTTTACAAAGCGAATTTTGAACATTTGCAGCGGAGAATGTTAGTCTCGACCTCAGCTCTAAATCTCACGATTCCCATATATACGATTCATCAGAGGAATACGAGATTTTTTCTCACATGATATCCCTTCTCCTATACTCTAGGTAGTTCTTTTAACACCCTCACGCGCTGGCACATGCCTAACTTAATATTAATGGGGATATTTATGACCACAAGGGTCACTAGTGGTCACACATCTCATATCTATACACATAGTTCGTGTGATCGTCTGCATGTACAATAAGAGTGTGGTACATAGGCTGCAAAAAAGTTACTGATAAAAAGACAATCTGGAAATGCGGTGATTTACAGCTGTCTTTCAGCAAAAATAGTAGAAAATGCCTACTTCACTTTACTGAAAACGTTGAGTTAGTTTCAAGATACACTAAGAGTTTACTTTTTTTTCTATTAACCCCCTCGTGTACTTCTTATTTCCATACAATTATTAATCTTGTTTATCGAAACGTAGATTTTCATGATTATTTATCATTTATTTTTCTGATTAGTACATCATTTTACAACTGTATGTTATATTAATGGGTATCGTGATTTCTTGAATAACATCATGATTTAATTCTTATAAAGCAATAAACTCTATTATTGAAGATACGCGTTTACATTGGAACTGATTCAGTTTTTTTTTCTGTACTTTTAGTGACTTTAATCATTTAAACACATATTGATCTGTAAAAATATATCAAATATTAAAACTTGTATTTATACTCTCTTTATTTTCTCTTTAATTAACATACCCACACATTAAATAATTAATAACAAAAATTTTATATTCAAAAGTAAAATATAGGCAACATAAAACCTCCGAAAAATAGTACATGTGTTCAGTTTGAATATATTTGTCGAATGAATGTACTTACATCGAATTAGTACTTCAGTTTCATTTGGAAAATTCCTATCCAAATATAATAAATACTTCGTAAATTCAATAAAATTCTTCTTGAAATTTGTTTTTTGTTTTGTTTTTTAATTTGCAATACACTCATATTTTTATCGCAAAAATTGTAGATTTTACATACCGATTAGCAATACCAAAGACTTTTAAGTATTTAGATTAAATAAATTACCTATATCTTATATTGATAAATTTTTACATTTAAAACATAATTTATTTTTTAAACAATATTTTTTAATAATTTCATTTAAGAATATTAATAAGGAATAATTTATTTAGACAATATTTTTATAATATATGATTCAGTAGCTTATGGAATAAATGAAGAATTTTAATAAATCGCCATCCAACAAATTGTTTACGTATGAATGAGATTTAGTAATAATAAGAGATATACCTTTTTTTACAGTTATACATTTGTTTTAAACAAAGTTTAACGAAATTAAGTGATATTCTTTGCTTATATTCGGTTTTAATGTAGTTAAAAGACCAAGATATATAAATATAAATGGTACTGAAAAAAAGGAAAAATAAATTAAAAAAAAACGAAAGAAATAAAAAATCAACAGGCACAATGATTGTGACAACCAGAAGCAAACCAAAGGAAGAAGATTTGTCTCTAACATAGTCGCTTAAAGCATCGGGTTACTATTGCTGACAGGGGGAAAGACAGAGAGAGATAGATAGGTAGATAGATAGAGTGAGAAAGAGAGAGAGAGAGAGAGAGAGAAAAGAGAGAGAGATAAAGGGAAAGGATCTTACGCGTACAGAAACGCATCGAGTGAGTAATGCTCATGACAAACACAGCCCTTGTCTGGGATTGGAAAGCGGGGGTTGGTTGGGTTGCTAAGATCCCTGTAGATAGGGTGCTAAGCGACATGCTAAGACTCTTTCCGCATCTATCCCTCTCACTCACTCACTTATTGTCCGTTTCTCTCTGGCTCACTTCCTCTTTCTTTTTCACTCGCCTCGTTCACTCATTTACTATGGATACCCTACGCACTTCTGATACTTTGCCTTCTTTATACTTTCCTTTTGCCACGCAAACTAAATCGCTCACGATCTCTTCTGTTGATCTCTTGTGAATCCTCCCCCTCTCTTCCTGCCAATGAGTTTATTGTTGTGTTCCTTAAACAAAATTATTTATTAAAGGGATTACATATATCATTATTGTAGGTGTTACAAAGGTGATTATTACAACTGGTAAGACTTCAGAAGCTTCTCTTTTTCCTTGACACTAAATTTCTGTAGGGATTTGGGCTTTAAGTAATTTTGCTTTAAGAAGTTTTGCTCTCATCTATTTAAATTGCTAAATAATAAAAAAATATTTAAATTTCTTTAATTGTACGCAAGTTATTAAAATTAAGAAAAATTAACCTCACCAATTGATAGTCATTTTTATAAAAATCAAAAACTTATGCAAGATTGTGCAATATAATTATAATAATTTTAATTATCTGATTTAACGAAAATAATAAAATATTGCGATGTTTTAAATACAAATTAAATTTAAAATTAAATAAATTACATGTAATATAAAAAATATTACGTAAAATTACGAACAATATTACGTAAAATTCATGCGAAAGAAATTAAGAAAATTATAACCACTAACATGTAATTTTCTAATATGTATCCTTCTGTTAATCTAAGGCTTCACTCAAACAAAGAAATTAAAAACCACGAGATAGGGAGACAAAGAGCTTGTAGATGCTTTAAAGAATTGACAAAATCATAAAAACGTCGATATGAGCAAAATTCGTAAAAGAAATTATAAACTAATAAAACATTAATGTAACATTGATTTTAATTGTATTTCGTTCAATTTGCAATAAAATTTTATTTCAAATTTTTGCTATAAAACTATGTTTGTTGGTACAAAACTAATGGCTTTTTAATAGCTGGTTTTTTAATGATTTCATAAGTAAATAGTATTTGAATTATAAATTATAATATTTTATTAGAAATCATATATAATTTAATTATTCGTTATTAAATTTTATATTTTATTCAATTATACATAATTATTAAGCTAATGAAGATATTTTTTTATACAATGAAAAATTCCTTTAGATTTTAAAATATTAATAATTTTATTAAATTTTGCTTTCAAATATTTTAATAATTAATGAGATATTTTTCTTCGGTAATGATGCTAAACACGAGAAAGTCTTATATTCTTATTTATACAAATATGATAAAAGACAATGCAAGATTCTCAATTTACTTAAGAGCTTTACTGTTGTGGTAACGTTCAAATGAGTTTGTTTAACATAGAAGATAGAAAAAATGTGAAATCGTTACAAAGGTCTTATTATAAATTAAAATGATTGTTTACTTTTAATACATATTAATTAATCACAAAAAATAAAACGTTTTAAAACAAAATTATTTTTAAAAAATATTTATTTATGTGTCTTAGAAGCATGGTATAATACATTTTCAAAAATTTATTACCTTGTTTTAAAAAAATCACATAATTTATTAACTATCGAACCTTTTTTTAATCCTGCTTAAAATCTGCCATAATAAAAAAGAGAGTATATATTTTCCTATTAGTAATATGAAGTTTGATTTAAATGGTATTAAAAAATATTATATTTGTAAACTAAAATATTATTAAGTTAACTAGATTTTTTTAATTCGAGTTCAAGTCAACTACATATTTGACTAACATTAGTTTTAATTTACATTATTTATTATGACTTTGAAATTTTGTCAATATAGCTGTTATACTATATAATCAGTAATGATAGTGTAACTATACTTTTAAAAAATTGTGCTATGGTAAAACATTCTACAAGAAATAGCAAAATATTACACAAATGTACCCGCATGACTTGAGACAACCCCAAGTAATAATTTCCCCTCTGAATTAGCTCCATAAGTTTTACGCTGCGACAGTTGTGGAGACAATATTAATCTACTTTAAATTTATATACTCTCTTGCTTACGTCTTTCTCATTTGAACCTAACACCACCGTTTTGTAGTCTCGATTATTATTTACGCATCTAAATAACATTTAAAAGATTGTTAATTGTAATTTTTGAATTTGAAACTAGATATTCTATATATTGCCATTAGTATACAGTTATTAAAATTAACTAAGAAGTTTTAAGACCTATTAAAAAAACGTTTTTACTTTGAACACTTACGACTTTATTAATTTATAGATAAATATCGTTTAATTTTAGTTATATACTATCAAATAAGTTAGAATATAATTGTTCATTCTTGCTTATAGTAAATTTAATTTTTTAAATTTGTATAATAATCAATTGGATACAGGCATAAAACTAATAATCAACATTAAAATAAAAATTTTCTTAAAAATAGAAAAGGAAATTATTTTATATGACGATAATTTTTTCTATAAAAAACTTTTTTAATTCAACTTATATTTGCTGTAATAATATTTTGTCCTTTAAATTAAATTGATTTTTTTTAACTTTATTTACTTAGTAATATAGACTACCTACATGAAATTATTACACGAAGCTTTATTAAGTTTGCGGCTCGTAGTATTAAGATGCGGTCTAAGGACTGAAAATTCATTCGCATAACTCCATCCTTTTCCTCACTCACTCTCTCTCTCTCTCTCTCTGTCTCTCTTCCTAACTCCCCCTCATTATCATTCACAAACTACCTCACTTATCATTTCTCTTTTAAAGCAAAAATTTTTAGTCTAAAATATAATATTTTTTTTAATTAATAATCAATAATAAAAATCTAATAGAGCGATTAATTGGAAATAATAAATGTAAGCTCTTTATTATTTGACCTAAAATAGGTAAACTTATTGTTTAAATTTAATTAAATTAAATGCAACTTTTTAATGGATAAAATAATCATATTAATTCAAATGAACTATATTACTGAATGAATTTCTGTAAAAAGACTTTTAAATAATTAATACAATCATTCTCTGTTTCTCTAATTTCCAATATATTTACAACTTAACTCATTATTTTTAAAAAGATTTAACCAAAAATATTATAATATTAGTTTAAAAAAGGTATCCATTAGCAATTAATAAGTTTATGGGTTCATTTATAACAGTCCAATAACAAATATACAAGAAATTTAAGCATTTTTTTTATTATTTAGTGAACAAAATAGTTGAAAGCAAAACTCCTTTAATAAAATTGCTGAAAGCACAAATTCCTAAAGAAATTTAGTGTCAAAAAAAAAGAGATGCTTGAATAGTTTATTTTAATTCTGATGTTTTACCAACTGCAATATACAAGTAGGATATGTTATTGTAACATTATCATATAATGACGAACATTATTTTTAAAAAAATTCCATTGAGAAAAAAATTAATAATATTGATTCTTCATTTTAAAAAGGGACTTGATGTTTTAAAAAAATTAAATGAAAAGTTATATTAAAATATTTATATACACAATCAAGGTTCGTGTGTAAGCTTATCTCACACCAAGCTGAGAATATTATGCTCCTGGAAACCTTCATTTTTCCGTTGCTTTACCTTCACATTTGATGAAAGTCAGAATATCCTTGAGACCCTGTCACAAAACCCGTCATATATCGTCTTTAGTCCGGAAATGCCTACTTTCTTAGAGTAATAAATCATATCAGAAACGCGTCCCTTTCAGTCTAACAGTTTTATTTGTAATTTTGTTCCCAAAAAAACTAAAATGCTATTATCTAGTCTCTACTATTATAATTAATTTAAAAACCCATTTTACTTTTGCATTGCGTTTCAGAGTATGACGTTTTAATACGATATTAAACTATTTATTAATGTAATTTCATACTTATATATTAAATAAAATGAATTGTATTAATTTTATAGATTTTTTATTAAAAAAAATTCTCATAAAATTGCATTATATATAAAGAAAATGCATTATAATGAAAAAAAACAGCCGTAAAAAATTGCACATTATACAATAAATTTGTAAATTATATAGTTAAAAAAAATGTTTACATAAATAAAATCTAAAAAAATGAATTAATATAAAAATCATTAATTTTTAAAAATCTGTATCATAGTAAGCTTTTTGCTCTAAATAAATACAAATAAAAATATATACAAATAATGACAGGTAATGATTATTTTATTTCAATATAAATTTTTTAAAGTACGCATTATTGGTGTCAGATAAATAAAGACTAGTTTAACTAATATAATTTGTTAAAATTGAAAGTATCGTTTAAATTATGAAAAATTTTATAAAAATATAATTTTTTAATTAAATAAGATGAAGGAATGCCATTGTAAAATAATATTATAAAACATAACTTTTTAGATACATTTAAATTTTATATGTTATTTTTTTAAAATATCAAAAGATAATCATTACGCGAAATAACGCGTGAAAAAAGCCGTAAAACATTAACGGTACAAATAATATAAGGTAATATTTATTTATTAAATAATACAATAATATTAGGTAATCAAAATATATTTCTAGAAAAGCTATTTAATTAAAAAAGCTCTTAAATTAAAAAATAATTGATTAAAAAAAACATTTTTTGTAATTTTGTTATTCTTTACGACATATGTATATATTCTAATTAATTCTAATAATTAATACTCATTTTGAATATTGATCAAAAAAAGGGTTAAAGCATAATAGACACTTGCCTATCAAGCTTCTAATCTCAGTATCATTGTTTTGTACAAACAATGAAAATAGTTCATTGTTACTAAAGAATTTTTAAGCAAAGAATTTACTTAGTTTAAAGGTTTTACGGAACAATTTTGTGACAAAATTGATATACATATCTTAAATAGCAAGTCTTATATTTGCTCAACAACCTTCAAGAGTAGTTCGGCTTATCTCGCGAGTATCCTATAATACTATAATATAATTTATAAAAAGTAAGAGAACTTCTGATTGCGGATCATGCATTGAAAAACAAGTAAAAAAAAGAGTAATGTAATCGGTTTAGTTACGAAAAAGTTTCTCTTCATCCTTTTGCGGTCTATTTTTTTCGGAACAAGTCCTTGAATCATCATTGACTTCTTATGTGCATCGTGAGAAAGGAGGGAGGAGGTGAGTGAGTGAGAATCGAAGCTTAACCAGGGTGTGCTCACTCTTGGGGTTATCAAGTACCTCACTGCGGCATGAAGATGAGAAGAAATCGACTGTGGTTTGTGAAATACCGGGTAGTACACTCAGCTTCGTTACGAGCCACTCTCAAAACCTGAGACCGTTCTATTGCTCATAATTGCAGAGTTGGACTTGGAGCAACTCAGCTTCGGGCGTTACGTGCTCACTGTCTGGCACCTATTGGGCACAAGAGTACAACCAGCTTGAGTTAGATAAAACATTGAGAGATGCTGGAAAAATTTATCTGACTTTTATAATGCAAAATTTTTCCAGTATGTAGTTTAGAGTAATTTTATAATGTTATATTATTACTATTAGTCAATTACGCGCTTTACATTCGAAATGTAATGTTTAATATTAAAAAATATGCAGAAGAAATTTTAAGAATAACCAATACTTTTTGAAAAAGGATTTTCTACCTCTTATTTTCTATTATTACACTCGGGTCGGTAACTGTAATTTAATTTTTTTAAAGAAATACTAAGCACGTAAGGCACATTTTAATCTAAATGCTACCAATAGCGTTAAGAATAATTAATTTATTTTGTAATAATTTTTTATGTTTTTGTAACTCAATTTAATTTATTGACGACGTTTTACTAAAGTCATAATACGATAAAGTAACAAATTAAAATTAAATTTAAAATAGTACCGTACTGTCTGACCAAATCATATCCTTTTTCTACTTCCATCATATAAATCCATTAGTACTTATGTATTGTTTTGTCAGATTTTAAGATATTCTGTGCTCTTCTATTATTTAATTTTTCAACCTAATACATCGCGTTATAAAAAAATGTATAATGCAACTGAATTTTATTTTTTTTATATAACTAAATATACATTATAATTATATACTATAACATAGTATACAAATAACAAATAACATTAAAAGTGAAACATAAAAAATATTTATTTGTACCTTCGGGCACAGATACTAGTTTTTGTATTCGTCTTAATGCTTCTGATAATTCAGTAATACACTTTAGTCACTTAATACAACTGTAATTTACGTTTTTCTTTTAAAATTATATGAATGTTAAATTAAAAGGACAGAAAGATATATTAACTCATTTGACGTTTAATATCTTCTTCGACCATCAATATAAAAAAAATGCTTTCCCTTTTGTTTATGCAGGCGCAAGTTTTTTTTAAATTAAATGAACAAGTTTTCAGAAGAGAAATAATTATATGTAGAAAAGAAAAATTTCTTCCAATATTGCAAAAGATTTTAATAAAAAAAACTTCTCTTTTCCGATCCATATCGTAGTGTAATTTTCTTGACTGCACCAGCTCTTCGCTTAAATTTATTTATTAAAAAATGTCTTCATTCCAATGAAAGCATCGATACTCTTGGCAAATACGGCACCTTGCTACTCATTTTCCATTTTTTATCTTTCTCTTTTACTGTGCGTAATATATATAAACACCGATACACACTTTTATATGCGCGTGAACATACAAATACAACCATACACATACATACAGACCATTCCACTCTCTTAAATTCTCCCTCGGCAGGTAATCTTACGTTTTTAAAGTTCGTTCGTCCGCTGCTGCAAAAATTAGTGGTCGCATGCAACTGTTCGTAAAATTGTTTCTGTAAAAATAGAATAAAAGGGACGTGAGATCAGAATAGATACATAACGGTTGTATTTTATCTGTACAAGAGTAAAAATGAATAAACTGAAAATCTTAAGTGAAATGAATTTAAACAGGAAGCAAATAAATTGGAGACATTTTTTAAAGAATTAATACATTAATCGGCTGTGCAATAATATTGTATTTTTCATGTCAAAATGAATAATATAAAATAGCGAATCATTCATTAACTCGATTAAAACCGGAATTATTTAATATAGTGACAACTAGTCCCTTCAGTTATTTCCGCATTGAAAAACATTTTTAAAGAATTTGTATACTTTAATATGCAATTAAAAAATACATGCAAATAATATTTTTTTAGATTAAGTGTTAAAATAAATAAGTTAATGAGTATGATTTAAAAACTTAAGGAATATCTATGATCAATTTTAGCAAAAATGATCTAATGATTTTTTCAATAATTGTTGAAACTAATTTATAAAAATATTAATAAATTCAATATTTGTTTGACCAGTACATTTAAAAAAATGTTATCTTATCTGAAATTATTTATTATGCATTTTTTCTGATGAAGTATATTTTTAACTTCTCAAAATTTTTTGTTTGCTCAATAAAAACGTTAAGACTAAAAATCCCGTTCATATTTAAAAGCACTTTTTAAAAAATGATAGATCGAAGTAAGCTCCATTGAACAAAGTTAATAGTTCGAGTAATTTAAAACTGCTCGCAAAAATAATAAAAATTATAAATAAATACAATAAATATAAAATTAAAGTATTCATGAGAGTTTAATGTTATGCGAAAAAGCCTATGGAAGGTTGTATTTAATGTTCCACAATCCTCGTGTAATAGCTTGTATTCCTTATGAGATTCCTTACGCAGGAAATGTCACTGTGTTAAAAGAAGCTGGAGAAATGGCTTCTTGAGATTTTCCCCTTAAGGACCTGATAGATAAAAATCTATTTTAATTTGATTTATTTGATGTAAAATAGGAATCAAATCTATTAAGCAATTTTTTAAGTACGTAGTAAATTTTAAAAATTGTATTAATTTTTTACGTTCCATTATGACAAAGCTTAAAAAGGAATTCATAATTAGTTTAAAGTAATTTAGAAGACACTGCTATAAGAAACTTGGCAATTTTAATTAAAAAGAATATCTGTTTAAAATGCTGTATGGAACGCGTGAATTGTCTCATAAAAAAGTGCCTAAAAAGATCGGGCACTTTATAAATAAAAGTGACATTTTAAGACGATAAAGGTACATTTAAAGTGTATACATTCAAGTAGCCAGATGTGAATAATATTATATGAGAATTGTCCAATATTGAGACATGTGCCTCGTGCTAAGCCGTTCACTTTATATAGTACTTGCTATATTTAGGCTTATGAGAAAATAGTTTTCAGCCAAGCATTGTGATTTCACTTATTAAAAGAATACTTTGATTGGTTTAGTTTTTCTCGAGTAAATAGTAAGAACCTCGTTAAAAATATAGAATTTCGTTTACGGACATTAATGAAAATTTATAACTTTAATAAAACTTTTAAAAATTAAGATTTTTTTAAAAATATTTGTAAAACTATTTTTTAAATATTTAAATGTATATATACTGAAAATTATATTAATTATGGAACTTTTTTTAACAAAAACCACTCAAACTACAGTTATTAATTTGCATTATCTCATAATTGCTAGCATTTAGTTAATTTTTATAAGATTCTTGTTTAATTATAAATTGAATATTAATATAATTTTTAAAAAATCAAATTTTAATATTTTTGAACGTATGTATCAAAAAAAAACTAATGAATATAATCAATTTAAAATATTTATAACTACTTTAAGTATTTATCTATATTTGAACAGTTACGTTTAAATATTTCTTAAAATTTTTTTCAATTATAAAGCATTTAATTACTTAGATCGGTAAATATATTACAGAAGTAAATCTATGTACGTAAAAGCAAACACACATGTTTAAAATCCGGAGCTAAAAGATGCGTGGGAATAAATTCTTTCCTTTAGTTATTCCCACGTATTCGATTTATAAATGCAGATATATTTATCTATGTGGAATCGAGTGTGCGTGTGTGCACATTAATGCGTTTGCGTGCGTAAATACGTGAATGGGTATTTGTGGGTGTGTGATATATTATATGAACATGGTTACGATTAATGTAAAAGTCATTCACGCATTAGCACTGTATACTGCGTACGTATACTGTTACTGCTTAGCTAACGATAAAATTATCAAAAAAAATGAAAACAATTTTTTTAATTTGCTAACTTTCTCGAAATTGGAAATTAGAGTTTTTATTAACTGGTGAATTTCATTTCCCAATGACACTTAACATTTATAATTTGTTCGTTGATTTTTCTACAATAGAATAGTGTATTAATTTCATTGTCATTTTTTCTACATCAATGATAATTAAAAATACGATTTCAAAATTAATTTTCTACAAACTTATTATTTTCTCCACAGATTGATATGCCAATTGAGAACAGTGATAATGAATTTGATGGCATAAATCAAGATTATGTATCGCCAGAAAAAGGATTCAAGGGTAAGTAAATATACTTTTTATCAATTATTAATCGGCACTAAACTTAATATCATTTATTATAACAATTTTTTTATTAAAACAATTATTTATTTTAATTTTGAAATTTTCATTCAAATACATGACCCAGCTTTAAAGAAATTGCGCTAAAGTAAAGAAATATTACATATTTAATGGATGCTTTATGTTTAAAATAAATCATTATTAAAAAATTACATAAATTGAATATTTTTTCTAAAAAAATTTTCTTTATAAAATTTTGAAATTTTTATTCTATAAAAGTACAATTCGGATTTTTATGCAAAATTAAACATTGAAAACGTAGTCCCTATAGATATTTTGATGGCTTCGCAAAAACAAGTTTAAATTTTTTTTTACATAGATTATATAATGCAGAAAGGTAAACAAAAGCGACGTTTAAAAAATTTTCGATATTTTGCATTACTGAAATTTTTGAAATAAGAAAACATACAGATTCGACATATCTTTACTGTCTTTGACAACTGAGATACGTTGTACCGAAAACCAATCCACTTAAGTGTAACCCTACGAGTTTCTGGGTTTTGTTCGTGAACAAAAATCTGACAAATATGTCGCGATTTACCGTGAAATGGAACTCACGCAAGAAGCTATTTTCTTTTCTTGCCTTTTTTCCTTTCTCTATAGTTCTCTTTCCCTTCATCTCTTTTTTCATCGGCATTCTTTATCTGTCTTGCATTGATGAAGATTCATACGTCCTACATTCTTACAATGAAAAAAGGGGGATTCAATTTATAAATTGGTTAAATTGAATACATTATAATTAACTATAAATTGAAATTGTGGTTCTAAGTAATTTTTTATCCGTATTATACATATTCATTATAATGCCAATTAAAAAATGCTAATGCTTCCACAATAAAATGCGTAAATTCAACGTTTATAAATATACTAAAATGAGAAAATAATCTATTACAAGTATGAATTTTATTTTGCAATCAACTCAAGACAAATTTATGATGTCAAGGAATAAATTTTTGCTTCATTGTTTCATTAAATACGTCAAAAAATATTTTTATAGCAGTTGAAGAATTTTAAATGGTCAAAAAAATGAAACTTCGCAAAATACATATTAAAACAATCACAAATATTCTAAAGAGCTGTTTTGTATTTGTTAAATTTGAAAAAAAAAATTTTATCTAATTTATCTGTTACACAAAAATAATTTTGTTTATTAAAATATTTAAAATTGTCTAAGTATATGAAGAGTAATGCAATAAAATATCATTACGTTTATTCCAATGATCTCGATTTTGTTAATAAAAATTAAATTTTAATTACCTATAATTCTAAATATAATAATTTAAAAAATCGATTAACAACAATAAAATTATATAATTATTAATAAAATATATTAATTTTTTCTTTTTAAGTAGATATATTAATTTCTCATATTATGTTGAATAAAAAGGTAACAATTTATTTAATTAATACAATAAATAATTAAAAACAATAATATTATTAGTCCACTGACACCATGATAAAAACTATAAATTTGAAACAAATAAACTGAAAGGCTTGGCATTAAAAATCTGTTTTAATCTTTTTTCACTTTTTAATATTATTAAGTATAAGTTAATATTAATGCATACTATCCTCTATTTCTTCAGTAGATTCTACATGCAATTTCATGCAAGTTCTATTATAAATGCAATTTCAATTTTTAAAATACTAAGCGCTTTCTTTAAACACAAACATAATGAGAAATTAAAAAAGCATGTAGGCTATAGTATGAAAATTTTTAAACAGATGTCATGTAAATAAGATGAAACTCGTAATAATAATTTTGTAGAGCAAGAATATTTAGTTAGGGAAAGTAGCCTTTTACGTGAATGTATAAATTAATATTTTACCAACAAAAATTTATAAATAAATACAATTGTATGCTGTATTAATACGAAGTACAGTTCTTATTTAGAATAAGTTTTAATAAGAATAAATTCACAATAATAAGGAAATCGTAGTTGCAATGAGAATCTTAATCATGGTGGAGTTATAATCGCAATAAACTGAAAATCATTACAGCTACCAATAATCTTTTGATAGATATAAGCGCACACAATTAAGTAATTAAGCAACGATGATAATATTGTTAATTATGATTTATTGTTAATTATAATTATGATGAATCGTTCTTTGAGTTTACAAGTCCTTTAGCTTGAATTACCTTTTAAAAATATATATCTATTATTAATGTATAAAGATCTTCAAACTCGTATAATTGACGTTTATAGTATATTAAGGGACGGTCACTCTATATTGTTCTAATGTAAAGAATATGATATATTAATAGTTTCAACAGCTTATCTCTAAAAAGAAAAAGACTAGTAATTAATAACTGTAGCTTCAAAAACGGTCTCATGTGCTTTATTATTATCCAGCCAATTATTAATCACGCAAAAATTAAATAAACGAATTTCTTAGGACTTTCAGTTTTCTTGCGATTCCGCGATCGACTATACAACTTTAGTGAAACAAGATGTGTTATAACTATTTACCGCAACAGGGAAAACGATTTGAAAAGAAATGAGAATAAAGCAAAGACTGAATATTCGTAGGCTTATAAGAACTTAGTGACTCTTATCAAATTTAAGATGGTGGATGCTCAAAATGGATTAGCGAGCTAACAAACTGGGTTAACTTTGCAGAAAATGCAAGAAATTTCTGTTGGTTGGAAAATGCTCCTCTAAACACAGAATTCTCAAGTTTTGAAGATACAAGATAGGTCGCGAAGAAATATAGCAGTTAATAATTTTAAATTGTTTAGTTTTTCACTATTTTGTACTTTCACATATTGATCAATTTGTATTTTATAATTTTTTTCCTGCAAATAACCCTCCTTCATTAATTGAAGAATATATATGTATGACATTGGGCGGATTGTATCTGTGAATTTAAAAAATACAGAAACTGATCAACCGTTTATTTTTATATTGATTAATTATCCGGAAAATTTTTTTACCATTCTTATAATTCAATATTTCTTGCTTGTCTGTCACGATTATTAATGTCATTATTACGATATTTATTTATTAATTTTTAATTCGTTTTTAATCATAAATTACTGCACTGTATTAATTACAAATACTATCACATTCAAATATTAATAAGAAGCTGTTGCATTAAGTAATTTTAATAGTTGCAATTCCATCTTAAATTATCTAAAAATAAACAGAATTAAAAAATGTACTGAATAGGTAATTTCTGTGTTACAAACCATTACCTTCTCAAATTAGGAATAAATATTTATCGCATTTATTCATTGATGCATATATAATTTTTTTAATATTGAAATGTTATTATTAAAATATTTGAAGATGTTTATAAATAATTTTATTACATTATTTCAGGAACTGAACTTGCTGGATAATGCTGCTTTGAATCAAGAATTTGTAATTACAATCTGTAAATAGATGGAGTTAAACAACATATTTTTATATAAAAATCTGTATCGCTGTTCAAGCTAATGCATAGTAAAGCGATGGAGAGAGATATTAAGAAAAGACTTCAAAAATGTAATTCAATGTTGATAATTTATGGAGGACATTAAAAAACCAAAAACTTTCAATAAGGTTATGTCTGTTCTGCGAACAGTAACATCAATATTGCTTATATGGACATGATTAATAAGTAATACATTTAAATAAAATATACAGAAATAGTTTTTTAATACTTTAATATAACATTTTTAAAAAAAATTCCTGATTATAAATGGATAACATCACAAAATCAATATTTTACAAACGTTTGAAAATTCTGCACATTCTTTATTTATATATAAAAATTTTATGTAATGCATAAAAAAAGTATACAAAATTCAATAGGACTTAAAACATATATTTAGATAATGTAAAATATTAACAGAAACTTACTTATGAATGCTTTGCTTATATGTTATGAAATTCATAAGGTTTGTAGAAACGATATATATACACACATAAGTAGATATATATATATATAAATATAAACACACACACACACACACACATACATCATTCATATATATGTTGATAATAATCTGTTAAATAAACTCAACGTAATTATTTTCAATACTATTAAAAATAAAGCCGTTCCTTTTAAGACTTATATATATTGCTAAAAAATTAGTAAATATTCATTAAAATTTTAAAACATTACGACAGTTTTTATAGTAATTTTTATGAAAAACTATATGATTCATTCATTTGTAATATCTTATCATTGCCTATGTTAAGCTGTTTTTTTAATATAAAGTTAATATAATATTCAATATAATAAAAACATAAAGTACAAAATCATTACTAAATAAATTTTTTTTATTAAAACTATCCAAAAAATTAAACTTATCATCATAAATTGAACTTACGATTTTAATTTTTTTCCATTTTTCTCCCTTAATAAGAATGTGTTAAATCTTTTTTGAATCTTTATTGGAATTCGCACCTCATAATATTTAATTTTTTTGTTTATAACATTATAATCTTTTCTATCACATGCCCTTTTATTGATGTACTATTAAGTACCTCAAAAGTACATTAGCATGTATACAAGTAACGGAAAGGAAATATTAAATTATTAAAAACATAAACAACTCTATGCATTCATGTATTATTTGCAATCTTTTGTAATTTAAAATCATGCTCAAATAAAAAGAAATGTTTTAATAAATAATTTAGCAATTGTGCTCACAAAAAAATCTACTTTTTGTCTAATGTGATTTTTTTTATTCTATTTGTTGATTAGTGATTTTAAATAGTTTTGTATTGTTAAAATCTAATAATTTTCATTTACTTAAATAAGTAAGAATACTGTTATACTTATAATCACTTTCATTGACCTATTACTCTACGTATAAATTAGTATCATAAGTATACAACTGCAGATATTTAAGTTTTGTATTTGATAGACGATTGCTATATTATCGATTCCATCTGAATAATTTATTCTAAATAATAATTATGTTTGATTATCAAAAACATTATGTTACTTCCGTGCGACCAACTATGCATGATTTAATCGAAAATTACTTTTTTAAATAATGGTTTTTAGTAAAGTGCTTTTTAAGATACTTTTGAAGATATATTTGACTATAAACTTAATTTATATTTATATATATATTTAGACAGCCTTTTGTATATAATATATAGAGAAACAGCTTTAATTACTTAATTTCTGTTCAGAAACATGATTTGTTTTATATTTAAAAAAAACATTTAAGATTAAAAACACTATGCAGTTATATTGTTTTCTTAGTCGCATATGTATAGACATTTAAAGCAACAAATATTTCTTTAAATTCGTTTTACTAATTATTCTACTAATAACATACTCCAGCATTCACTTCGTAGTCACTTGAAATACCCTGAATAAAAATCAATTTGTACAACCTCGTGAAACTTCAATGTTGATCAAAGTACGGCTACAAGCTTGAGTAGTTGGTTTGTATACAATTCTTACATAATTTTTTTATTGCAATAAAAATCATTTATTTGTTCACTTATTTTGGTTACTCTTAATTGATTATTATATATTACGCAAAACTTTAAAAATACTTTGTACGACAGTGTGCAGGTCATTGAATATATTTTTATTTTGTTCCAACACCGTTTTTCTGTGCAACTCCATTTTGAGGCATTTTTATCAATTCAATCTACACGACTAATTATGTATTCCCGGACAATAGTTCTCACTAATTGGAAAGACATCATGGATGCACAGATCTTGAATTTTTCTGGGTATTTGATAAATAGTTAAAAAAATCTTATCTAAATCTCATAAAGAGGATACAACTAAATTTATAATGTAATGGTTGCCATTTTCCTTTTCTTCTAGCAATAATGCACCGATACTGCATTAATACTGGATAATATAATTGGTGAATATGCACCACTATAAAATTGGTAATTATTATACTTTATTATTTCATATGCCTTTTGTCGAGCTTCCTTTATTTCTCTTATTATATTAAAATGTAAATTTGGTAATATAAAAATAATAAGACACAGATTGTTCTCATCTCTATTGCTTTTGAGTCACTCTCAGAGTCACGTTACGATTTGAATTAAAAAAAGATCTTATTAATTAATTAAGCAAAAAAACAAAAATAAAAAACAATTGCTTTTAATTTTCTAAAATAAAATTAAAATTAGCAGATAGCTTAATAATATAATTTTACTTTCTTGGTTTTGCTATTTAATTTTTATTTAATAAGTAATAAATTTTAATTAACTTATATTAGGATGTGTGCTCAACAACTCTATTATTTCAGTAAGATTTGACTACTATTTGTATTGAAATAACACCTTATATTCACTGTAGATGTACTGAAAGCGTCTTAGAAAAAATATATCAAAGCATAAAGAAGTGACTTTAATTGGTCGTCTGCTGAAAATTTTTCACGTCAGAGACTCTTAGAGATATAAACCTGTACTGTTTCGCTGTTACGGGTACATTAATTAATTCAGGGATTATTTCACGGCTTCAGTATACAATGAGAAAGCAAAGAGTGGCTTGCCTGACTTTCGTGCGAATACATTTAAGTACTAGGTGGTCCACTGAATGCACAGTCATCATTGACTCATTTATTTTACAAAACAATCTTACAAGTAGTTCAATAAATTTAACTATATTAAACTTAGTACACATAATTAAAATTCTGAATTAATACTTCATATATATTAGGGAAACCCTATACTTTACAACTACATTTCTATATTATTCAGTATTAATACGTGCTTCACATAATGAAGGAGATTTATAAAGTAGAAAGTTGGTACAACATTAAACACATTGTTAAAATTAAGATGTGCTATTTTTGAGAAATGTTTCCTCTTTTATATTATATTTTATAAAATAATGATTTGTTCATTACTTTATAGAATTTCCAGCTTTTCTTTTTGATCAATTTAGTGATAATTTATATAAATATTTTTTATATTCAATACCAAAAAAAAATTCAAGATTTCATTATCAAAACTTTTAAACATATGTTAAATATACATGCCAAAAACGTAAAATAAACGAAGAGTAAAATTTTCAATGCTTTAAAAATTGTTAAAATTTTAAAATTGTAGTATTTCTTATATTTATGGATATAAAGTACGCAATATTTTTCTTCTTACAAATTCTACAACCTAATCCTTATAAATAGGAAGGCTATCAAGTTTTTTCGCCAATTTGTCGTTAGAGACCCACAGAATTCCTAATCCTGATGAAATACCATCAACTTGGTCTAACACTAAATAAACACCTTAAATCGTTAACACGACCAATGTTTAAATGTAATTAATTAATTATTTCTTAATTAATATATATGGGATTTAATCAACCTTAACAAATAGTAAAATATATATCCGTAAGCATATTTATGTACAAATATAATTGATTAGATATTGTTTTTCTAATAAAATATGCATGTTTTTAACACACAAACAAGCATGAAAATGAAAAAAAAGCTACTGTAAGTCAAACGCTAAACGTTTAGTGTGAATTTTATTACATAATATTTTTTAGGTAATTATTAATTGAATGACATTTAAATTACACATTTAAATATGACTCGAAACTTTGTATTATTTACATTGATGTGTATTAGACTTACTCTATTATAATTCAATTAAATTTTGCCATAAAAGTGTTACTTTATTACAATCGAGAAGTAATTTCGTTAGTCATTTATAGATTTTTAATCGAGTAAGAGCCTTTACTTATAATTAATTGTAAATTAAAGAAAATAAAGTTTTGTATTGATTAAAATCTTTTTTTATCAATTGAAATCGAGTCCACAAAATATTTTATGTTCCACCAAATTAATCTAATGCAATTACGTATATAAACGTCAGATAACTTGTACTGATATTTTTTATATACGTATACTGATAATTATATTTAATTTCTTATAATTGTACTGATACTTATATATTACTGTATACTTATAAATACATGTAAGTTTTTACAGGGCTTTTGCATCTAACTAAATACATTTCATTATTTGTATTTGTACTTTCATACATTAAATACTTTATTTTTATCCATTACTTTTACTATACTTTAGGTTGTCGTACACTAACCTGTGCAAGCGTCATAGTACATTGGTCAGTAATATAAAAACAGTTTCATATTAATGATTCTATCACTTGCTTAACTTACCCTACATACCTACATACCTGATTATAAACTACATACCGTGCGTCTAGATTGAGTTTAAGAGAGAAACTGTTACAATTTACAACTTCTTTATTATACTGATCGTTTAAGAGACAAAATTATTTTTTATAATAATCTAAATGGAACTATATATATATACACATCTTAATGAAGTAGTGAACAGAAACATTCTTAACCAATATTTGAAACTTATTCGATATGATTATCAAACATCGAAAATAACCATTGATACGAATCTTCGTCTTTTCTTATAGAACAAATTATGCTAAAATAAAGAAAAAGCAAAACAAGGTGAAAAATTTTCTAATTCGATCCTATCAATAAAATATTAGACAGCCTACTTGATACGAATAATTTCTGAATCTTTAAGTTATATTTGTAATATCGAAGAATTATGTGTATCATAGTTGATGAAATAGAAAAAAAAACATAATCATACGGTATGATCCATTCAAGTAAAATAAATTTCAATAAAACTTATATTAAAACTTACGAATTTTATCTTGCAGAATAATTTTCGAAACAAAAACTTTATTAAAATCATCACAGTTAAAAATAACGAATCATCTCTCGATAGAGTCGATATACCAATCATTATGGTAAAAGAAAACAAAAATATTAAACATTTGTTAGGTCTATAATGAACAACAGTGTTTATGATATAAGTAACTTATATTTTAAGATATAAAAATACAACTGTTTCTAAAGTTTACCGGGTTCTATAGGTGAACACGGTCACTGGTGAGAAAATTTTTTTAATCTACCATCGGCTTAGACACAGGTTTTCTATTCTTTTATAGATTAAAAATTAATATCGCATAGTAGTCAAAATTTTTATCCGCATCTATTACTTTATACCAGATAGAACGAGTAGCGAATGGTAACATCAGGCACACTGCTCGATCTTTCCTGCTTGAAAAAAGGTTAAGATGGCCAGAAAAAACAATGTCGATGTACTCATTTTCTTTAGCAAGGTAAGTTAAGCACTACGAATCTCGAAGAGAAAATCGCGCACACCACCAATCGTTCCTATATTCACGCAAACAATATTGCAAAACCTTCCTCAAGAGTGCAAAATCCATCTAATACAATGCAAAATAATAGATAGGTACAGAATTAACTAACCTCAGCTTATTCTGCTTCTGCATATTTCTTCAAGCCTTTGAATGATTTTCCAAATCTCTGACTCCTAGCATTTGATTTTATTTATTAATATGATGATATAAACAATTATAAATATACAACTATTGGTCTTGCTGGATGCCGACTATTATCACTGTAAAATTCCAGTCTTCGTTACCAATTATTTTCCTCACGAGCCATAGAGCTTCAATATTGAAAATAAAACAGTAACGTCGGGAACTAGTACTCCGTACCCTTCCGGGAAACAAATTCTGCCCTGTCTGACAACCATTTTAGGTACGGAAATTCAAGAAACGCACAAGTCATGACAAACTTTCCGATCAACCGTAATTAGTTGCCACTCGTTGATTCTCATCAGTAGAACAGAGATAAAATTATTTAATTGCTTATTGCTTTTTACAAAATTAGTTTTTTTTTATTTTTCATTAATTAGTGTCGAAAAGAGATAGAATCAGAAGGTTCTTTTAAATTTTTTTTTTATTTCTAAAAAATCCTTTTTAATAGAATATTTTTTATGCATTCATAATTGAAAGTAATATTTTTGTTTTTTTGCATTATGATTTTGAATTTTATTTTGTGTCATAGCTTCTTAGAATAGTCTCAATATTGAATAGAAATAAACAAATATAAAACTTTAGATACACTTTCAAATAGTTCATTACGATGGTTTTGTCTGAAATCAAAAGTACAATTCTCTTACTACATTTCTTTTTTTTTGTGTATTTGTAAAAATTAGCTACATATTATTTAGTAATTTAATAACCATAATTTTAAAAATGAATTGATTTTTAATTATAAAAGTTTTTAACTTTTTTTATGTAATTTTTTTGCTGTCTGCTTACGTTTTTTTGTATATGCAATTATTCAGAACTGCATGCGAATTTAGATGAATAGGATAAGACTTAAGGTTAAAGTAACTAATATTTCGAGCATAACGAGTTAATATACTTTTAAGAATAGTATATCTTTAAAAACATACGTGAAACAAAACGTTTAAGCAAACAAAAATAAGATACCATCTTATCAGAGCACTTGCCTTTGGTTCAAAAACGTTGAATTTTTTAAAATATTTATAATGTTCAATTAATGTTCTAATAAGAGCAGTAAAAGAATTTTATTCAGTAATTCTTTTTTATACATAAGAATTAAAAGAAAACTTTAATTAACTTTTGGAGACAAACACACGTTATTTAAATTCAATTAAGTACAAAAAAAACCCGTAGTGTACGGGTAGAGATGGGAATATAAAATAAAACTTCCTTTGGTGCTAAAGATATTTAATTCACTTTTTGAGTTTGCGGAGATAATGTATTATTATTGTTTTTAATTATTTTATTTATTGTTTATTTATTTATTTTTTTGTTAAGATTAAAAATTTTCAATTATTTAAATAAGCTCTTTTTAAAGAACAATAGCTTTAATAATAATTTTTAAAAATAAATACTTTCATATCGATAAAAGCAACAAGATTACACCAATTTCCGGAAGAACGTTGTCAATTCTGATGGTATGCTTTTTTGTATTTAATCTTCAGATTCATGGAGAAGGTAGTATCAGCATAAAACATAAAAGAAAGTAAAGGAGAACAAGACGATAATCAAGAAAAAGATGAAGGTGGAGGAAGAGGAGGCACGGCGAGAAAAAGAGAAAATAGACTGAGAAAGAGAATAAGGTTTCAAAGACCAGTATGCTATGTATCTGGTTTTTGCAAGCGTCAGATGACAGTCGTTTATTTCGAGGACGAGCGTAGCCATCTTGTTCGACGATCTGACTTAAGTAATGCTCGCACAACGTGATAAAAAGCTTACCGGGGAGACCGATGGACGAGTAGGACGTGCGAGACACCAGCTCGAATTAATGAATCGAATATCAATGTTAAAGACTGTGTTGTCCCCATCACTGTAGCTGTATAACTAACTTATTATTACGTTACCGTGGCGAACCACAAATGTATACTAGTATACAAAACAATCACTTAGCCTTCAATTTTACAACTGCACTACATTAGTTTATCATGAAATATTTTTCCTTTGACACTTTATGGGCATATACACTTGCAATGATAGTATTAATCTAATGAATTATACCAACTTTTTTTCTCTAGCTATAATAGTAGCTCTAGCCATGTACACATTTCAATTGGATCAACCCACTATTGTTTATTTTTGTTAGAAATTATATATTAAAAATTATTATTTCATTTATTATTTATTATTTAATTATAGTCTATTAACTTGGAAAAAAATAAATCTTCTAATTTAGTATAAAATTTATCAATAATCATCAAATGTATCGATCAATTTGTAAAGTATGAACATAATGTATTTAAATAATTATTATTTTATAAAATAGCTCGAGCCACAAAGGAGTAATTCATATATTAACATATACAGAAATATATAAAAAAAAAACACAATTTATCTTATTTTTAAGCATAAACCTATTGAAATTGGCAGTATAGTAAGAAATTATCAAAAATTATCAATAGATTTTGTTTATAAAATACAAATGTATATGATAAAAAGGTATAATTACATTCAGATACAGAAAATTCAGATATAAACAGATTAAAAGGTTAAAGGTCACAATATAGGTATTTTTTCGGTGTCCGTGAATGTAATTATTTTTTATAAGTAATACGATTTTAATTATTATTTAAGATGTTTAATTCTTTTTAATTCATCCAGAGATAATTAAAAATATATAATCATACATCATTTTTTCAATTGAAAATATTTTTGTAAAAGTTTCGGTAAAAATACTTTTCAATTTAAGATATCCTTTACAACCTAACTTTGTATTATGGTACAGTATTATACACTTATAAAATAAGAAAACTAATATCACCAATATACTTATTGCAAAGCTAAAATTTTCACAGTAATTATAGGGAAGTTTCAAGTCAATTATTATTTTAGGTTATTTAAGTTATTGAAAGTTATTTTCATGCCGAATAATGAAATTCACTTAAAAGCTAACTACATCTCTTGAAATTTACTAATGTAGAAGTAAATTTTTTTTTTAATATCTTTTCTCTTTAATGATCTTAAATATAATGTTTAATAATATCGTTGAAAATGTTTGTCAGTTGAATTATACAAAAATTTATATTCATCTAATTTTTATTCTAAATTTACACGCACTGTATATTACATTTTATAGTAATACAAGATATTAGATACAGGAGCAAAATTAAATTCCTAAACATGTTTTAGGTAGTCAATTTAATAAACAGAAATGTAAATTAAAAATACATAAATTGTTTACAAGTCATTCTATAATAGATAAATTTAATTATATAAATAAATAAAATTCAGTTAAATTTTTATCGGTTGTAAAATTTTTATGTATTCTAATACAGATTGAATTGGCAAAGTAGAATGATTTTAATCACTTTGAAATGACTAATGATTATAAATATAATCTCGGGCATTAGTCAAACCAATCACACCATAAATACTTAATGGAAAAGACTATTAGTTTTTACACAATTTTTTTTTAATTTAATTGCACCTGACCGATAAGTTTATTAAGTATAATTGTTTATCATTAGAAGCTGATATTTCACATACAGTAATAAGTTTTATAATATGATAATACGTTAGTGGTAATGTTAATAATTGCGTAGAAAACTTCAGCTCTATTATTATAATTTAATTATTATTTTTTTAATATTATTTGATGTTAATATATTATCTTTCTATATTAAATATCTATTTTTCCATACTTTGATACTAAGATACTTTATCATACACATTGATTCTACTTATATTCAATTTTTCTTAATACTTTTTTACTTTTATATTTTACTGTTTTATAATATACTTCGTAAATGGGGTATAATTATCATTACGAAAATTACGAATTTTCTCTTCTATTCTTTTTATCTCTCGATCTATTAAATTTAAAAGTTGAATATCAAAATATAAAAACGCTTGGCAATAGATCCAAACATTTTTAATCTGACTCCAATACACTTTGTGACAAATGCGACCAAATAAACAAATAAAATATAGAACACAGCTCTGCTTTTATAAGGTATTTTTGTCATTTTAGTATATCTTAAATACATACATTTTCGTTTATCTTCTCTTAAAATTGTATGCTTTTATAAGTAATTCGAATAAAATTCTACACTGAATCAGATAGTTATAACTAGTAAAATAATATTTTAATATGGTCTATAAATTTCGTCTTTTAACAGTAAATAAAATGTTTAATTCCTAATTAGTTTTTTATTTTTCAGCTTTATGGTTAGATAAATGTATTTGAAAATAGTAATGATCGTGCTTTAATAATGACGAATTTACGATTTGCATGTTGCTTTAATATTTTTTGATAAAGGCAGTTTTTATGAATTGATTATTTTACATACTGAAGTCAAGACAACTGTTAAAAAACAACTTTTGACGATCATGTAACTACTTCACAAGCGTTCAAGAGGAAAGAAATTAAATTATAAGGAAAAAAAGGTCCACAGTTCGGCGAAATAAATTCGAAGGAACAAACGACTGCGCTATGTTAGGGCTTCGAACCTTTTAATTGACCAAGAAATCGACTAAAGCGTCTTGGTACTCCGTGGAGAAGTCAAAGCAAAGGAGTGACGTGAGTAGGCCAAAACAAAAGACTTGAGCTTCTCCCGACGGTACGACGCCATGAACCATCCAGCAGTTCGATCACGCGTTAAGCTTTTTGCGTTGCGCCAGTATAGTCGAGATTTCGAGATCCATCCCCTACTTCTCATTCTTGCTGTCAATTAAATGCTAAAATGATACTGTCGTTTTCTTTTCTGGTAAAATATCGAGCTTTATCAGCTACAGTTAAATAAATGGTTTCGGTTATAGCATAATATTTCTGCATATCTTTTATCTGTGTATCGATAAATAAATATTATCATATTATATTAAAGCCTCTCAAAACATAGGGGTTTCGTGCATACGATAAAATTATCAAAATCAATGAAAATGAAATACTAAGTAATTTACTTTTCAACGCGTTTAAGAGTTAGTCTTAATTAATTTTGATTTCTGAAATCAGTAAAATCGATTCTATTTTAACAAAAAATAATCGCAGAATGATTAATTATTTAGACATGTGTTTAATCTTTTGTATTAAAAATTCCTTATAGTTCACATGTTTTATAGGTTATACATCCAAATATTAGATCACTGAATTGCAATGTATAATCCAAAATGTAGTATTTCTAGTGAAAATCATAATATACGATTCAGAAAGGGTATAAAAAGAAAATTTTAATATATCTTCTATGTTTTTAAATGCTTTAATAA
This sequence comes from Kradibia gibbosae, assembly GCA_018907135.1. Lineage (NCBI taxonomy): Eukaryota > Metazoa > Arthropoda > Insecta > Hymenoptera > Agaonidae > Kradibia > Kradibia gibbosae. Next base: position 7,162,932 of record JACCHX010000007.1, read on the forward strand.
ATATAAAGCATATTAGCACTTTGAAATCGCACATACACGCATGCGTTTTAATAATTATTGTTTGTTTTTTGTTTAATTATTTTATTTTTTTATTAATTTAACATTATAAAATTGTGCACATACTTTGTGGATGTGTAATGTTAGTAGGTAATTTTACATTGCAATATACTTTAGTACTTAGCGATTACAAATAAACACATTTGTTTGTTCATTTTTTTAAAATAAATTTGAAAATATACTTAATTTGTCGCATTCATCTAGAATAGGCATACTTATAAAATACAGTCTTTTAAACATTTTGTTAAAAAGATTCCGTTATATATATATTAATTAATTAATTAATTAATTTATTTATTTATTACTTGTATTCACCTTTTATATAACGAAGAGTATTATGCAATATAGGTGGGATGATCTGATGAACCAAACATGGTTTTACAACTCCAATCAAACATCACTTTGAGTTTGAATTTTATAGTCTTCTTTTCCCCTATACCTAAATACCTGATCGTCAGGAAAGTGTTGTTTTAACGAATGTCTGTTTGGGTGAAAAACCGTTGTCAAGTGAGTAGATTGTTTATTTATTTTATAAATGGAAGTGCAGGAACTCATTAAAATATATTCAATTTGATATATCTACAGCTATTATTGAAAATAACTAAGCTTATAACATTTATGTAGTCCTATGTAGGATTCAAACCTGTTGAAGATACGATTCTTAATGTATTAAAACGGGAGATACGCTAAAACCCTTCCTGAAAATTATACCGGACTTCTGAGACATGGTATTACTGAAGGATTGTAAAGGCCATAAAAGTTTTCAATGCATCTACCACAGTGAGAGATCAAATGACCCCAACTTAGCCTTTAACGACAGCTAATTAAGCGGGAGTACTATGCCTGTGCGTCGGTCTAAAAAGTACAACCTGTTCTGAACAGTTGGAAAATATTAGAAGCCACGGATGCATCAGAGACATATTAATGCTTGATCAACCACACATTCATAACATCATCTTTCTTTGTAGGTTTCTCCTTCGATCCTGAATATAGCGATAAACATTCGTCTGACCAATACAAATAAGATCTTTATACTAGCAAATGTTACACAGGCCTTTAATTAAATTTTATTAATAACTTGCTTATTATCAATGAATAGTCAAATGTAAATGATAATTACTTTATTTAATATCTATATTTTCATTATTTTTTTCTTATAAAAAGTTTATTATGAACCTTTAGAAACACAATAGAATGTAAATAATGAATGTAAATAATGTTTATAAAAATTGGCTAATGGAGATAGAACAGTATTGAAAATTAAAATAAATACTTAAGTATAACGTTATAAGTTTAAACATTTTTATTAACATTACATATTTTTCCATATTTTTTTCCTAAACTTTTACTTAACCAAAATAATTCTGAATGCAAGCAAATTGAAATTCAAAGTAAAGAATGAAAGAAATGGATAATTATAAAGTTAAACGTTATAAATAACGATTACCGAGTTCAATGTTCATTAAATGAAAAAACAAAATTCATTTAATAAACTTCTATAACTATTTTTTTCAAAAATTTAGACCTGATTACTATCAACTGTTGATAAACTAGGAACCGCATTAACAAAATTTTTTAATGATTTTTGCAAAATTTTAGCTATTAAAAAACTAATACACAAAGCAACCGTGTTTACGATTTAAGTAAGTTTTTTTATTAAAAATTCTCCCAAGTCATAGTTTCTACTCAGTGAACTTTTGAGTAAATGCAGCAGATATGAGGTGAACTAATAGATATTAAAGATAAATTTCGGAAGTTAAATAGCATGCTAACTGGAAAAATGATAAAAAATACAAATGTGGATTGATTAAATAAATTGAACAATTTTAATGCTAATTTGAAAATTAATGAATTTCTAAACATCTAAACAGATTTCGAAAGTAATAATTATTTAAAAAAAAAGATTTAACGATTTATCAGCGAACAACATCATATAGGGAAATAATTCAATATAGTTTTTTAAAAGGAATACCCTTCTCGAAAGTAATAGAACCAGATGTGCAAAAGCTAGCCTTTTTAAAAACAGGTAAGTTTTTGAAAAATGATCGGTAAATTTAAATGAAGCAAATAATATAGCAATAAAAAGTCTTAATTTTATAAGATATTAAAATTTGATCTTTTTTATACTCGGCCTACATTTATCTATGTCTTCCCACTATTAAAATCGCTCTTTATGAAGTGAGAATAGATTTGCAGCGCATTGGATTCGTGTCAACGCGCGTTGAAGGAGAGAAAACGGCGATTGGACCCTCGAGAGCTTTGTTGGTTGGAGCTGTTCAGTCCCATTGTCGGTGATTGGGTCCTCGTGCATCATTTCGGTTTGAGCTAGAATCAGAGAAGGGATGTGTCAATACTTGATAGAGTCCACCGCGCTTGTCCACACACGAATAAAATGCTGTTAAACCGTTGATAAGACCTAAAATAAAAGATAAGCAGATTTTTGGGTTTTGTGCGATAAAAAATGCAGAAAAAAAAGAAAATCGTACAAAAAATATCTTGATTTCATCGAAAACTACTTCAATTTCAATTGTTGTTACTTCTCAGTTCCTCCCTATATAAAAACTTTGCGAGACAAGAGCCAATCACACGAAACATCAACAAAGCACAAACGTCAATCTCTTATTTCCAACCAATACGTTATTATTTTAAATACTGTACATAAGGAAAACATTCCTTGCGAGATATTTGTAAGTAAAAAATGCAACTTTAAGCTTAACCCTTCGATAGCAGCATCTCGAATCATTGTTGTACATATAATTATAAATGTAATTAAAATTATTAAATTAATTTTTTTCATACATTTATAAATTAATTTTATCCAAAATTCTATTTATAATCTTATTTTATTATTTATTGAAATAGGTTATCAACATTAGTAACTGATATTACACATGGACTTTAACAAATATTCCGAAGTCTGATGTATTTTTAAATTATAATTATTGGAACAAAATACTTTTTAACCACTTTAATCAATGCGTTTAAAATGATAACGCTTATGAAAATCGTTATGTGTATAAGATCTTCTTTACATCGAAATAAGGCTAGTATGAATACCAGAAAAAATTTTTTTTTGCTAAATGGTTAACACTCTTGACAACAAAAGTTAATAAACCTTATCCTTATTAACATTGTTTAAAAACTTATTTTACCGATTTATAATTTATTACTTTTTTGTTTTTATTTAAAAACTTTAATTTTGACAAGATATTTTGGAAAATCTCTTTTTCATTGCAGCATCTTTTATTTCTCAACGGCTTTTTCATTAATTTCCTTTATATAAGTTCTATCTATTTATATTTATTGATTGCAGACTAGCCACTTCTCATGTGTACCATTTCTGAATATATATATGTATATTTTTTTATACCATGCGTACTAATATTATCTCATTGTAACATACTTTAATTGAAATAAAATACACAAGCTTTAGTAAATGAATAAAATCATTATATTTGTTAAAATTTTAATATCCATTAGTACTTTCCTTGTACATTTAAATCGAATGAATAAGATTGTAAGATTGTAATTGTAAGATTCGATAATTAATATCTAATAATTTGTATTAATTCACTGTTATAAAAAGATAATTGTAATTATAGTGCAATAATTATAGAACAAGTATTCAACATCTTTTTATTTTTCATTTCAAATTATTACTAGTGTCATTACAATAATCGATTAAAATAATTTAGATCGAGATTTTTTAGCACATATTTTTAATGTGTCACTTGTTTAATGTTATTGATTAAGTTGTTGTGATTTCAAATATAAAAAACAATTATAGTTAATATTTGATTTAGTATCAATAAAGCAATTTTACATTCGTAGTTGTAAAATAATTGATTCATTGAAGATTAAACACTCTAGAACACTTTCGATCTCATTACGCTTATTTTATTGACTAAGCTATTAAAATTATAAATCATTTTGTAGTGTAATCTAAATATAATATGCAATTTTCTTGTTAAAAACAACATCAAGTAATATTATTTGTTTGTATCTTTACTTTTTTGCAAAATTAAAAATTTACCTTCTGATCATCCTTGTTTATATAAATATGATACTTTACCTGATCCTTTTAACTATATTATGGATTACATTGCTTATTATTTTATTTCCAGCCTGTACAAAATAAATTTGCAATAAACTTTATAACCGATTGATAAAAATTTAACAATTAAACATAATTAAATATACAGAATTTTATGCTTTTGCAATTTTAAAAATAATCTTTTTCAAATTATTATAATTTGAAAGGTATTTATCGCAGACAATATCTTCAACAAGTCCAATGTAAGTGTTTTCAGTTGTATGAGGTGTAATTATTAAATATATAATTGTTCAATAATTTGATTATTGTTTTTTAAAAATAGTATTATTTTTAAATTGTGTACAATTACTTATCACTTAAATCTTTACGAGTTGTTTTTGTTTCATTGGAATAAATATAGCCGCATTCGTTTGAAAATAAAAAAAAGAATATCATGTTGTGTTAACAACATTCTGTCATAACAGAACTGTTGAAAAACATGTATTTAAAAATGATGTCTTTATCCAGTTTTTATTAAATTTTACAGCAAGGATAGATCTTATTTAGATAGTTAAAACATAACATAACAATTCAATATTCACTTTACTATCAGTTATGTATAGAAAGAGGTAAATTACTGCGTTAGTGATAATGCTTTGACCGAGCGTCACAAAAATTTAATATTAGATATATCGTAAAAACCTACAAAAATTATAAAACCCTTACACGACATGCATTGGTAAGCATATGCAATCTGTTTGCAGTCTTACGTGGATATTCCCACAGGTGAAGAAAAATAGTTATTCAAATAATACGAGAAAACGTGGTTCCCTCGAAGGTGGGATCACGGCTAAGTGTCATGGCGACGCATGCACACACATGCACGCCTGCGCATTTGCACAAAGAAGTTGATATAAAAGTAAATAAACTTTTTCTCTTTCTCTTATTATTAGTAAGCAGTGATGGACAATAGGAGGACGCAAGTTTGTTGTCAGCTTTGTCGACCTCCTTGCAATTTCTTTACGGGCGGAGTTGCCAAACCACAAAACCACCTTTTGTCTCTTTTTGCAGTTTGCTCTCCTCTTCCTTTCTCTCCGTTCTCTCTACTCTTCCGTCACTCCCTGTCTCTCTTCCTCTTTCCCTTTATCTGTCCCTCCCTCTTCTCTCTCTCTCTCTATCTCTATATCCCTCTCTCTCCCTCTTCTCCCTATTCTCTCTCTCTCTCTCTCTCTCTCTCTCTCTCTCTCTCCCTCTTCTCTAACTCTCTTTCTCTCCTGTGCTCCTGCCCTCCTCCTCTTCTCCTCTCAAACCCCCCCAAACCCCCTTCGGCGAGCTCCAGTCCTCCCTCCCGCCCGTCCGCAAAATCGTTCTCTCTCGCTCTCTGTTTCTCCCTTTCATCTACTGCTTTTATCACGAAGTCTTTTTTAGAACGCTGCCCGTACAGTGGGAGGTGCCATCAAAGGAGAATCCAGCCAATAAGAGAACGGGTAGTACACGCCTCTTAAGGAGGTAGAGGATCCTCTAATGCATGAACAGGGAACCTCTCCAGTGCCCCCAACCATTTGCTTGCATTTACCACGACGTGTATACACCTACTTGCCTTACTTATATGTGTCTTGTTTTTTTAGCTTTCATACGTAGGTTAAAGCATTATGTCTTTTAATTTATTTTGCATTCTCGTAGTGCAGCTCTTGTTATCAATCTCTTTAGTAGAAAATTAAAGCAACTTTATAAGCATATATAGCAAAATTTTAAGTAAATGAAAACGTAAAAAAGTATTTAAATCATACGTACATTTATATAAGCAAGTTAAAGCATTCTAATACATCAAATTTATAAATGTTAATTACATTTATTAATTTTCATTATTTATTTATTTGTGTTATTTCCATTCATTTTTGTCATTTACTTTTTTATTTTGTATTATTTTTATTTTTCATTAATACTCGCAACCTCTTTGTTCAAATGAAGATTTTTTTATACAAAAATTCGTCAATATATTTTTTTAAATAATATTCATACACACTAAATATGTTCAACTGTATTTATTATTATTCTATAATACTACAGTATTATACACATTATTTTAGGTATGCTTTAAAAATATATGACCCAATTGAAAATAACAATTTATTGCATAAACAAAGTTACTTGAAACTTGAAAATTGTACTTAAACATAAAAAATAATTACTTGTGTACACGTTTTGCTATTTTTTGATTTTTGTTTTTGGTGTTTTGTACTTTGATAAATTGTACTTGTTTTGGATAATTATGAATAAAAATAGTAGCATTGTAAATTGTGTACAATAAGAAATGTGCACGTAATTTTTTATACGGATTTCTTCTTCAATTAAACCGTTGAACACAAATTTTTTGTATTTTTATTTATATATGCTATTTTTGATTGCAATATATATATATATATATTTATATTCATATACATGCACGCTTTTATAAAAGTGTTTAATTGGTAACCACTATACACGCTAACTCCAAACATTAGATAAATAATATTAACTTTAACATATATTGACATTACATTTTTACAAAAGCATACACATTTTTTTTATTACTATTCGGAAGGGTTTTTTTTTGGATTTCTGCAAACTATCATACTTAACACAGCCAAAAAGTTAAAAAAAGAAGAAAGAATATTTTATACGCTCTAACAATTATATTGGTAAAAAATATAATTGTAAATATGAATGCATAGAATAAATGAAATTTTTTTTTAAACAATTTATATTTATATACATTTGATTCTGAAATCCAAATTTATCTACTTCAAAATATTAACATGTTCTATTACAATGTATTTGGTAGTCAATTATATATGTATATATATATATATATATATATATATAACTAATAAGTAATTTGTATTTTTATGTTTAAATTACTAAAATAGGCTTGCATAATGACCATTTATTGTGAGAGTATCGTTAATTATTTATTTATTAGTACTTGAATATATTAAGAGTATTTAATCACTAGCTTTGTATTGGTTTTTAGAATTCTATAGCTATACAATTTGAAAATGTTTTATACAGAAAGTATATAATAATAAAAATACCAGTTATGTTATTTGTATAAACTTAATTATCATGTTAAAAACAAATAAAATGAAAATTTTTTTTAAAGCCTGTACAATAACCAAAAAAAAATATATAATATAAAAATTTTTTTAATCGATTATAATTAATAACTTTTAAAAGAGTATTTTTAAAAGTAAAATTTATTGAATTTAAATAAAGAATTGAAATTTTTAAACAAAATTATAAATTTATTTATAATTATACTATGTTCATTTTGTAGTTTATAACTATTGTATTATAACGTCGTGTAAACAATATTAAAAGTTAAATTTGTATGTATATTCAGAAAAAATACAAGGAAGATATAATCAGTTAAACTAAGATTCCGAAATCTAAAGCGATTATCTCATTTTTTCATGCCGGTAGAGTTAGATAACAGACAGTGATAAAGAATTAACAATCTCATAAAGAAGTAACCAGTGAAAACGTAATTTAAGTTTTTTATTTGACTTTTTAACTTTGTTTTATTTCTCTCTTTTGTCGGTGTCTTCTCACCTTTTGTTTATTATTCTGATTTTTAGAATATTAATTTGCTCTTTCACGTCTTTCCACATAATTTTTATTAACTCATAAACTTTTTTTTTTTGATTGAACACATTATAATAATTACATTTAATATCTAATTTATCGTGCAAAGAAAGATTGAAAAACAATTTTTTGAAAAATAGTAGAAACTATTTTAAACTAATTATAATAAAAAAATAAAAATTGAACATTTGATAAAATTACTAATCGTAAAGCTTATGAAGAAAACTAAAAATAACAAGATCAAAAAATCTAATAGGTATGATACAATTGTAAATCTACACTTAATTTTCTTATTGTACTATAATTAATGTATATATATATAAGCTAAAAGATTTTCAATTTTTATAAACTATTCGGGAGATTTTTAAAGAATAAGAATTTTCAATGATTCTCACATAATATACTTTAGTTGTATATAATAATGAACTGAATACAATACAACTGAATATAATTGTACTTTTATTACTATAATATTATTTAAAAAGCAATTATAAATAAATGTGTTTAGCTTTTGAAGAAGTGTGTTTTCAAAAAGTTACATTAATAAAATACGATAAAAATTACATTAATATTTGTATCCAATAATTAAAAAAAAATTAATTCAGACAGTTAATGGTAATTTTTAAATTATTATTTTAAATTCATAATAAAATTTAAAATGTTTGTAATGAGAAATAGTGTTAATTATTTTTAAACTGAATTAATAAATTGATGACAATTATGTTAAAAAGAGTAGATTTTATTAAAAAAAAAGTCACAAAAAATTTCTTTTTCATTACTCTATAAACATATTAAAAAAAAATTCATGTAAATTTTATAGGTTCTTATAACTTTTTATAAGGTTTTTATAACTTTTTTCATAAAAAATTTTTTTTTATTAATCTCAAAGAAGAATTTTTCTAATTTTGTTACTACTTACTGCTTATTAAAGCTACTTGATAAATATTAGTGAATAATTTTGATAGAACGATAAATTTTTAAGATATTTTAATTTAAAAATATCTAGTAATCACAATAATTTGTTATTAAATTTATGAAACACTATATAGATTTCAATTATACAGAAATTTGAAGATTGAAAAACATTTTCAGATATTTTTTTTTTTATTCAACTTACACTTTTGTTTTGGATAAGCTATAGTGCTAAAAAATATAATTAATAAAAATCCACCTACATTAAATGTTAAAACCATATATATTTGTATTTAAACGTAATAAAGCACCTGGATTTATTCACTTAGATTTTGGTACAAACAATGCTTCAAGTTAAAAAGTTTAGGCATTTTTAGTTTATTTGGGAGAGAATAAGTAGTCAAAACTTACGATTTCAAGTTCAAATTATAACTTAGTAAAGCCGCTTCATTTTTTTCCTACTTCATCCGCCATTTTAATACCTTTCCTGATCTTCACATCTATTGAATTGCATTTGAAACTCTTGGCTATAATACAGATTGAATAAAATTTTTATATGCATTCATTTATAAATATATATGTATATGTGCATTTATATTACAATTTTAAAAATAAAAAAAAGTGATTATAATATGTTTATTTTTGAATAGATATTGTTAGAATTTTATAGGATATGGCTATATTTGAGAAAATGATTTAAATTAAAATTGAAATTATCTTTTAAAAATAAACAATTCTAATTTCTCAATATTTGGATGACTATCTTAATTATTTTTCATAAACATAGAATATAAATATGCGTAGAAGAGATATTAATTTATTTTTTGGGTTTTATGTTTAATTTTACAATGTAACAATATTAAAAACTTTAATCAGAACATTTTGTACGAAATATATTTAGAAATGTATTATTGTATATTGTAGCATCATTTAATGTTCAAAAAATGATTTTCCTGTTTCAAAATAAATGTACTTTTAAATATAGCATTACTGCATTATATTATTATATTAAACAATTAGTTAACAGTTTTTAAAATATAAATCCAATTGATACATATTCTTCAAAAAAACCTTTCTTATTACTATAAAATATACCAAATAGAATTTAATTGTTGAATCTGTTTGAAAAGCTGATATAAGATTAGGTAAATTTGTTGCAACGCATAGTGCATAAAATATATATAAAATACTTCAAATATAGTCGTTTTTGTTTTAACGTTTCTATTTAAATAATGTATTTAAATAAACTGAATAGTATAATGGAATTTAGAAATTTAATAGATATTTATTATTGGCATAGTTGGCGATATGTTTGTCATTTGCAAATAAATTTAATAATATTTTGTTTTAGATATTAATATCGATTGCACTAGATTTTAAAATCCTTTGAAAATCTTCACTTCAAATTTATATCTACGTAATTTATAATAATTATTTTATAGAAACGGCACATAATTAATTTAATAATACAATGCTTCGTTAACATTTCTGAGAGTAGAAATAGATTACACGAATATTTACCATTTTAAAAAGCCACAACTAGACATTTTTTAAAAAATTTTAAGTTTAAGTATTAAATTTTCAACCAAATCACTATTAAGCACATACACGACATAAGTAAGAAACATGTTATAAGGAAGGAAGAAAGGGACATGGAAATCTTCCTTGTTGCTTTCCCAAATAGACTCGTATCACAATTTGTAATGTTATTCTCAAGCATTGCCTTCCAGTACACAATTTATATCATTTCTCAAAGATATTAATAAAAAGATATTAAATAAAAGCTCCAGAATTACGATGAAAATCAATTGTGAATGTGTAATAATGATTTCATTATTTTGCCCTAAACAATTTTTTTTTCTTTTTAATAAGTAATATATTACTTTATATGTATTTGATGGTATTTTAATTTATTTTCTTTTGACATTGCCCTTTTTTTTATTTTACGGCCCTTTTTTTCGTATAAATATATAGTTAAGATTAAAAAAAACTCACTGAAAAATAATATAAAATAGGTGTATAAAAATGCTAATAAATGTAGCATTTAGGAATTATTTAATTTAAGAACTGTGCTTTACTTTAAAGATTAGAAAAAATCGTATTATGTTGTAAAATAAGCCAAAAAGACTTTTATTTAATAAGCATAATTTATTTAATTTACTGACTTACCATAGCATCGTGTGATAAAAAGTAACTGGTAATTTTAAGAATCTTAAGCTTTTTTATTCCACAAATAATAACCTGGCTATTTAAAAAAAAATAAAAGAATAATTTTAGCCCTGAAAAAGAAATAAGGCTTTTACTTCATAATGCATGATAAATTTCCGATGAGCCTATGATTAAGCTCCGAATGGTAATGTATCTAATATGTAACAGTTCGCGCTTCTTTCGTTTGTTTTTTAGTTTATTCTGAATTATGGCAATGGTGCCAATAATGATATTTCCTTATTGTGTTGCAGTCAGGAATTAAAAAATTATCGAAGGCAATATCGTTAAGACAATTAGGCGTGTACAAAGGCCTGTACCTTGCATCGGTCACGTGAAGAGATTTGATACATTTTGCGACCTGCTTCATTTCAATCAGCACGCGAAGCGATCAATCGATAGCGGTAAAGATCTGAATATAATTTTTAATAATCCGAATTTTTACTTAGCTTAACAAAAGGTTTAGCTAATAATCGAGTATGACTAAGGGAGTCCTTTCTTTTTCACACGTATCAGTCGAGCCAGAGGGCAATTCTGTCCACGCGTGCGCTTCTCTATATCTCTTTTCCCGTTTCTCCGTAACTAGTTGTTATTATACGATTCTCCCCGTCTCTGTATCTCTCTCTCTCTCTCTCTCTCTCCCTGCCTCACGCTCTCTCTCTCTCTCTCTCCCTGCCTCACGCTCTCTCTCTCTCTCTCTCTCTCTCTCTCTCTCTCTCCCCCAGCACACACACTCGCGCGCGCAGACGCGTACACGCATCTTTCTCATTCTGGCTGCCTCTTGTCCTCGTCCTCCGCCGCTTGTTCTTCATCCTTCCATCTCTCTTCTCTCATTTTGCTCGAATATAGTGATTATGTGTTCAAAAGCTCCTCGAAGGAGCGAAGGCGTCGCGATGCAAAGAGAAAGAGAGACGGCGCGCATAAGATAATCGAACGGAGCCGATGGTTCGCGAGTTAAGCCGAAGGCTCGTTCGAATCGCGAGTCCCGCGTCAGTGTACAAACCGCGTTCGCGGTCCACGGTTCACGATTTCCGGGGCCGACTGCGATTACGGCAACGGCGACTCGGAGCGCGGGAATTCGCTGCTGCTCTTACCCTCGCAGGCTCATCCAATAGTGACAAATTCGACATGGACTCAGTGAAACGAGCTTAGTCTCCTTATTATACTCTCGTACTATTGCGATGCTCGCGCAACATGTTATTTATGTTTCTTAGTGAAGAGAGGATCGTTAACCTGTGATCGTATATCCGCTACTCGTCACTGCTCCTCCACTCGGCTAACCGGAGCCGAGAAAAAAGTAGCCGAGCATTTTTCTCTTCTTTTTTTTCCTCGACGACGTAATGTAGCTGCTAGAGAAAATTCAAGTACAGCGGCCACTGCTATTTTCCTCATTCGAAAGCTTGTAATGGAATGAAGCAAACACGTGCGTGAGGTCGGTCTGTACGCGTTAAGTCAACGGAAATACTTCTTGTTATACTGTACTGTCAAAGACGTACGTATTACAGCTTTGCATTAATGTTGTGTAATGTGCTCAAGGTGTTGTAAGACGGTCTAGAAATATAAAAATTAGCCGATGCCTTTTAGTGAAATGTACAATAAGTAGCTTTCATTTAGAACGACGAGGGATACGCAAAAAGCTTAATGCTCACGACGGTTGACAAGAATATTTAGTAAAAAAGGAGATTGTTGAGAGTCATACTCGTGTAAGAGTCGAGTTATACCACTGTGTTTACATTCGACCTCGTGTGCCAGGAAAACCCAGTCTTCGTGACGAAGCTAAGGACGACCTGAAAAACAGTGGATTACATTACTTATTTACCGAAGTGTCGCTGCTACTTTGTTAAAATTATAATATAATTGGAATTAGTATTATTTTAATTGAAAAATTACTTAAATAAAATTTTATTATGTATCATAAATAAATGATTATTGCGCTCATCAGATTTAAAAATTCATTCACCTTGCACTTGTTATTTAATGATCTGACAATTATTTAAGAATAATAGGTACTAACGTATATAGATCATATGTTTCTCTATAGCAATATTAAAACAAATGTAAATGATATAGACGCAGTGTATACGAAATACGAGGCAAAAAACATTAAAAATTAAAAAAGAGCCTAAGTATAGAGAATAAAGAAGCATTAGTTTTCCTTTAATTGCCAAGCAAATTTAAAGTTTGACAGACACAGAGTTTTTTAGGGTATAAGACGGTGTATTGGAAATTTTTTAATTTTCAATTTTTAGTGTAACTTCTAAGTATAATTTATGATTAAATATATATAAATCGGTATACTACGACCTGTAGCTTGAGCACGGAAAATATTTAAAGAAGCGATAAGAGAGAGAGAGAGAGAGAGAGAGAGCGCGGGAGAGGGAGATAGAGATAGAGATAGAGAGAGAAGGCAGGTAAACAGACAGAGGTGTGTGAATGTTAGTTGGTAGTTAATCAGTGAATTGAGATAAAAAGACTGTTACAATTGCAACAAAAATTTCACCAATCTCGAGCAGCATGTACCCTTGGTACCGGGAGAGCGTGGCTGCGGCTGCAGCCGCCGGCCTTGGCGGTCCTGTGGGCGTTGTCGGTTCTGGATTCTGCCCAAGCGCTCCCGGACAAAGTGGTACTACCATTAAGACAGAGACCGGATATTCAGATTGTATGCTGGCCCTCGATTATGTACAGAGCAAGGTAAGCTAATTGTAACCGCGTTAATAACAAGATTCCAAGAATTAATTTTCTCAACTTTTTAATAAACGAGTGCACTTTTATTACGCGTTCGTTCTACGCACAACTAGGCGCATTCTTAGAACTTAAGGCTTTTAATATCTTAATTTATAAAGAATAAAAAAAAATTGCTTAAATGTATATTTTTAACATTTTTCTTGCTTCTTTTAAAAAAAATGATTGAACCAACATTATGCTACCGTAATGCAATTCATCAGACTTTTTTTTTTATTTCATTTTTATTTATGTTTCTTGTATATATATATATATATATTTATTTAAACAGTACAATCATGCCCTTTGTATTATTAAATTTAATAACACTCTCAATTGAATAATATCATTTTGGCGAAATTTAAACTATTAATAAAAAGTATAAATAATTTAATGTACATTTGAATAAAAACATATTTGATTGATTTCATATTTATTTGAAGCATGTTTTCAATTCAAAATAATTTTTACATCTGAATGAATGAATCAAAATTTAAAGTTTTGATAAGTTTGTATTTTGTCAACAATATTTGAATTCATTGATATATCAATATATTATAATCAATATTGAACACTGAAAAAACTTAGTAAAAATTTATTAAAATCTTTAAAACTAATGAAAGTTTATCAAAACCAATAAAACGTACGGTTAAAGTACAAAGATTTTTTAAACGTTACTAAATTCAGGTTAAAGATAATTTAATAATAAACAAAACTCAGAAATTAAGCCATAATATTAGCAGTTAATTTATTGGTAACTCAAATATAAATTTTCTGTTATGATTAATGAACACGTGATTGTTATTAATACGCATAATAATATATTTTCATTAAAAATTGGCCTTTAAAATTTTTTATTTAAATGCATTTATTGTATTAATTGCACAACAAAATTTTTTTTCATATTTAAAAAAAAATAATGTGTTTCATCTGGTACATAGAAAATCAATTTTTAAAAGCATTTTATGATTATTTGATGCTAAAGTTGTATTGATAACAAATATTAACTTCATATTTGCTAAGAAATTTGAACATGTAATAATGAGTTTTTTTTTAATTATTTTCAGAAACTAATATAATTTTAACTTGCCAAAAATGTTCATTGTATCTATTGTTTAATGAGAAATAAAAAATTCATTACACACGCACGCGCGCATACACACACACACACACACACACACACACACATATGATAAAAAATGATTTACAACACTATTATTTGTATATAAAAGATATAATATTATAAGATATATTTAAACCGGCAAATAGTCAGAATATGTAGTTATATAAGCACATATTGAGTTTTTTTCGGTTTAATGAACATCGATGTTTATTGAACATCAAAGTTAATTTTTGTTTCAAAATTGATATTTTTTTTATAAAACGTATGGTCGATATTTGAAATCGAGAATTGCATAAATGTTTTAGCTTTATAATGTTTTAATTATATTAAAATTATTTATATGTTGTAAACATGGAAATAAGAAAACTAAACTCTGCTGCCATTGTATATAAAATACAAGTGTCGTGATACTGTAAATTCAACTTTTGATATTACTTAATTGATCTTTGACTATTCATGATGAAAATTTTTTATCGTGATTTTACATAAATGATTAATTGTTTTTTTACTATAAGAATCACACGTTTTTAAGTCTAGAATTCAAATTATGAGCATAACTTTTCTACACTTTACTTTAATTTAACGAACACAATTATTATTAGTAATTAATTAAATTTAAGTGCTACATATTTAATTTATATTAAATAGTTATAATGATAAATAATAATATATTATTTATTATGTAAAAATAAAATTCTTTTACACTAAAATATATGTTGAATATACTTTTTTTTTAAATTAAACTAAATGAATACATAGAATATTTTGAAAATATTATATTTTTTAGTATTAGTATTATTTTATAAAAATAAAAATAAATAAATTTTAATTTTTCTATTTATATTATGACTTAATTATTTCATCAAATTTTAATTTTCCTTCTTTTTTTATTAATCAGAATTAAATTATATACTCCCATGCTTCAGTACTTCCTCTATTATGAAATAGTACAATATAGTTACTAGTTTATGTATTTATTTTTACATTATTGTTTTTATGTAAACTTTATTATGAATTGAAACTAAATAAAAAAGGTATTTTTTTTAGTGCAAACAATTTTAATGTAGTAAATAATATTTTTATATATAGATTTACAAAAATATTATTAATTATAATAATATAATTTATAAATAGTTCATTTTAATCAAAAAGTAGTTATTAAATTTAGTACATTTTTCATATTTACTCCCATAAGCAGAGTTAAATTTAAATATAATTAATGTTAAATAGCGAGAAGATAGTTATATTTTACATCTTCTTTCATATGTATTTTTATTTTTTAAATTTGTATGCAATTGGAATTATGTTTACAAAGATGTAAAAATGATCAACACCGCTGTATATTGAAAATCGTAATTTTAATAATATTGTAAGTTTATGCTGATAATTAAAATAGTTAACGATAAGATTCACGAATAATAAATTAAAAAATTTATAATTTTAATTTCATTTTGTTATAACAAAAGAATAGATAATGACAAAGCATATTTTTAAAAACAAGAGATTTCATTACTTACAAACAATTTTGATAACTTACATTTAAATCAGCATCATCGTATTACGTTGGCATTGTACTTACGTTCACGAAACTATGATTAAAAGATTTTTTTTATAAATGATATACACATTTTGTAAAATTATTCATTTATCAATGAATTATGTACAGGATATTAATAAACCTATGAATATTCGTTAATAAATGAATACCGAAAATGATTACTTTTGTATAAAAATAATTGAAGTTAAATTATTCTAATGAGAAATGTTATTGTTAGACTTTTTACCATTTAAAACAGCCTTATAGATCTTTTGTTAATAATTGTTTTATTATTTAAAAAAAGTATAACAATTTCTTAGTATGAATAATCAGTTAAAATTGTGATTGATGAACTAAGTAAGAGCTTCTTTCAATTTGAATTTAAACAAAATATTTCAACTTTTTTGAGAAAATCAGATTTATCATTTCAGCTATACAAATATTAGTTTTCTGTTTGTATAAATACATTCATCCGTCATGTATGTTTCATATCATATAATAATATGATAAAATATTCTATAACTATAATATTTACAACTTTTTTTATGTTTCTCTGTAATATATAATTTGTTATAAGTTATAGTAAATGTGAGTCTTCTCTTGTACTTTTTACGTATGTTCTAACGAGGTTGAATTTCCGCATGGAATTAATACTATAAACGTAATTTTGAAGAAAATATTTAAATATTTGTTTTAAATGATGAAAAAAATGTCTTACTTTTATTAAAAATATTAAATTATAAAAACACAAAAATTCTGGTAGCATATGTGTGAAATAATAAATTTGTGTACACCATTAGTGGTGATATAGCAGTATTTATTATAAGCAGTATTTATTATTAGGTGAATAGAATTGATTATCAATTTTTTACGATGTTCCAGATAATGTTAATGTAATAATAATTTTTTATGATAAAAACGTTTAAGAGTTAAAAAAAATGAATCGAAGATATTTTACGATGTGGACTAAATCTTTTAAAATTTTGGTAGAAATGTTTTTTGAATTTAATTAATTATTAACGTTTAAACGTTATAATAGAAACATAAATCATATTAATAAAGAAAACATATACTATAATCAAGTTGATAAAAGAACACATAATATAAAGTCAAGAGCAAAGTAAACAAGAAAAATAAATATGAGGAGTAAAGGAGGAGGAAAAAAGATCAGTAAAAGAAGGTAAAACCTCCTCACTCATCACTGGGTGTGCGTGCGTGTAGCGATTCGATGAATGTCTCCATCGTCTGGGCATCAACTTACCTATCTCTAGTAGGTAGGCGTGTCGCAGGTGCGCGTGGGTGGTTGGGCGTGGCTTCGCTTCGCCTGGGATTGGAGAGTCCGTTGGCGCCCACCGGAAGTAGGGGCAACCTCAAACAGTGCAAAAACAATATCACATCTCTTCGTAACAAAAACTTGCCAGGTGGCATTACTCCGTGTGCCCCAGGGTTAGTCCCTCTTCCATATATCCTCCCGCCACCTCCCGTCCTACACTCCTCCCAGTGGGTTTTGTATTTATATTAACACTTAGGTGCAAATGTAGTATCTGCAAATACACACACGCTAACAACAAATAGAATTTATTTTCTTATTTATTTCTACTTCCAGATATTTTACATTCACTTGCGCAGTGCCTTGTAATAGACAATACGTCAACAATTTTTATCTCCTTTTGTTTCATATCCATGCATTTGTGCCTTTAAGCGCTTTATTTTATAAGCACATTGCATAATTCAGGAATCTATTTAAGTGAATTATGATAGATCATAAAGATATTTTAAGCCCATTATGGAGCGTTTAATCAATCTATTTAGTCATTGTTTTAAAGTAAAAGTATTTATTTTTAACACTGCAATAATAATAACACCGATGATTATGATGATGATAATAATAATAATAATAATAATAATAATAATAAACCGTATTTATTCGACAATGGTTATACATTTTTCAAATTATAAACAATAAGCTTAATGTATGAAAAATTATTATGGATGAAGTTTTACGCATTGTTTTAGTAATTAATATCTTATCGAGAAACGTCAAACGTTAAAATGTTAATAAAATAAATTTCGTAATAGTTCTTTACATTTTAGTTTTAAATATATTATGTTGATGAAAATTAGGTTTTGTCTTGATGTGAATTTATAATACACGTACAAAAAGTTTTCTTTTCATACTAGGATAAATATATTGATAAAAAAAGTTGGAAAACACAGAACAAAAATTAAGTAAATAATAAATATTTTTTATTCTGTGGCATAGAGTTACTGGTGTATATAATATAATATTGTGTTATGATTACGAATAGAATTATTCTAATCAAGGTTTTTTTTGACTGCCAATGAATTTTTAAGCTTTTTGGATTAAATAGCAATAGCATAATAATTAAAGCTACCGATGAAACATATTTATTATGATAATATTTCTTAATTGTTCCTTCAAATTTTCCAAGATCTATTTAAAAACGAATTATAATGCAAGGCAATTAATAAATATAATTAATTTTATACATAAATATCTATCGCGTGTGTTGCTTCTATATTGCCACTGTATATTTGTAAATTGTATTGCAAGAGGAATGAAAATAAATAAAAAAATTAATAAAAGTATAGGATATAGTAAAAAAAACATAGGAAGTAAGGTCAAAAGAGGTACCACGACTAAGAAAAAGGATATTTAATTAAGGGAACAGATAAGAAAATAATTACTTCATATACTCGAAAGGAAATAAAATTATGCGTCGGGTTGGTAATAGTATCTAGATAACAAGGCTTTAAGTACAGCTATTGAGTACGAAACAATGTATCGGATCTGTTAAATCTTCAACTAGCTTATCGCAAAATCTTACAAGTTTGCGTAATGTTAAGCAAACCGAAAAGCCGGAGTCTCGCGTACTTGGAGATACTTTACCAGAGATTACGCCACAATTGACACTTAACAGTGGACCAATTAAGCTTGATAAACGATTAATTATCGAATTAATTTATATCCGATCGCGCGACAAGTAAATACTGCCACGATGCAGTACTACATTACCAAGTTTTTACGGTTTCTTGCACTCCCACTTTCTATACACACAAGTCGTAAGAGTAGATACATGTCCATTGAAGTATATACTCGTACGGTTCTACTTAATTGAATTTTCAAATTGGTTAGCAACTTCCATTATTGAATTCGAATGTTAACATACTCCTATCATGCTCTAATCTTTGTTATTTTAAAAGATCTTACTGCATATTCGTAGCAAAACTTTTAAAAAGGCATATTAACAACAGAGAATCACATTTTTGTAAAAAAATCCTGTAATACAAAATTAGGCAATATTCAATTTTGTATAATTTTCCTACGCAATCTGTATTTTGTGGTTACTTTATTTTATAACAACCAAATCATTCGAGCGACTTTGTAAATAATTTCACAATCTGCCATTCGCATAAGTTTCATAATCTTAATTAATTATAGTTACTTGCAATATTGAATTAAAAATATCCGAGATATCCGGGATCCAAAAAATGGAATATTAAAAATGTATATGTTTTTCTTAATTAATCATGCTTGAGCATTAACAATTAGCGGGTGCTGGTACACTTGCTTCATTAAATTCGTATAACGAACTGTTATTGCTTTAAATATATTTTTAATTAAATTATACATTTTTAATTATTAAATTTTTATTGGCATAATTCGAATGACTTTAGATGGATATAAGTTAACACCTCCATTTATTACCAATTAGCCGTCCGTACTTAGGAAATTTGTATTTTACTTCAATTTTTACTACAATTATCCAGATCATTAGTCCGACGTTACAGTACTAATGAAGGTTCATTGTATGTTTCAATGTATTTAAGGTGTAGAAATTATCATCAGCAGCACAAATTATCATCGATAAAAGTTCTTCAAATTAAAGATTACGTTAAATACAGGTAAAAAAGATGTTATTATTTAGAAATTATTATTGTACATGGAAACACTCAATTCGTACGTAATTGCAGTCATAGGCCTTTAATTCTCTAATGTACCAACAAAGTAAGGAAGTTAGTTAACGTGATTCTACACTTGTCTCACGAGTGGCGCTAGCAGAAGTTTCGATATGCAACTGAATTCTAGTTTACATTACCGAGCCCGTCGCCAGTAACCCTAACTGAGGAATTAATACATGGTGACCTTTTCACATGCTAGCATTTGAAAATGATCGAACATTTTCATCAATGCTAATTATGCTAATTGGTAAGAGAATGTATATTGTACATGATACTTCGTAGAAAATTGTTCCTTTTTCAATACATAACTGTACTTTTTAATGCTATCTTCTACTCGAATTATAGGACTAATTTTTAAGCTATTTTTGTAATCCGATCTTTTTACAATAAAAAATGTTTATTCGAATTTTCATTTAACTGTTTTTCATTCGAACGTTTATTATCACTGTATTATAAAATTAATGTATTAATTTCGAATTTTACTTATATCTTTTTCAAAAAACTGTAGTAAACATCTATTAATGATCAATAGCTTATTTTATAATTTCAAAAAAATGCAAACAATGTAAATTTTTATTGTATTGCACTACAATTGCGGCAGATGCTTTTTAAATATTATAACTTTATCGTAAGTTGTTGTTGACCCTTACCAAATAAAAATATAAAATTATCATGTACACATCTGTAACATACCATAGAAAATTGTAAGATTTATCAAATGCTGAAAAATATAATGGGTTGATCTTTATCATTGAGAAATAATATCATGTTTAAATAATTGTGCACATGAGATAATATTTAATCTTTCTATAATTTCCATAATTGATAATTATAATTATAATACAAAATACATGATATTATGATGATTAATATTATGCTTTGTTGTACATAAATACTATTATTATTAACGAATATTAATGTTAATTAGGATTTTAATCTAAAAATATTAATACTTTCAAATGTTTAAAATGTTTTCGTTATAATCATTGATATTTCATTAGCTTAGGATCGCTTGTTCATACATGCAAAGATTTGACCCAAAAGCGTTGAGAAGAGTGTATTAGAGATCATTCTTACTTATACACGTTGACATACCTTTTCTCCCTCTCTCTCTCTTCTCTCTTTCACTCTCTTTACGTTTCTCTTTTTCTATCTTGTACATAGGCATTCAAATTAAATATACGTAATAATTATATATATATATATATGAATGTAATAGGGAGTTAAATAAAAGTAGTTATTTAATTCAAATGAATTAGTTGTTTACCTTGAACTGCTACGTGCAATAAGTCGGCTAAAATACGATTTTTAAAAGAATCAGCTAAAATTTTAAAATATCATTATTTAGAAGTACAATAATTTCCCTAATCTTTAAAATATAAAACAGTTTTTTTTTCAATGTCAGGATTAGGATTTGATTAGGATTGCATTTATTTCTTCATATTGTCAAATAATTTGTAACAGTTAGATAAGCTTCTTTAACATTGCAAGTTATTGTTGATATTCTTTAATATTTTATCATTTTGTTTTGACTTTTTATTCATATTTCTTAAAATTCTTTTTTATTTTTATGAAGTTTTACGCTTATATTCAAGTGTATCTATTAATTGCAATATAATAAATAAAAAGTTATTATACCTCATACTAAAAAAAAAAATTTCTTTTGTAATTGTAAATAATTTGCATCATAGTCGTTGCAATATTATAAATAAATAAACATTTAAAATAAAAATTGGTTTTTAGAATTAAAAATATTGACAGAGAAATGAAAGAAACCTTTTACAATTATCCAAATCACTTATTAAAAAATTTATGGGCAAAATATAATCATTGATGATTTTAAATAATTTACTAATGTAGAAATAAAATTTTGATTTTTAATTTAAATTTAATATATGGCAATTAACATAATATCTACACACGCACATAAATACATATGCAACACGTATAAAATCACAATATTATTTTGAGCTAGAAGTTAATTTTATAATGAATAATTCTTAAAATATAAACTATGAAAATAATGAACCCTTATCAGCTTATCGATCATTAAAATTGGTTATAATTGCGTAGAAGTTTTTGTGAGATGAATTTGTTTTTTCTTTATACTTTAATAATAGATGAAAGAAATTTTGATACAAACTGCAAAAAACGTATTTATCAATAGCATTAGATTATACGGAGGCTTGATGAAGAGCTTTGTATCATTTGGAGTAACGACGTATGGTGTATTGAGGAAAGTAGCAAAATTAATGAGACCGTTGAGTTTCTTAGCTTATTTTTATTTTACAGAGTGCTTATGTCGTTAGAGATGGTTCGTTGCTTCTAATAGGTACCACTATATAGCAACATTCGATAAATAAATACACGATTTGACGTTTCAGGATGACAGTCACATACCGTAGCTACCATTCAGGTTAAACATTGCTCAATTACTATGTTGCATGACAAGTTTACCTATATTACAGATGCTGCACTTCAATCGATATTTAATGTTGGATATAACATTAATAAATGATGGAAAAAAATATAAATGTTTCTTTTGTTATTAAAATATAAAATGTTAAAGTTTAAATACTCAATTCTATTTATTACTATAGATGATTTAATATTGTAGATATATGATTATAGAACATATAATAACAGTACACAGGAAATATTGGTTTAGTGATGCATTTGGAAACTACTTTCTTACAACAAATACTCAACAATACAGTAGGTTAATTATTATTATTATTGTTGTTGTTGTTGTTATTGTTATTATGATTGTTGTTATTATTATCATTATTGTTATTATTATTATAACACTATACTCACTCAATGAAATCGTTGAAAATACCTATAAAAAGATGTTTTTTATTTAAATGAGACACATTAATATTTGTTTGTAATTATATTTATTATATTATGTACGTTTAAGTAAGAGTTAGTTTTTAAACAAACTTTTTATATAATAAAATATTAATAACTGTTACAATATCTCATTTTCTATCTATAACTCATTTTATACGCAAATGGATATATAATGTATGGATGAAATAAAACTTTTACGATAAGATAGTTATAAAATTGTAATGTATTAACTTAATATCTTCATTGAGTTCAGTTTTTAACTTCTCGTCTTACTTTCAATAACTTGTGCTTGTGAAATAACTGAAATTATTACTACTAGATACATTACTGTTTAAAAATAATTGCATGGATATGAAAGATCCCCCAACGGAGAAATTAAATTTATATATTTTCAAGGTTGAATTACAAGGTTCAATTATACAATGCAATCTCAATACGAAAAGGCTGAAAATTATTCTTAAATAATAAAGCAATGTAAACAGTATGTACACTAAATATTTCAAATTCAGTAACCCACAAATTATAAAATTGAAAAAGCGAAAATAATTACTTTATTTTTTTTTATTAAGTTAATTATATTTGACTTAGTTAATAATTAATTTTAATATATCACGTCCAAATAATGCATTATAATGCAACTTTAATTTTTTCTAATTATCTTTTTGACATGAGATCGTTCGTTCCTTGATGCATTAACGGATAATCGAATTTAAAAGTATGGATATTTCAAGGTAGCGAAATTTTTAGAGAAGAAGAGAAACGAATTATCATACATCTCGTACACATTTTAACTCATGATAAGCAATATACTACTGTCGAATCATTCGAAACAATTTGAAATTTGTCAATAACTATTGGTAAAAGAAAGAGCATTTTTTCTACTTGTTTTTATTTTTTGTTGCATTTGTCACCTTGTAGAATTTACAGCAGAGATTGAGAGCGAGCGAGCGAGCGAGAGAGCGAGTGAAAGAATGAAAGTTCTTTGTCGGTAATAAATAAAAGAATGCAGGAATATAGGATAACGGAAAAGTTAGTTAAGAGTATTAATGTCTTATTTATTATTGCATAAATCATGTTTATATTAAAGGCCCTTTAAAAAATATGTATCCGAACAAAATAATCTAAGCTTGAAATTATGGAAACATAGATACAGAATGCATCAATAAAAGATTGTTTGTAGAGATTTTTTTACATTTTTATGTGCATTTGATAACAATAAAAATGAAGAATATGAAACTTAAATAAGTACTGATAATAAAAGTGTACAAACAAGATCTATATAATGTTTCATTTATAACAATTGCATCAAATTTTTACCTGTGTTAACAAAAAAAGGGTTCATTCGAAATAATATAAATATTTCAATTCATGTATAAAGGCTGGTCTGTTCTCAAATCTCTCATCCGTAATATTCCATCTGCTAAATAATTGATTACCTATGGGGTTACGATAGGTTTCTTAATATTTTAAACTTTTCTTCCCTTTTTGATGGTTCTTATAAATTTGTCCGTGGATGCGTGTTAGCGCATTTAATTGTTACAAGTTATCGCAAGTAATGTTAGTTGATATTTTTATTTTTATGGTTGAAGGTCTTTGTATCATCTTTTTTTAAAATACTATAAGCTATCGGCATTGAAATTTATAAGTACGTGATAATTCGTAATTCATTGAAGTCCTTGCGTTCTAAGTTCATTTATCGTATTTTGTTTTCGAATGTATTGAGCTACTTATAGAATGGGTCATCGAACATTTATTGAGAAAAAACTATCTTTACACAACTGATTACCAACTGTTCAAGTCATTGATCCGGAATAGTTGTTCACTGGTACCATTAATGCTACTACACTACTGATACAATTCTCATCTCAGGTCTCGTTTCATTTGACTAGCTTGAACTGTATCAGTCATCCCGCTTTGGCAATTCAGTTAGTACAATTTCTTCAAAAAAAGCCTCTCATAATCTTCTCGTTAATTCCATTGTCAAACCATCGACGGATCCATTGCATCATCAAGGTTACATACACTTGCCTCATTAGCGAAGGCCTCCTTGATCAACAAAATTTTTTCACATTTTTCATATATTTCCGGGACAGGTTTATTCTTTTGACTTCAAACTGTAGTTTTTTTTAGATGTTTTGAATCTTTTTTATTGCCTTATTTTGTAAGAAGTGTAATTTTGATAAGTGGTGTGTTTATACAGTTCATTGCTTATTATTAGACGATTCATAAACGGCTATTATACAGTAGAGACAACAAATTCTTGCTATCAATCGGCTTTTATTACATTGTGAATAAGCAAAAAATTATTGGTTAGAAAATTTGTTTTGAAGGATCTTGTTGTGTATTGTAAACGTTTTTAAAGTTGAAGAAAAAAAAATATTTGTATTTTCTTGAATATAATTTATTGTGATTGTAATACAACATAATAGTGAACAGTAACACTTACTTAAAATATATTTTGTTTTCAGCAACAACAATTTCAATATTAATAAATTTGAATTATTGTGTGGCAAAAGGCATTTTATTTAATTTTTTTTTCTAATTAATTTTTAATATTTAAGAGTTCTATTTAATAAACGATATTTGTAGAAAATTTTCCGAAAATATGCAACTTTTATGGAATGGTACTTCAATTTTTTCTCGTTTACCCTATTGGATTTCGAAAGCATCTCAAAAGACGGTTGAAAATGAGTGACAGCTCAGTTCGTTCATTAACATTCTTGGTAATATTAGACCTAGGTGATCAGAGTACGAAAGGTACCTTTCTTCAGGAGCGTTGCATCTTGATTTTTTTTACAGAGAGATGTTGATTCGTCTGAGTCGGAGTCCGAATGAGCAATGGTCTCCATCGTTGAGGGTAAGTTTCCTTTTTTTTGACTCTGACCATTTAGATGTATCTCTTAATCATCACTTCTAATTCTAGTTTACTTTATTCTTTGTATTTTATTTATACTCAAATACTAGTGTATGAGCTAAGCATATTACTTTCCTTGTAAATTGACTGTAAATGTTTTCATCGTTTTAATCATATATTAACGATTCTATAACAAAGTTTTTTTTGTTTAAATATATCACCGATAAGTCACTAAATTATTTTTTATATTGTTAAAATTTTACATAAAATGTGATTTACACATAATACAACATAAACATTACTTTAGAACATTATATGCAAAAATTACAAGCAATCCAATACTATAAAAATTACACTATCAAATATTTAAAATTTCCGAATTAAAAAAAAAACGTTCTTTTAATGAAAAAATATATGAATTATAAATTCATAAAATTTCTGTTAGCTTTTGTTTCTTTATTTATAGTATTTTATTATTATTAATGAATATTTACATTAATTAAAAAAAAAATTTTAATTGTAATTATTCAAAAAAGAATTAGAATTGCTAAAAATTTTATGTAGAATATATGTGCAGGTGCGTGTGGTAATTTTACTAAATTATATATACTTAAATATTCAAGCTTTTAATACGTGACTTAATTAGTGTTCTGTAACAGTAGTATATTGTGAGAGGGTTCAAATGGAATGGAAACACAATAGTTAACATAAGAAGTTTTTTCACTCAATTAAAAAATAATTGTATTGATTGATATACATTTATTATAAATAAATACATTTTTTTTAAAGAAAACATTCTAATTCATAATATAATTTCACAACGTATAAAACAATATATAATACACAATTAAAAGTCTATAGACAATCGATTCAGATCATTTAATTTGCGATGAACATTATTCATTTTGTGATATATATATATATTTTTTTTGAAAAATTTAGTTTTAATACTTGCGGTTTTACGAATTTATACGGTTATAATTAATTTTTTCTGTTTCTTATTTTTAAGTTCTTAATTCATACGTATATTAAAATATTGATTTTATTAAATAATTATTCGTTTAATAAATTTGTATTATTATTATTATTACTATAAAGTATTTATTGATTTTAAAGAATAATTACATTTTGGAGAATTAATAATAAAAAAAGTAATATAAATATTGTGTCTTTTCTGTCATTTGAAATTTTTTTTAAATTTTTAAGGAAAATATTATTTTGGTAATATTAATGTGCTTTGCAAACTAACAAATTTTTTTAATGCATTAAAACTTATGTAGTTTAACTTTTTAAATTATGTATTTTTTAACTTTAAAAAATTGTGTATAGCGTGTAAAAGTTTCATCGGTAATTTCTTTTAATTTTTTTTTAATTTGATCTACATTTTACATCGACTTAATTAACTTTCTTTTTAATTGTTTTTATTAATTACTTTCATTCTTTTTTGTCGCTTGGTTGTTAAGAATGAAATAATATTAGAAAAATCCAATTAACAATCATTTCTAAGTGTCAATGCTTTTGTTATGAACATGAAATGTAAATTTCTAATTTAAGGATTGCCATTTTATTCAACGAATCGTTAGATCGTTAGAAAGATTGGGAGTAAGTGCCACTGCAAACATAATAATATATAAGCTTATAATTACTGAATATTTTAACTCAGATGGTAAATTATGTAATAATGTAATGATTGTAATTAAAAACCACTATACGTATTCTATTTCTTCGCGTGCAATAATTTACATTACTTTAGGTTGCGTTGATTATAATTATAAAACTGCGTCGCTTATTGCTATTCAATGACGAAAATCTGCTGCACTTCAGTTCAATGACAATAATTGATGCAAAAGCCGCTCTTTCAATAAGTCTGGTATCGATTCAATGACAAAAAGTCAATTCAATCACAAAAAACCGGTACACTGATTCTAAGACAGAAATCGATTTAATTGATTTTTCAGGTTAATCGACTATATATGGATTAAAATGATTTAAATATAGGCTATAATTGATTAATATTATTTTATTCGCTTCTCTTGTGTGCATATTTAATTTCACGTATATCAATCAAGTGATCAAAATATTTAATCAATTTATAATAGATTTTACAAGAATATACGTGGGGTTACCCGAAAATTGGTAAAAATTTTTATCGAGATATTAATATCTCAACACTATTTGTTCGCATTTATTAGAAGGCATGTTCGTCTTAACTTCATTTGTGATTAATCACGATGCTATTGACAAAATATAAATAGCGGTACATTATACATTATCATTCCAAATAATTTCTGAATTGATTGCGGGAAATAAAAAGAAACTGTAGGTAGTAGATTCGAGGATTGTACTCAGTTAGATTAGGAGAAAATTCGAAGTGGCAGAGTATTGACTTAATTAAAATAGTTTATTTAGTTTAGGACAACGTTCGACTATAAAATGAATCTCGCGAGTTCGTTGTATGGATGTTGATTATTAATTATTAACCATTTTCA
Source organism: Kradibia gibbosae (assembly GCA_018907135.1). Lineage (NCBI taxonomy): Eukaryota > Metazoa > Arthropoda > Insecta > Hymenoptera > Agaonidae > Kradibia > Kradibia gibbosae. The sequence continues at coordinate 7,191,324 of JACCHX010000007.1, forward strand.
AAATAATGTTGCAGGGATTATTTCATAATTATATAATATTTGTAGATAGATCGCATAACGCAAAGTACCATAATTTAATCAATTTGAAGATTAATGTCTCGCAATTTTTAGATATATCGTTTATTCATCAATTTATATATATATATATATATATATATATATATATATATATATTTATTTATATACATACATATATATTAATTTCATTTAATCATTATTCATAATATGCACTTTTACTCTGCAGCCATAAATGTATAGTTGTGTACACGAGAACATGTAAATATATTAGGAACTTCAATGCTAATGCATAATTAATTTATGTTAAATTATATTACCTCATTGCAGCATAAACCGTGCTGGGTCCATGTGCAATACACACGTATAGCCCACCATCTTGGTGTTTCTGTCACGTAGTTGACACTGACGATGCTAATGCTTGATCATCGACGAAGAAAAAACTTTAAGTGGGTTGCCTTCACCCGACTATTTTCGATGTCATTCGGCGTGAAATCGCTCATTGTTATATTTTCGAATAGATATTACTTTTTCATCCTTAAAATAACATCAATATATTTTATTGTACATATATACAAATATATATACATATATTTACTTTTCTAGAAGGATTTTTAATTATTTTGCCCATCTTATGGTACTAGTTCAAAAGAGATTTGTAGCAAGTCTTAAAATATATCTACAACTATTTTAAGATTTTTTATATTAAAATATCCATGTAAGTTTATCTCATATTAATGTTACATAAAAAGCTTTGACAGTATATGCGTCATAAAATGAAAAGCTTCTCTTTACTATATTTACATAGAATACTGGATAAATTCCTGCATGATTACTCTTATTGAGTTTATTACTAGTACGATGTATAATATGAGATTTCTTGCTATTTTGAAATCTGCTATCCCTGATAATTTGTTAACGCAATTATCATTGCGAAAATATTGTGTTCACACGTCACACTAGAATTGTAAAATAATTTTAATTATTATGGTCATTAGAGTTTCAATATTCACAATTAATATATATTTACCGAGTACAAATATAATGTACATATTCATGTATTCGTGTGTTTGTACTCCGAACTTAAGAATTCAACTTCGTATAAACTAAAAAATTTTTTTACTGTTTTATTTATGAACAAATACTTTTTTAAAATATTTTTATACATGCTATAACATATGGTATGTAACATAAAATTATTTTAATATTATATATATATAAGTTTATGACCGAATGATGTTTTATAATGCAAATACGCATGCACACGCGTATGCGCGTGTATGTATCATAAAATTGTTGAATTTACATAGTGAATTCAAATGAAAGTATATGCAAATAAAAAAGATTATTTCATCAATAATCTTTGTAACATTTTTACACAAAAATGAATGTACTTATAAAAATGTATTTCGAAATTAACTAATATATCTCATATACTACCTCATATACAAATATACTTTTATACATTATTTTTTAAGTAATAAATTTATTGCAAGCCGATGGTTAAATTTAAATTGGGTTAAACAAAATGTATAGTAATAAACCCGTAAGGAAAGTGTCCGCGTAAGAGACATGGAAAGTAAAGTGCCTAACTTTTTTTAATGTATACATTAGATAAATGAATATTGAATATTGACAAATAAATAAAAGTTAACGGTTATTATAAAGATGGCAAGATATTTGGTGCAAAGCTAAGAAAACAAGTGATAGTAACGTAAAAAAGCAATAAATGACTTTTAAATGCATCATAGAATCGCGTGCAAAATCACTGTGACGATGGCTTTCTTTTGAAAGCCCAAGGCAATACTGGGTTCCATACTTCAAGGCCACGACTGGTTCGCAGGAAAGAAAATTACTCATGTTTCATGAGCCACAGTGTCTCACCTGTCGCTACTTTAGATTATAAAGATAATTATGAACATTATGTACATTAGTATCAGTACCGAGGTCACCGGAAGCTGCGTGCGCATGCATTTTCCTGCATCTAAACTGCACTACAATTTAATTCTTGTTGTACGCTGTTTCTGATTGAGGTTTATTACCTTTTCCCTCAATCCTGTTTGTATCTATTTTACTGCTTCTGAACGGGGGGCATTTTTTATTTCTTTTCTAAGATTTAGACATAATAAATAGAAGTGAAGCTTTACTTCATATAATCATTTTAATATGAAGATTAATGAAAAAAATTTAAGTTCATTCTTTATTTGCTATTAAATAACGTATCTACAGCATTACCGTACCATATTAATTAGTGATTGTGTTATTAAAAGTAATTTACACTTTCACAAGATTTACATACCTTATATATGTAGAGCGAGTTACGTTAAACCATTTGTATTCAATAATGACTATGAACTTCTTTACTATCAATTTATAAATTTAATGTTAAATTTCGAAATTAATAATAAATATATATACATATATATTAGCTACGGAAAACTTAAATTAAAAATGAATAAAATGTCTTATAAATCCATGGTGAGTCCATTGATTATCCGTATTCATAAATAACTCACCACTGTACAAAATTCTTCTTTTTAGATTATTCTCAATTATAAATTTACATCAATTTTATTTTCAATTAGAAATATTTATTTATCTATATTATTCTTTTATTTTATATAAATTATGATAATTTATATACATGAATTGAAATTTTATAACGTTATAAATACACTTAAATAATTCTTATAATACGAATAATAAGTATATAAAATGAAGAAAATTAACCAATATGTTTGAATATTATCATACCAAATTCCGTATTGCGAATGATAAGTTAAGAAAATACTTATTGCTACATGACAAGATTTATTCACACTACACTATTTTGTAAGTAACTTAGCTTCTCAATATTATTTACGTTTTAGCAACCATATATGCATTCTATATTGTTTCTTCATCAGATCTTAAATGCTAGATAAAATATGTTTGTCTAGTTTGGTTTCTTACACTTCATTATTAACATTGCAAAGGTTTTTTTAATGCGATTAAAAGAATACTTTAATAAATTAAGTTTTTGTGTACTTGAGAGCTCGAATTCAGAACGAAAGAATACAATTAGAGACTGGGAACTTAGTATACGGTTGCCACATGTTTTAAGAAATAACGTTTTCATTAAATGGAAGTAAGAATCTTGAGGAAGTAAATGTATCAACAATTATATAAATCGGGGAGATATATTATTTGAAAAGAATAACTTTGCCAAGCAATTTTCCTTTTAAGTTTTTCATGCCATGATAGAATCGATGCTTGGCTGTCTCTGTCTTACCGTTAAAATTGTGCGTTTGCGAGTTAACTCGCATAAACCGTTTTGGGTGTGAACGCAGGTAGATGTATTATAGTCCCAGTGCTCTCGGCTATGCGGATGTCCCGGTAATTAAAAGCTTACCAATGCGCTATTTTAATTAGCAGTAAGACCAATTTAAATGTACGTAGCCGGCAAATGGAAGAGGTAAGGTTACTCGCTACTTACTAAACCAGTCTTATGTGGCAAAATGATTGAATAATTGAATATCTTTAACTATGTAAAGTTTGAGTGATGGTAATCCTCGCACTTTTCATCCATTAAATACTCGTATTTGTGCATAAATAAATACCACACATGCACATGTAGCTCTAAAATTACTTATTTATCTATTATACTGTTTTACCGTCCTGTTTACACGTTTTTTTCCATTAAAGTTTATAAAATCATGAAAGCTCAGAAAATGATTTGCTATTTCTCATCACACTTTTAATTAGCAGTTTGAAAGAAATTTTGGATGTACACACACACACACACGCATGTATATATATTGGATAATATACTCATTCTTGATTTTACATTTTAGCTGCATAAAATGTGAAATCCCTAAGATATTGTTTAAGTAACAATATAATGAAACTATATTTTATAATTAATGATTTTTAATAAGATTTGTAAGTGTATATTTTTATAATGTTAGAGAAAAAGTCACATACCTTTATTTTATTAATTAGGAAATTTCCATTATTGTGCATATTTAATTTTACTTATACGTAATATGGGTTATCAATTCTAATATTTAAAAAGTGGTGGTTATTTTTTAATAACAAATGGTAAGCTTCAAGGTTTAAGCTACTACGTTAAACACTCAATAATTACGAATTTATAGCTATTATAGTGAAAACGACATTGAATTGTACAAAAAAAATAATGGTTAAAATGAATAATTAGTAATTCAAATAAGACATTAAAATATTTTATTCAATGCCATAATAATTTGGTTACCATTGTGAACTAACTTTAGTATTTCTATACATTACTGTAATGAATTTCCTTACTGCAAACGGAATATTATTTGTTTTAGTTTGACAATAAACTAAACTGTATTATATTTTAAAGAATAAATTTTTTGAATGGTCAACGCGCGTGTTAATGTTTTTACCACGCAAGAAAACATTGAAAAATTATACACTAAAATTTCTATTAAGATAAAACTCAAATCATAGAGATTGCGTATTCATGAAGTCCATTTCCTGATTTTCTTATAAGTTACCGAGTTTTGAGATGTTTGAGTCATTGAAAGCAGATGAGACAGGGGTAAAGTTATAAGCAGCTTTGAACTCAGTAAGACAACTCAACAAACCCCTTGTAAGCTAATAGGTTATTCTTATAAAATATATCGAATAGTATTTAAATTTATTCATGGTGCTCCCCCCCCTCCAACAAAAAAAGCTTACAAAATATGGTGATTGAAATCTTTGCAAATAACAATAATATTTTTATCAATTTTTCTAATTAGACGATTTTTTCACTTATTTATTGTTATATCCTTTAGAAGATCATTTATTTATTAGTTTCAATAATATTAATTATTCTGTGTAAGTATACGAAAAGACTTTTTCTTTTATATAAAAAATACATTAAGTTAAACTTTATATAATAATTGAAATGAAATGATTTTTATAATTATTAAATATTTCCTAATATAATGCATAATTATATAATGTACAAATAAGTTGATGTTTTATACTATATTATTTAACTTATTGCATAGTAAATATTATTTATTTATTAATAAATTTATGAAAAAAATATTGTACGCAAACCACATTATATTGCACTTTAACAATAACAATTTAATGTAATGGAGTTGTAGAATAAAATCCTTACAACGCTGCGGAAATCTAGATAATGTATTGGACTTTTCAAAACTTAATAATGTTACAGCAATTATCATTGGTGGACAAACATTTTATATAGACATTGCGTAGGTTGGTACATATTATTCAATATTTATAATAATATATATTCATTGATTGTATAATAAATATCCAAAAAATACATAATTAATAGATAGCGCTGGCTCATCGAAGACGGACTAATTCGTGTAGAATTGTGAAGTATTTTCTGATAGTGTGATTCTTACCGCATATTATTACAAATTTGTAATTATATTAAGGTTGAACAACATCCCCCATGTAACTAGACAAGTGTGCTTTGCTTATGTATTGTAACATGTATTACGTGTTTTACACGTATTGATGAGTGACCATTGTATTTGCACATACGATTGACATATTTATTACTTGTATAAAGTATTAAACTTTGTTTAAGTAATTGTCTTTTTATATTTTGCTAAGAAAATGTAGTCTTTAAAGATATATGGCTTATGTCAGTTATCTATCTATTTCTTTCTATTAATCTTCTCATTTTTCCTCGTGCACCACGCCCTTACACACACGCGCAAATTCGTGCACGTAGGGAAAGAAGTGGCTTGACACTTCTAGGATCATCCTTACTAGTGCTACGTAATTTATCGATTAGCGCGTACATTTATTTTCTATTTTCTATTTTAAGTTAATAATATTGACTAAAATAATTATATTATTAATTTATATAACTTTCTTAAGTCGGTAATAGCCATATTTAAAGCAAATGATATAATACATGATATTCATATAACTTTATTTATGTATTTTGATTTATTTGAAGCCTTATACATATCTATTGAAATATCCTATTAATTTTTGTTACAATCATTGTTCAGTCATTGTATCATTACAAAATTTAGAATTTTCAAGTCAATTTTTTAAACTTCCTAAAGGGAAGGCACTCGTTAATGCAAAAAACATTAAAATTTGAAAGTAAAGGGTGATAGTACTATAACAGAACCTGTTCAGATATAAAATGATTTATCTATTGTATTAAGGGTATAATTTTCTGTGAACTTAGTATAACATTGTGATGAAAAAATTGAATTTCTTATTTTTACAGTATTTTTACAGTATTTTTACGGTTTTCGTCCATACTTTGAGTTTAAATGGTAATAATGGAATTTTAATTAAATAATCTTGAGAAAATCAGTAATTATAATTCGCAAAAATGAGAAGAACCACAGTCGTGAAATTAGATTCAGGGTTACAAGCGGTATACTGAATTCGGCCCTTACTGAGTTCCGTGGCAGTCCTGCAGACGCCATCCCCTGTCGCGACCGGAAGTGACGTACATCTATCTTGTCCGTCGGCTTAGCTGTGTGCTTCCGCCTCAACAAGGAATTTGTCAGCGGATGACTGAAAAAGAAGAGAATTAAAAATTTTTTCTTGTCTCTATTTATATCCACATCAATGCATTTATATTTTATATATATATATATATATATATATATATATATATATATATTTATTATATGCAAAGATTTATTATAATTACATTACAATAATTCAATGATGTTATTAAAATTAAATAATACGTCTAATGTTTTGCTCGTTAAAGATTTATCTATTATATTTAATCTACGTACATATTGAATTTACGTTAATATTAATACTATTTAAAAAGGTTTCCAACCATAGCCTTATAGAAATAAATTAAAGCGTAAATTAAAAATTGCTGCATGATGACTAGTAATTTTATATATGGATTGAAATTGCTTAGAACATAAAGAAAGTAATAATAGAGTTTTCGTACTGAGCATAAATACATTAAAGCAGACGATACTCGAATGGATTAGCGATCGGCTACTTATTTAAATAATTGACAATGTTTACGAAAGCTTTGAATAGCACTGACCCTTAGGGTTTGAGAAATTGAATTATCAGCTTACGTATGTTGAATAATTAATAGGTCGCTTACTTACTAGAGAGTCTGGACGTCCGTTTAGTTCTCGTATAAGTATACATACATATACTAGGCTTATTAAGTCTACTTTGAGGGAGGATTTACGTAATGGTACTAAATACATTCCCAAAGAATAAAAGGCTCGTACTATCATAATAAAACCAACTATAATGACAAACAATTATTGACGATTAAACGTTACTGTATTATGTATTAAATCTAATTTTTTATAAATATTTAACATTTAAATATTTGTATAAAAAATTAAGTTCTTTTAGATTTCGATGATTAAATATTTATATATTTGGTATTTAATATAAATTTAAGAATTTGCATATATATATACACATATGTGCAAGCGCGCGCGCGCGCATACACGCGCACACACACACACGTGCGCGCACAAATTTTTAAGTATAACTATTTAAAATAAAAAAATGTACATTTATTCTTTATTGAAAAATAATGATTTTTTTCCTTACAAAATTTCAAAATGATGAAGCGTTTACATATGAATTAATATTTATGTAAAAAAAGTGTTACGTAGTTAAATATGAAAACAGAATTTCTATTTTTCGCGAAGTAATTTAATATAAGGAATAAAAGATAAATTCTTTATTACTGATAAAAAATTGATTTTTTTAAATTTCAAGTCAACAAAAAATAAAATTAAGCATTATATCTTTGTTAATTTTGTTATAAAAATAAAACTAGGTCTTGTAAATAAAATACTAAGAGCGAATTCACAAAGGTAAATACAGTGACAATTTGCTTTTCCTTTCTATTGTACCCTCTTGTCATAATTGATCAGCAGTTATTCAAGACATTAGCTTCTAATCACTAAGGAAAAAGGTGCAAGAGAAAGAGATTGAACAAGAAAAAGCAAGGGAGAGGGAAGGATATAAAACAGGAACATCAACTTGTCTTTGTCAAGTGATTCAAACTCCTAATCATCCTCGTTCACTTTACGTTCTACCTCCTCGTCTTTATTTCTATCTTTTAACTCTCCATCTGACTCAGGCTTATACACGAACATTCCCCTAGCCTTCCGTTAAATTCACCCTTATGAAAAATGAACACGACCACTGTACCATGCTCCGAAAAATAAGCGACAGTCATCATCATTAGCCCAAGGGTCATGCGCATTAAGCACGACGAAGACCAAAAACTGTAAAGGGAGTGTCTAAATCACGTATCTTTTTTATGCGGTTATGTAACTCTATAAACTTCAGATTAGACAACGAAAATACAAACTTGTTTAAGTTTAGTTTAATTCGTGTGCATAAATTGACGATCAATGCAATTGCTTAAATATAAATATTTCAAATAATTAGACGAAACTTTTAATACGACGAGAAAAAATTAATTTATTATTCTTATTTTTTTTTTGTAATATTTTCAGTATCGGTGGTTATTCCAGCTTATTGACTTGACGTTTTTTCATTCGAGATAGATAAAAAATCGCAGAATAATTTTCAGTACAACTTAATTGCCAGTGTAATATAAATATGACAATTTTCAAAAATTCAACTTGAAATATTTTTACCACTGGCTTTTATATAAATTGCGACTGAGGGCTGATTACGCGAAATGTGGAGATTTTCACGTGTTCTGCGTCATGACTCCGCATGGACTTATCTCGAGACGACTGATGTGCGAATACAGGTCATTTGCGCAAGAGTTTCTCGGACAACTCGAGCGTGAGAGAGAGAGAGAGAGAGAGAGAGAGAGAGAGAGAGAGAGAGAGAGAGCGAGTGACCAAGGGGGGTCGAGAGGAACGGAGAGCGTGAGAGAAAACGAAAGGCGACAAGAATTATCATCATTCGTCGAACTCATGTCGTAAAATGAACCTTTGCTTGGCCACGAAGTGTACAGCAAGAATACACTAATGTTCGAATCGTGAGAATTTAAGCTTTCCTCGTTAATTTCTTACTACTTTATTCTTCTCACATTTGCAGAATTTTTGAAAATAATGTTTTATATCAGCTTCTTTGCTTTATATCAGGTACTTATTTTTGCCTATTCTTTAATTAAAAAATTATTTCATTTCATTTCGAATAATCTATTTGACATTGATAATAGTCAAAGGGCATTTTAATCGCAATGCAATTTAATGTGATTTTTTAATTAGCATTGCTTGATTATTACTTGCCTTTTTAGTACGATCTTTAATAAAGTTAAGTTTCTCTTTCGTAAGATAAAATTGTATTGTCAAAATCTTTGGGTTGAAAGTATATAATAAATTTGTCATCGACATTAAAACTAATATTACGCATCAATGAAGTCTTAAATTGACTTAGGTTAATAATTATAAAAATAGTTACTTATGAGGAATTAAAAAATTATAAATTTACACTGCATGATACATAATGGTACATCTAAAAATATGACCTCACATTTATAATTTCAAAAATTATCTCATAAAGTAGATACTTCAATTTAATCATAACCATAAATAAGCATCCTAAATCAATAATTAGCTACGGAAATAAATTTTTACTTTTATTATTTTTTTTGTTAATTTTATTATTTCATTTATTGGTTACATTTTTTTAAAATTAATATTAAAAGTATATTGTATAAGAAATTAATAAAATAATAAACAAATTTTTACAATGTTTGTGATGTATAAGTATTTACTAATTTTTTAATAGTCAAATTCGTATAATTGATAATTATCATTGTATGTAAAGTACTGTATTACAAAAACTTTAGAGTGATTGGTGTTATTGCAATTTCCAAATTGAATAACTGATTTGATTCAATTTTTATTTCAGAAGGACTACTTTAATACAAGTGCTTAAAGATATTTGTATCGGATGTATTATTACTACATGTATGATAATAAAAATATCAAGTACACATTAATACAATTATTATGAATCACAATATTGTTATTTGCATATTCGCTATGTATTATTGAATGACAAAAAATTTAGTAGTTGTTATAATTCTTTTCACTGGTCTCGTTGAATTAGGTTCGACAAACAGGAGCAATTATTTTCTTCTATTTTATAAATGCCAGTTGTTTAAGAAATCAGCCAAACAATGGCATTCACAAAATATTTTAAGATTTTATTGTACTCGGAATCTGCTAAGCTCCTTAATTCGTTAGACGAGACGCAGCTCATGAATTCGCATAGTCCAGTAGAATTCGCAAAGAAAAAAATGTTCGTTGGTTACATTTATAAGGTCTTGCAGTGGATGGTATCTGTTATGAACGATTTGATATTATAAGAGAAAAAACGAAAGAACGGAGAAAGTTATATATGTGTGTGTGTGTGCGTGTGTGTGTGTGGGATGTCGCGTGTGTGTATATATATATTGTGTGTGCTTGCATGCGCGTGTGCGTGTGCGCGCGTGCGTATATATATATATGCGCACACACGCACACGCACGCACACATAGACACACATATAGCGAAAAGGCCAATAAAATAAGAGAAGAAACAAAATTGAAAAAAAAACCACAAATTCCAGAATTGGTGAAATCGAAAGAGTTTCAGAGAGGGGAATAAATGAAGGCGTGCGTTGCAGCTGGTTGTCGGGTCGATTGAACATTTTGCAGAATGGTAGATAAGAAAGGATGGGCTCACGTTTGTAAACATCGTCATAATTGTTTAAAATACTCAACAGACGGCAACTAGGTAGAAGAGCTACCAGTGGTATTTCTATACCAAACTAGGATCATTTTGATGAGAGATTGATGCCTTAGATAGATTGGAATATCTCGTGAAAGAAAGAATCAGAGAAAACAAGAGAGGCAAGATTATAAGAAATTATTGGAAGCCAGAACGAGAGTGAAATATACACATATATTCGAGAGAGAGAGAGAGAGAGAGAGAGAGAGAGAGAGAAAAAAGATCAGTCGCTCCTGTTGAAACGCGAAAAAAGAAGAAAAGAAAAAGCAATGGGGAGAGAAGAGTTTCGCCGATTGATAGATGAGCGGCGAAAGAAAGAGAGAGATAAAGAAGAGTTCGTCATGCGACTGCACAAAAGGTACCGCCCGGCATTTTGATCATCGACTAACGTGTGTGCGCTTCCCTTGCAGTGGGAGAAAAAGAGTTGGTTTGCGCGCGCTTGCATTGTACATCGGTCCTTCGATTTCTCTGCCGCGTCGACAAAAACCGAAAATATTTGTTTTATTTTATTTTCTTTATACAAAAGAAGCCGGGAGGAGGAAGGCTGCTTTTTCTTATTTATTCTTTATACCTTTTTTAGGCTAATCTCTCTCTTTCTCCAACGCTTTTATGTTCACATTTAATTTGTTTGATATACTGATTTATTCTTATAATGTGATTGCATTTTCTTATGAAAGCCATGCCTAAGTAACTTTTGGCCGAGCACTGCTCTTAATTCTAATGGCTCATATGATTATCCAATACAAATTTTGTTAAAAGTTTAAAATACAAATTCCTTATTTTCAATTTCTTGTAGCTTGAAGATAAAGGCAACGCATGATAAGACTTGCATACTATACACAAATTTTCAAGTACCTTATCGATCAATTTAATCTATGCATATACATTTATTAGTTTTGATAAATGTCGGAACACAATTTATTTAAGAAAACTATATCGTTTTATATTTTGTAATATAATACAAATATATTTATGTAATGTTTGTAATTATTTTATACACGTGTATATACAGCTTGAAAATTAAAAAAAATTATACATATAAAATATATTTAACAATTTGTATTTCTATTATTGAATAATTAATATTGTTTCATATGCATTATGTATGATTTTTAATTAAAATATAAGTCTTGTGTAATAAAATTTATTATAAAATAATTTTTAAAATTATAGCACGTGCTAATTTTTGTATAGTTCTTAAGCCTTTACATAGTACAATATATTTGAAAAAATTTTTAATTATATATATTTGAAAAATAAAAAATTGGAGAAACTGCTAGCAGTCATCGTCAAGAAAATTATTTACTCATCATTTTAACTTATGATATTTTATCAAACTAATAATTTATCATCTTTACTTTAAATAATTTGTAAAAATATTTGTGTGTCCAAGTCAATTTCGTATTGTAATCGTAGTTTATAAACGTTAGACCCATATATACATTATGAGCGACAATAAATATAAGAAACAAAAGCATTTTTTCACTAACACACATAATAACATAAATATCCTTAAATACATCAATTTTATTTTAAAATGCGTCTAATGCAATATCCGTATGTAAAATGTCTGTTTCTTATATGATTTTTCAATAAAATAAAATATTTTAATATTATAAATTTTTCGTGTTTATAATTATACAGATAAATAATGTACAACTATAAATGTAATATCAAATGCACTATTACATGATGCAATTATTTGAATAAAATTTGCATTATGGTTGGATATCTTAAACTTCAAGATGTTAGTTTTTGTTACAATAAACGTCATTTATCACACTTTATACAATGTAAATATTGTTTCGATAGTTTTTTTATCACACATATAGTTTTTACAACGAACATAAAACTTTAAAAAGAATAATAATATGTTAAAAAAACTTTAAATACAAACGCATAATGAAATTATATAATATCAGAGTGTTTGGAGAAGTAATGGAACAAATATTTATTAGGCATGTCTTATTTTAGAACCAAGAGCGTCTACTTAATACTTCGAGTTTCCTATAAATTAACTGGGAACATTAATGTGCTTATGACATAGTACAGTGTCACTTTTAAGTAGCTAAGATGTGTATGTCAGAGTCGCAAAATAGCAAACAATTAGAATGGATTGTATGATATAATAGGAGAGACAGAGCAAGCGAGAGAGAGGGAGAGAGAGAGAGAATTGACGTGTTAAGTTCAATGACGAATACTGATTGATAGGTAACTTCTAACCTCGGTTTGCATCACAGATTGCGCGAGATATTAGCTGCGTATGTTAATATGTTAAATACAGAGTCAAGAAGAGTGAGGTGGCTATTTTCTAAAGTACGTTTGAAAGAGATGTATCTGTTTAAACGAAGACATTGCGATTACCTTCCGTCGTAGATATAGCAGTAACCCCTTTACTGAGCCATGCAATCGACTTGCAAATGAGTCGTTCAATATCGAGAATGACCTCGCCTCTCTTGCTGTTTCGAGACCAACACATACAATTCATTTTCTTTTTCGCAATGACATATTTTAACTGCACCATAGTGACCGCAAAAGAAATTTTACTTTACGCTTCATATGCTTTTATTTTCATTTGAAAATTTTTGATTCATCGATACTCACATATAATTATTTATACAAAACTAAGCTTCAACAGCATTTTAAATTCGGCATCCAACAAATAATAGAATTAATATTAGAAAGATAATTATGAAAGGATAATTTTAATTGATTGATTAAAATTATTTTAGTCAGTTCTACTTTATTGGAGTTAGATGTAATTCATATTTTTTTACCATCTTGTTTAATACTCATAATATATAAATCTACTATTATTATGTTACATTACTTGTCATTCCATTATTTCATTACAAGATTTTCAAGATTACAGTGACAATAACAATTTTTCCTTTAAACGAAATTATATTAAAAATTATATTATATTAAAAAAATATAATTCAATCAAGTTAAATTACAGACATTATCTGAAAACACATTCAGTTGGTAATAAAAAAATTCATGTTCCATACAGTATTTTTTATATTTATATTTAAATAAAATAGTATGTTATTGTACAAAAAAAGTATTGTGCATTTCATTATTGTTGCTGCAAATTCAAATACTTAAGATGCATGATATCCATTTACACAAATATTACGCCTGTTACAATCTTTTTTAAATTTCATAATTATTTGAATTAAATCTCGTATTTAATGGCATTAGAAATCTAATAACTAGGAAATTCTTTTACATGCGTTTTATATATTATTAGCTTTATTTTTATCAAATTTTTAGTATTCGTTATACATAAAAAAATAGATATGTAATGTAAAGTTCTCGTAGAAAGACGATTATTATTTAAAAAAACTAAATTAATATTCTTACGAGTATCTGAAAATTTTTTCATAAAAACAAATCTTTAAATTTTTAAAATTCTTTATGTCATAATTAAAAATAGTACCGCCGGATGATGTAGAAAAACTCCATCCCTTAAAAGAAATAACACAAAATCCTTACCCTCGGAGGGTAAAACAGGTATGTCGTTAAACTCGCCCTTTATAAATAAATAGGGGTAAAGAATCGATTGCAAACCCCCTAGAACTCTGCAGATTCTCAGTAACAGCAGTTGTTACATGCAATCATACATTATTTGATTCAGTGGATAAATTGCAATTTTTATTAGTTTAATTTTACTATCTATTAGAATTATTAAATAGGAATACTATTTCGTTCGATTGTATTTATGAAAAATAGATATGAAAGCTTGAATGATAAATATTTTGTTACAGTTTAAAATGCAATCAAAATATTTAAATAATTAATTATGTAAAAAAATGTAGTTATTTAAAACAGATTTATGTTAATTAAAAATATTGCATGAAGTTTGTACTGAAAAGTTTATTTCTTTAATGAACAAATTAAATAATTCTAACAGTTAGCCTGTAAAATATATATGTATAGGTATTTTTCTTATTATTAATGTATTTTTATTTTGAACAAACTTTAAATATAAAAATTTTTTAAATAATTTGTCAAGTTATAATAATTATTTCCCGAATTTATTATAAAAAAAATTTTAACAGTTCAGTTGTTAAAATATTATCAACAATTCTACATATTCATTTATGCATAAATTTTAATTTTTTTTTAATTTCTTAAGCTGCACTTTCCTTAAAAAAATGTAAATAACAAAAACTTTAATTAAAAAAACATTGATATCGTATTTAAAAAATATTTTTAATATTTGCGAATAATATTGTGCTAATGTTATTTTTAAAATTACATCACATTTTAAAATAAGCATTTGTATTATTAATGTTTATTTGATTGAAATTAATATGAAAATTCAATAATTTTCAGTCAAATTAATGCTGACATAAAATAACAAAATATAGAGTAGTATTAGATATTTCTCTTTCATACTTTTTGATATGAGTTTTTTAAAAACTATTTAAATTTTATGAATATATAATATATATTTTTTAACTAAAATGTATAATACGCATATAATTTAACTGTTTTATAGTACATATAACTGTATATATACGACAATTATATACGACACTTTTTATTGATTTGACTTTTTCTGCAACTAACTACTAGCTTTTGAATAAATTGCTTGAAAAATTAATATTATATTAAAAACAAATATTAAAAATACAGTTTAAAATACAATATTAAATATAAATAACATTATATAACAATGTATTGGAGAGAACAAAAACACAAGCTCTTTTGTAATGGTTGTGTTCTCCTTCACGATTGTTATGAAAAACTTTTTCAAAAGATTGTGTTTTATAACAAAAAAACTATTAAACAGAAAATAAAAATATGAATTCATACAATTAGTCATATTTTACTTACATAATATGTATATAATTTATACTAAAAATCTATCCCATAAAATGAAAAACTATTAAATAATATTTTATTTAGTATGTTCATTGAATATATTATATTATTAATAAAGGCAAAAGCTTTTTTTATAGCTGATAAGCCTTATTGACAATAAGCATTTGTTAATGATATTATACGCTTATGGTTCCAGTAGAATATATAGCAGCACAATTGATTGATGTGATTGATTTTATTTCGTTAGAATATAAAAATAAATAATATTTCGTATTAAATAAGTAAGTTCTCAATATAATTATTGTTGATGTATCAATATTATTAAGTATGCTGTAACAATGATAAGAAGAGAGAAAATTAGACTAGAGAGAAATTAGAATATTAGAATTAAAATAAAGAATTTAGACTATTAAATATATATCTAAATTAAGTAAGACGTCGTAATAAAAACTGCATATTTTGTTTACGTAAAACTCCTGCACTAGAGAAATTTATATATTTCTACCTTATTAAGATGTTGCAAAGAAATTAAAAAGACAAATTAAGATAGATTCTCTCAAATCAGAGACAAATGGTCTTGGTGCGATATTTATTTAAGATTTTTACGAGACCATCTACGATACAGATTTAACTTTTTGAAACTTAGCCAACTTTTGTATGCAGATATATTAAATGAGTAATTAAGGGTGCTATTTTCATTAGTAAAGAATTTCCTAAAAATGTCCAAAAATCAAAATTATATTGGCTTGGTCGGTTTATTCTCTCCTTTTACATTTTGTATACACATGTGAGCAAAGCGAGATGCAGAAATCTAGAAGGCGAAGCTAGAAACTTATCGATTAAAAAATGTCTGCCCTTCAAAATAACCTAGGTCACGACCCGCTCATCGCACAATCATATGAGATTCGCCTAAGAGATCACTTGTATTATACAATAGGTATTGGCTTCTCTTTGAAATTTCTCAAAACAAAATATTATGATGAACTTTGAAAATTAATTATTTAAATGTGCTAATATTTTTTGATAGAATAGCTTTTTTTAATAAATTAATCATTCCTTTCAATGATGTATCTGCTTATATTTATAAAGTATACCTATTTTTATATTTTAGAGCTAGAAAAAGTTTCTATCATTTTCATCTTTATTATGAATGAACCAACACAAATATATCGTCAAAATATATAAACGTGCGTTTCGTAATTGTGAAATTTTTTCTCTTTCAATTCAGATATTTTTTACCTTTAACAGGTCTATTCAACAGCAGAGTGTTACTTAGATTCGTAATAAATAAACGTGTGTGTAGACAAATTTTGAATTCGATATTTCCTTCAAATTCGAATTTACATTCACTGTCATAAAGTGCTTTCAATTCATTTTTTTATTTTTTTACTAAAGATCAACATTTAAAAACTTCCATATTATAGCATGTATATTAACTTTAGGTATATAAATTTGTATCATATATTTTGTTCTTAGTTGTATTCAGGCAGGAAATAACGAAATAAAAATTAATCATCTTGATTTAAAATCTAAAAGATTAAATATTCCATTTGTAATACACCAATTAAACAGAATCTTGAAAAATTAAAAAAATCTATCGTCAATTTATCAAAACCAATAAAACTAATTAGAGCTTTATACGTATTTTCGGTAATATGTTAATAGTTTATTATTAAAAAATTATTCTTGCCTTAGATTATAATTATTAACAATTACACCTGCCATCTTTAGTATTAATGAAAGAAAAATACAGTTTTATCTGTTCTCAAATAATGGTTTTAAATAAGTAGCAGTTTATTTAAACAAGCATTATAATTTCAATGCCATAAAAATATAATAGAAAGATAAAATATAATCAACACAGTTAATATTTCTTTATTTAAATATAAAACACTTTATATTTGAATGCTTTGTATTATACGTTTACTATTTTATTTACTTTCATTTGTATAATTTACATGAATTACTATGAGTATTTCTAATTATATTTGAATAATTGATAGTGACTTTTTATAGCTCTTTAAACACGATTGCGTAAATTTCATCGCATGGCTGAAAGTGTCCTGTAAATAATATTTATTTTTTTTTGTAATAAATGTATGGATTTTTGTTGGTTAATGGATTAAAGTATATTATCGATAATAGTGGCAAAAATGCAGGTAAAAAATTCAAATAACAACTGTAAAAACAGATATTCACAAGTCCTAAAGAGTTAAGATAAAATTAGTGGTAGTAATGTTACACGTATAGTTAGGTCGAGAACGGTGTTTGTGGCGTTTGCGTCGGTCGGTAGAGGTGAAGGTAGAACGTTTGAGAAGTTGGTTTGTAAAAGAGGAAAGCATTACGATGGCAAGATCGAGTAGAGTAGACAAGGAAGGATAATATAATCGATAGACACGACTAGACGCCGCCCCAGACGACCTTTTACCTTCAGTCATCACATCCGAAATCCTTACTTATTTGTGCGATTTGATTTTCACGAATCAATGAATTGTTTCGCTTAATAGCTATTCACCGTCTGTATGTGTTTGTATATTTTTTATTATACTGCATTAAACGATCGGGTAAATTATTCGTGTACGAATCTTTTACATTTTAGACTTGATTACAATCGCATAATCGCGCGTTATCTCATCAATGCATATCGCTATTTTTTAATCATTGCTCAATTATACAAAAAATAAATATAAGGCGATTAAATGAAACATTTAATTGTTACCTTTTCGTACAAGCAGAAAATTTATTAGGAGAATCAAATAAAATATATTGCGAAACAAGTTACATCCTAAACATAAAAACAAATTAAAAGATATTTTTTTATTTTATCGATTCCAAACAATGGAAATGGTGTCTTGCATATAAAGTGTATAAAAATAAAAACTCAAACCATAAGTTTTTTATTCTTAATATAAAATCAAAATGAGCAAGATTCATAAAACGATAAATAAAACAATAATGGCTGAAGAATAGGAGTAGATTTTAAATATATGGGCAAGATCGAAACCGCTGTATTTCAAATGTCATAAAGAAATGTCATAAATAACTAGAATTTCCTAACAAAAGGTTACAGGTATTACCTGCAATTACACTAGCAAAGTACAAAAATATCGTCAACACAGCAGTAAATCAATTAGGCACAATATAAAGTAGTATAAGTAAGGTGAAAGAGAGAAAAGAAGAAAAAGGAGAGCGCGTGCTTCTTGAAATTTAAAAACGTTGTTACACTGGGCACAAAAGAAAACCACAATCTCTTAAAACCCTCGCGAGTTCTGCACTTTTGGTTCAATAGAAAAAGTACACACCGTGACGAAAATAAAAGAAATAAAAGAGAGAGAAAGAGAGAGAGAGAGAGAAAGCGAGAGAGAGAGAGAGAGAGAGTGGAAGATGAGAAGGAAAACGACTACGAGCAAAGGAGGCATGTACGGTAAAAGCAATAACCAATGGGGACGAACTGGGCCACCTAAGAAAAATCTTCAAGGGGGGTAGAAAGAATAGAAAAGTTACTAGCTTGCTGCTGTGTTCGCTCATACATGCAGTCATCTATCTTTTTCGTCTTTCCTCTCTCCCACGAGCGCACTTTTTCTCCGCCCGCCTCATAGCCGTAGCCTAGCCCGCGACTTGGGCTGGTTCTAGCTACTACTCCCTTTTTCCCAGCTCGTGTTTTCGTATACTCCTGACTCTCTGAAAAATCGAAGTCGACTACACACATATCTAGCATTTACATTATTATATACTTGGGCTCGGGGGCACATGCATCCTTATATGATTGCTGCATTTGTATGTTTCGAGTTTGAAAGTAAATATGCATTGTGACAAATATTTAACGGCAAAAAACTTATATGCATGCAAAAAATGGATATATAAATTGTTATAGAAACAAAAAGCTTACGTATTCGTATGCTTATGTATAACAATACAAACAATACGACACATCCCGGGATAAATGTAAGAATGATGGAAGTCTATACCATATCGCATGGGAGGACATCTCATTATTTGAATTTTAGATAGAAAAAATTCCGTTAATTTTTTGCGAAACCAAGACGATACGAGCAAAATAAGCCATATATAGGAAACATTTTCTTTTTATTCCCCTGCCCTCCTCTCTCTCTCTCTCTCTCTCTCTCTCTCTCTCTCTCTCTCTCTGTCTGCCTGCCTGTCTGTCTGTCTGACTCATTCTCTCTCTTCTTTCATTCGCAATGTTTTTTTTTAATTTGGTTTTTTTGTTTTCATATGTAGAAAATTCGTCTCTAATACACAAGCAAGAATAACAAAGTTTGGATACCCATGAGATTAATAATATGAATTTTACATGTTTTTATTCTTTCCTTTGATTTCTTATCGACTTAAAAGATTGATTGTAGCTTATATCATAAACACACACACACACATACACACACACACACATATATATATACATATATATATATATAAGAAAATCTTTTTACAATTTTTTTAAATAAAAATGCCTAAAAATCTGAACACGTAAAATATTGAATTATAAAAATTTACATAAATATTTGGCAGCTGTTTCATAGATTTAATCCTTTTAATTATTATTTTGAATATATATTAATTTCTTTGATTTTTTTCTTAAAATTTATAATATTTAAATTATTATTTTGATTCTAATATAACTGTTAATGAAACTTTTATATTTTTTAACTATAATTTTATATTTAACGTTTTTACTTATTTCTATAAAATCCAAACACTGGAAAATTATTTGCTGTATATTAGGTTCTAAAATAAATGTTGCACTTCGAAAATATACATTATTATATAATATTATTTTAAAAATTATACAAGTTATGGGATTTGATGTTTTTTATATATTTTTGAAAATTTTTTTGGAATTATGTAAACCATAGGTTATTAAAAGTGCTTAAATTGAAAAGGATTCAAAAATCAATCAATAATTTCAAGTATCTTAAATAACATCTTTCACTGTATTCATAGTATTTATTATTAATAACATTTTTATCAGTAATCTACGATTGTATTTTTGCTTATTGTATTTTTATACATATAGGATAAAATAAACTATGTATTTATGATACTAATCTATATAATGCTTAGTAAATTATTTATTGCTTTTATAAAAATATCCGTGATAACTTACATTATAATTGCAGTAGAATTGAACACTTTGGAACACAACGTTTTTTTATTAAGTATTTTTATCTTATTTTATTCTTATATATAAAGTTCCTCTACAATATTTTCATGAGTTTTCAAAACTTTTACTATTAATATGCAGTAGAATAGTCTAATTAAACATATTACAAACATCAAATAATATTTGCTAATACTATAATACTAATAGAATTTTTTATAATTCTCGAATGTCTACCTGTTAAATTAGTTTTGACTAACTCAAGTTTAGTGACTAAAAATTATTGGATCTCAGAAAATTATAACGATAAGAAAATTATATCAGATGACATGTTTTACAATCCACATAACTATTAAAATCTTTTTTACTCTAAGCTTCACAGGTTTGGACGTACTATGTGTCAGTCATTTTCCGGTTAATGGGTCCGCGTGTCTTCATTGATTAACCTACACCCAAAGTATCTTCAATCTCCCTCTATTCGTTTCTCTGTCTCTCTCTCTCCCTCTCCCTTTCTCTCTCTATCTCTCTTTCTGTGTCTCCTCTCTTACTGTTGATGCTCAACAAGTGGTTCTCCAATTTATCGGATCACTTAGCTCTTCTATAATTTCTAACCACGCTGAAACAACTGTTAGAAGTCAAGATACCCAAATATCTATAAGAAATTTTTTTTTTTTTTCGAAAACAATAATTACCTTACTGTGAGAAAAGGCAATAATCATTATATGGAATAGTCTTTACCTTTATTTTAAGAAAGTTGTCCAAGTGCATCCAGTTAAATTTATTATTATATTGTTCACTTTTCGATAGATGGCATTTTCATTTTGCATTAAATTTTTTTCTTATAATTTGATAAAAAAATAAAACAACATTTTTGACGGAGTCAGTTATATTGGTAGATATTTTCTTTAAAATAATTAGCTATAAAATAATTAAAATGAAATTTTTGCTTTGTTACGTAGTTTTATATTCATTATCATTTATTTATAATTACATTCCAAATTCAAATTATTATGTATTTATTCAATACTTTATTCAATACTTTTTAGTATCCATTGGCAATTTAGTAATCAGATTTCATTAGGAAAAAGTTATATTAATGTTTTTTTAGTAAACATTATATTTATATTAATTATATTTATATAAATAAACTTAAAAATTGTCATAAGATTGTAATAAAATGTCATGTGACTCACTATAATGATCTTGCAAATAATATGTCCTGGGTTTATAATTCCAGGCATAAAGGTATATAATCTACATAATTTATAATATCTAGTGATATTTTTATTGTTATTTTCTTTAATTAGGCTTGTAAAAAAAAGATAAAAACTTAAAAAAAGAACATAAAACTGGTTTTAAAAAACATGTTTTTTATCTATTTAACTTTATTGAAAATTAAATGCTTCTTTCTCGAAAATTGGGTATTCTTATTAAATTCTCAATCGAAACTAGCTAAAATCCATCGATCTTATAAGTAAACAATCAACATTATAGCTAATAATCTGATCTTTAACGAATGTGAACACGATATTTTAAAGCTATCACAAACATATTCGTAAGAAAAAAAGTAGAATAATTAAAATAACACAATTAGAATGGACTGAAAAAGTAATTAAAGTTAGCCTAAAAATCGATTAGTACAAACGCGACGGAAGAATTTGAAATATGAATTTTTGTTTTCTTATATATCTGTCTATCTTTCATATGTCTGTCTCCATTCTGTATTTCTTTCTTTATCATTACTTACAGCTCACTTAACTGCTTCAGAAGAGGAATAAAAGTTCAGATCCCAAAGATTAAAACTATTACAATACTTTCAATAGTAGCGGCATATCGTTTATAATTGTATCTTAGCAGCTAATGAAAAATTACTGGAAATAGTGAGGCTTTGTATACCTAATTTCTCTCTGTCAGCATTACATGGCAATATGGTTTAATTCATATTATGACGTGTATGATAATAAGAAGTCTACATATGTGATTATATTTTTCTTCAAACAGATAAATAATAATCTCCTGCATTTTTATTCATTTTTTTTCCATGCTTACTATTAAAATAATAATAATCACTATTTCATTATTAATTTCTATTATTCATTATATGATATTAAATAATGTATTACGACCAATTTTCTTTTATTATTCGTTGTCAATTAATTTATTTAACAAATACTCACACAAATATTATTAACATTGTAACTAAAAATTTATATTATTAAAAATAATATTATTTATTGTATTATTGTTTTTTTTTTATAAATTTTGTAGTGTTTCGCTTTAAGTTATTACTTCTGGTGTTAAAATAAATGGACCATTTCTGCAAAATTCATACTTATAAAAATACTTAACACCGTAACAGTAAGTTAGATAGTTCCTATATAATGTCGATTTACAGTTTCCCTATTCATTTTATACACACAAGAATATACATTCGTTCAGAGATTGCACATTCTTTTTAAAATGTAATATTAATTATAACATATTTAATAATGTTAAAAGAATTTGCAAAAGGGGATAATTTTACTTCTTTTCCTAATTTTTCTACATCACTACATTATGTGGAAAAGAAGAATTTATAAACAAGTTTTTAACATAATCAATTAGTAATACATAATTTGTATTGATTTTTGAGAATCTCTCTTTTAACGAGCGAAAATTGGATGAAATTGGGGCAAATAAAGACATCCTAGTGCTTAAATACAATCGGTTTATTTATTGCGAAGGTAATCACATTAAAGACGTACAGATGAAAAAATACAAAAATACACGATTTTCATAAAAAAAAGTAGGGTTGAGTAGCTGCAGGTTAGAGATTCTTGATGCACATATGCGCGACGTGTATATATGTGCGCGTGTTTGTGTGCGCGCGAGCGTGGTATGTGTGCGCGCGCGCGCATGTGTCTGTGTGCGTGCGTGTATGTGTCGAAGGCTCGTGGACGGTAGAAACACAGAGCGAGAGAGCACAAATGACTCGGAGAGAAGGAAAAAGTACGAAAGAGAGCGCACACTCGTCTTACCGTGTTTTCTTTGCTTCACCCCACTTGGGACAATTGCGAATCCTTGACTTGCCAATCCCTACTGCGCAGACTGCACTGCGCATTAACCATTTTCATCCTCCGTCTCTTTCTCTACATCCCCGTTTGCCTCAAAGACATACAGTACCCCTATCTCGCGGTACTCCGCCCCCCGAACATTCTTCGTCCTGCTGATTTATTTTTCTCGTTTTCTTCCACCCTCTCCATGTCATTCAACCTTTTCCCCATTGCTGTCTCTTTTTTCCCTCGTTCTCTCACTCTCTCTCTCTCTCTCTCTCTCTCTCTCTCTCTCTCTCTCTCTCTCTCTCTCTCTCTCTCTCTCTCTCTCTCTCTCTCTCTCTCTCTCTTTCTCTATCTCGCCCGTGCCCCTTGGCGCTTATTCTTTCCAGTTTTCCAATTCCGAGTGAGTACTGTCGTTGCAATCCCCTCCCTTCGATGCGCCGTGTCCCTTGGTCCATCTTGCTTGCACCCTCCTCTGTCAATACCTATATTTTTCTATTTCTCGGTGGATTCTTGTGCAGCCAGCGTCGCCACCACCTTTAAATCTTTCTCCCGCGCCACCTCCACCTTCGGCGTCTTCTCCTTCTTATTCGCTGCTTCTTCTGTGGCGCCCCTCGATCCCTCTGCCCTCTTCAGCCCCCGCGCACGTCTTTCGGTGAGCAACCCTCTCGCTCGTCGCCGCGCACTCGCGCAAGTGAAAAGAAAGTAAAAGAGCCAACGCGACGGCGACGAGGGACGATGACGAAAGCCGCGGCGAATCGTGCGCGGCTTTCCTTTGCGAGGCGCGCGGAGAGAGAATCGACTTCCGCTTCCTTATGCTCCCAGCAAACTGTATAAACCAGTCGCGCGGTTTATCTGGTCGCGCTCGTATAAGGAAAGCCGACGAGGGGGAGTCGAGGCTCTGGGCGTCTTGTTCGCTTGCGAGTCTTCTATGGTCGACGAGAACGGCGAGCTGAAGATGCCGCGAAGTGAGGCTCGCCCGCGGGAAATGGGCGGCTATTGTTGAAGAGGAGAGCCAGCATCCTTGGGATCCACGCGTTAAGGGCACAAACGACAATCTTGGCTCCTCGCGGTTCGCAAGATCGAGCTTCCGACAAAATCGGTTGGACGGGCGCTCGGCCGGACGTCCGGCCGGGCACGACGCCTGTCCGGCCCCGGGAGCAACGGAGTCAGGAAAGCCGACGACGTCCCCGATTCTCGTCCCTGCATCTGAAGACACGAAACGAATGGACGGACACGAAAGCTTTCCTTCGACAGAGGAAGCGCCCCTCACCTGCGCGACGATTGGAAGGCTGGTAGTGGGAGGACAGCCGCGGACCAAGTGTTGTGGCTGTTTCGAGCCGGGGCCTTCGAAGATGCCATTCCGATTTCGTCCGAGGGTCCGCTCTTGAAGTCCAGGACTGGGCTCACCAGAGGCAATGCGACGATCAATCAAAGTTCCTATTTTTCACTGTAGATAAATAACGAGATACGGCATTCTTAGAGCTTAAGTAAAACTTCGCAGTTCATCGCCTCTTGAACATCCTATTTTTTCGAATAGAGTACGCACATGTATGCACGTACGTATGTATGTACGTATGCATGTACATATGTATACATGCACATTAGTCTACATATGTATATATACATACGTGTGCATGTATGTACGTGCGTACGTACGTACGTATGTATGCAAGTGTATGTTTATGTACACTTGGATAAATATTTATAATACATGCATACACACATGTATGTGTATGTGGGTTTTAAGTGAAGAGACCTCGTGGTCGGGTGCGGTTCCGCACTAATTAGCCAACCAATTACGGCCAGTCTGGCGTAATAAACTGCGCGCGTAAAGTTCCTAAGTAGCATTAAAAGTAAACGTACTCTTAAAAATAATCAAATATACATGACTCACATCTACATACGTGCGCGCTTCGGGCAAGCACACGTAGGCGCAAGCACACAGCCAAATATGAATGCACGTCGATCTGCTCATGTGTACGTGTGCGTGTGTGTTAATTTGTGAGCGCGTGATAGTTTACGTGGACCGGTATACTTGTATGCGTCTACACGCATAGGTATAATGACTTTGTTCTGTAATCAACTATAAGAAAAGTATTCCAGTGATTTATGGATAAATACAAATAGCTGGTGAATAAAATAGACTGTTATTTTTCAAGTCGTGAAGCTCAAATAAATAATACAAATATTGAAATGAAGATAGCCTTTTTTTACTTAAAAGTGTACAACAATCATTCAATGATTAAGTAGAAATTTGAAATATCAATATTGCATTGTATTCTTCTAGTCACGTAACTTTTTTGCTATTTCAAAAGCAATCGACAGCATCAGTTTTTCCCTTACAATATCTTTCCTAGTCAGTCCCTGGCTCTCTCTACCTCTCTCTACCTCCCTCCCTCTCTCTCTCTCTCTCACTCTCTGCCCGTCTCGATCTATCTCTCCCCTTCTCTCTTAACCCTCGATTTCCTATTTTCTTTTAAATTTGCTTATTTATTGACATTTTAAATAATCTGGTAAAAGAGTCATTCAAATAACGCGGAGAGTTTTAAGATCATTATTCATTTAAAAGATTCCGCTAATTAAAGTTAAATAAATATCGACAACAGTTCCGATCGAATGTTTAAAGAAGAGGAGCCAGAGATAGTACCAATTCATAATATGTCGAGCATTAGCGCATTGTCAAATTCGTCAGTAGAGGTGGATAGTGATTCATCAAATGAGAGCAAATTCAAAAAGGGGTGCAGAAGATCGGAGCGAAAATTTGTGCTTCCGAGTGATCTATATAAAAGTCTACTGGCAAGTGCTGTTCTCGGCAAGACTGTTCTCAATCGTAATCTCAACTTTAAGGGTAATTTTAATGCCTTAGATACGGCTCTAAAAGAACTGAAAGATATCAAAGGGCTGACGATCAGCGGTGTACCAGCCTTTCCAAGAAATTTGACCTTTCGCAGGGATTGCCACGATGAGGTTAGTTCTGACCCTATTATGAACTACTCTCAGTACCTAATGTGCAACAAGTGAAAACGGATTTTAATGACTTTTTATTGCGATGTTGTGGCGGTGACAGTAGCAGCAGAATTAACGCATATCTATGCTCTTTCTTTATTTTGTAACATATAACTTACCCTGTCACCCTGTCACCCTGTCACTGATCTGCAAATTTCGTAGTTTCCATCATCTCCTCTCTCTTTGCTTACTTTCTTTTACCTTACGATTCAAAATCTAATGAAAATAATAAGCTACTTTAGCTTTTATAACATGAGTATTACTTAAAAATAGTTTCTCAATTAACCTACGATGTCAATTTCATTAAATGCCACCAAGATTTAAATTTTTTATTATGATTTGTTCTGCATAAAAATCAATGATCTAAATACCATTTATATTACATTAAATACATATAAATGCGTATAAATTAAAATATAATTAAAAATAATACCATGATAATAAGCGAATGAATGAATAAATTATGATAGCTATGATATAATGACATTTATTGAGCTCAGCTTATTGCTAAATTTTTAACGTAATAATATATTCACACAATGTAAATACGTTATATTGCACATTAGACATAAATTAAAACAATTTAAATTATAATAATAATACTAATAATAATGATAATGATAATACTGATAATAAAAAAACCAATTATTAAAATAACAGAAAATATTGGAATGAAGACAATACTGAATTTTAACTACAGTTTTGTTTTTAACTATTTTTATACACATACTTTTTTACTTAGTACTTTTTTGACTTTTTAAATTCTTAACTAATAAAATATGATTAAATATTTAATGTAGTAATATTTTAATAATTTAAGGTTATTTTTTTTATGTAAGTAAAATTATAACAATTTTCAAATGTATTTATTCATTCATTTACTAGTTTTGCACAAATCTAACTGAAAAAATATAATGTTATCATTGTATAATCAATTTTTTATTCACATTTTTGATCAAGACAAATTGTTTTTTTTACGTATACATTAGTAAAAGAAAGTCCTGAATTCTTAAATAATATACAAATATAAAAGATGCTGCATTCTACGCTATATTTACAGACTTTTAAACTTAAAAATTACATATAAACGTTAGTTGATAATGGATTTTATTACTATTGAAGCTGTCCATAATTTTAGAAATTTTTACTAAACGTCTAAAGCTCAAATTAAATATCAATTACAATTTGAATAATGAATGCAACAAAATCGAGCATACACATTACAATAGATTGTGTTGTATTTTGTAAGTTTTCGCTTTTTGTCCCTTACTTGTTCACAGTTTCAGTTTAATTCTCTATGTATTCATGTATTTCTTCAATAATATTTCTTGCTTTTATTCTCTTGTAAAATTTGATTACATAAAATTTTTTTCTATCAGATGTGCATAGCAAAAAAAAATTTTCTCATTCTTAGATCTTATATGCAGCACAGCATTTTTTACCGAATATTTTTCGCATTTTTTTATTCATTACTGAATATTTAAGAAGCTGAATATGTTGATGTTTCACAGTTAAATACCACGATGATAACCTTTTATAGTTGAATTAAAAATATTTCTTATAAATTGTAAATTGAATAATTCACAATTCGTATGTTTAAATAAAACAATAAATTCTTAAAAATATATAATTAATCAAAATTCTTAGAGATGTGTTAAAAACTACCTTATTGAAATAACAATTTATATCGTAATTAATTTTTAATATTGTAAGATTATTATAATGTTAATAGAATTTTCTATTAATTTATGATCTTCTATGATAATATAAGAAGTATTTCTTAAACTATTAAGTTTAATTATTTTTTGCTTTAACACTTATTACTTTTATAAAAAAGTTGTAAACAATAAATATACTATTTACGATTTCTAAAAACTTTTTAATTCTCAATTCGTTACAACGTACATAAGAGTGAGTTTATTTAAAATTTAAAACTGATTAATTGATAATTTATCTCATTATCTCATTATCTCATTATTAGATTTCAATTCGTATTATTTTTGTAGCTGTGGCACAGTAAAGTTGCACGAATAATACAATAATTAATTAAATACTATTAACACTGTTATTTATTATGAAATTTAAAAAATATCCCTTACAATAATCAAAATGATGGGCTGCTATTAAAAAGTTTTTTATTTACAAAAATAAATGATTCTGTATCTGCTAGTTCGACCAAAATTATGCAGGGCCTATTAAATTATTAGAAGTTATATAAAATAATGAATAAAAAATTGTTTTAATCGTAATAAATCGATATTGGAATTTTATCGAATTTCGTTTAGATATTTTTTTATCGAACGTTTGCTTTTTTATAATGTTTCAACTGAAACCATCGATGTGCATATATATCAAAATTTAATTGGTAGTAATGTTTAATTGATTATCTAAATTGTATATTAATATGGTAATCGATGCATACGAAGTTATTGTAAGGTCTATCATATATCATTATTGTTTTAATGTATCCATACAGTGTATTTATCAAAGATATATAATTGACTAAGCAACAAGCTTCTCACATGTTTGTAATATATTCAAGCAATTAGGCGGCGGCTTTTAAGAGAAGAAGAGGCAGGAATTAATGGAAGTAGCAGAGAAATAAATCAAATTCACATAAAGCTGTGTGATAATGATATTGCTTGTTTCGTATCATACACATATTTATAAGTTTATACAATAACGCGAGTTAACATTTTTAATTAAATTGCTTATGCGAGCGGAGTGCGTGAATCGTAAGTGAACAAGGTTAAATAGAACTGTTCACGATTTGAATTGCAGAAAGCATCTTTCGCCTGGTCAGAAGGCGGTGAGGAGGGTGGAGGAGGAGGAGGAGGAGGAGGTGGCGGAGGAGGCGGCGGCGGTGGCGGCGGCGGTGGCGGCGGAGGCGGCGGAGGCGGCGGAGGCGGCGGGGGCAGTGTCGTTATCAGCGCGGGAAGCGGCGTCAGCGGCGGTGGCAGCGGGGTGACCGCCGGCACAGGAGCTCCCGGGGGAGGCTCGGGCAACAGCGGACTGGCCCACTGGGTCAGCGTTATGGCCGAACACATTCATAATCCGCATTCGGCGGGCAGCGTTACTAGCGTTCATCATCAGCAGCAGTCGGCCCCGCAAGGTCCCTATCCTTGGAACAATGGCCTCTCCACCGACGTAAGTTTCACACTATTCACCTTTCGATATCCGTTCTTCCATATCCCTTCTACTTTATTTATCTTTTGGCCCTGACGAATTGAACTCTACGCTTATCGTTTACAATGCCTACTGATTTCATACTTCAGCTTCAGTCGATTAGAAAGTATTTTATGAAAAATTTGCACTCGATAATCATCAGCCTTTATTCGAACTATTATGCTTTTTGAATTCGAAAATAATTAATGCCTTTACGTACACGCAAGGTGATTCCCCCCCCCCCACTTACAAGGATTTGTAAGGTAATTATCTAAAATTCTTTACAACAGATATAACAAAAATACACAAGGAGTACAAATTTTAATTTAATAGAACGCGAAGGAACATTTTTTAATTATTGTACATGTATATTACAACTAGTCGAGACGAATTTTTAAATTAAATCGATACACTTTAATTTTTGCGTATCGAATAAATAAAATTACCCAATCAATAATTCTTTTACTGAAATAATGTTATTCATTGATTTTTTTTCATAAAGTTACAAAATTTACAACTCGCACTGTATCAAAATTTCAAAAAAGCATCTTCTAATGGGGTACAACTTTGGATTTTTTCTATCTCAATTACTTTTTTTAAAACAATCACTTTCTTAATATTTTATCTCTTAATCAGTTCTTTAATAATAATCAGTCCACAGCTGTTCCTGAATATCGAATCTTTTTAATATTGTTGTATTTGAATTAAATGAAAAAATTTATGTAACAAACAAAAATTTATTGATTATTCTTAAATAAGCGGGTAAGCAAACTCAGCATTCGTAATAAAAAAAAATTAATTTATAAATCACAAATGTGCACAGAAGCAAAGTAAAAAAATTTTGAGTAATGAGTTAGACGAAGGTAGGATAAGGGCAATATGACCTTGATGTATTTGTAAGACTCCGTTACGCTAGTTAAGAAAAGAATTCTTGTGCATCTTACATGCTTCAACTTTCCGTATTTACATTTTATTCTTTTTTTAATTCTTAAACCTGATTTATAGAAAACTACATTGCATTTAAAAAAATAATATTAGCATTTATAATAGAAGGTACGGAAGTCGGGCAAAAACGAGGAAGATTAAGCAAAAGAAAAGGGCGTGACAGGGTGAGATGCTTCTATACATACTTTTTTACTGCTTTTTTTGCTCGTTTACTAGTATAAAATTTTCGACGGTATACTTATACACATGTAAAATAAAGGAATTCTGTGACTCAAAAAAAAAAACGTTTCCGATTTTTTTTGAGTACAGAAAAAAATCAATGGATGCACACACGTTACTCATTTGAATAATTATCGTGGCAACTGTCTATAAAATTTTCATGCATCCATAAATATATTTTCAGGAATAGAATTCATTTGGATTTATTATATGAATTGTTGGCAATAGTATTTTGTTCGAACTGAAATCTATTTTTCTACTGGGAAAAATGTTTTCCAAATCGAACTGTAACATTAGATTTCCATAATTGATTTATTTTGAATTTTTATTGTCGTCAAAATTGTAATTTTTCAACGTACATGTTTTATTATACCCTATCACTTAGACATTCTTTCATTATAAATGTGGATCATTTTTATGAACGAAATTAAATTAATTTACGCTCTGTACTTCAAATTTGAAATTGAATGTACAGCAGTAAGGCAAATTAAAACACCTGTTTAGAAAGTATGAATTTGTGCTTATAGAAAAGATTTCTAATGTAGATTTAATTTACATTATCTTAAACATTAGGTAAATTATTACTGAATTTTTTTCTTGACCATAATGTCGAATTAATTAAAAATTTAAATGTAAAAATACTATTACTATTAATATTTAAATAATAAAATTAGATAAATACAAAAATTGCTGAAAATGTATTGAAATTATCAAATAATTAATATTAAGAGAGTTTTATTTTATCATTGATGTTATTGGAATTAAATAATTTTTTAACATTACAATTATAGTATAATTTTTTAAAATTCAAAAACATATAATATGCGTATTTAATGTAATTCTATTTTAGTAACTTAAAAATTTTAAATGATTGATGTTATTCAAATGAAACAACATTTATAAGTTAATATTATTTTTACAATTCTTTTAATGAAAAAAATTAAATAAATAAGCAGACGATTAATTTTATTTTATTTCATGCATAAAATAATTTTATTTTTGCACCTTTTTCAATTCATAAAACAAATTCGTTTAAGTAAATATTAATATCGAATAATTGTTATTTTAATAATATAAATCTAATAAGAAATACTTTTATTTTAAATGCAAACTTACCATCCTATTATTAAATTAATCTTCATTATATATAAAAAAAGTATTTTTGTCATTTTAACAGTTTTTTCAAATCAAAGCATGTATTTTAATATATATTGTTCATCTAATAATCTGATTTAAATTGTGTACATTGCAGTGAAAATTTCATTGAAGCTACTTTAAATTGTAAAATAAAACATAAATTTTGTTTTAAAAAGTTGAAATAATAGATATGTTAAAAAAAAGGCTTATTAAATTAATGTAGATATAAATTAATAAAAGTATATTGATGTTAATTAAACATAACTCTTTTATAAAATTAAATCATTCCTGTTTCTTTTTTTTTTTAATTTAAATTAAAATATTAAATTTCTTTAATGTCAGTACTTTTTTATCATAACTAAACCACATTTTTTATTAATGAAAAACTAATACGATAAATAGTACAATGAAGCTTGATTGTCATTATTATTAAATTACTTCATAGAAGCATTTTTAATTTTACCTAAACAATACTATTAGCATTACCATTAGTATAAAATTATATAACTATAACTAATTTCGACTAGATAGATGATATGTTTAAAACAAATTTGTGAACATATAAAGTTTTAAAAATTTATGGAAATTTATGGTATTAATAAAGTGCAGATCCCATTAAAATTAATATCATTAATCTTTTAAAAATTAAAAGGTGTAACCTCGCTTTATGGTTGTTCGATAAAATATTATAAAAATATTTTATTTAATGACGAAAAAAATTATAATAGAATATATATCTATATATATAAAGGGAACATAGATTGTTATATATGTACACAAGAAATGGTACACAATCATACAATAGTGCTATGTAATAATTGTATAAATATTGCTAAACTGCATTCTTAAATGCATAGGATTTGCGCAAAAATAATGAGAGCTGCAAGTATTGCGTTATAATAATCAAATTAGTAACTCGCATAATTTGCACTTATTCACATACGTATGCATTGGTAGGATCAAACTGTACATGTGTGTCATAAATCGCCCAGTCACACGTAACCGCGAAGAAAAGAAATAAGGATAGAAATTTAAATGTGAATGGAACATCTCTTAAAATTTAGCCAGTGACGTGTAGAACCTGCATCTCCGTTCCTCTTGAGCTTCTCCACAAGCGTATAGGTCCGAACCCTTTTGTAAACATGTGCCGTTCA
Organism: Kradibia gibbosae; assembly: GCA_018907135.1. Classification (NCBI taxonomy): domain Eukaryota; kingdom Metazoa; phylum Arthropoda; class Insecta; order Hymenoptera; family Agaonidae; genus Kradibia; species Kradibia gibbosae. The sequence goes on from JACCHX010000007.1 coordinate 7,224,676, forward strand.
TGGCTTTCACTGTACGTGCGTGCCTGCCCTTCCTATCTCCCACCTTTTCTCTCCTCCTCTACATATATATATATATATATATATATATATATATCTCTTTTACTCTTTCATTTTTTCTGCTCTTCTCTTCATGCCTCCTTTCCTCCTTCAATCACCTCTCACTTTCTCAACTTTTCCTAAGCTCACCTGCGGCCTGCCCGCGAGTACCAAAAATAAGACTCTAGGACAATAAAAAATAATTTAAATAATCCACAGCATACAAATGCCCAAGAGTTTCTCACGGAAGAACGAGGGTCACGTAGAAGCTGTATGAAACTGATTGAGACGATTGTTTCGTATCTTCGCGGTCGGCTCTTATATTACGGGCAGCTATATTTAATAAATTAAAAAACAACTTTAAAATACAACATTTAATTAATTACGGCTAGCAAATTAATAATATTGATATTATTCACTCACTTGTAACGCAAAAGTGCAAAATTGTTTTTATACGCTCTTTAAATACATTTGTACGTAAATTAATTTTTTCTGCTTATTATCTGTAGAATTAAATTTGTTAAAACTTGCGTTATCATAATACCAATTGAACTTACGTTGTTTGGAAGTTTTACTTAAATGCCGTTAATTAGATATTTATAAAATTAATGATGCTTTAACTTCGATTTCTAAAAACAAAAAAAAAAACGGGCACATTTTTTCTCATTTTGTGAAAAAAAAACATTCAATGCAATTTAAACTTGATAGAATACAGTATACTTATCAATGATTTTATATTTAATGATTGATCATAATATTTTGTTTAAAAAGATAATAAAATATTTAAAAGATATTTATTCACATATTTGTTATATTGTAAAGGCATTGATCATGTATGCTTTATTAAAAGAACCGTTAAGCAAACGTTGCAAATAAGCCGTGGCGTAAGTGCCGCATACGATAAAAAGAACAAGAAAAAAACGATCGCTTATTAAGAGAAACGGTAGCTCATTGCCTCCTCCCCTATAATTCATATACATTTTTTAACTTAGCAGCTTACTTTTTTTAATGCAACTATGTAAATGGTTGAGATAAACTTTGCAGCCATTATTTTTTCATTTTTTGCATCGCAACTTTTTGCACAATTTTTTTTTCAAACAAAGGTCAGGTATCCATCGTGTGAAGGTCGGCATGCACAACCGGCTAGTATACTTATTGGGATGCCCTCCTTGTATATTGCACGGCTTCAAAAATTCATTAGCTAATCTTTCGTTCTAGGCAGAGCAACATTAAAGGGGTGAGATGAAGGATTTCAACCCCAGCGCTATCGGTTTTGGCTAACTCTCCTAAACAATGACAGAGATTTTTTGTCCTTGCTGAGCATGGACCGGTGCTGTGGTGAGACAAAAATTCCGTTGCACAATTTGCATCGGCAGGGTTGTGTCCTGGCTAGGTTCGAGGAAGAAAAAAGGGTTGGTTCGAAGTAGGGAAAAAGTCGTAGAAAAAATTTCGAGAGGTAGACAGGTAGAGAAAGAAAGTGTGAGAGAGGGAGAGGGAGGGGGGATAAAGAAAGACAAAGAGGGAAAGGAAAATGTTGTTTCACCAGGAAGCAATAAGGTATATGGTTCATTATTTTTATTTCGAAAGACAGAACGCACGAAGAAAATACAGTAGGGATAGGCTTGCGGATCTTCTTCTTTACATAATCCTTCTAAAGGGTAATTTTTCGCTCAGAAGCTCTCACACATTCTGGTTTTAGATTATACCAATGTGGCGTAAAAATTAGTATCTTACACTCGAAGGACTATTATCTATACTATATATATATATAAAATATTCCATCTACTATTTTTTTACTCTTGTAAGATCAAAAAATTATAATACACGCAAAGAAACCTCTTCATCGAAATCGCTTTATATAATTCTACATGATACCTTAGACACATATTGAGAGTTTACGCTCTCGTTAGTGACATACGTATACTCTTTTACAGGGATTATCTGAAAAAGGCTTCAGCATTTTAAAGGATTAGGAGCAAAGGTACATATGAAGCCGAAAGGGTTGACCACCCGCTAGGCAAATGATGGCAGCTAAGTGAAAGATTACAACCGAAACGGGATCTTTTTTGATACAGGAAATGTATATGAAACAGAAAATTTGCTCAACATATTTATAATTATATTGTAGAAATATTTTGAGATCATGTCTAAAACAAATTGTGAAGTAAAAAAGGCAACACGACTATTGTGTTGTCCGCACTTGCTCAATTGTGTCACAACATTTGAGAACAGTTAAAATTATGAGTTTTAGTGCATAGCTTATTAAATCTTTTATACCCTTTACCAATATTTCGGAAAAACAAACTTAAATCCCTTGAGTGAAATAAAGCGGATAAAATTATCGTTTGTCAACCCTTCTGTTACAACCATTGTCATCTAACTATTCATGTAGAAAACTTATTTGCAACTGTCTCATGCTTTTTTATCCCATTTACTTATAGTTAGTGACGCAATGATAAAGTGTTCTGTCATCGTTGATCAATTTCTAAATGGAGCCCGAATTGCCTAGTGATATTCTCTGTATCAATAGATGCTCGTATAGCAACAAGTTAGACACCCTTTTCTTAAATTTTGTCTTTATGCGAACAAACGAGTTAAACTTAAAAGAAGAAATCTTTTTTCAGTTAGTAGTTTGACGTAAAGGATAAAACAAAAAGCTGATAAAATATATGGTCACAATATTTATAAAAAAGTAGAAGGTCTCATAAATCTTACATAAAGGATAAAAAAATACTTTACACACAGTATAGTTAGTTATTTAAATAATATTAAACACAGCAAGTTAAGACATTTTATATTTATATGTATATATCATCAAGCTTGATTTTATTGTTTTTCTCGATATACAAAATTCTTCTTTTTTAGTCAGAAAAGAACTAAATATAAATGCTTTATTAATTTTTCCGTTAATGTCATTAGGAAATAAATATTAAAGTAAAAAAATTTATAAAAATAATATGTGAAATGTAAATAAAGTAGCGAACTTAATTAAAAAATTACAATTATAATTAAAGAAGTAATATAATTTTTACTTAAATAAAACGGCATTTAATAACAATAATTATTAATGTATAAAAATTAGAAAAAAATATATCTTTGAGGAGTTAAAACATCCGTAATATATATATATATATATATATATGTATGATGGATCATTTAAAAAATAAAAAAATTTAAGTAAGTAAGAAAATTTGTCATGAAAAATACTAAGTATGATACAAAAAAAAATCAAATGATAAAATTTGACCTAGTGAAAACTTATAAGATGAAATGGTAATGGAAAAGTGCTGTCACAATGTTCACTAAAAGTAGAAAGGCACGTATGCAGATGATTGAGAAATAGAGTACAAAGGGCCCATAGTCTCACGCTATTGTGGGTCTCAGGTAAAATAAAGGGTGCTGCGCGATTCTTTTAACCGACTAGTACGATTGTCTAGATAAACGAAGATAGCGCAAAGGAGAATAAGTGAGAAAAACAATACGATAGAGCATGTGCAGGGGAAAGAGAAAGAAAGATAAAGCGGGCTAGGTGAAACTAAACGATTAACGCTATAAAAAAACCACACGAGGATACGAGGCATAGTGATGTCTCTTTAATTTTTATTAATGACAGGAAAATTTGAATTTCTGCATCAATGATATGGGAACTACGTTGAACAGTACGGCTATGAGAAAAAGTGAGACAATGTGACGACGACGGAATTGTAATGACAAAAATAAACGTGACTTGGCCACACGTACATACGGATGAATGAACGAGTGAAAGAATAACGTGCTGCAATATAGACGTGCGAATGGATGAAAATGAAAAAATAAGAGTAAGTAAAATGAGACAAGAAGATGCCAAGACTTATACGGACACTCGTGAGCGCATCCATCATAATTAAGCGTCTGGCGTATGATTTTTACCAATCCGATGATCGATGAATCGCTAGCTTTTCTCGCGACAGAAATTGTTCAGGTATGTTTTTTTATTAAAAATTAAGAAGCCATTTTTAATTTGCCATTTTTTTTATTTAAATTATCTTCCTTTTACACACGTGGCCTTTACGATTTATAAGCAATAATTAATTGCCTGCATACATTTTTCTGTTTTCAACGAGAAAATCATTCTTAAAGTTTTTTATTTTTATGATTTTATAAAAAATCATACACAAACAAACACATACACACATACATTTACACACACACACACACAAATATATACATTTTTTTTATTCTAATATTAAATTATCTAACAATTTAATTATTTGTTAACTTATAACGTCATTAAAATGTAAATCTATTAGCCTTTCGCTATTGAATAATCTTGAATAAGCTACTGGAATTTACAATATGATTATAATTAAAGCGAATAAAGCAAAGAATTGTAAAATCCTGTTTAACAATGTACATATATAATGAATAAAGAGAGTACCCGATTAAATGCGAAAAAGCATCTGTCGATTGTTTGAATTATTTTCCGTCGTAATAACCTGTAAATGAGAGGTTATATATGCCTTACGGTATGTTCATGGAAGACTGCAGTGGGTCACAAAACAGTAAAGCCACTCATATGCATGACCACGTGTAGATTTCATGATGAAAAGCAGACCCGGCATCGTCATCTCACGCTTGATCTGCCGACGTCGAGTCAACCGAGCATGTACAGGAGATATATTTCGCATCGCGCGATTTCTCTCCCGCTCGAAATATTGAAGACTGTTGTTTTTTCATCTATTTTTTCTTTCGCTGCTGATGAACGTAGAAAAACAAGATGTTCTTAAAAGCTTCAATATCTTTCGAGCAGAGTACTCGCTATTTTCGTGGAAAATATGTTAGCATTAAATAAATAAAATATATGTATGTCTTTGAAGAAAGTATATATCAAAGATGCTCTTCTTTTACTTTAATCTTTACGATTTTTTGGCCGACCTTATCCGTGTGATAAATGAACGATTTTATAAAATATACGTTTTTTTTTGCACATTCTAACATTGTTAATGAGGAGGCTTAAGATCAAATCAAATATTTTCATAAAGCAGAATTTTTTCGTCTCCAGGCAGTTTGTTGACAAAGTATTAAGCTGGGGGGTGAACCGGACCTTGTTTCATCTATGTTTCATCTATCAACATTTTCCTTTAAAGTGTTGACCCGACTGTACCAAAAAATAAGTTGCCCAAAAATGCGATGCTTCTCTGAATCAACCGTAGGAAATAATGCTCGGAGACGCGTCTAATTGATAATTATACAGACGTATCTCATTCATGAGCACACAGACAAAAATAAATAGGATCAAAATTCAACGGCAACATTACTACAGCACCATTCGCTCGAATACGTATGCGACGCGCATCTTAAAAAAATAAATATGACGACCAATATTCGACCTGTAAAAAAGAAGGCGCGAAGCTTCAAAGGAAGAGAGAATATAAGAGAAACAGATATGTGACGATGGATAGAAAAGGAGAAAAGATAAAACAGATAGTTGAAACCGAGTAAAAAATAAGAGAATAAACGTAGAGAGGGTAGAAAGGCCGCCCAGGCTGTGAATAGTCTTAAAAAAGGAATAGTAGCAACAGAAACTAAAACTCCTAAACAGAAACAGCAAGTGAACTGTTCTTTGTTCTCTTTTGCATATTCAATTTTTTACTGAGTTTCTATACCAAACCCAGTTCCTTCTATGTTATCCAATCGCGGTTCAAAGACATAAACGTACCTATCTGTTGCATCAGAAGCCAACGCATAAAAAATTGTTACAATCCTTTTTGTAAATTTTGTTATACCTTGTGTGATCTCTTTTAACTCAGTTTTCATTTATATCATATCCTTTACAATAATTTGTGGCAACGTATAAAATTAATTATGAACATTAATATTTTTCAGAGATATTATTTCTAATGAAAAAAACATTGTATATTTTTAACAATTTATTAAAAATTTATATATTGGCTATAATATAGTTAATTTACATTTCATTCGTGATAGCATTGAAAATTGTCACGATTTGATTATATTATTGTTCAAATTAATAAAAAATTTCTTATAAGAATTTAAATATTTACATTTTTCCAGTGAGATTTTCCTACTCACGGAACGTATAATATTAGTTTTCTTTAGGCTGTTTACTTTAAATTTTGAAATTATTTACTCCAATTTTAAAATCAACGTAGTATCGTAATAATTCATTTTCGTTAATTTTTTTTATAAATTAACAATATAAAAGTAATAAATACAAATTTTATCAAAAATAATATCTTAATGAAATAGCTGTTTAATGTTTAAGCAATTTTCTAAAAAAAATATATCTTATAGGTAATTTTGTTTTAAATTTTTTTGTTTGGTTAAAGGGTTTTATTTATTCAACTGCTCGCATAGCGAATAAACCAACATGTAAATCCGTTTAATGTGAGTTTACTTCATTATTTAAGAAATTTTTATTTCAGCTCTAAAGAACATTGTTACAAATTAAAACTTTTTCATTTAACCACAATTATTTTATTAAAAGTTGTCTTCTTAGTTTTTAATAGATGCAAAGAAGTTTTTTTTATGTTTTGAATAGCTGAGAAATTTTTTATTACGAATTCAGTGCAGAAAAAATAAAAAAAGGGTCAAATACATTATTTTATTGTATATTTGTTCAGATATTTTTTAAATCATTAAACTTTTGTATAACCTCAATTAATAATCCTAATTTACTCACTGGTAATATAAAAGTATCTTCACCGTATTACATAGATCTATGATTACATAGATCAAAAATTTTAATCCATGATTTTATTTTGTATTTCTATACTAGAAATGTGTTTAAATTATTTATAAAGATTTTTAAGAAAATCTGAAAACTTTTTTCAAACGAGATCTTTTTTCAAAATGTTTAACTGTGTATAGATAAATTAATCATAAAAACACAAAGGCTTGCAGTAATACTGAAAATTTATCCTAATATGTCAATGTAATATTTGCTTAGTTTTAAATTATTTAACTAGTGTATTTGCAGTAGTTCAAATATATGTTTTCTCATCTCAGTAAAAAATTTAAATATTCTTGTAAAATGAATCAATATAAAGAAAATTTTGAATTTATTTTTTAAATTATCTCTAATTTATAAGATAAATACATTAATTAAATGGTATTTATAAACACAAAATTGAAGAAAAAAAAAGCTTAAAAATATTGATATATTAGTTTAATACGCTTTATCTTTATATTTGTTATAAAAACATTTGAAAATTTTTTTGTAAAAACCAGTTTTTGAATTAAAAGTTTGAAAAGTGATCATACATTAAAAGTTTTTAATTGATCGCATATTAAAAGTTAACCCATAATAAAAAGACTAATATTATACATTGATATTGCAATAATCGTATCAGTAGGGCGGGTTTATAAATTTTTTATTCGATACCAAAAAATCCGTTTGTAAAATTAAATCTTAATTAAGAAAAGCTTATTTTTTCTTATTTTTCTCATTGATTTATATTTCTCTTTTTACGGCACTAGCATTGCAATTATAGAAATTAACCAATTTCGGGAAATCCCTGCGACGTCTAAATGTTAATCTTGCATGTAAGGACAATTCGTATAATAATAAATTGCGAACCTGTAGATAACAAGCTAATAATTTTCAAAGATTCCAGAATTTTGAGGGTCGAAATTAGAGCTCATATATTAGTCATCGAATATCCTATGCATTTACTTCATTATGAATTTCTTATGGCTAGACGAAGACATATATATTAAGATTGATACGTGCGAGGGATACGAAGGACTAAAAAAGAAAACAACTCTTGTTCATTTGAGTGTACTGGTAAAACAGCCCCTTAAAACGGTTTTACGACGAGCACGGATCGTGAAACGGCGTCTAGACGCCAGAACCGTAAAGTTTGACCTACTCACCCCTGTCTACCTATTTTGCTTTCTCTCGTACTTTTTATGTTGAGACTACCAGTTCTTTTTTGTATCTGACTGCACCCTTTTTTAGTGATTCTTCTTTATGTTGGTTTTCTTCTCTGTTCTTTTATTTTTATTTGTCATTATTTCATAATTCATAGAAACCATGTGAAAATATGCTAATTCATCTAGCTACGAAATGATTGTAACTTAATATAGTCAACAATGTATCCATATGTATTTATGTATATATATTTATATAAACAAGTTTTAATGAAAAAGAAAAAAAGAAAGATGAAAGTAAGGACTAAGAAAATAAGGAAAATTAAAAATTTAAAAACGAATGATTAATTTTTTTCATTTCACTGCATATATATAAATAGTTAGAAAATTAAAAAAACATTTATTCACAATGTCACACTTTCTTATTATTAGAGATCATTTTTATTTTCTATTTTAACTTTTATATTAAATTTACAAATGCAATTTGCCTTATATACTGTATTAACTCCAATCTTTCATTATTAATGTAAAAACTCGTAAAAAACTTAATAATTAATTTTACATATATATAAATATTATATTTCGCAACGATATTATAAAATACGTAATAATTAAACTATAATAAACATACCAAATTATAATTACTTAAACAATTTTTGTTTAATATTAATATTGTGAATCATTTCTATTACATAAAAATCTAATTTTTATGATTTTATGTTAGTTTTATATCCCCTTTCATACAAAAGCCGAACTTAAAATCTTGCTCTTTAATATTTGTTACACAATATTCCTAAATATATATCTGGATCAATAGTTGATATACTTTCATCGCTTAACGTTTCAATGTTTTCTAAATATATAAAAGTATATGTTGATATATAGAAAGTCATACAAATGGCCTGGGAGCAAAAGAGAAAGAAAGATAATTGACTAAACTATAGATATATATAATAGTAAGTATAATGCCATTAAAAATAGAATATTTTATCTTTCGTTAAAAAATTGATCATACACGCATGACTGAATATAGCAGCGAACGCAAGACGATGCACTTGAGTATTCGAGGAAATAATGCGGAGATTGGAAACCACTAGACGTCTTGTAGCTCTGTGTGTTGACGAAGTTTTTATGAATTTCGCGACTCGATAAAGCCAGACAAGAGAGTAAGTTTGCTAAAATTCCATAAAAGTAGAAAAACAACGTCCTGAAGGAAATCTGAAATTATATCTTGCGTCTCTGTATCGAGTTTTTCAACTTTCCACTGATCTCCCACTCACTCATATACTTAATGTCCCGTTTTATCTTAATATCTTGCCGTCTTCTTCACTCCTCATTTACAGATTTTCTTATTTTTTCTTCTCCCTGTATTATCGCGAGATGAATTTGCAATAGTGGGGGGTGGATAAAGAGAATCTTTGGAACATCTAGTAGGAACAGTAAACTAGAGTAGAAAACTTATAAAAATTTTACTATGAATGTCTGTAAACTAGGAGCCCGTGAACCATTATATAACTAAGAATAATGACTAGACTATTTTAAATTCGAAAAATGGCATAGTGTAGGGCAGTCGGACTCTTACTCTCTCTCGCTCACTCTGTTTTTAATCTTGAATCTCTACCTTTTTTAACTCATAAAAAAGATTCCTCTAGATTTAATGCGAATTTTGAGCTTTCTTTCAATTTTTGACATTTTAAAAATACATAAAACAAAAAAAAGGCATAGAACAAAAAAAAGAGAAAGAAAATGAAAGAATAATACATATGAAAAAATATATAGATAACTATAGAAGGTGTTAAGGAGTAATGAAATAAAACAATAAAAAATCTATAAACTTTGTAAATTAAAAAATATCACACATTAAAGTAGGGCGTACAGTTCTAAATATAAATTTAAATTTTTAGAATTGCTCTAGTAAGACTTTGAAAGTGATTTATATAAGTAATTTTATACTTTTATGATATCGTTATATATCTTTTTCTAACATATACTAATGAAAATATATTTATCTCTAATGTTTATAAAATAGTATGTCGTGAATATTATCAGATAGTAGCTATTAACGAGGGGACGCTTTATTACCCAACTTAAATGCTTTGAAAAATAAATTTTTTAAAAAATACTTTTGTACTGTTATCATATAAATAAATATATATGTATATATTGCTTGTAGAATAAAAGGATAAAAAATTTTCCAAAATTTTTTTCATTTACTCAATTTTATAGTCATCTCTGACTATTTCCATTTACAACATTTAATTTCTTTTACAACTAACGTAATTAATAAGATTATATACTTTATAAATTTACTTACTGTAATAATATTTCTAGGAAATTTTTCTTGGCTCCTTAATAATTATAAAGTAAAAAACAATATTTTAATACATATTAAAAATTCTTAATTGTGATTTTCTATATCGCTCTATCAATTTGTCGGAAAGCGAATTTCGCCTTTTTTTTAATTTAAATAATTCTAGTAATTATATTAAACTACATCTCGATACTAAATTAGGATATGATAGGAAGTAATTTATAACGATAGTTCATTGACCTGTTATTTAGTCTTGAGAAATAAATTGTAACGCTTGAGTTATCGGTCTAATCATCAAATGTAGCTGAGACAAGTCTGAAATCTCTGAACAACTGTTGAATTTTATCACCCCGCTCCTAGCTTTTAAAGATTGAGGGCTTAGTCTCGCCGGTTAAACAGACAAGTTACTACATATGTATAAAGTCTAATAGTTCCGAGCTTCACACGAGATAAAATGAACATGTGTGCACTCGTGGTGGTCGGAGAGCAAACGCATGAGAGTTAGTTGAAAAAACGTACCGTGCACATGAGAATTACTACTGCCAAGTCAGCGTTGACAAAAAAATCTCAAAAATTATATATACAAAGATCTGTGGGAACACATGTGCCAATGTTAGTAAGAGTGTGTTTTAAGAATGCACCATGACCTTGATTTTGTGGTTTTGTACGCAAAGAAAAATCCGTTAAATTTTCTCTACTTTTTTGACGTATAAATTAAAAGTTTTGTGCAAATTTCAAATTTTCGCCCAAAGTTATATTGATTTATTTAGAAATAAAATTACAAGATATCAATCTCATATAACGAGTCTGTCATTGATGTGTTTCATTTTATTCTTTTGCGCCTAAAGCCATGCTTTTCAAGGTACTTTTTCGTCTCTTATATTCGTCATGTATATTAGTATTATTTTCATTGTGTGTTAATTATGATACTAAGAATGCAAATTATTGATTCCGTTGTTTAAAATTTTATAAAAAAAGTTTGTCAATGATTTATTTTTAACAATAATTTAATAATTTTTTTTAATATATTAACAGACACATATCTGAATAACATTTTAATTTATGAGTAGAGCGAAAAATTAAATTTATTTATTTTTATGGTTGAAATATTTATTTAATTTTAATAAAAAGTACTGCTGGAAAATCATTGACTAGATAAATGCTTTTTATTTTAGCAGATATTTGAAACAAAACTATTCAAAAAACTTACATACATATAGAAAGTTAACGGATAAAAATCCCAGTAAAACTTTATTTATTCAATAAATAAAGCATCCTGTAACTTTACTTGTTTTTTTTTAATGTATTAAAAGATTTAAATCAAATTTTTACATTTCATTTTTGGCTGTAAATCATTATTGTATTTTTCCCAAATACTAGTCAATTAGCGTTATTTTCTCACCGCAGCCATATTATAATAGAAAATGGTGCGAAAGAAATTTAATTTCTAATTTTGTTTCAATCCAAGCTTTTCTTTATTAAATTAATTTTTTATTTAATATTTTATCAATTGAATGCAAAACGTTACGATTAAATATCATGACATTTTTTAAATATTTTGCCTCTTCTAAAATTTTAAATGTGAGAAGGTAAAATACACCAAGACTATATAAACGATATTTGGAAAAATAATTGTTAGATCGAGTCGATGCATTTCAGGTGCAGTGAGCTTAATCAACTTTGTAGCTGCCTTCGATATTTTGATCAAGCTTTTGATCGAACCACTGCTACTTTTAACAAATATAAATATTTTTATGCATTTTTTAATCGACAAAAATTTCGAAAAAATCATAAGTAATTTACCTTATAACTGTATATTTATTGCAATAAAATACTTTTAAGAAGCATATTAAAAATTTTAAGAAAAACTTAATAGAAAACACACACACATATATATGTATATATATATATATATATATATCAAAATTCATTGTTAAATGGACAAAAATTTTTGATAGTTTTAGATTCAATTTTTTATGCACATCGATAAATTAGGCACGGGTATAGCAAATAAAGACAAAACAATAATGAATTGGTATCAATTTCGGTGTTGGTAATGTATATTCAGAAATAATTGGAGATCAATGAATCAAAAGAAAGTAATAAGAAGGAAAAGAAGACCAAATCTACTTTTTATTCAAAGATAAGAAATGTTAACTAGACGCCCACTTCCGCAATCACCAATGAGGTTTTTACAAAAGTTTATAGTTTTATCAAAGGATGCATTGCAACAATATTTGCATATAAGAGATTATTGAGAGAAAAATTAATGAAAAAAAGCACGCTAATGTAAACAAGTTATTTTCTTCAGCTTCAGCTTCAGCTAGCCTGACCTCGTATCGTACGACAGTTATTGAGCTAAGTCGAGACGTCTCTGTAAGAGCTTTTTTAACCTTTCCTTTTACTCTCTCACCATCTTATTACTCTCTCTATCTATATATGTCTATCTGCCTTTCTTTCACTCTCAACCACTATTCGGTGCGTTTGTGGGTGCGTGTTTTCCCTAATTTCTCTCTCTCTCTCTCGCGGGCCTTAATTCTGTTTAAGTAATTCTCTAAGGAGTAGTGCTTGTGTAACAGCGACGCCATTAATACGTACAAACATTGGTATATGACCGTGTGTAAGATCTGAGTATTATTCGCGCAGCAGCCGCAATGCGAGGCGTAAGGGCAGAGAGAGAGAGAGAGAGAGAGAGAGAGTGAGAGAGAGAGAGAGAGAGAGTGAGAGCGGCTAGAGGGGTGAGGCTGGGGTTAAGGAAAGAACGAGAAGGACGATTGGAAGGAGGCGGCAGCGGGGGACGGAATAGGTACCGAAAAAAGCAAGTCTCCCCGAAAGGACACCCAGCGTTGTGGCGCTCTTTGGCTGATCAATACGTCGCAACTCGTATAGACTATCGTGTAGACGTACTCGGACAGACGCTCACGCATGTGCACGATGCTAGCTTTTTCTCTCAAAGTACGCTCTCATTTATCTTTTTCTTCAAACAACACTGATGTCTCTCTATCCCTCTGTTATCTCTCTCTCTCTCTCTCTCTCTCTCTCTCTCTCTCTCTCTCTCTCTCTCTCTCTCTCTCTCTCTCTCTCTCTCTCCCTCTCTGCGCTTCCACCCCCCCATCCCAACCCGTCCTCTCACTCCTGGCCCCTCGCTCGCTCGCCCTCCCACTTTCCGCACTCTCCCTCCCATTCTCACTCTCTCTCACACACACGCCCGTCTTCTTTCTATCTACAATTTTCTCCCTTTTTCCGCCTTTACTTTTACAGCTATTTGTATTTATACTGTTCTTTCCTAGACCGGCGGATTTTCCCCTCATTTTCTCAGGGCTCTTACAATTTTTACACCCACTCCTATCTCGCGTTTCTCCCTATTTCCTATGTCGCTACACCCTTTATCTTACTGTCTTTTTCTTACTTGCCTCTTACTCTTATTTTGTATAGACTTTGCTCTTTCGTTCGGTTGCAACGTACCAGCATGCGACTGCAACTGCTTCAAATGAACGGCAGTGCGAGAAAAAGAGATAGCAAAAAGATAAAAAAGCGACGAAATAAAAATACAGACTTACGAGTCAGGCTCAATATGCTTGTTTTATTTGCTGTATAAGTTTTCTATGAGTTTATGAGTACATGTTTACATACATTGAGAGACACGTAGAAAAGAGCACAACACAGAAGAGGCAGTGCTATTAAAATGAAAGGGTGAAAGAGAGAGAGAGATTCACCTTCGATGTTGAAGCAGGCCGAAGAAAGATAAAAAGAAGAATAGAAGAAAGATTTGTTTATGTATATACGTATCTATCTGCATGGTGAATTTGCATATGGTGTATTTCACATTTGTGTGGCGTGCACGGGCGCGTACGCGCGCCTACGTGTGTGTGTACGTGCGAGGCTTTTTGTATACACTTACGTACCAACCAGAGGACGAACCGTTTCATTCCTATCTCACTTGCGCATGCGCGTTATTTTCCTCCATGTCTTCTATACTTTTTTTTCGTTCATAAATCGATTTATCTTTTTACTTCTTCCAACATTTTCTGCAATAACAAAAAATAGTGCATTTCAACAAAGACAGACAGACATACTGAAAGATTAAGAGTAAGAAGCAGCTAGAAAGAGAGAGAGAGAGAGAGATGGTTAAGATGAAAGAAAAAGACAAAGACAAATATAGATAAAAATATTATAGAGTTAAAAACTGCTAGTGTTCTAGACAGCTAGAAGCTAAATGCAGGCGTCTTTTTTGCTATCGAATACGCTCTTCGCCTAACATCCAGTCTGTTACCCCCTAAGGATCTCTTATTCCCTTTCCATCTCTATCCATACACGCTTATACCATAATTCCTAATGACACTAAGAAAAGTAATAGTAGCATCAGTAAGTTGCGGCAAATTTAGTGTTAAATGCCTACACAAATTCATCTTTTCTTTCATTATAGCATTTCCCTTCAATAAAATTATCAATCCCTTCCGACAATTTTCTCCCTTTTCGAGACCTAATGTTCTTTACTACATATTTTTTGTAATTTTTACCTGTATGTCCCTATGTATATATATATATATATATAGTTATTATATATAGTAGATAGTTATTATATACTTCTCCATTATATTACTATTATTTCAATTATAAATAAGATCGATTTTGGCCCCAAGATAAATTCTTTTTTAGATAGAGTATGAAAACTATATTTTGTATAACGAGTGCTACTTCGATTTAATATAATATTAATTAAAATATGTGAATTTTTCAAAAAAAGTGCATGTGCAAATTTTTATTTATATTAATACGAAAAAACGCAGGTTTAATAAAACGACATAAAAATGTTTGAGAAAAAAAACTGTTTAAGAAATGAAAAAAACGGAGGTATACTGATATAGAGCAAAAATGTTTTACCCCTCCATTAATTATACGTCGCTTTTGTATAAATACGTATTTTGATTTTAGCGGTGAAACCGATTGATCGCTAACTCCGAAATTGTTACTTCTATTTCACCTTATTTCTTCTAGTTTTTTATGAATTCGACAACAATAAAAAATCTCTTAAAATTGAGATAGTGAATATTTAAAATACTAGTAAATCATCTTAAATTAAATATTTAATATTACATAATTATAAGAATAAATTTTTTATTGCTATGTAAACAAATTAGAATATTAAGGATGAGTATTTTTAATAAAATAAATCGAATAACATAAAACTCTTATCTTAGATTATTTGATTAGAATGAATGAATTATAAAGTATTATAAAGTGAATTATAAATTAAATATATTTTCTGCATATTATAAAAAAAGCAACCACAAAACGTCAAATAAATTCCATGTATACAAACCATTTTTCTCATTTATAACTGAAGTAAATCATAGAATGCATACATAAGGCTCAATATGATTTCCGGTGTTAACCAGAAGTTATTTCCTCTTTATTTTTTTCATATTTTTCCGAAAAAAATGTTCGTTCGTTTTTAAGTGTTTCATCTTCTGCTGTCCCCTCATTCTCCATCATTTCAAAACCACATTCAGCAGTCCCTCGATCCATCCATCGTTTCTTACTGTACCTTCATTCTCTTGCCGCTTTCACATTCTCGCTCGCTCGCTTGCTCGCCCTCTCTCTCTCTCTCTCTCTCTCTGTCACACCTCACTCTTTCTCTTTCCCTAGTATATATATACATATACGTGTATATATATATATATATATATATATATATATATATATACTTAAAGTAATCTATCTCTTTTTCAATTTTTGAGCGTGGAACAGACGTGTACTAAAAATGTGTATCTTTTGGACCATCAGCTCTCCCACGATTTTCTCATACGTTTGATCATACTCAGAATAAGAGCCACTTGTAGCACAGGGGTCTGAGAATGAAAGAGTGAGTAAACGAGTCGGTAAGCCACAGCGTGCAGCCTCAAAGGGAGCTTCCGAATATGTGCGGGTGTGTGTATGTATATTTATATATGTATTTATTTATTAGTACACACATGCATGCATAAGTGTGCTATTCCTTATCTCCTTATGTCTCATTTGAGAAGCTTCACTTGCACCCTCGCACTTGTTCCTACTCAGGATTACGTAAATATTTTTTTCATAGTTATATTTATAACTTTCTCTCTTATTTTTATAAGCATAAATTTCATTTGCAGGTGTACAAATTCATAAAAAAAATAATTAATAATTGTTTTTTTATTTAACTGCTAGTTTCATATTTCCATATTCCACGACAAAATGATAAGGATAATATTCTTATGTATGTGTTTAAGTTATAATGGTATCTAAACACTATATAAGTGATAGTAAATCTGTTTCTATACATATTAATGTGGGTAATTTAGAAGTCAAAATCTAAGGTGACCCTATTTCCGTTCCCAAGGTTGCCCCCTTACATAAATATACACAAATGGACCAAACACTTATACAGGAACGAAATGAAAGCATATGTACTGCCAGGAAATCACAAAATTTGTCGTACCAGTTCATTCCCTCTGTTAAATCCTTCAAATATTTCCCATACATTAAAAAAAGCCTATTTTAAAAAAATAACGAATAGACTATTAAAAGAAAAAAAAAATATGTACATATATATCAAAATTGTAATAATATTTTTAATAATAGTGATAGGAACTACATTAATTTAAACCCTAAATTACTTATTATTATTTTAACAATTTTATGTACAGTAGTATACAGTTTATGTATAATTATCATAAAAATAAATTACATTACTGTATTTGTGTAAAATAAAAAATGTACTTTTTGTATATATGGTACCAATTTTTGATTTATTATTAAATAAGCCTAATAATACTAGAGGTTTATTGTTTTGATTCATGAATCATATTAAAAAAAATTTCATTTCGACGTGCGTATCGGCTATGTATATTCAAATAAGTATTTATCGATAAAAGCGTCCCTAGATATAACAAATTTTATCTTCTATTAAAATAAAAAATCCGTGTCATAATTGAAAATGATTATTAGATTATTAATTACAATTCCTTAATAATATAATATTATTTGTGACAGAGTTTATGATCAATAACTCCATATACTAATTAAAAATAAGACAGAGTTTTTAACGAAATTATTATTGCAACTAAAAAATTTATTTTTGTTTTAATACGTATAAATTTAATCATTTTCATTTTCAATTTCGCCTTGTCAGAATTTGTTTTATTATACATAAAACTGAAATTTAATATATCATTTATATATTCAACACATTTATGATTATTATTAAGAAACGTTTCGAAGCAAAACTTTTTCCAGTGCCTATTATTAATGTATCCATATTTATTAATATCTGTTTCTTAATTAAACTTTAAAATCGAAAAATACAAGGTTAATCATTACTTAAAAATTGAAGCTGAATTATGGGCATTTACACACATAGGTATAATATCTTTAAATAACAATTAACATTTATAATTTGCAATTGTGAATTTAATCATTGAAATCTTAATCAAACATAGCATGATATATGTTTCACTCCCTAATGTAAAAATGCGGTGCTGATCTTCTAAATATAACAGCTGCACTGCATTGTAAAAAGACTATTATAAACAGATGTTATTTATCAGGTTCACCATAAAAACCGAGTAACTTCTTAGATTATAAGATATACTATTAATATGTTTTTAAAGTATAATCTTTATACATTAACTTCCTTACAATTTCATCATTCATATTTTATAAAGATATGATTGCGATAATGTAAACATATTACGGTACTTTTTGAATACCGTGTAAAACAAAAAATGTTGCGAAAAATTTTGCTTACAAAAAAGTTTTTTTATTATAATTTGTAGAACATAATTTTTTCAATCAATGTAAGAATCAATCGTTTTAACAAAAAAAACGATGTTCCTTAAAAAAACTCTACTATTCAAAATTAAAAAAACATTTTACAGATAAATATAAAATTTTCAAATAGTTTAAAAATCGTCAATAATCCAAGTATTAACGTTCAGTACTAAAATTCATACTTCAGCCATTGAAACCATACTTTTTTAATTTTAATTATTTTTTCACTTATGATCTTTAATTTTTCAGCAATGCAATCCACATGACAAAGAAAGTGATTACTGGGGTGGTGCAAGAGGAGCAAAGCAAGGTTACGAGGTGAGTCAGTTTAGAACAAAAGCATTAAGTTGACTAAAATACTTAAAAGTCATGTACATATTTTACTTATTGAAGCGCAGCATTTTCTGTTACAGGCTAAAATGAATGCCGAACATGGACAAATACAAAAAGGTGTGCATTTTTAAAAAATCTATACACAACAATAGTAACTTTCTACTGTAGTAGTAATTTCATACATTTAATAATCAATATATTTGTGTTACACAAATATTTAGGTTACAGATTTTAAAAATTTGTTTTTGGAAAAATGAATCAATCAAGTTTGTTTAATTTTTTTAAATATGTGCTTATGCATATGAATACGAAAGACTTTTATAAAAAAAATAA
The DNA here is from genome assembly GCA_018907135.1 of Kradibia gibbosae. NCBI lineage: Eukaryota > Metazoa > Arthropoda > Insecta > Hymenoptera > Agaonidae > Kradibia > Kradibia gibbosae. Next base: position 7,243,355 of record JACCHX010000007.1, read on the forward strand.
CAAAAGAAAAGTGAATTGCTTATTTTTATATGCGATGAATTTTTTGTAAAAACAATACATTTTTCATTTTTATAAAAGTTGATTGTTGACTTGAGTAGTTTTAAATAACCTTCACCATCAAACGGAAATTTTTTTCGGATAAATTGATAAATCAAAAACATTTTTTTACATCTGATTTGCTAATTATAAAAAAAATTAATTATTTTAAACAACATTAATTAGTTTAAATATTGATTATGAACTCATTTTACTATGCATGTTATGTGATTTTATAAAATTAAAAAAAATTTAATAATTGATTTAATTAAAAAAGGATGGCTTACTTTTTTATCTAATAAGCCACTCAACACACTTGTTTCAGTATAACGAATGGATTTACATTTTATTTACTTATATATGTATTTTTGTGTTGATATTATGAATAAAATCAATACATTCAGTAAACGATTTATAATGAAAACCTTTATATTTTTTTTTTAATTTAAGATATAATGTAAAATATGAAATTTGATTTTCTAAATAAATTTTAAACTGTTATTGTTAATTAAAAAAAAGGCTTTATTAAAGTATTTTTATTAAAGTATTTATTTAATTATTTTATTATTTACTTATTTTAATTTATTAAAGTGTTTATTAAGGAAAATAATAATACTCATATATATATATTTATTGATAAAAAAACATACAATTGTTATAATTATATACTCAAAATTAATACTTGTTTATTATCGATATATACATGTATGAGTACTAGTTTATTTATTTAATTGTTAGTAATATATAGAACAATATGATTTGATCATTATTATCTTTTTTGTAATAAACTACTCAATAAAATTTTAATAATATTGAATAAGATATATACTATGATATCAAGGTAATTGATTTACTTTTTGTGGTAAATTGGAAGCGATTATCATATTTTAAGACATTGCTTAGCTGTAAGTTATAAGTTAGTAAGTGTTAAGTTTGTACACTTGTTCCTGACCCATTTTTTACAAATATTGTATGCATGTTATATGTAAAATCACCATACATAAATTCCGAAAATGCCAATTAGTTTCAACTAACGTGTTTTTTTATTAAAAAGCTACTGTATGTATATATTTTTTTCTTCAGTAGGTATTAAACTTTTTTTTTGTTAATAAACTTATTCTTTGTTTGATTAGCATATACGAACTTTGTAAACAAATATTTAACTGGGAATAGGTAAGGTCAAATTTTAAATTTATTTATAGAAACATAGATTTAATTTTGAGATACAAATAATTTTTTTATCTTTTAATAACTACAGTTAGTCTATAACATCAAAACGGTATTTTTTTTGTCTAAATTTCGTTAAATATTATGTTTAATTTATACATTAATTTTACATACACGTATTGTAATTATTATCACTCAGCTGTTTTTTGTTATATAGAAATATATTTAGCCGTATATATGTATATATATATATTTAAATTAATAAAAAGGTTGTTTAATAAAGTTTGGAAAAAGCATGGAATACAATGATATTTAATTGAGATAAAATTGCTTTACAATTGTAATCTTTGAAAATCATTATTTAAACATTGAAAGTAACAAAATAATTTCATTGAATGATTGTTTTATAATTTTTAAAACATACATACTTTGTTTTCCTATTATAAGTTACTTTTAATCTATTGTCTTTTATTCTATTATCAATTTTGATTATAAGTAGAAGCATTTAGCAAGTAGTTTATGTTGATGCCATTTGCATATCTATACTCAATAAAATGTTGAATTAAAACGGCGGCTAAAATTAATAACAATTTAACAAATTTTGATTGAAAATTTTTTTTTTCTGTCTTATGAATTTAAATTCTATTAAGCAGCTCATTTATTAAACTTGACACTGTAATTTCCAGATACATTGATAGAATACCATTTAACAATGATTCGGTTAGTTAAGCCTTTTGTGAAATTAGCAAAGCAGAAATAGCTGAAATTGCCATTCACAAAACGATAAAATGTTACTTATCCATTAGAGCAATATGAAGAAGTAAGAGAGAAAGAAAAAGATAGAGAAAGAGAGGGAGAGAGAGACAGAGAGAGAATTGGTATTGATGTTTCGTCACTGTATAACCTGTTTATGAACAGCTTTTAATGATAATTATTAGTTATGAATAACTGACGAGTGAACCGTACCATACCCTTGTAATTTCTTCTTAAAAACTAACCGACTTATGTCATTCGTGCACTTTACGACCAAGTAATTCTTACTATATATATTATATGTTTAAGGAATAATAATAAAAATTACGCAAAACTAATTTTAAATTCATTTAAAAGCTTGTCTACTAAAATTATTTATGAATATCTTTTCAGATTTTACATATTCCTATTTAAAACTTCATCCAACATATAAATTTCATCATTTTTGAATTATTAAATTTGAAGGCTTCCATTGTACTTATAAGTCTGAAAAGCATTAAAACTTTGAAAATTGTGGAGAGTTTCTTATTACAGGCAATATTTTTAACAATATATATATATAATTTGCTTATCTAATAATATTATCAAATACAATTTAAAAATTTTCTATGATTTAATTCTCAATGTGTTTGTTAATAAGCTGAAGAACGATTATTTATATTTAAGTTTATGTTTCTTCCTTTTATTGAACAAAATGTATTACTATTGTCAATAATTCTTTAAAAATTTAATAATTTGTAGACAGTTTGAACGATTTACAAGTAATTGTATTTATTTCTTTATAAATATTAATAAGTATATATTTATGAATACTAAAAAAATTTTATTAATTTGATTCCTTAAGGTATATAACATTTGTATAAAAAATTTAATTTTTATTTTTAATATAATTAATAATTTATTTCCTACATAGTCAACAATTACGGATCATATATTATTTATATATATGTATGAAATTAGAACTATATTCTAAATAATTTATCGTTGTCATAAATTATGCTTAATATTCAAGATTACTAACCTCAAGAAGATAAAAAACTTTTGATATTTTTATTCTTCATTAATAATTATTCATTTACAACACTTCCATTTTTTATACATTGTTTTCCTCGCTAATTAAAAATTGTAATATAGTATAATTATAAGAATAAAATATTTATTAACTACTAACAATTATTAGCAGAATAAGATTTAATTTAAATAACTATTTTGCTAACAACGTATTTGATTATTATTAAATTCCCTATTACTTCAATAATTGATAATAATTTAATCAAATCTGAATTAAATTAATTTTAATGTTTTTATATATTTAATAACACTAAATTAAAATATGATTGCTTTAATTTTAATATTCCATACTTAAATATTATTTTGCTTATATTTCAATTAGATTTAATTCAATAAAATGATTAATTTATTTAATTTCCGTAATATATCTTATATTAGAGAATCATTAAATCGATTGATATTTTTTTTATTTACAAAATTTATATTTATACATAATATTTAATACACATTTTAGCAAATAAATTTGTATATTCATTTTAAACGTTCATAGTTCAATCTTATGTTTTTTAGTTAGTAAAAGAAAAATTAATCTAGATAATATAAATGAATAATTTATAGGAATGAATGATAATATTTTTAATTCTTTTTTTTTGAAAAGTAATAAAATTCGTATCTCGAATACGAAGTTCTTCATATTAAATTTTTTATATTTAAAATTACAGTCGGAAACAAAATTAAAAATGGTCGTACTCGCAATGAAACTCAAATAATTTTGAATGAGATATACGTATTATTTAAAAAAATTTTTTGTTAATAACGTTTATACTTATTGCTTTTATATTTTAATAATAGTAGGACGCCTAAAAAGAAATTCCATGAAATTAATTTTCCAAAATTTTTTTTAAATCTAGAAAATTGAAAATTAATAATAAAGTGCATAAAAATTAAGAATAAATAAACACATAATAGTATAATTTATATATGTTATAATTATTAATAAATTACTATATATTATTGGCTATTGATTTTTCGTGATTTTAGTTGAAACATCTAGAATTGTAGGATAGGGCGAAGGTTTTTTAATAATGGTTTTGCGCTAAAAGTAAAATATAAAATCAACCACATATAATAATACGGAGAAATCATTAGATTTAATAAAAAAGAACATTGGTTTCGGAA